>OY856410.1:1483367955-1484567955 GCA_963693085.1 Alisma plantago-aquatica | reverse complement strand
TATTAAGAAAGAAATTGAAAACAACGATAAAATGTGGAAAATAAGTGGAAAGAGGTGTAATTGAGTTATCCTTAGTGGAATTTAGTATCCCAAGGATTCCTAATAATAAAACTAATACCAATGAGGAAAATAAAAGAGAAATACAGAGAAATTCTCAAAAAGATAGATTTTAATAATAAATAAACATGATAATGAGAAATAATGCATTTAGATGCATCTAGAAGGATAATGAGTATCCAATAAAAAGGATTTCGAAATAATAGAGTTTCTTGGGATCCAAGGAGTCCCAATGAAGAGGAAAGAAAGAGAAAATACCAAAATTGCAAAATAAAGGGATAATGGGAGTACATAATTAATGAATTATGTGGTTTTGTTAAGAAGAAAGTATTTTCTACTTAAGGAAAATATATTTTCGTGGCCAATAAATTAAAAGGCATGAATAAAGAGAATAAGTGAGAGGAATTTTGAATTCCTAATTATCCATGCATTAAAGAGTATCAAAGAGGTAAATAGGAGAGAGAATCTTACTTCTCCTTGAAGGAATATGATACCTTTTGGAAAGGGACTCTTTGAGTCGTGTATAAGCCAACATATGGCTTTGTTTCTCACCCTATATAAAGGGGTAAAGCCCTAGTTCGAGTCCAAGAGAGACAGAGAGAGAGAGATCACATGCTCTCCTCCATGTTCTTTTTGTGGAAAACCTAACCGAGAGTGGGGATCTAACCCTAGAGTAACGCATGTGTGTTTTGTGGTCTTGCTTGAGGTGGGAAACCTCCACGACCACCCAGGACCGCTTGGATACCGCCCCATCGACCCCGGCTTCACACAGCAGCTACCGAAGACCTATGCACTTGCAGCAATCATGGGGTCGGCCCACCTAGGATCAGGCATCTCGGATGCGATCTGGAGTCTCCCCGTGTGGGCAGGGGTGTTGTGGAGTTAGGGCTAGGTTTTGGCGGCAAGCTCTAGCCATTGGGAGGTGGAAACGACCCCCGTTCGACTGCAACTGCGGCTGCACTTAGCGAATGCAAGTTGCAGGTCTGCTCAACCCATCCCAGCCAACCTGGCCATGGGTCCATTCTTGGAGGGGGGGGGGGGCGACGGTGGGCGACGAAGGTGATGGACTAGTCACTGGTAGCCTTCGAGCCCAGGAAGAGGAAGGGAAGTCGCACTGGTCGCAGCTAGGGCGCCCGCAGTAGGAAGATTGTGAGGAAGAAGAAGGCTTCAGCCGATTGGACGAGAGTACCCCTCTATGGGTTGAGGCGCCAATCTTTTAACCAGGGGCAGATTCATCATTTCGAAATGTTTCAAACTCAATCAAGCAATGTTGCATGAGATCGGCCACGTGGCACTCCTGGATTGGGCCAAAGTAGGTATTTTTGTAAAATTCATATCTCATTAACCGTAGCTCGGATAGATGCACATTATACACGAATTTTGATTAGGAGAACTCAACAAATGCAATAAAAATATATTTGAAACCTAATTCTGATTGCAATTCGAAAAGTAATGGAAGTTATTAACATTAATGTAATGATGATTAAGAAACCCTATTTTGATATGATTAATATGATTAGTAGGGTTTAATTGATGATTAAAGTTTATATTAACATGTTAATCATAAAGAGATACATTAAGATCGAAAAAGATGAATTTTGCACGTAATTAGTTTAATTGAGAGTTCATGAGCATAAATATGCTTTAATGGGCCTTGAAACCCTAATGTTGGAAAATTTGACTCTTAATGGCTTCAATTATTCAAAAATCATGAATAAAGATAAGATATTATGATACTAAGCTATTTAGAGCATTAAAGTTCCTAATTTGTGGATAAATAACCTTAATATAGAAATTAGGGTTTTTGAATGAATCAAGGTAGAATTAATGATAAATAACATTCATATGAGTATTAGAATATAATGAACTACGAATTGATGATAAATGATCATAATGACTTTGTCATAGATTAAAGAGGAAAAAAATGGTAGCTTTAATGAAAAAGAGGCTTAATGGACTTAATGGATGGTTAATTGTGCATTAATCTGGAATTAAGGTTATATGTTGTTAAAAGGCAACTTTAATAACTTTCATGAAGGATGGATGAGAAAATTAGGGTTTAAGAGGGTAAGATGGAATAAAACCCTAATTGAAAAGTAAACCATAAAAAGAGGAAGAAACCCTAAAACGGAATAGTACCATAAGTATCCAGATGGTTTGGATAGTTTTTGATAAAAAGGAATTGGATGTATATTTCAAGATTGAATTGTGTACTTGCTTGTTTCTGGATTACTTGCTTGTTTGGACTATTCCTGCATCTGAGTCTACCTGAAAGGTATGTGGTTACACTTATGATTATCCCGCATTATTTTTCTGAGGATTTTATCGATGTTTATATCGTGGCTTGAATTAATTGTTGGATGAATTTAATTCATGCAAATTATAATGTGAATATGACTATCACATAAGAGATGTGCCTACTAGCTCAGATCCTAGTCCCCTCTGTAGCTTAATGGGTTGGCCTAGTACATGGTTACCAATGGGGTAGGCCCATCAGGTCATTAGATGACTTAGTATATGGCTACTAAGAGGGTAGGTCCAGCAAGTCACTTTGAATCAGAGATTGGACTACTTATGGGTAGTGCCATGTGACTCAAGCCTAGATATTGATCTACCTGTTAGGTAGGATCATGCGGGGTTTATTATGGATCTCCCTAGAGAGCGGTAGTATATCAGTCCACTACAGGGACAACACAGAGATAGGCAATAGGAAAGGATTCAGTAGTATGGTTTAAAACGTAATCTTGGTTGTTAAATGATTAATTGAATTATTATGTTATTATTATAGTTGCACGATTATTGTTTCCCCCACACACCAGCTTCTTGCCGACCGACATTTTGTTTGTCAGCGTTTTAGTTACAAATGAAAAGAACAAACAGTAAAGTGATAGATGTGGAATTAAATGAGAATTAACGTGCACATGAGGAATATCTAGAATAGTATCTTAATGGATAGAAGTTTAGAAATCCCAGTTTTTAAAAGGTATGCAACATTTTTATTTTTACCATATTTCTGTATAGCTGATAGAATTTAATAATTGTTATTGATTATTTGTCGAACCTTTGATCCGGGTTATTGGGATAATGTCTCTAACCTTTCGGTCTCCCTTAATTGGGGGTTATCGGGAGGCAGGGTCGTTACAACGTCCATCTATGGAGATCCTATCTTTTTCATGTTGTCTAGTTTATGTTTATCATACCTTTAGAATCATGATGTAGTTTTCTTTCCAAGAACTTGTGTATGAATCTATGTTTCAATAATGCCAAGTGTTATTTATTTATTGATATGAGATCACATATGTGACAACCCTCCCTGAAATGCCAAGTACCCCACATTATGGACAATGTTGGGGATTAGGATGTTTTTAATATATGAACTTGACCTAATGGTTAAGATTTAATGTTTCTTCATCTAATAAATTGGAATGATGCCTAATGTGATATTTTGGTCCTCATAAAGTGATTTATATGGTTTCCTTTATGAGGACAACTTAATAATCTCATTTATTGACTGCTTGTTCTAAATAAACAATAGCTTGTGGGTTTTACCCTACTCTCAATGGAACTTTGTATGTTGTTAATCAAGGGATGTCTAGGGTTAGATGGTGACTCTTTCTAGATCACAACTTAATGACTTCATAGGTGGTTTGTTCAAGATGATTACATATGTAAACGAATAATGCCTTTACCTTTTCAACATTTAGTGGTTAGAAGTTGATGCCTCAATATTTCCATTATTTTGGGTGAAGCGTGTAGTGTAATGTTATGATGTTGATGAGGAGAATTTGATGGTTCAATGCCTTAAACTTGTAGTCTTACGCTTGCCCTCATATGATTATGATTTATAATCACCATAATGAATTAATGGGTAACCCTAATGAGGTATATCTTGTTATACCTAGCTTTAATATAACTAAATGATGGTAATTGGGTATGAATATTCCTTGAATGACTAATACAATCATGGAGTACTCTCTTATTGTTGTTGAAACCCTAGTATGCTATAACCCAATGGTTACACCTTCATTTATATGTGGATTCCTACTTGAGAATAGTATGGAATGTGATGGTGATGCTTCACCTTATACATCCATGATCCAATGGGAATGATGTGAGTTAGGGTTTGGGTATGAGTATTGATTAGTAATATTAATATAATTCATCTTGTTGAACCTAACTCTAATGAAAATAGATAAAGATGAGTATTCATGTTTAACCTTCTTATATGATGGAATGATGGTGAAATAACATCCTTAATAAGATCATAACCTTAATATGTTAATTGGTGGTTATCATAGCCACATGGTTGATACTTTCTTATGCTAAACATGTGCATTATGAATATGATGAGGGTTAATCTTATCTAGATTCCTTGCATGTTGATGTAATAAAGGAATGTTCTTAATGTTAATATAACCCTGCTATGATTGTTTATGAATATCTCCTTGGTCATTAATTCAATTGTAACACCCTACTCTTTTTATGCAAATATTCAAAATATTTTATTCTTTTCACAATCTTTTCTATAGCATAATTGTTGAGGTCCTTCATACAAATTGCCCATGTTAAGCTTTAAAAATTCATTTCATAGGAGAAAATTATGTTCACTTATTTTCTTATCCATGGTTTAATTTTTGAAAGTATTTCCTTGCATATTTATGCATTCTTGTTTAGAAAATAGAAATGAATGTTTTTATGTCAACTTTCCTCTCTTTTATTATCATTAGTGGTTTTTATGCATAAAGCTTGCTTAATATTCCTCAAGATGTTTATTGTTGATATTTGGACTGCTTACATGAATTATCTTCATTTAGTGATTAATGAATAGCTCTATATGCTTTAATATATTCACTTAAGTTTATTGAATGCATTTTTTCCTAATTAGGAGTGATGGTGGGATAAAAGACAAAATTAACTGAGCCATTGTTTTTAAATGCACCTCTTTAACCTATGGGTTAAGTTTGAGGTCATTAGGACTTCAAATGACCCTCCAAATGTTAATTATACGTTTTATATGGTTTATGGTATACCAATCAATGTGTTATTTGTCACATTTATTCGATTTACACTATTGCACAGGTAATTCATCCGTTTTATTTTTTGCACACATCTGCGACCGTTGGATCAGGATCCAACGGCAGTAGGGTTGTCACCTACCTCCATTACTTCCACGAGCATGACCTATTTCTCTGTCATGTCTTCATCGGTCTCGAACTCCCTCGCCTCTCGACCGTTTCACGAGATCTCTTCGCCCGAGTTTGCCTCACCTTCCAGATTCGAACTAGCCATGACTCATCCCCTAACTCCCTGCATAGGTGAAACACCCATTTAGGGCTCACTGCCGCTCTCCACCAGGAGTGAGCATACACCTCTTTCACCTTCCCCGTCTCCATCGTAAGAGCCTGAAGGCATCAGCGAACCTCAAGGATCCTTCCTCCTCACTCAATTTGTCCTCTGACACCCTCAAGAGTCCCGACCTACTCCTCCTATTTCTCCAATGACCTTGGATTTACCTCTGCCACCTCTTCCTACTCCCATACAATTGGTCGACCGGTAAGCAACACCACAACACCCACACCGTTTTCCCATTCCTAGTTATCTCTAAACTCGTCTGAGTCGCTCGGACCTATACTCCGCCGCCTAGACCATGCTGGAACTCATTGCCATGGTGATCCAGTGGCCGTCTAGCCCTCACGAAACATCAAGAGAAGTCATCTGACCTTCTAGATCACCTTCCAGTTTTAAGATGATGATCTGATGGATTTTGTGGTTTTTCTCCTTGGCCTTTAACCCATGTTTCTTCCCCTGCAGATGAGCATTCCTGGAGCTCCTGGCCACCGCAAGACTCCATGTTAGGTTTATAGAGTTCGCGTGGCAATGAGGATGGCCGCGATGCTCTTGGTTTTCCCTGAAGGGCATTGCTCCATGATTCAGATCCCAGGAGTCAAGGATTAGCTGCTGTCCTCCGCCATGGCTAAGGGGTGAAGAATCCAGGTCATGAGATGACCTTGGTACCCCAGTCAGTTTAATTCGACAATTTAAACCGTGAAGGGTATTTTTGGGTTTTCACCTGTCCTCCCTTCTTTGATCGTGAGTTCTCAGTGGCAAGCCTTCTCGCTAGTTGGCCATGCTTGATTGGTCCAAATCAGACCCGACCTACTGGATTTGGGTATAATTATATACATGGCTTTTTCTTTTTTTGTCATTGGTCCGTTCTTTGTAAATTTATAGTAAATCGCTTGGTTATCGGAAAAATATGCAAAAATATGTTTTGCAAAGGATTTTCGATGAGGAACTCGATTTTATGATTTTTATCTACTGATTATGCTATTTTCACATCTCAATAACTATATGACACAAATTAGGGTTTAATTTGTATGATGAAGGATAATTATGCTATTTTCAGGTGTTTAAGAGAATCCAATCAGTCAAACCAGGTTTGACTTAGGTGATTTAGCTCAAGGTAAGTGGGCCCTGCCCTTGGCATAAATAATAATTGGTTTATTGAATGTTTATGATTTATGTTAAGCACTTAATGTTAATTTCATGATAAATTCATGTTTTCTTCAAGTATATGGTTATTGGATGTTGATTGCTATAATTTAAGTATAAATGTAGAAATCACATTAATGTTATGAATTATGATTAAGGTACATGAAACCAAGATTAAGAGGGAAGAAATTCCCATTCATGCTTAAGAGGGAAGAAATTCCCATTATGGTTCATGGGGAGAAATCTCAACTATGTTCAATAGGGAGAAATCCCATTAAGATCAAGTCTAAGTTATTAAGAAGATAATTAAGTCTAAGAAAGATCATGATTAAGGGAATTTGATTTATATTTATATGCACCTTGTTATGGGCTTTCCGAGCATTATGGGCGTTCGGGAAATTATGGGCTTTCCAAGCATTATGGGCTCCTTATGGGGCATTAAGAGAGAAGCATATACTTCTTGTCAAATTCTTTATGTAAAAGATGCCAAGAGATGATTAATGTTAATGCATGTTCGTGTTTATGTCAAACCATCTTTATATGTTATTTTTATGTCTTATAATATGCTAATGCCACTTACTTACCATGAATGTTTTTCCTTTGCATGTATGGGGACGATATGTCCACAAAAGTTGGAGCTAAAGGGAAGGAATCAGCTTAAGGAGTGCTAAGAATCTAAGAAGTTGTTGCCTGGTGGGACGTCTGTTACAACCCCAATTTTTGGGTTCCTTTGGTGAGAAATGTAATTTCTCATATTAAAGATATTAGAACAAATAATGATACAATTTGTTTTGAATAAATGAATTTCTTTTACAATAGCTTTGATGATTGTGTTGTGGGCTTTATTGGCTATTGGGCCCAATAAAAAGGAAATTCAATTAGTAAATTCATAATTAAGTTTTTGAGAAAAGAAAGGTGTGGAAACCTCTAGAAGGCAAAAGAACTTATTCCAAAGGTGGATTTCGTGCCACATGGGTTCCTTGGGTCCCAAGGAGTCCAAATTTGCAAAGATAATGCAAAAAGAAAAGAAAAGATCAATTAAGTATTTCTTTATTAAGAAAGAAATTGAAAACAATGATAAAATGTGGAAAATAAGTGGAAAGAGGTGTAATTGAGTTATCCTTAGTAGAATTTTGTATCCCAAGGATTCCTAATAATATAAGGAATACCAATGAGGAAAATAAAAGAGAAATAAAGAGAAATTCTCAAAAAGAGATATTTGAATAAGAAATAAACATGATAATGAGAAATAATGCATTTAGATGCATCTATAAGGATAATGAGTATCCAATAAAAGGATTTCGAAATAATAGAGTTTCTTGGGATCCAAGGAGTCCCAATGAAGAGGAAAGAAAGATAAAATACCAAAATTTCTAAATAAAGGGATAATGGGAGTACATAATTAATGAATTATGTGGTTTTGTTAAGAAGAAAGTATTTTCTACTTAAGGAAAATATATTTTCGTGGCCAATAAATTAAGAGGCATGAATAAAGAGAATAAGTGAGAGGAATTTCGAATTCCTAATTATCCATGCATTAAAGAATATCAAAGAGGTAAATAGGAGAGAGAATCTTACTTCTCCTTGAAGGAATATGATTCCTTTTGTAAAGGGACTCTTTGAGTCATGTATAAGCCAACCTATGGCTTTGTTTCTCACCCTATATAAAGGGGTAAAGCCCTAGTTCGATTCCAAGAGAGAGAGAGAGATCCCACACTCTCCTCCTTGTTCTTTCTGTGGAAAACCTAACTGTGAGTGACCTCCAGTTGACCAGGCAGGCTAACCAGGGTTAGCCGTTGGCACTCTTGTTCATTCAGCCTCCTCTGGAAAACATTGAACTTCTGGGTTAGGGAAGTAAATGTAGTTGTGTGATTGCATGCTACCTCCCACAAGTTGTCAAACTTGAGGCTGAACATCTGCCCTAGCGATGAAGGGGCTGCAGCAGGTCAGCTTCTCATTTGTGTACCGCTCCTCGCGTGAGAAGATTGGCCTGAAGAGTGCGCATCTTCGATCGAGACGAGTCCATCTAAACTGTCTGTGAGGGCGTGGCTTCAGGGCGAGGCATTGACACCCTTGCGATTGTTTCCACCTCATCATTTTGGGGTTGTGGAGAAGGGTGCGGAGTGGGCAGATGCTGATTTACCATCTGACTCTCAGTGTCCTCCTCCGCAGCAATTACTAGCATCACAAGTGGAGACATCGGTGCTAACTGCATAGCCCTGAGCTCCACCTCTAGGAGCTCAACAAACATGTCATCACTGCTGTGGGGTGCATTTGGCTACGCCACTGCTTGTGCCCTGATAGGTGTGGTTGAAGCTTTAGGAGCTGTGACTGTCTCTTTCGTGGCAGCATCCTCGGGGGCTATCATCATTGTTTATGTCCTGGTGGTGTCGATGACTCCTACGATCATCATTGTTTCCTCAGTAGCCACAATGGTTGTTGCTATGGTGGCCACGACTGGTTTGGGAGTAGTAACAATGGCTTCGGCGGTGGCTATCGTTATTTGCGTGGTGGCGGTGGATGGCTCGGCGACGATTTGTCCTGCCGAGTGTCGAGAGGGATTGACCTTCTTGTAGTAGCCACCCTTTCTTGTATCCTAGTGGTGGCGATGTAAGCAGCTTCGACTATCACAACTTCAATTTCCATTGTGGTGAAGACCATCTTATCTACGTCATAGTTGGTGCAGAGCGGGAGGGGCAGGAGGGTGTCCGTCCTTGCAAACTTGTAGAAATAGCAATGGCCCTCCTTTTTGATGATGTTCGCCCTGGTTAGGAACTTGATGTTGATCCTGTCATCACCTGTCATCCTCAACATGCTACACGGGTCCTTTGGGTATCCTAACCCTGCCGCGATCAGATTTACGAGCCCTCCCATATTGTAGTCCTTGGTGGCATCCTTCACTGGATGTAGCCTGTTGAGCAGGAATCACCCCAAGTTGATCGTGTGCCCCTCCATCATATACCACATAAGGTGGAGCTCTTCAGTGTACAAGTAGCTTGTTTTGTACTTACTGAAGAGCAGGCACATTACGATCTTGTGCACTATTCTCCAGAAGTAGGAGTGCACCGCCGCCACCTTGCTCCCCAGCTTAAATGAAGACTTATCAATTAGCTTCCTCCATAGTGCGACTGGGTTGAACCTGTCGCCTTCAGTGATTCTGACCCCATTTTTTAGAAGCTCCCTTTCAGATTCACTAGAGGAGAAGATCTCGTTAAGCAATCTCTCAGAGATATCATGATCTTCATTATACAGGTGCCCCTTCAATATGTCCGGTCCACTGAATCTTTTGGCTTCTTCTGGTGTATTTTTGACACGACGGAGGGATGACATGAACTCCCTTATGAGTTCGGTGTATGAAGCGGTAGCTGAAGCATAGCTTCCTTAGCCCAGAAGCTCTTAGGGCATTCTCAAGCCTGTCGAAAATGCCTATTTGATGGAAGGACGATTGGTGGTAGAAGCGGGTTGGCTGGTAGAATTTAGTTGCCAACTCTGTGTACCGCGTCCTATGCTCTTCGTCTCTTGGCATGAACCGACCTGGTGAATGATCGAAAGGCTCTGGTTCGGCCTCTGCAGTTGAGGTCGTTGACGGGGCTGGTGTTTCTTCTACTCTGGGCCACTTTTCGGCCTCAGACGGCCCCGCTGTATCGGGATTTGGGCACTTCTTTCCGATTGTGGTTGCTTTAGTTGTGGCCTCAAGGTTGATCCTCTGGCCATGTTGGTCGACATGAATGATGGTGTTCTTGATGCATGCCATTTCTGTAATGTTTAAACAAGAATGGGGTAAGAAATAAATTTACTACATGGGTCACCTTGCCCGATATCAGGCGGCAGACAAAGACATGTCGCCCGATGCAAGATAGGCGACACTCGAAACACCGATATCGGGTGAGGGTTTATATGCGCGATATGAGAATACCCGATACAAACAAGTCAATATTGGGCAGATGTATACACATCTTGTCGCCTGACATGAGGTCTGGCCGATAGGGTAGGCCGATATCAGTTTGCTTTAATAAAACAAAACATGCACGATATGGGTGGTCGATATGGACCATTTCCTGATAGGCTATCATGTTCGGCAACAACTTGTGTCACCCGATACGAGCCGAATCTTTTGTAAAACAAATCGAGCGATAAGGGTTTCCTATCATGAACATGTGAATCTTACCTGACACGGGTGCTCAAGGTTGTGTCGCTTGGGCATCAATACCACGCGATAGAGGCAAAAGATCGATACGTTAATCAAAGCGGCGAAGAAAACCTATCACGCAGTAGACAAAGCACGCCACAAGGTGAAGGTCTTGCCCGACACGGGTTCTATGTGAAAAGTGTATCACGCGATATGACCTAGCCAATATGGTTGGCACGACACGAACGTTTGAACCACATTATAGTGTGTATCGAGTTTATACCTATATCGGGTGGGAGATGGTCGATACGCGACAAGGGTATCGGGAAGAGGATGACCGACATGAGAGCTGGAGTAAGAACAAGGATGCATGATACTGGAGTAGGTGAAAAGCAAAGTTTGTGCCTGACATGGTTAAAGGGAAGTTACTATATATAGCCGTGGCGAGCAGGGTAAAATAGGTTAAACTGGGACATGTGTCGCACGATAAGGCACATCATTTTCCATAACACAGTAAGATCAGTCTAATTCGTTGCGTTGGGAAGCGATTTGCCTTCCCAGGCACACTTAGCACATGTCATGTGGAATCTTTGTGTCGGCCGCCACGCGCTTCCGTTTGTCTCATATTTGCCCGATAACGGAGTCGCGTTATGCAATGTGATATGCGTCACCCGATACTTGTGCCCGATACGACCCTTATTACCATTACCCATGGTGTCAGGCAAGGGTAGAGGTTCAGCCCGATATGAGAGAACTGGTTGCGTGATACAACATTCATAAAACACGCCATTCAGAGCAAAAAGGGTGCATTCAGCATACACACCCGATATGCAATAACAACAAAAGCTAAGGCTAAGGCAAAACAAAGATAGGAAAACAAAGAAATCTGAAAGTGCATGGTGGGTAAAACATCATTGGTACAAGAGTAAACTTTCAAACTCAAATGATGTTACTCACCAAACTAAATAAAACTAAGTCAGTGGCCCACAAAACAAGTGAGTCTGTGTATGTGGTGCATACACTGACTTGGGCCTTATTACAACGATAATGTTCATAATGTTTTTGTGTAGGAAAGGAAATAACATCCTATGCTAGAAAAGTAAAGATTTGGGCTGCCTCCCGAAGAGCACAGTGGTTTGAGTCGTTAGCTCGACATCTTCAACTCCTTCTACTCTGCCTCAATGGTTGTAGCTTCAACATCCTATAGGGGCATCTCTAATCTGCAAACAAATGCTTCATCTTCATAAAACATTTTGACTCTACGCCATTCATTGGAAAAAACTTTCACCGGATCATCTTTGTCATAGATCTCCATCATTCTGGACAGATAGATCTTTGCGATGATGAAAGGCCTGGACCATCGGGTTTGAAGCTTTCCTGGAAAGAGGCGAATGTAATATTTAAATAATAAAATGTTGTCACCTTCATTGACATCCTTCTTCTTCAGGTGGGCATAATGCTAGATCTTGGTTCTTAGCTTGTAAATCATTGCATTTTCATAGGCTTGGAGTCTCAATTCTTCAAGCTCTTGAAGCTGAAGAAATCTTTTCTTTCTAGCTAGCGTCAGGTCCATGTTGAGGCATTTGATCGCCCAAAATGCTTTGTGCTCCAGCTCTAAAGGAAGGTGGCATGCTTTCCCATAAATCAAGAAGTAGGGTGTGGTACCCAATGACATCTTAAAAGTTATTATGTATGCCCAAAGAATGTCATCTTGTTTAGTCGACCAGTCCTTGAAGGACTTGCCAACTGGCTTTTCTAAAATCTGCTTGATTTGCCGATTCGAAACCTCGACCTGTCCGAATGTTTGTAGATGGTATGGTGTTGTGACCTTCTGATGTACGTCGTACTTCCGCAAGATAGATTCAAACTGTTTCTCAAAAAAGTGAGAACCTCCATCACTAATGACGGTTCTCGGCACTCTGAATCTTGGAAAGATAATATTAGTAAAGAGCTTTATTACTACTTTAGCATCACACGTAATGGTGGGCACTGCTTCAACCCACTTAAAGACGTAATCAACCGCAACCATGATATATTTAAAACCATAGGAAGAACAGAAGGGCCCCATATAATATATACCCCAAACATCAAAGATCTCCACATCGATCCAATCCGAAAGTGGCATCTCATTTCAGCAAAAGATGTTTCCAGTTTGTTGACATTCATTGCAGGACTTCACATAAGCATGCACATCCTTGAACAGAGTTGTCCAGTAAAAATGTGACTGAAGGATCTTAGCAACAGTCCTCTCGCCTCCCAGGTGTCCTCCATAGGGAGAGGAGTGACACTAAAACAAAATTTTGGGGGCTTCCTCCTTAGGTATACATCTTCTATATAACCCATTGGCACAAAGCCTAAACAACAAAGGATCGTCCCAGTAGTAATTCTTTAAATCAGAGAAGAATTTCTTCTTTTGATTATAAGACATGTCCGGGGGAAGCTATTTACAAGCTAGGTAGTTGCAGAAATCTGCATACCACGACCCCTCTGGATTGGCCGTCTGGGCAACATATATGCATTCATCGAGATAACTTTCATTGATGGGCAGTGGGTGGTGATCTTCCACCTGAATCCTCAAGAGGTGGTTGGCGACCACATTTTTTGAACCCTTCCTATCTTTTATCTCATGATCCAATTCCTATAACAACAACGCCCAGCATAGTAGCTTGGGCTTAGCGTCCTTTTTCTGCATCAGGTATTTGATAGCCCTGTGGTCGGTATGCACTATTACCTTGGAACCCATGAGGTAGGACCTGAACTTGTCAAAAGCATACACAATAGCCAGCATCTCCTTTTTAGTAGTTGTGTAATTCAACTGAGCTACGTCTAAGGTCTTACTTGCGTAGAAAATGATGTGGTGCTTCTTTTTATTCTTTTGGCTTAGAACCACACCAATGTCAAAGTAACTGGCGTCACACATAAGCTCAAATGGAAGATTCCAATCGGGGGAATGGAGAATAGGTGCAGATACTACGACATTTTTTAGCCTGGAGAACGCTTCCATGCATTCATCTGTGAAGTCAAACTTCAAATATTTCACAAAGAGGTTGGAAATAGGTTTCACTATCCTTGAGAAATCTTTAATAAATCACCAATAATAGTCGACGTGACCCAAGAAACTTTGAATGCCTATAACTGAAGTGGGCAGAGGGAGCTTAGCAATTGCCTCAACTTTAGATGGATCGACCTCAATACCTCTCTTGTTCACCTTGTACCCCAGAACTATGCCCTCTCAAACCATGAAATGACATTTCTCCCAATTTAGAGTTAGTCTTTGCTCTTCACACCTTCTAATCACAAGCGATAGGTTGTTCTGGCAGTCATAAAAGGAGCTGTCGTACATGCTGAAATCATCCATAAACACTTCCATTTTGTCTTCAAGGAGATCAGAAAAAATTGCATTCATACACCTCTGGAAGGTAGCAGGTGCATTACAAAGCCCAAAGGGCATCCTCCTGAAGGCAAAAGTTCCATATATGCAAGTGAAGGTGCTCATCTCTTGGTCATCAGGGTGAATGGGGATTTGATAGAAACTTGATTATCCATCCAACCAACAGAAGTAGGAATGATGGGCCAGGCGCTCCAACATCTGATCAATAAATAGAAGGGGAGAATGGTCCTTGCGGGTGGCGATATTGAGATTATGATAGTCGATACACATCTGCTAGCCGGTAACCATCTTGGTGGCGATCTTGACGCCGTCATCTCCCCTGACCAACGACATACCTCCCTTATTTGGAAGCACTTGGATTGGGCTTACCCACGTACTATCGCTAATAGCATAGATAATACCAGCGTCATGAAGCTTCACCACTTCCCTACTAACGACTTCCCGAAGCTTTTCATTTAACTTTCCATGTGGTTGGGCATACAACCTAGAGTCTTCCTCCAGATGGATCCTATGCATGCACATGGATGTACTTATACACCTCAGGTCTCTGATTGAGTACCCCAAGGCTTTCCTCCTCAACCTTAACCCTTTGAGCAACTGATCTTTTTGACTGTTAGTCAACTCTGAGTTGATTATTACTAGATTCATCCTCCCTTCATCTAAAAAATGGTATTCCAGGCCTCTTGGCAAAACCTTTAGTTCTGGCGGGACTTCTTTTTCTTGTTCACTCGATGGGTCTTTTCAGAGAGTAGCATACATGACTATCTCCACAGAGTCATCATCTTCGGAAGAACCTTCAACATCTAGAAGAGCTAGCAAATCTTTGACCTCTAGGTCTTCGACCTCTTGTGCTTCTCCAGATAAGGTGTGCATAAGCGGGTCTACCATGGCCTTCTCCTTCTGTACTTCATCGCATAACTACTAGTAGCTTTCGATGAAATAAGAAGATTCAAAGAATGTGGGGGCCTTCATACAATCTTGGATGTTGAAGTCGATGTGGTCTCTTCCAACGTGGATTGTAATCATACTTGCCTCCACGTCGATGAGGGCCCGACCGGTAGCTAGGAAAGGTCGCCCAAAGATGATAGGGCAGCTGGGGTCTTCTACGGTGTCGATTAGAACTATATCACAAGGAATAAAGAAACTCCTTACTCAAACAGGCACATCCTCGACAACTCTGACCGACCTGGTAAAGGTATGATCAGCTAGCTAGATTCTCATATTGGTGCTCACCATGTCAGTGAGCCCAATCCTTTTAGCAAGGGACAAAGTCATTAGACTGATGCTCACCCCCAAGTCAGCTAGACCTTTGCGGGTTACACCATCCCCCACCTGAAAGGGGATCACAAAGGCTGCATGATCTCTCCATAGGTGGACGTCCCACCAGGAAAATACTTCTTAGATTCTTAGAACTCCTTAAGCTGATTCCTTCCCTTTAACTCCAACTTCTACAGACATCTCGTCCCCAGCCATGCAAAGGAAAACCATTCATGGTAAGTAAGCGGCATTGGCATATTATAAGACATAAAAATAACATATAAAGATGATTTGACATAAACATGAACATGCATTAACATTAATCATTTCTTGGCATCTTTTACATAAAGAATTTGACAAGAAGTATATGCTCCTCTCTTAATGCCCCTTAAGGAGCCTATAATGCTCAAAAATACCATAACAAGGTGCATATAATTCTAAATCAAATTCCCTTAAGCATGATCTTTCTTAGACTTAATTATCTTCTTAATAACTTAGACTTGATCTTGATGGGATTTCTCCCTCTTGAACATAGTTGGGATTTCTCCCCATGAACCATAATGGGAATTTCTTCCCTCTTAAGCATGAATGGGAATTTCTTCCCTCTTAATCTTGGTTTCATGTACCTTAATCATAATTCATAACATTAATGTGATTTCTAAATTTATACTTACATTATAGCAATCAACATCCAATAACCATATACTTGAATAAAACTTGCATTTATCATGACTTTAACATTAAGTGCTTAACATAAATCATAAACATTCAATAAACCAATTATTATCTATGCCAAGGGCATGGCTTGCTTACCTTGAGCTAAATCACCTAAGTCACTCTTGGTTTGACAGATTGGATTCTCTTAAAAACTAGAAAATAGCATAATTATCCTTCATCATACAAATTAAACCCTAATTTGTGTCATATATTTATTTAGATGTGAAAACATCAAAATCAGTCGATAAAAGTCATAAAATCGAGTTCCTCATTGAAAATCCTTTCCAAAACATATTTTTTCATATTTTTCCGATAACCAGGCGATTTACTATGAATTTACAAAGAACGAACCAATGACAAAACAAGAAAAGGCCATGTATATAATTATACCAAAATCTAGTGGGCCGGGTCTGAGTAGGACCAATCAAGCTTGGACAACTAGTGAGATGGCTCACCACTGAGGACTCAAGATCAAAGAAGGGAGGACAGGTGAAAACCTGAAAATACCCTTCACAATTTAAATCGTCGAATTAAACTGACAGGGGTACCAAGGTCATCTCGCGACTTGGATTCTTCACCCCTTAGCCATGGCGGAGGACAACAACTTATCCTTGACTCCTGGGATTTGGATCACAGAGCAATGCCTTTCAGGGAAAACCAAGAGCACCTCGGCCATCCTCGTTGCCATGTGAACTAGAAAAGCCTAAGATGGAGTCTTGCGGTAGCCAGGAGCTCTAGTAATGCTCCTCCACAGGGGAAGAAACATGGGTCAAAGGGCAAGGAGAAAAACCACGAAATTGACTAGATAGACGTCAGCTTAAAACTAGAAGGAGATCTAGAAGGTCAGGTGACTTCTCTTGATGTTTTGTGAGGGTTGGATGACCACTAGATCGCCATGGCGATGAGTGCCGGCAGGGTCCAGGCGGCGGACTATAGGTCCGGGCGACTCATACGAGTTCAGAGATAACTAGGAATGGGAAAATGGTGTGGGTGTTGTGGTGTTGCTTACCGATCAGCCAATTGTGTGGGAGTAGGAAGAGGTGGCACATGTAAGGCCAAGGTCATCATAGAAATAGGAGGAGTAGGTCGGGACTCCTGATGGTTTCAGAGGACAAATTGAGTGAGAAGGAAGGGTTCTTGGGGTCCGCTGATGCCTTCAGGCTCTTAAGATGGAGACGGGGAAGGTGAAAGAGGTGTTTGCTCACTCATGGCAGAGAGTGGAAGTGAGCCATAAATGGGCATTTCACCTAGGAGGGGAGTTAGGGGACGAGTCATGGCTCGTTCAAATCGGGAAGGCGAGGCAAACTCAAGGTGAAGAGATCTCGTGAAACAGTCGAGAGGTGAGGGATTTCGAGACCGATGAAGACAGGACAGAGAAACGACTCCTACACGTAGAAGTAACAGAGGTAGATGATAACCCTAGCGTCGTTGGATCCTTATCCAATGGTCACAGACGCACATGAAAAATAAAACAGATGAATTACATGTGTAACAGTGAAAATCGAATAAATGTGAAAAACAACACATTGATTGGTATAGCATAAACCATATAAAATGTATAATTAACATTTGGAGGGTCATTTGAAGTCCATATGACCACAAACTTCACCCGCAGGATAAAGAGGTGCATTAAAACACAATGGCTCAGTTAATTTCGTCTTTTATCCCACCATCACTCATAATTAGGCAAAAATGCATTCAATACACTTAAGCGAATATATTAAAGCATATAGAGCTATTCATTAATCACTAAATGAAGATAATTCATGTAATCAGTCCAAATATCAACAATAAACATCTTGAGCAATATTAAGCAAGCTTTATGCATAAAAACCACTAATGATAATAAGAGAGAGGAAACTTGACATAAAAACATTCATTTCTATTTTCTAAACAACACTGCATAAATATGCAAGGAAATACTTTCTAAAATTAAACCATGGATAAGAAAGTAAGTGAACATAATTTTCTTCATAAGAAATGAATTTGTGAAGCTTAACATGGGCAATTTTCATGAAGGTCCTCAACAATTATGCTATAGAAAAGATTGTGAAAAGAATAAAATATTTTGAATATTTGCATAAAAAGAGTGGGGTGTTACAATACCACCCACCTTAAATAAATTTCATCCTCAAAATTACCTAGAGTTTCTACCCACCTTAAGGGTTTCACATAAACTTGCAATTTTTTCATACAATTTCCATTATAAAAGAGGCATACATAAACAAAGAATTATTATTCAACACTAATTACTTGACTATCCTCACCTTGATCATCTTCCTCTTCTCCATCCGACATTTGCATGGTGAAGAGCCTTGGTTTAACCTTGGGTGGAGGATTAGGGTTCTTAGCTTGGTTATGGTTGGGATCCTTCTTTGCAAGCTTTGGGCAATTAGGCTTGATATGTCCTTCCTCACCACAATAGTAGAAAATAGAATTCCCAAACCTACAAGGACCACCATGACTTCTCTTACATGTAAGGCATGGGGTTCTCCCATTATCTAGAGAAGGTTCAGGGGATTTTCTCTTGTGGTTGGAGGGTGGAGGGGGTTGATGGTGTAGATGGTTTTGGGGTAGATCCTTTTTAGGATTCCTCCCAGGGTGATCCTCCAATTCTAAGGCTGCATCTAGGGCTAATTCCATGGTCCTATGACCTCTACCAGACCAGGCATAACTTAGGTTGGGTTTAAGCTCTATAATAAACTTCTTACCTCTCTTTTGCTTAGTGTACTGAAGACCATACTTTTGGATCTTATGAAACTTCATGGCATACTCAGTGACAATCATGTCACCCACTTGCTTTAGGTTAACAAACTCATCCTCCTTCCTTTCTAACAGGGCTTCAGATACATAATGGTCGTTAAAGACTTCTACAAACTCACCCCAAGTGAAAGGATGGTCATCTTCTTCCCTAGAGGCTAAGAGGTTTTCCCACCAAGTATGGGTTGTACCCTTGAGCATATGGGTGGCAAATCTAACCTTACTATGTGGGAGACACTCTAAGTCTCTAAAGCAATGCTCCATATTACTAATCCACTCCTCAGCCTTGGTTACCACATCAACCTCATCTTCACCATGGAGCACATCTAGTCTAATCATCAAGAAATCTATGAGGGAGATCTCATGTACTCAAGGTGGATCTCTAGGTTGGAGGGCATTGGTCAAGGCTGCTACAAGGGCATCTAGGGTGACTTGTGAAGGGACTTGGTCCATGTCTTGAGTCCTATCTCTCCTAGAAGATCCTTGTGACGGCCTTGACTCACCAACCTTCTTTTTCTTCAACTTTTAGTATAGATATGCTTGACTCACCAACCTATGGTGACCATTAAGTCACCATAGGTTGCTAGATTAGCACTACATTCATTAATCACCATCGAATATCAAACTAATATCACCATTGATTGATATCATCATTAGGGTACTTAGTTGTTAATCACTAATCTTCTAATTATGCCAACACCTGACCTAAGGGGTGAACGTCAGTTGACACCCTTGGTCACCACCATTAGTTGTCATGAAGACAACACCATCAGTTGTTGCAATGGTACCACCATTGAGTCATGTGTTTATAGAAGAATTCAACTTTAAACCCTGACCATTGGTTGATAGTTGTTTAGCACCATTGGTTGTCAAACCAACCTGATCCAAATCATATTATACCTTATTAATAACGTACACATGATCAAAAGTTCATCTATAACTGAAATCAGAATAGGGAACATTATAAAATTCGAAATCCAAGTCAAGCATAGCTTTTTAAGTGCATGGATCATCATTTAAAAACAAGAACATGAGCTAGCAAGCTTATGGTAAGCAATAAACGTGAAGCAAGTTATAAAACTTGCCTCTAATTAGAAGATAAAACCCCAAACAGAAGAAAACACAAGCAGGTAGGGTAGAAAACCTAAGGATAAGATGTGAACTCGTCCATCTAGTATCTTTCTTCATCAAATGAGCAAACCCTAAGCATAAGGAGCAAGAAAGGTAGGGTTTTAGAGCTTTAGAGAAATTTGTACCATGGAACAACAAGGTTCCAACCTGGAGAAAGGTAGAAGGAATTATACCAAAGTAATAAACGGAGGAAAGAAGGGGATTCTTACTCTTTTAGTTCAAGATCACTACAAGGAAGGTTTTTAAACCCTAAAAGGAAATCAATTGCAACCCTAGATTCTTTTTTGAAGAAGATCCCCAATTTCTTCTTCCTTGGACACAAAATTCACAGAATCATAGAGGGAGAACGGGGTTCATAAAAGTAGGGAAGTGGTGGAGAGAAAATGGCTCGTTTGGGTTCTTAGGGATAAGTATATGAAACTTTAAGACTATAGAAAAAGAGAAAGTTGAAGTTCTAGTATCTTTCCAAGTGTCCAAGGCCTTAAACTATTAAGAATATACAAGCACACACACAAGAAGATCCCCCACAATCCATATATACCACCTTAGCTCTCCTTTGTCGAATTTCAAAGCCAATCAAATAATTCATTAGTTGATAGCTACTAAAGGTAGCTCATCCATGAAGGGGTAAACCCTAAAATACCCTTGGAGAAAACACCTTCAAACCAAGGTTTAACCAAGATCCCCATTTCTCAAAAAGCTCAAGAATGATGAGAGAAAACATAATGAAAGTGATAAATTGGAAAGAAATCCCCTCAATTTGGTAAATTGTTGAAAAGTCCAAAATGTGCATAAAATTGCATAACTTGCTCAAACTGTGTCCAAATTGGACCAAATTTGAAACTTAAGCTTGTATTATGATTTAAAAGCATATAAAAAGTTTATATTAGGGTTATAAGATTTCAATTATGGTAATTAAGCTTATTTAACTCATTAAGCAAGTTCAGGGGCCTTACAAAACATATGGGTGTGTAGGAATCAACACATGTTTGAGAAATGTGTGAAACCAATTGAACATCAACATATGTATATTCTGAAAGAAATGGAGAATATGTTGAAGAACTCAAATATAGAAGCTAGTAGTAGGAAACTAATGGATCAAATATCTCAAAAAAGGCTTTGATACCTACCTACAATTGGATATCTTAAACCAAACATGGATGGTCCCTTCCAGATGAACAAGTGTGTGGAAGTAGGGATCTTGTGCAATGACAAAGGGGAATGGGTTGAAGGATTTTCTTGGAACACTAAAGAATCATCGTCTCTTTATGCCGAACTGTATGCCATTGATCAATCACTCCAATGCATACAAAAACTAGCCATTCATAACCTAGAGATCGAAACAGATTGCGAAGTAGCACTCAACTTGTTACATGGGTACCGCAGCTGCAACCCTAAGTGTGCCAGATTGTTGGAGAGTATCTAGAGAAAGTTGTAAGAAAACATCGACTGGTCAATCAACCATGTGGATAGAAGATGTAATTCTAGTTTGGATTGTCTGGATAAATTCCATCTAAAACACAAAACGAGCAACTTTAGGTATGTTCGTCCCCCAGACACTATCATAGTTTCTTTAGATAAAGACAACTATAATGTTAGTGTTACTACCTATTTTATTTCTACATCTAGTAATCTTGGGTGCAATACTTTGCTTTTTCTTGCAAGAGGAGTTCAGCATGAATAGATATCCTCCTGTCTTGCCCCCCCCCCAAAAAAAATTGAAAATACACATTGATTTTGACTCGATACTCCTTTGCATCATTTTCATATCTAACTTTATCCTATGAATATCGAATTTGTTGTTAATATTTATACTTTAAGATAAGCATCATATCCAAATTTTAACCCAATCGGAGTTTCCTAGCTCCCGATACAAATCCTCAAACATACACCTCAAAATCCCTTTAATGGCAAAATGGTCCAAGTTTTTGGATTATTGGGTCATTCCCAGCCAACTTGGGAAAGATCATCCCCTACCTAAGTTCCTTCTATAGTATCAACAGGTAGGGAGAAAACCGTAGACATTTAGGAGAATGCATCTCCTTCGTCTTTGTTGGGTTTTGCTTGCGTAAGGGTGTGTTGGATTTGTCGAGAGAACCTACACTAGATTCATATAAAATTCTCATCTAATCTTTACTCTTCATAAAGATTCAAGAGGTCTAGATTGGACATCACTGTGGACCATTTATGATATGAAATTAGTCCCAAAACCCTACATCTAGACCTATATAAAACCCATGTTGAGTAAGTTTCTTCCCCACAAATGCAATGAAAGCCATGAATCATTCAATCATTTTCCCCCAAAGTTTCTACGTACAAGTAGAAATGAAAACATTATAGTCCATCAATTACTACAGTAGCTCACGCTAGTCCTCCTCTCTCTCTCTCTCCTCGGGTTGGTTTTTCTCACTCTCTCACTTTGCAACTTACCGTGATCATAACTTCTACATAGAACATCCGAAATGGTCATGTCTATAGATCATTCTGATAATGAGAGTGATCTAGACGCAATGAACAAACTCTTAAAATCTAATTCATGATCCTTTTCTAAATTTTTTTAATAATGGTCTATTGATAGTTACATGCATATGAAAAGTTGTAACTTTATCTAATTTTGACCTTATTATTATGAAAGCTTATGAAACTAGTATCATGTAACAATTAGAATTGTAATCCAAAAAATGTAGACTTGAAACTTTATATGTATTATGGGTTTCTTAATGTTCTAGTCTCTTATTTGATCATTTAGCCACATGATTATTCCAGATAGTTGATATTGTTGACAAGTTGTGTGATATTGGTAGTTGGTAAGTGTTAAGGTCGTATGTAACAAGTATGATATATGTCATTCTTTTGGATAGAAAAATTCCCGAACATCATATTCTGACCATGATCCTTTGACCATGCCTTGACCCTACTCCTTGATCTCTTTCATCTTTGAATTCATGAATTAAGATATTCTCAAAAGGTATGTGTACTATATCCCCTTGACCATGAATGATGTCATGCAATGAATATATACATATGTATGACTAGAACACATGTCTATATTACTTGCATGAGCTACCACGTTCCCTGCAGACTAGTTTTTTGAATTTATATATGTAGATTGTTTATTATTTTTTGATAACTGGATTTACAATTTACTCCTCTTGCTTCCTTATTGTTGATGATTTGCGCCATTCCCCTTATGTTTTTAGAGGTGAAGCAAAAATCCTTGTCTGTCCCTTAGGGTTAAGTGTAACTACGACCTTTCCCTTAGGGTTAAGTGGCACCTTGTCAGTCTTTGCACCCACTCTCGCATGATTAAGATGATCGACTCTTATTCGGAGTATATTACGAACTATTTTAAAATATTTACTTACTGACCACTTAAAAGTTATCTCTATGTTATTATTTCTTATAAATATGCCAAGTGGTTATTTACTTTCAAATATACATATATTCTTTCATGTTTTCATTACCATACTCAATGTTTTTACATTGACAATGGGTCATGATTTTTGACTTAGGAAAATGGTGAAGAATTTGTCATGTCCTTTTATTTGTTGAACTCTTCTAGAAGAATTAAAGCAACACCAATAAAATTGCAAACATGAGAGAAATATATGTACTCGTCTTATAGAAATTATATGCTTTTTCATTTTTAGTCTTTCACTCCTTTTAAGTTTGTATCTTTCTACCCACTGGCCATGTAAAAACTTTATTGGTTTATTTTCAATAGTAAGAGATGTTATTTTATTTTATGCATATGATTGTGTGAGATTAATAGGGCCAAATAGAGGACGCTTAATCTATTTACCACTATCTAGGTATAGAGTTTGAGATTTCGGTAAAAATAGTTTCATGTCAATTTAAGTTGTATGTGAATTTAAGTCACCCACAATTTGGGGAAATATCTAGGGTTGCCTATGATCCACTCTAAACTCAAAAAGGAAACTTACATGGAAATATTGGATTAGGTATCCAACATAGTGTGTGCATGGTCTATGATATCATCATCCCTTTCATGAAAGGTTTGTTTGGAAAAAGTAATCTAACAATGATCCATACACACATGATGAAGACATTTGTGTTACCCCAAAATCTATTTTTATTCGATGAACAAAAATATTCAAAGATTTCTTTGTGGAGAAAAGCATAAGGCCACACCAATTTCATGATATCATGGAGAAAAATAACATACCAAAATGTGCACTACAACCTTTGAGTCATACTATGACAGAATGGGATCATGCTAGAATGACATAGTTCTTTTCTTATGAGTGAAAATGATATAAATTTGAATTAAAGAAGTTCATTCATGATAACTCAGTTCTTGTCCCCATGAGTGGAAACAATACAAATATCTAGAATGACTAATGGGTTCAAGTTGGAATGATGTTCAAGGACTATTGGAAGAGGTAGGTGTCACTGGAGTTGATGCATATATAGGTTCACATCAGTATTATAGATCAGGATGAACATGACATCATCTTTTATGGCTGGATTTTCACAAACGTAGTCAAGCAAACAAAGTGTATTAATGTGCCATTTGAAAGAGATCATAGGGACGTTTGTGAAAGGTGACGTGGGATTTTATCGCACTAAAAACTCACTCGGGGTTGAAATCCCCAAGATTTTACCAAAACCAAAGTGCAATAATACCACCCGCAAGCGGACGAGTCTTATCGCAGTATAGTTAAAGATCGAACCCAAAGGACAATGTTTTTAAGAATCTTTATCTGTCTAGTCTAGTTTGAGTTAAGTCTAATATTTAAAACGATTGTATGATTTGAGGTTACTTAAACAAATTGCAAGAAAGTAAAAGCTGAATTAAAGTTGGGTTTAGATCAATGATATGGAATCACTGGGATGGTATCGGGTTTCACCACCGCTACACACGCAAACACATTCTAACGCAAACAATCCAAGCAAGATAAAACGATCCAAATTGAGCTACTGTAGAACCCCCCATACAGGCGTTAGGTTCGCATAAGCATCACCTTAGGTATCAGATGTCTTGTCACCAACTGGATCACTTACTTACGGCTCGGAAGATATAGAAATCCAACGAAGGTTGTGGGCCCCCTATACAGGCGTTAGGTGTACAGAAGTGTCACTAAAGGCAAGATGGCTCGTCCTCTCACGGATCATACACTTACGAACTTGAAGAAATCTCATTCTATTTCTAGTTTGGGAGTCAACCGCATTAATCAGTAAGCAAGTAGGTGATAGATCTATAAACTAACATCGACAATAAACAAAGACGATACAAAATCCAACTAAGGTTGTGGTCCTCCCTAAGGGATGTTTAGATCACAGAAGCGTCATTGTAGCCTCGATGTCTTGTCCCCTCACAGATCATACACTTACGACCTCAAGGAATCCTATCAGAAGTTATCATCAAGGAATCAAACTTTGTAAACTGCCATTCCATCCCACATATAGAAGATTTCGCAATATAGGAAAGAACAAGTTGAAAGCAAGTAGATAATCAACTACCAACATACCAATTGATAATGAAATGAAAAGCTATATACATTGCCATGAAAAGTTTAACAAAAGAACATAATTGCATGGGCAGCAGGGCTAGTTCCCCCACCCCAACGAAAAGGTATTACCCGCTCATGATGAGAGAAACAAGAAGAATAAGAAAGAGAGAGAAATCCGCCATGAACTCGGTGCAGAATGTAGTTGCAGCTCGGTGAAGATGATGCGGCCTTCTACGTCGTGTCAGAATAAATCTGGATGCGAATGGGAGATGCCAAGACAGACCGGACAATCTCCCTCGCTCCATCTTCCTTCTCTTCTCAGTCTCCTAGGTTGCAACACAGGTAGTAGGTGGAATGAAACTGGCGTGGACGACACTGGGTCTGGATCGGACCAATGTACAGGTAGCCTGCCGGCGTCCCGGAACCCCCCTCCAAAATGAGGACCCTATGGGTCCTATTTATAGGCACTGGACTGGCTCTCCCGGTTTTGGTGTGAGTCGAAATGGTTTTCTATTTTAAGTGCCCAAACAGTCTTGTAGCTTTGGCATCAAACGGTTTTCATTTTCTAGAGCAAACGGTTTGCATGTGTAAACTTTGTTAAACGGTCTGTATGCATGGTACACTCACCTGATATCGGCTCATTGAGTTTCATTCAGCATTCAGTCTTCATATTTTCCTTCATTCGGTCTTTGAGCTACTAGAGCAAACAATTTGGATGCACGTGCATCAAACGATCTCCGCAGCACGCCATCATTCGGTTTGTTGTGCAAACGGTTTTGGCTGCTTGTTCGGTCTTCACATTCATGCTCAAACGGTCCCTCATTAGATGCTCATTCGGTTTGGAAGCATCTAACGATCTTTAGTTCATTCGGTCATGTACATGATGCTCATACGGTTTTGCGTATTCAGTTTGTGGAGTACAGCAAACAGTTTGCATGCTTACTCCATTCGGTTTTGCTCATTTGCTGCTTGGTTATTCATTTGATTTTGCTAAAGCATGCTCATTTGGTTATTCACGTGGAAGCAAATGCAAACAGACCTCATGCATGTGTATCATTCGGTCTTCAGCTGGGAAAAGCAAACGATCAACGTTCAACCTTCTACCAAACGGTTTGGATACTTAACTTTTCCGAATGATCACGCGGCCAGCCACATACGGTTTGGCTAATCTTCACATGTGGTCTTTTCCTCACGGTCTTGCGTGATCCATTATTGCAGACGGTCTTCATGTGGCCTTGTACAACAAATGGTCTATGTGACTTCTCATGCAAACGGTTTGCATGTATAGCCTCCATTCAGTTTTTGACGTGATTTCACGCAAATAGCTAATTCAGTTTGCTCCTTGGTTAGTCCAAACGATCTGCGTGACCAGTGCATTCGGTCTTTGAGTTGCATGCATGAACGTGAATGGCTTAAACAGTTTCATGCAAATAGTCTTGTAGCAGGTGTCCATTCGGTCTTCACGTATAGCTCAAATGGTCGACCAAACCAAAACTTTTCAAACCGTCTCGCATACCAAAACTCTTCAAACAGTCTCAGACTGAAACTCTTCAAACGGTCTCGTAGACCGAAACTCTTCAAACGATCTTCGAGACCAAAACTCTTCAAACGGTCTCACAGACCGAAACTCTTCAAATGGTCTTGTAGACTGAAACTCTTCAAATGGTCTTGGGGTGAGTAAGTCCATTCGGTTTCGAGACCGAATGGATGAAACCGATTGCTCAGACCGATTGAATGAAACTGTTTGGTCAAACCAATTGATGAAACTGTTTGGTCAGATCGATTGGTCAGAATCAAGGGTGAGTAAAGGGGGGTCCCATCTGACTGTTCAACCTTATCAAGACATGTATTAAATCAACATAAATTTGGTTAAAACCTTGATAATCGAATCAATTAAGTAATTTTGCACATTATGATACATTTTGATATTTAATGAGTTAAATTTGATTTATTGTGTCCAAATGAGCTCAAGATGGTAATTGAATTCCATGATGAATATACATTCATCATAATACCCCTAACTTAAATGTTTCTCATCCTCGAGTAACACAAAATCTGAAACAGTAGCCAAATAAATACTTTCAATTCGTGTGATTGCTTCATCTTCACATCATGAATGTTTTCTTTATGCTCAGTATGACTCAGTATCTCAACCTCCTGAGATCACTAAACACATCTACAATATCTTCGTTCCTGAGTTCATTTTCCAATATCACTTCCTCCTCACTTTTTCCGACAACAAGCATGTCAAAGTGTTTTGTAAGAGTTTAGAGATACCCTTAGAACAACAAGTGTGCATCTGATTTGACACTGGTGTTTTTCAAGATAGTGGGGGCATGCATTGTGCCATTAGGTAGGAAATGGAGTGAATGGTGGTATGGAAGGAAGAAGAAAATCTCTACTCAATTCGACTTAAGATTTTCTTTTTATGATTTGCAATTTCATTTATTGCATTTTTTTGTGTGCGAATCTCTCCTCTATTCGACTCGAGATTGCATTTCTTTTTGTGTGCGCTTTGGCATATTTTTGTTTACAAGTCTCTCCTCTATTCGACTCGATATTGCATTTTTGGTGGTATGCCCCTATTTATTTGCGAGGGGTATGGAAGAAGCGGATGTAGACGGAAGTGGCGTGCCACCCCAAACTTAGGTTTGGCACAAATTTGGCTATTTATGTTTCTTTTTTATGGATGAAGTGGTATGAAGATGATAGAAGAAGTGTAGAAGAGAGTTCAGACCAGAATGCAACTTGATTTACAATTTAGTGCATAAGGTTGTTCTCTTTGTCGTACTCTGCTCAAATAATGACTTGATGAGGATACGGTGGAGATTCCATGTGATTGTTCTACTAGTCAGTTAGGAAGCACGACGTGTTTGATCCCTATAAGTTTGACATATGCTTGTCAATTTTGCATCAATATCATGATGTTAGAAATCATAAGCTTCACACGATGATTTCAATCGAAAGGCTAGTTTTCAGATGAAGGTCCTTTTGAGGATCTGCTTCGAATAAGGAAGGTATAATGATTACAAAATGCAAATAAGGTCAGTTAGTGATTTTTATGAAACAGGAAGTGTCAAAAATTCATCAAGTATATGTTCAATTTCTTTGAAAAACATTAAAAATTTTGAAATTTTTGAATTTTTTTTATCAAGAATGTGACAGTGAAAGCTTAAGTATGAAAAGGATGGGTGTAGGTGGAGAGTGAAGTACGTACCACCCACCCTCCACCCTAAACTTAGAAATTTTCTCGTCCTGAGCAAACTCTAAATCCAAGATGGAGGGGGGAAATTCTTGCAAGATTGACCACCAGATCTGGAAGCGTTCCAGTCAGCGCGCATCCTCCTATCTGAAAATCTAAAGAAGGATCAATCAGAACTCAAGATAGCATCTCGCGATGTGAATTTTATTTGGTGCACAATTATCTAAAAGGTGAAAACAAAATTAAGGGACAATTTCTAATTAAAAATTAAAAACTAAATACAAATGTATTTATCGGGTTGCCTCCCGACAAGCGCCTTTGTCTTATGTCAATGGCTCGACTTGGTATCTTGAACTTCATGGTGGTTCCTTTGGGTTTGAGAGATCTATTATTGCTTTGTTGCTTATGTTTTCTGTGGTGAAATATCTTTTCAAACGTTGACCATTCGCCACAAATTCACACGACTTTTCGCTCCATAAAGAGAAACCACCATGTGGAGAGATGTTTTTGACAATGTATTGTGCATACTAGCGGCAGCGGAGTTTCCCTGGGAATAACTTCAACCTTGAGTTGAACAATAGAACATGGTCTCCCACTTGTATATCTTTTCTTTTCAAATGACCATCATCCCAAAGTTTGGTGTGTTCTTTATAGATTCGTGCATTCTCGTAAGTTGTCATCCTGAGTTCATCCAACTCTTGAAGTTGTAGAATCTTGGCTTGGCCTGCTTTCTTCATATTGAAATTCAGTTGTTTAATTTCCCACCATGCCTTGTGTTCCAATTCGACTGGCAGGTGGCAAGCTTTTCCATATATTAATCAGAAGGGTGTAGTCCCAAGGGGAGTTTTATAAGCAGTTTGATAGGCCCATAAAGCGTCGTTGATTTTCACTGACCAATCCTTTCGATTGTGGCCTACAGTTGTTTCTAGAATAGCCTTTAGTTGACGGTTAGAGACTTCTACCTGTCCACTTTTTTTGGATGGTAGGGAGAGGCTACCTTATGTGTTACACCATATTTTCTTAGTAAAACTTCAAAGCTTCTTTCAAGGAAGTGAGACCCTCCGTCAGATATCACTGTCTGTGGCACTCCATAATGGGGGAAAATAATATCTTTTAATAATTTGATGATGGATTTGGAATCACTAGTGACGGTTGGTATAGCTTCAACCCATTTTGAGACGTAGTCAACCGCTACTAGGAGGAAAGGAAATCCGTAAGAAGATGGGAATGGCCCCATGTAGTCCACACCCCAAACATCATATATCTCAATTTCTTACCACAACTTAAGTGGCATCTCATCTCTCTTTGTAATGTTACATGTTCTTTGAAATTTTTCACATGATACAACCAAGTTGTAGGAATCCTTGGATATGGTTGGCCAAAAGAATCCACATTGAAAAAACCTTTATCGCAGTCTTCTTAGAACTCATGTGGCCTCCAACTGGGCCAGAGTGGCAGTGCTCTAGAATGAGTTTGGTTTCTTCCTCAACAATACATCGTCTGTAAAGACCATTAGCACATAGCTTAAAAAGATATGGATCATCACAGTGATATTGTTTCACATCATGCATAAATTTCTTCAGTGCATTTCTGATGCATTGAGGATGGATAACCCCAGCAGCAAGGTAGTTCACAAAATCCGAGTACCACAATACAACTTTTGAGACCTTCATTAGTTGATCATCCGACAGGGAATCATTGATCGGAGTCTTCTCAGTATCCAGAGTGTGGATGCGACTTAGGTGGTTTGCTACAACATTATCTGTACCCTTTTTATCTCTTATCTCTAAATCAAATTCTCATAATAGGAGGATCCATCTAATCAACCTGGGTTTTGCATCTTTCTTTTCCAGAAGGTAATGTATGGAAGCATGGTCTGTGTAGACAATGACCTTCAAACCAATTAGGTAGGATCTGAACTTGTCAAAGGCATACACGACTGCTAGAAGTTCTTTCTTGGTACTTGCATAATTCCTTTGGGCTTCATCGAGAGTTTTTGATGCATAATAGATCACATAATGTTTCTTCTCTATATATTTCCCTAAAACAATGCCCACATCATAGTCACTGGCGTCGCACATAATTTCAAAAGGGTGGTCCCAGTTGGGAGCTCTAATGATGGGTGTTTTTGTGAGAGCCTGCTTTAGTGTGTTGAAGCTTTTGACACATTCTTCGTCAAAATTGAATTCAACATCTTTTAGTAACAAATTTGTCATTGGCTTGGTTATCTTTGAAAAGTCCTTCATGAATCTTCTGTAAACTCCTACATGACCTAGGAAAGAATGGACTTCTTTTACATTTGTTGGAATAGCCAGTTTAGAAATCACTTCAATATTGGCTTTATCTACTTCAATTCCTCTATTGTTGACCCTATGGCCGAGGACAATGCCTTCCGTTACCAGAAAATGGCACTTTTCCCAATTTAGCACAAGATGTGCTTCTTCACATCGTTTGAGGACTAGGGAGAGGTGCTTTAGACATGAATCGAATGAATCTCTGTATATAGAAAAATTGTCCATGAAAACTTCCATAATGGTTTCGGTGAGACCGATAAATATGGTAGCCATGCAACGTTGGAAAGTTGCAGGTGCATTGCAGAGGCCAAATGACATTCTTTTAAATGCGTATGTTCCGAATGGGTAGGTAAAAGTAGTTTTCTCTTGGTCATTTGGATGTATGGGTATTGGATAGAATACAAAGTAACCATCAAGATAACATAAATATTCTTGGTGAACCAACCTTTCTAAAACTTGATCAAGGAAAGGCATTGGAAAATGATCTTTTCGAGTTGCCTTGTTCAATTTTCTATAATCTATGCACATCCTCCACCATGTGACGTATCGAGTGGGGATGAGTTCATTGTTTTCATTTTGTATAACAGTTGTTCCACCTTTCTTCGGGACTACATGCACTGGGCTCACCCATGGCGAATCTGATATCGGGTAGATTATTCCAGTTGTGAGCAGTTTGATGACCTCTCGATGGACCACTACCTTCATGTTTGGATTCAATTTCCATTGATGCTCAATAGTAGGATTGTGATCTTCCATCATAGGGATCTGGTGCATACACAATGCTTGACTAACCCCAGTGAGGTCACTCATTTTATAACTGATGGCTTTCTTTCTTTCCTTTAGTTCCTTCAGGAGTTTATCTTCTTGTTCAACTATTCGATTGGAATTTATGATAACTGGGCAAACTTTGAGATCATCCAAAAACACGTACTTCAGTCCCGCGGGAAGGGGCTTCATTTCGGGGGCCTCTAGTTTTTCGCATGTTTCTTCTATAGCTTCCATAGATTTGAGTTCTTCACAAGTGGCTTCAACATCTTCTTCAGTAGAGTCGAGGGATTCGATGCAATCCTTTACTTGTTTGTCAATAGGTTCTTGGACTGATGGATTCGTTAGAGCAACTTCTAATGGATTGTATGATTCATGATGTTCTTGAGTTAGAAGTGACATTTTCTCAATGCAGTCAATCAGATAGACTTCTTCTTGCATACTTGGTCTTCTCATACTTTCAAAAACGTAAAATTCAAGAGTTTATTTGCCTAATCTGAGTAGTAAGGTTCCGGCTTCAACATCAATTAGGGCTCTAGCAGTGGTGAGGAATGAATGACCAAAGATGAGAGGATATCTGGCATCTTCTTTAATGTCCATAATGACAAAATCATACGGGACATAAGAGTCCTTGCCTACTTTGACTGGGACATCTTCGATGATTCCCATGGGAAGATTTACTGAATTGTCTGCAAGTTGTATGGTCATGCCTGTTGGAAGTAATTATGCAAACCCTAGTCTTTTGCACAGGCTGAGTGGCATAATACAGATGCTTGCACCAAGATCTGCCAGTCCTTTCTTGCATGATGAGTCACCAATATGACATGAAATTCCAAAGGATCCTGGGTCTTTTTGTTTCTTGGGCATCTTGCTCAAAATGATGTCAGATGTAATTGTTGCCAGTTTTACTATCTCATATTCTTCAGTTACGTACTTCCTTGTGAGAAGTGTCTTTAAGTACTTAGTCCAGGCTGGTATCTCAGCCAGAGCATCAAGAAAGGGTATGTCAACATGAAGTTTCTTCATAGCCTCTTTAAACTTATTGAACCGAGTATCAAGCTTGGTTTTCCTTAGATGAGCTGGGAAAGGTATATGAGGCTTATATACAGGAATATCAGGTTCAGGTGTTTTAGTTTCTTCATCAGTAGGTTTCTCAGGATTTCCCTTATCTGTCTTATCAACTTGAGATTCTAGTATGGTTGAGTCTTGGGCAATAACAGGTTCATCCTCGTCTTAATAACCACAGACGTCTTTACAGGGGGATTTGAATAGTCTTTTCTTGACCTGGTGGTGACTTCCTTCAACTGTTCCGGATGCTTGGGATTATTCTCGGGTTGGCTAGCAAAGACTCGAACTAGTGGCTTTATGTTAGCTACGAGTTTAGCTAGTTGATATTCAATAGCCTTCTACTGGGCTTGCTGGTTTGCTATCATAGTTTGTTGAGTTTGCAACATCTTTTCAATGACTGATAGCTTGTCATCAAGAGAAATTGGACCTACTTGTTGTCTTTGTTGTTGATAGGGAACTTGGTTAAGACTCTGGTATTGGGAGTTGTTTTGATAATTATTGAAGTTCCTATTATGAAAGTTTCCCTTGAAATTTCCTTGATTCCCAAAATTTTGTTGTTGACTGTACTGGAATCCCGGTGGGCCTCATGGTTGATTGTTCGAACCAAATTGATGCAAATTGACTGCCCCAGAGGGGTTTCCATATTGAAAACCTAGATGATTCCTATTCTGATTCAGATTGTAATAACTTTGACTAGGGATGGTATTAATAGCGTTAAGATTTTCCATTTGACCATTATCTCCTTGGCCACATACATTTCTCTGAACAACATCATAAAGAACATTACATGATAAGGTGGAATGATCAGTTCCTTTTCATGCTTCACAGAATAGAGAAGCAGACTTGACTTGTTCTGGTTGTCAAGTGGGCGAACGTCCTCTTCCAATAGCAGTAAGAGATGATTCAATATGGTCTTACTTGGCAACTAAGAGTTTCAAGGTTTCAATGATAGATTTGTACTCGGGAGTAGCTTCGGCCATAACTACTTTCAAAACTCCTTTACCTACAGATATTCCCCAATTGGCTTGATTTTCTGCTCCCAGGGTGACGACTCTCCATGCGTTGTCATAACTTTGACGCATGAAGTTTCCTCCAGATGAGGAATCTAGGAATCTCTTAATATCATCATCCACACCCCTGTAGAAAATCTCAATGAGTTGGTTCTTGGGAATTTCGTGGTGTGGACACTTACGCAGAAGCTCTTTGTATCTATCCCAAGCTTCCGCAAGGGTTTCTCCAGGAACTTGAGTGAAATTTGTTATCTGCCCTCTAATTTCATAGGTAAGAGATGGAGGGTAGAACTTTTCTAGAAACACATTTTGGATTTGTTCCCAGGTGGTGATGGGTATTTCACTTTGCAACGAATTGTACCAACTTATAGCTCTATCAGCAAGGGAGTACTTGAAGAGATGGAGTCAAATGTCATCATCTGTGACTCCATTTTGTTTTGTCATTGCACATAGATCAATATATCTCAGAAGATGTTCTTGGCTATCTTCTCCTTGCTTGCCATGGGAAGGGTTATTCTGAAGCAGGGTGATCCAATGCGCTCTTATATTAAAATTAGTAGCATTGATAGGGGGAGGTTGTACTGGATGATGAACATTCACAACTTTCAGGATTGAGAACTCTCTAAGATCCTTTTGTAGTTTAGCTACTTGTGTTGCTAGGATTTCCTATTGAACCGCAAACTTGGCTTCTTGCATGAGCATCTCCCTCTATGCATTGATGGCTTGAGCCACCGTTCGGGCTACCTCTTCTTCTTGAGCCATCCCTGCTTGATTTTCTCTGATCTGACAATGAAAAGTTATGTCTATCTCGAGATCAAAGCTCGTTGTTAGTCTAGGGATGTCCGAATGGTACATGCACTACACCTTGGATTGTACCTGAGATAGAAAGATTTTGAAAGTGAGAACCACGGAGTAGAGTCAAATTTCAAGTAGATGATCAATTGTATCAAAAGAATAAGCAAAATCCTAAATTAGTCTTAAAAGAAATAGATTTGACTAAATGATTCTGTTGTCCCTGGCAACGGCGCCATAATTTGACATGGGATTTTATCGCACTAACAAACTCACTCGGGTTTGAAATCCCCGAGCTTTTACCAAAACCAAAGTGCAATAATCCCACCTGCAAGAGGACGAGTCTTATCGCAGTATAGTTAAGGATCGAACCCAAATGACAACATTTTTAAGAATCTTTTTCAGAGTAGTCTAGTTCGAGTTAAAGCTAATATTTAAAACGATTGGTTGATTTGAGGTTACTTAAACTAATTGCAAGAAAGTAAAAGCTAAATTAAAGTTGGGTTTAGATCAATGATATGGAATCGTTGGGATGGTATCGGGTTTCACCACCGCTACACATGCAAACACATTCCAACGCAAACAATCCAAGCAAGATAAAATGATCCAAATGGAGCTGCTGCAGAACCCCCCATACGGGCATTAGGTTCGCGTAATCATCACCTTAGGCATCAGATGTCTCATGACCAACCAGATCACTTAGTTATGGATCTGAAGATATAGAAATCCAAAGAAGGTTGTGGGCCCCCTATACAGGCATTAGGCGCACAGAAGTGTCACCGAAGGCTAGATGGCTCGTCCTCTCACGGATCATACACTTATGACCTCGAAGAAATCCCATTCTATTTCTAGTTTGGGAGTCAACTACATTAATCGGTAAGAAAGCAGGTGATAGATCTACAAACTAACATCGACAATAAACAAAGACAATACAAAATCCAACTAAGGTTGTGGTCCTCCCTGAGGGATGTTTAGATCACAGAAGCATCACCGTAGGCTAGATGTCTCGTCCCCTCACAGATAATACACTTACGACCTCAAGGAATCCTATCAGAAGTTCTCGTCAAGGAGTCAAACTTTGTAAACCGCCATTCCATCCCACATATAAAAGATTTCACAATATAGAAAAGAATAAGGTGAAAGCAAGTAGATAATCAACTACCAACATACCAATTGATAACAAAATGAAAAGCTATATACATTGCCATGGAAAGTTTAAAAAAATAATATGATTGCATGGGAAGTGGGGCTAGTTCCCGCACCCCAGTGAAAAGGTCCTACTCACTCCTGATGTAAGAAACAAGAAGAATAAGAAAGAGAGAGAAATCTGCCATGAACTCAGTGCAGAAGGTAGTCACAACTCAGTGAAGATGATGCGGCCTTCTACATCGTGTCGGAGCAGATCTGGACGCGAACGGGAGATGCCAAGATAGACCAGACAGTCTCCCTCGCTGTGTCTTCCTTTTCTTCTCAGTCTCCTTGGTTGCAACACGGGCAGTAGGTGGAATGAAACTGGCGTAGACTGCAGTGGGTCTGGATCGGACCTGTGTACAGGCAACCTGTTGGCGTCCCGAAACCCCCCTCCAAAATGAGGACCCTATGGGTCCTATTTATAGGCACTGGACTGGCTCTCCCAGTTTTAGTGTGAGTCCAAATGGTTTTCTATTTTAAGTGCCCAAACGGTCTTGTGGCTTTGGCATCAAACGGTTTTCATTTTCTAGAGCAAATGATTTTCATTTGTAAACTTTATTAAACGGTTTGTATGCATGGTACACTCACGTGATATCAGCTCATTCGATTTCATTCAACATTCAGTCTTCATATTTTCCTTCATTCGGTCTTTGAGCTACTGGAGCAAATGGTTTGGATGTGCGTGCATCAAATGATCTCTGTAGTTGCTTGTTCGGTCTTTACTTGCATGCTCAAACGGTCCCTCATTAGATGCTCATTCAGTTTGGAAGCATCTAATGATCTTTAGTTCATTCGGTCATGTGCATGATGCTCATACGGTTTTGCTTATTAGGTTTGCATGCATGTGGAGTACAACAAACGGTTTGCATGCTTACTCCATTCAGTTTTTCTCATTTGTTGCTTGGTTATTCATTCGGTTTTTCTCAAGCATACTCATGTGGTTATTCATGTGGAAGCAAACACAAACGAACCTCATGCATGTGTATCATTCAGTCTTCAGCTGGGAAAACCAAACAGTCAACGTTCAACCTTCTACCAAATGGTTTGGATACTTAACTTTTCCGAATGATCAAGCGGCCAGCCTCATATAGTTTGGCTAATCTTCACATCCGGTCTTTTCCTCACAGACTTGCGTGATCCATTATTGCAAATGGTCTTCATGTGGCCTTGTACAACAAACGGTCTACGTGACTTCTCATGCAAATAGTTTGCATATCCAGCCTCCATTTGGTTTTTGACGTGATTTCATGCAAACAACTAATTCAGTTTGCTCCTTGGTTAGTCCAAACGGTCAGTGTGACCAGCGCATTCGGTCTTTGAGTTGCATGCATGCACGTGAATGGCTTAAACAGTTTCATGCAAACGGTCTTGTAGCAGGTGTCCATTCGGTCTTCAAGTATAGCTCAAACGGTCTACCAGATCGAAACTTTTCAAACGGTCTCGCAGACCGAAACTCTTCAAATGGTCTCAGACCAAAACTCTTCAAACGGTCTCGCAGACCAAAACTCTTCAAACGGTCTTAGAGACCGAAACTCTTCAAATGGTCTCACAGACCAAAACTCTTCAAACGGTCTTGGAGACCGAAACTCTTCAAACGGTCTTGGGGTGAGTAAGTCCATTCGGTTTCGAGACTGAATGGATGAAACTGATTGCTCAGACTGATTGAATGAAACCATTTTGTCAAACCAATTGATGAAACTGTTTGGTCAGATCGATTGGTCAGAATCAAGGGTGAGTGAAGGTGGGTCCCAACTGACTGTTCAACCTTATCAAGACATGTATTAAATCAACATAAATTCAGTTAAAACCTTGATAATCAAACCAATTAAGTAATTTTGCACATTATGATACATTTTGATATTTAATGTGTGACATTTGATGTGTTGAGTCCAAATGAGCTCAAGATGGTAATTGAATTCCATGATTAATATACATTCATCAAAAGGATCTATACCTTTGATGGTAGATTCACAAGGAAGTATGCATACACTCTCCTGAGAGATACAAAGGACATTGTTTCACCCAGAAAGTGGGAGTCCATCTGGAATCTTAGAATTGCTAGTAAGGTGAGCACATTCACATGAATAGCAAGTGAAATAATGATAAAGAAGTGAGGGTGTTATGGATTGCATGCCATTAAATCTTGTATTTTATAAACATCCATCTGTTTGAAAACCAACTAAAAGGTAATGAACGTCAAGATACTTATATCATAAAGGAATTTAAATTTAACAAGGAGGCATGGAAAATGGATGAGACTAGTTTGAAGGAGTGAAAGATCACTACATGCATCCTCCTACCGTAGACATTATCAACCTAAATGTCGAAACTAATGTTGGAAAGATTGAGGAAGTGGTTGCAGTTTTGGTGTGAGACTGTCGCGTTTTAGCATCGGGCCAATGGAAAGAATCTCAAAACTATGTGCATTAATGAAGTAGATATGGAAGGTATACATATGGTTCTTGAACTTGTAGAAACCAAGGGTGATAAATGTTATTGTGGAGACAAACTATTAATTCTCTACCTAGATCATTGAGGAAGGTGTACACTACAACCTACGTTTCACTTATTGGACCTTGAAGATTCATAAGTCTTTGAAGGAAAAAAGAAAGGTTGTCTTTTTTTGTAGGGAGAAATAGAAATTAGATGTTCGTCTAGCTAAGATCCAATGAAAAAAAATTTATAGGTGTTTTGATTATTGAAATACACATAATGATATTATTGTATTATTGAATCAAGAAATTTGTATAGTTGTACTACCATGTTTACTTCTAAAAACAATACTAGTGAATGTATTCAAATTTGAACTTGCTTGTATGAGGAAGGAAAGATGAATAAGATAACTCCCTGACTTATCCATAAAACAATTGTTTTTGCCTATGTAATGGTTTATGAGTATGTTGTTGTTTCCACTATCCATGTTAGTATATGTGGCTACAATATATGTTGTGTAAACTTATTTCCCATAAATAATAATGCCATATACTATGTTTATTAGGAGGTGTTGAAATGAATTTTGTGACTTGTGTATTATTGACTTTATAAATAACCCACATACAACTAATACATTAACATTGAGAAATTGAATTATAGATATTACAGCCACCGATATGCTTGGAAACATACGAGAAACATGTAGTAGTTGACCATGGATTCTAATAAAGAGTATTTCAACTTCAATGTTTTCAAACGAGACTATCTTAACTTTAATTTCAAGTGAATGTTTTTCCCAAGCAGGTGGGTGTTTCCTCAAAACTTACAAATTTCGGGAGCAAATGATTGTTTTTTAACAGAAAAGAATATTTTTTTCTAAAAAACAAGAACATTGGTCATGCCACGCCAGATAGATTATTACTTTTAAGATTTTGAGATGGAGAATGAACATTAGTGGTGGTTGGTCATAATAAAGATAATATCCTTCTTCGGGAACCACTAAATCAACAAACAACTTCGTGTCCACTTTAGGATGCATTGTGTCAAATGAGTGAAAACATTTTCAAATCCGAAAAATATCTTGGATGAAATGGATGATTAATATTTCTTTGACCATAAACAGTTGCACGTCATATTTATCTAATGGGCTATTTTTTTGAAATTCCAATAAAATCTACATCTCTTTGTTTTTCTAGATAAATGTCATTTATTCATTAAATATAATGCATAAACCATAACATCAAAAGATGTATTAATCTATAGAGGGAGAGAAGGATATGCAAAATAAGTACCTTTCTTTCAACATGGAGTACAAGTTTGATATGAGACATATAACCTTACAAATAAATGGGGAGACCCCTTTGAACAGGCCCCATAACACTATAAAGAAAATTATGTAGAACACAAAGGTTGTCATCCATCCTCTTCTTAATATTCAAGAGGTTATTCAAATGAATATGGTCCCTTGGTGGTGTAATTAACATCATTCCAAATGAGATATGATCTCAAGTACCTTGCTCATGTTCATAGTGTGTTGATCCTAAATCAATAATTAGTAAAACAAATATGTTAATATAAATAAGAGATATAGGTACAACTATCTATAAGGGAAACTAATAGACAATTAAAGAGTATTCCATTCCTTTAATTCCTGGTAAATTATAAAATACAACAAACAAGGATCAAATGGTGATGGAATGTACTATTGTTTCAATTGGAATTGAAAAACCCTTTATGTGAGTCCAACGAGTGAGACTGTATAAGGTACATCGATCAAGAAGAAATGATTCTAAAAGTGTTTGTTTGGGAACAGGTGAAGAACAAATGTGTTCAATATTCAAGCTTGTTGTGGCATAAGAAACATTGATATGAACCATAAAAGCCTTTGGAATACCAATGAGTTCCATCCAATAAAGAGTTTATCATGACCATCCAACCAAAGGAATATAGCAATTTTGGTTGGACTATTTATGTGCCAAAATTCTTAATTAGAGTGAGTTTGATAGCCTAGATGAATAAAGAATGATAACCTTTGCTAAATGAATATTTGTCTCCCCAAAGTCAACTCATATTGGATGCAATATTTAGAGATGTGAAGAGAAGATTTATGATAAAGAGATCTTTGGTACTAAAATGATTGGAAATGAGACATGTCCTTCAATAAGTTATTTTAGTTGCATAAAAGAAGATTTGTGTCTTTGTTAGTAATAATCTATTTGAAAGAATGTGGGATGGATATAACGATATTCATATTTGATTTACACCACTACTAGAAAAATATTGTCTAAAATATAGTATGTAGAAAGTGATTTAGATGAATCTTGATGATTTGTGTCATTTTGATGGATTTTCTAATTAATTTGGAGAATAGAAGATATTTTGGTCTTATGAGTTTGTTCCAAGGATTATATTCTAGTAACATTTGGTCAAAACATGATCTTTCTAGGTGGTGGCTTTGTCTTCACATAGATGTGCAATAATCATGTTGATAAGGTAGAGGGTATGAATCTTGATTTTGTGACACCCCATCCTCCTTCGGATTTAACTTTACATATGGTATTATAGTTAACTAAATGTGGTCTTGTTTTGTCCACATAATCCTCACAGAAATATTTTCCCAATTTTGTCAACATTTGAAATAAATATATATGGAAGTGGGATACAATTGAGAAATTAGGTAGCAATTGGAGTGATGGTAGACTTAAGATGAGTGAGGCAAATGGGAAAATTGATGAGTTTTTGTTTCCATTATGAGTGTTTGATTGTAGTTTCATCTATAATTGGTTTCCACAGATAGATCTAAAGAGTATTTGGTGAGTGAGGAAGAGGTATATAATTGTATCAGAATGTTTTTTTCATTGCATTGAAGAATAAACGTGTATCTCTCTATGGGAAAGGGATTGATATGAACTCCACATGTTGTTGAATTCTTGAATAACTTCACGTCCCAAGAGGATAGAAAAAATGCCTAAATGCAAATAACTAATGTTATTTTTTCCTTCTAGTTTAAGGAAAAGAATCATATACACTCTAGATATTGAATGATGTCGTTTGGAAAACTAAACATAATATTGATAATGTAATATACCTGACCTGGGTTTAGGGCTAACCTTATTTGTTTGGTTTAAATAAGTTTCTTAGAAATTTAATATAATCCTCTAAAGTGTTTTGTTCTCAGGTGACAAACTTATGTTTCAAGTTTGGTCCTATTGGAATAATGTTTGAGCAATGTTCTTTTATTTTGGACCAAAATGCAATTTACCCAAAATAAGGGGTTATATTGCAATATGTCATAAGTTGAACATACCTCATGTGCTTTAGCATAATTATAGAGATAATGATGCAAGGTGGTGTCTTGTGTAAAGACTAAATTCCATGTTTGAACTTGTTTGAATAATGTTAGTGCCTTGTGCATCGATTTTTGTACAAATTGTAGATTACCCAACATCTAGGGTTGGTATGCAAATTACCACCTCTAGAGTGTTCCTACTCCCTCCTACTATCATCTATAGGAGAGATAAATAAGGAGGCACCATGTTTGAATCATTTATGAGTGATGGTATTCTTGGTGATGAAAAGGCCAAGAAAGGGTTGAATGTGAAACCCTAATTTGAAGTTTGTATCGGGTCGTAGAGTTCATATGAGAGTGCCTATCAGCCAAGGAACCATAGTGGGGGTCTCACATCAGTTTGTGAACTTTTATCCTTGTCCATGACGGGCAAATCACCTGATGGAGGTGAAGTGTATCAGTTTACAAATTCCATAGAAAAGTTGTATCGGTTTGAGAATAAAGTGGTGATTGAGTTGAGATATCTTATCCAACAAGATAAGTGAGTGCCAAAATATCATTTGTAGATTATAATCAAGTGTTTTTAATGTCAATATAAATATTAGTGCATGCATGAAAACATGTCAACCATGCATTGACACGTGGCACCTAGTAGCTTAAAATGATGACACATCATGTACACACTTTTTCATGAACCTCAAGTATATATACCACTCCTTTCACCTATTAGTGGAATTGTTTGAATCTTACCACCCTCTTTCTCTTAGATATCATGCATAGTGTGTCAGTATCGTGCATAGGTGAAGTCATATCGTGCATAGAGCTTTGGTATCATCCCTAGCATAGTGATATCATCCATAGCAAAGTGATATCGGCTAAGTGAAGTGATATCGCACAAGTGAGGGATATCGACCACCAAGTGGTGATGTATCGTGCATAGTTATAAGGAGCTCAAGTCTTGGACATTTGATAAACTCATTTTCAACCTTAGGAACATGAATATTTGGATCTTAGAGCTTTGAAGTTTCTTTGGAGGCAGGTTATATAACTTGAACTCAATTATGTTATTATTTACCATCAATCCTGCCTTCGTTAAATGATTTACTTTAAAATAGAATTTTCTTGCATAATTGATGAATCCATGAGCTATAGTAGTAACATAGGACTGTTTTCCAAGTACTAGAATAGTAAGAACAAGAGTCTAGAGGTTGATGATGATGACATCATCATGGTTCAAGCTGATATTGGGTTGAAGCACCTCTAACCCGATATGGTGTTGAAGGATACACCTCTTACCCAATATGATGTTGAAACCCTAGATAGTGATGGTTATACGCCTCTAGAATGATATGGTGATGAGAATAAACGTTATGCACGATATGGTGAACACACATACACCTCAAGGTCAATATGGTGAGCACATACACACTTTTAACCCGATATGGTGTTGAAACTCTAGATGGTGATATGGAATCTGATATACCTTGGAACCCCACACCCCTATCGTTTTGTGTAATGGGTTGATTGTGAAGGGTTCAACCAGTTGTCTATCCTATCACTCAACACATGATAGGATTGATCCCATGAAGGAATGAAAGAGTATGAGCATAAGGGTTTATCCTGATATGCTAACCTGATATGGCAACCTGATATGGTAACTCGATATGGTAACCCGATATGATGATATGAACACAACCACTAGCATGATATAGCGATGAATTTATACCTCATGGATTATATGACTGACACATACACACACCTTGTGCATGATATGGGGTCAAACATACACCTTATACTCGATATGGTGTTAAGTATATACCCTAACCCGATATGATGTTGAAACTCAACATGGTGTTGTGAAACCCGATATGCAAACCACTAAGGTTGAGTAATTTGATATGGATGCAAGATATGATGATGAGGATACACCTATATACCCTATATGGAAGCATACCTACACCTCTATACCCGATATGGATGAAGCACCTCAATCCAATACACTTGATTGAGTGATACATGTAGTATGTTATGTCAAATGATACTTTAAGACATGAAGGGTTTAATGCATTTTGATAAATATGGGCCAGTGTACCTTGAGAGAAGGATTAAGCCAACCTAATGGAGTATGATGTAATCAATATCCTAGTGAGAATGAAAGAGAAACTTATACTTGTTTAATACTCATGTAATGAGTATACATTGATACTCCTAATATGTGTGGAGTCTGAATTAGAGTTGTGATTCTTGATGAATGTACTTGAAAACCATAGTTGGCATAAAAAGGGAAACCTTAACCTAATGAAGGGTAATGATATGATTTGAAACTACAATTTATTAATAAAGGGAAACCTTAACCATATGGAAACCATGATGGTAGCATGAGAAAATGAGCATAGCTAAGCATGAGCTATGATGTTTCATATAAAACCAATTATATAGGTCTTATGACCTACAGATAGTTGTTGCCTAGTGAGAGGTGACAAGATTTTTAATGGACCTTGTGAACCATGTGAATAGTTGTTGCCTAGTGAGAGGTGACAAGATGTTTAGTGGGCCTTGTGAGCCATGTGAATAGTTGTTCCCTAGTAAGAGGTGAAAAGATGTTTAATGGGCCTTGTGATCCATGTGAATAGTTGTTACCTAGTGAGAGGTGACAAGATGTTTAATGGGCCTTATGAGCCATGTGAATATTTGTTACCTAGTGAGAGGTGACAAGATGTTTAGTGGGTCTTGTGAGCCATGTGAATAGTTGTTGCCTAGTGAGAGGGACAAGATGTTTAATAAAAGTCTCATGTAAGAAATGGTAATGTTCAAAATAAACTAGGGAAATGGAAACCCAATAACCGCATAATAATAATAATGAAATATTGGTCATACATGCTTTATGCTTATAGCCAAATAAGGGATATAGTGTTTTGAATATGCTTAAATGAGATATTAGGAATACTTGTATTACATAAAGGATGTGAATAGGTATGATGGCTTGGCCAAGGTATAATTCCTAGTAAAGATGATGTGGTATTCAATGATGAATTTAAGGGATTGATATCTCATAATGAAAGTGAAAGGGAAACATAAAGGTATCCCAACTACTATGGGATCCTTAATAATATAACCATGATCTCACATGATTGGTATAATCCAATACATGGATGAACTCTAATAGGATTAGTATAATCTAATACATGGTCGTGATCTAAAAGCATTGGTACAATCTAAACCTAGCTGTAATCTTACAGGATTGGTACAATACAATACCTGGCTGATCTCTTACATGATTTGTATAATCCCATACATGGTCGTGATCTCACAGGATTGGTACAATCCAATATCTGGCTGTAATCTTACATGATTGGTACAATCCAATACTTGGATGAACTCTCTCAGGATTGGTATAATCCAATACTTGGTCGTGATCTCACATGATTGGTATAATCCAATACCTGGTTATAATCTTACAGGATTGGTACAATCCAATACCTAGTTGAACTCTCTCAGGATTGATATAATCCAATACTTGGTTGTGATCTGACAGGATTGATACAATCCAATACGTGGCTGAACTCTCTCAGGATTGGTACAATCCAATACATGGCAGAACTCTCTCAGGATTGGTACAATCCAATACCTGGATGAACTCTCTCAAGATTGGTATAATCCAATACATGGCTGTAATATTACATGATTGGTACAATCCAATACCTGGCAGTAGTCTCACAAGATTGGTATAATTCAATACCTGGATGGAACATAATGATGTATATTAACAAGAATTGGTAGAAATCAATACCTGACTAGTAGATTGGCTGTGGCCAACCACTAGAAATGAGAATGAGTCATGGATATCATACCATGACAATATTATCACAAGATAAGCTTGAGATGTTGGTATAATATGAGAGGAAATGATATACATGTCTTTCATATTCCTTATAAAGTGAATAGATGATTTATTGCTCTAACATAGATAGTTGCAATGCTTTAAGAGATGAGAATGTTCTAATCTACATATTAAAAGTGATTAATCATGTTTATTAATATAAAAGAACCACTGCTCAGTTTTATACTATTTACCTGTGATAATAACATTATTGGCGGAGAGTTATATCTCTCGCTGGGACAATTGTTTCACCCCATGGGATCCATATTTTTTTGGTGGACATATACGAGGGGGTAGAGACCATACTACAAAGGAAGAACAACAGTAGCAGGGACAACAGTAATAGCTCAGGTTAAGTGTACTGTCTATTGTGTCTTGTAGATAGAAGTCCTATGTGTCATCTTTGTACTCTCAGGTCCTTGGATTTAGTACGTAATGGTTTTGTAAACAATTTGAGATTTTTGGCTTGTAAGCCTCAAGGTTTTATGTTGCTTCAATATATGTTTTGATAAAGAAACTGATATATGTTATCCTCAAAATGAGATGGGACAATGTATGTACCATGTGAACCCTTATGTATATAAAGTTTTGGTTCTTTCATTAAGAATTTTCCAGGAAATGGATCTCTTTGCAAAATGGTTTAAATTTTTAGTGATCTTTTGTTAATCTGTTGCTTATGGTTATTCTGCATAATTAGTGATGATTTGGTTGTTGGTTTGATGGAGGTCATTACAAGTTTAGTATCAGAGCTTAAGGTTTGCTGAGTCTACTTAGATATAGGACTAAGGTGTTGAGTCTATTCTAGTGTCCTCCTATATATCCTATAGTGACTTCTGCTTATGAAGAAGAAAGGGTGAAGTTTAAAAATGACTAGATAACATGAGGAACACGTTGCTAAGAGCAATGTTGTTGCACCGGGAGAAGGTGCAAGAGATCAGGCAAGAGAAGAATGAGTGCCTGAGAATTCCTATCTTGACCCAATCAGGATAGAGAATCCTACTTTTCATGCTCTTATTGGGAAGGTTAGGACAATAGTGATGAATATAGTGGACTGGATACTAGTAATACAACCTAGGTTACCAGTCCTAAATGTAGAAACTTTGGGTTCTGAAAGGGTTCCTGAATGACATAGTCATGTTGGAATATTGGAAAATGTGGGAAGGATTAACATATGGCAAGAAAATAGACTCTGTTATAAGTATAGATAGATAGTACATCTGTGATGGAAATGCCCAAGGAGGGGCAATAAGCTGAGAATTACGGAAAGATCTCTACAATTCTAGAGACATTTGCCTATTTGTTCTAAAAAGCCAAATCTTTTGGTGCCACCAGTGCAATAATTTCCTAGTGCACTGGGGCAGTATTCACTAAATAAAGGAAAAAGTCCTAACTTTCCACCTGTAAGAACTCTTGACTTAGCTTCTATATCGGTAATAAGATCGATAAGACTATGGTAAGAGGACAAGACATGTTATAGATATAGACATGTTGAGCATACTAAACCCTTTTGTTCAAAAAGAAGGGAGTAAATGACCCAACAACTGAGGCAGACTCGGTAGGGCTTACGAAATTTACAACCCAATAGTGTAAAAAGGCAAATGTAACAACATGGAATAGCTAGACTCTATGTTGGGTCAACCTAAAGTTGTTGTTGAGCTTCCTTTAATTAGTCCAATGAGTACATGAGGAAGAGATAAGAAGGATGTGAACCTATATTTAGTCCAATATTCTCTTATATGTTTTAAAATTTCTCTTTTCATGTAGAAAGGGAAGAGATGTAAAAGAAACACCTAGAGAAAATTTAAGATACTAAGTAGTACAATTTAAAGAGATGAAACATAATATAAAACAAATACATACTACCTAATTTCAGTTCTTGAATACCCTAGCCAAGTATTCATCTATTGAAGGCAAGGTAAGTATGATACTCTTAGATTGCTATCTTTCTGATTACTCATATCAAGTAGTCATTTTGAGACAATATAAAGATCATAAGGAAGTAGGAGTTGTGGCACAAATATTTCTACCACGTCCTAATTGATATATGAAGGAATCTGAGTTAATTAATCACCTAACAACTTATAAACAAAAGAAGATGTTTAATATAATGTATACCTTGATCTAAGGACCTAGAGGTAATAGTTACATGATAAGAGGTAACAATGTTCAGTGATGAACTAAGTGTTCGAATACCCATATCTAGTAATCATGATGATGATAAAGTTAAGGAATGATGACATGTAATCATCTTTATAATTTTTATGTTGATGGCAAGGAACCTAAGAGGAAACAAAATTGAATGACACATGAACAATTGAGAGTTCATGCAATACTCAAAGAAGGTGATAATCTCTTTTCTTTAATAAACAACCCTAGATAATGGTGGGGTGGTAGAAAGGACTATGTTTCCTTGTGTTATTTCCTTTCAAGGACATGACAATCAAGTAAGTCTTATGACACTTGATATGCATGAATAATAAGTAATCTTTAGATAGATACATTGAATAGTATCAGCTAGTCCTGGATTTTAGTTCCAAGACAAAGTATATGTGATAAGTAAATGTCCCAAGATGAAAGAAAGGTCCTATTATATGTTTGGTTTTGGTAATAACAATAGAGGATGGAAATCATATGGATGTGATATGTTTTTAACACATGTAATTAATACTAAGGTAAGTAATTCTAGTGTCCAAGAAGTTCCAAAGGGATGAGATTGTGAGGACATGACTCCTAATAAGGTGATTAATGTTTGGTTATCTAGAAAGGGTAACTTTTAGATTAGTTTGGTTACATACGATGATATGGACATCATATGTTAGGGATTTATGCTCTGTATAAACATAACATCGATAACGATGTATTAATTGAAGGAACAATTATAGAATCATCTTAGGAAAAGTTTATCAAGCTAATATGACTTCTTACAATATCCCTATCTAGATCTATTAGGGAATCTTATACATATAACATCTAGAGATACCTTTGAGATAATTCTTCTTTGGATGATAGAATGAAACTCTAGTATTTCCTTGGAGGTAAAATGATAAACTAGTGAGGGGTATGGAAAACTCCCAAGATCAAGGATCTTGTTACATGTAAGTTGAAAAGGTGACAAAGCAATGATATTTGACACCGAGTTATACAAGGTATGTATAATGCTTCTCTGACTAAGAAAAGTGTTACCTGACACAGAGTTGACACTGTAGTCATTAATGGGAAAGACATTTGAGTATGTGTCATGTATAATAGATTCTATGATGACTCTGAATGCAAGGATTTTGTGCTGGTCAAAGTTCTATGGCATCTCCATAACATCAAGATGTTATATGGAGGCTTTATGGTAAGACACATGGGTAAGAATTGTCTCCCCCCTAACAAGGATTTCAGGGATGAAATCCTTGTTAGGGGTTTGTAACTTGTAACATCCCTGACCTGGGTTTAGGGCTAACCCTATTTGTTTGGTTTAAATAAGTTTCTTATAACTTTAATATAATCCTCTAAAGTGTTTTGTTATTAGGTGACAAACTTATGTTTCAAGTTTGGTCCTATTTGAATAATGTTTGAGCAATGTTCTCTTATTTTGGACGAAAACACAATTTACCCAAAATAAGGTGTTATATTGCAATATGTAATATGTTGAAAATACCTCATGTATTTTAGCATCATTAGAGAGATAATGATGCAAGTTGGTGGCTTGTGGAAAGCCTAAATTCCATGTTTGAACTTGTTTGAATAATGTTATTGCCTTGTGTATCGATTTTGGTGCCAATTGTAAATTACCCAAAATGTAGGGTTGGTATGCAAATTACCAACTCTAGAGTGTCCCTAATCCCTCCTAGTATCACATAGATGAGAGAGAAAGAAGGAGGCATCATTTTTTAATCAATTATGAGTGATGGTATTCTTGGTGATGAAAAGACGAACAAAAGGGTTGAATGTGAAACCCTAATTTGAAGTTTGTATCGGGTTGTAGAGTTGATATGAGAGTGCCAATCGGCCAAGGAGCCATAGGGGGAATATCATATCAGTTTGTGAACTTTTAGCCTTGTCCATGATGGGAAAATCATCTCAAGGAGGTGAAGTGTATCGGTTTACAACTTCCTTGGAAAAGTTGTATCAGTTTGAGAATAAAGTGTTGATTGAGTTGAGATATCTTATCCAACAAGATAAGTGATGGCCGAAATATCATCTCTAGATTATCCTCAAGTGTTTTGCATGTCAATATAAATATGAGTCCATGCATGAACACGTGTCAACCATGCATGGACATGTGGCACCTAGTAGCTTAAAATGATGACACCTCATATACACACTTTTTCATGAACCTCAAGTATATATACCACTCCTTTCACCTATTAGTACAATTTTTCAAATCTTACCACCTTCTTGCTCTTATATATTGTGCATAGTGTCTTAATATCATGCATAGGTGAAGGGGTATCGTGCATAGATCTTTGGTATCAACCACAACAAAGTGATATCGACCATAGCAAAGTGATATCAGCCAAGTGAAGTGATATCACCCAAGTGAGGGATATCGGCCACCAAGTGGTGATGTATCATGCATAGTGCTGAGGAGCTCAAGTCTTGGACCTTTTATTAGCTCATCTTCAACTTTGGGAACGTGAAGCTTTGGAGCTTGGAGCTTTTAAGTTTCTCTAGAGGTGGGTTATATAACTTGAACTCAATTATGTTATTATTTAACATCAATCTTGCCTTAGCTAAATGATTTACTTTCAAATCGAATTTTCTTGAATAATTGATGAATCCATGAGCTCTAATAGTAACCTAGGACTATTTTACATGAACTATAATAGTAATAACAAGAGTCTAGAGTTTTATGATGATGACATCATCATGGTTCAACCCGATATTGGGTTGAAGCACCTCTAACCTGATATGGTGTTGAAGGATACACCTCTTACCCGATATGATTTTGAAACCCTAGATAGTGATGTTTATACACCTCTAGAATGATACGGTGATGAGAATAAACCTTATGCACGATACGGTGAGCACACATATACCTCAAGGTCGATATCGTGAGCACACATACACTTTTAACCCGATATGGTGTTGAAACTCTAGATGGTGATATGGAATCCGATATACCTTAGAACCCCACACCACTATCATTTTGTGTAATGGGTAGAATGTGAAGGGTTAAACTATTTGTCTAGCCTATCACTCAACACGTGATAGTATTGATCCCATGAAGGTATGAAAGAGTATGAGCATAAGGGTTTAACCCAATATGCTAACTCAATATGGCAACCCTATATGGTAACTTGATATGGTAACCCAATATAATGATATGAACACAACCACTAGCATGATATAGTGATGAATGTATACCTCATGGATGATATGATATGAGTAACACATACACACACCTTGTGCACAATATCAGGTCAAGCACACACCTTATACCCGATATGGTGTTCAGTATATACCCTAACCTGATATGATGTTGAAACTCAACATGGTGTTGTGAAACATGATATGAAAACCCCTAAGGTTGAGTAATCCGATATGCATGCAATATATGATGATGAGGATACACCTCTATACCCTATATGGAAGCATACCTACACCTCTATAATCGATATGGTGGAAGCACCTCAATCCAATACACTTGATTGAGTGATACATGTAGTATGTTATTGCAATTGATACTTTAAGACATGAAGGGTTTAATGCATTTTGAAATATGGGCATATGTACCTTGAGAGAAGGATTGAGCCAACCTAATGGAGTAAGATGTAATCAATATCCTAGTGAGGATGAAAGAGAAATTGATACTTGTTTAACACTCATGTAATGAGTATACATTGATACTCCTAATATGTGTGGAGTTTGAATTAGGGTTGTAATTCTTCTACAACCATCAAATCCTGCCATCATTGATTCCCTGGTCCCATCAAGGAACCTGATAACACCAAATTTTGTGACGTTTTTGCCCTTTATTCTGTTATCAAAACTACCCTTTTCTGCTATTTTCCTCTATTTTATTAGCATTTTCGCAATAATTGGCCAAGCAACGCTCTTATTCCAGTTTTTCCTATCTTTTACAGGGTTTTCCTCGTTTTTGTGCAATAAGGCCGATTCCGGCCCACAATAAATCTAAGCCCGTCTCGACCTTCCTGACGCCCGATACAACCCAACCCGACAGGGGCTGGGCGACACAAGAATGATCGGCGGAGAAGGGCGCCTTGCGAAAGGGACGTACCGGCCGACACACCTTCTACCCGACAGGGAGCCAAAGCCGCTCGACTACCCAACTCGTCGAGCGACACGACCACCCACCAGCAGGCGTGCCGCCAGCCACGTGACCGATAGCCAGCGCCTCGCGCCGAAGACATACCTGTATCGGCCGTCCACATCCATCGACCGGCGTATAAGGGGGCTACGTGGCATTTCCAGCACCATAACTCCTTCAACCGCCGGTATAAATAGCAGCTACAGGAAGCCAAAAATACAGGTCGGAGACGTCGGAGGTTGGATAGGTCGGGACGGCTAGCCAGTTCACCGTTCGGACAGTTGGGGACTTGAGCGATCTGCGAGAGAAGTGCGAGAGCAACCGTATCGTGCCCCAGTGCTCGTACCGGGCGACACTAGGTGAGCTCTTCCTCATCCCGAGAGGGAGGGGATCGGTTCACCTAGGACTGTACCGGACGACACTGAGGGCCGATATCGACCGACGTAGATACGCGACACGAGTGCCTGACAACAATGCCCGACAGTAGTATATGTGAATCCTTGGCCGACACGATACCAAACCCGATACGCTCTCCCCGTCAATCGTGCCTCTCGAGAGGGTGTGCCACCCGACATGAGCGTATCGGCCAGGGTCTTCGAACGATATAGTTGTCCGTCAAGCGTGCCGTCCGAGAGTTCGTGCCACCCGACACGGCTGTACCGGGATAGGTCCCTGGACGGTATCGGACTGGGAGTAGTAGTAGTCTGTCGCCCTTCTACATCAAGAAGGCGACATCTATCTTTAATTCTGTTATTTAAATTCTTACCTTATGCATTGTATTAAGACCCTTATTGCTGATGGAAATAGAAATGCTAAATTGCTATTTGTTTAATGCTTAGTGCCTTATGATTGGGTAACTACTGTGTTGGATATCTGAACTCTAGCTTGCATGTTTTGGATCGCGTTTCGCTTAGCTACCGAATCGTCTTTCCCGTCGCAACTACTTCGAGAGTTGGGTTGTGGCTCTAGTGTTCGGTCCAATTCTGGAGTACGAGAGTGCCCGGAACGGAGTTGTTTTAGTATCATTCCACTCTAACTCGAGTCCAGCAACCTCGAGAGGGGTGTTGAAGCTTGGTTAGAGGAACTCGCTCTGAGAGGAGGGGTGCAGGGTGTTACTGCTACCTCTTGTCTTTCTAAAAGTCTTATCCTTTGCATTACGCCTTAAACTACAGTTTACCTTTCTATTTTTTGTTGCATGAAAATTCCTAAAAACTGCTAAATGACAAAATCTTAATCTTTCTTGTAACTCCAGTTGGAGATAGTTTTCTTTGATTTAATAGTGACATCTGGTTGTTCCCTTCGGGGAACTTCAATATCTCTTTATATCCACCGGAGTGTAGAGTGTCGATTCAGAGTCATCAACACAACCCACCTTGTCCCTGTGTTCGACCCCGTATGACTACTTCGACCCCGTAAACAAAGTTGTGGGGGCCTAGAAGGATTCGGGTTATAAATGCGAAGGCTCGACTACCTCAATACGCCTCCAATTTTAGGACGCACGATTTAGGCCGGTCAGAACCTCATGCCAATGGTTCGTTTAGGTTTTCCTCCTATCAATATTCTAAGCCCTCGGTAAGTTTCTAAAAACAATCAACCCTCAAGTCAATCGACCTATAGAACTATCAAACTCATTCTCCCAGAATCCATAATGGAAAATTGTCTTCTTAAACACCATTGATTTCCTAATTGTAGATAGATGGCTTTTGAGGACACAAGAAACTATGACCTCTGATAACTATAAGTCCTCATTCTCCATTGAGAGGGATATCTTGGACGTTTATAGGATTCTCCACTCCAATCTCAATATCTAAATTAGCCATCTAAAACATCCAATAAATGTTGCATCTCGATAGATACAAGTCGATGTGCTTCAACTCTGCATCCATACTTGACATATTTAATGCCTCTACAAGGCTCGATCCTAGCAAGGTTTAAGTAGGAAACCATGATTAAGGATACCTTAATGAACATACAAGGTTTACCTTATAGGTTGTGAGATCAACCTTATAATTTGGCTCAAAGACTATTACCACATGCCATGGATGCATGGCTCCCACCTATGATAATGATGACTATTTCATTTCTTTGGTTAGTTAGATCTTGTCACTTACATAAGGAGCAAGTATTCCACTCAATAGTGTGCGAGAAGTAGTCTGCTACATGTCATATTATTTTACTTACATCTAAGGATTTATTGACTTTGTTATCTTTTGAATTAATCAGTTAATGCTTTTAGTTTTATTTGATCAACAACTTTGTAGGTTTTCAGGTCTTGGATGTAGATTCATTAAAACTCAAGATCTAGATTGTCAGTTGTTACACGTTAGAGTGACATATGTTAAGGTTGGAACCTCATTTGAAAAGTATTGAATTATCTAGATTCAACATTGATTTATTCACTACTACAGAAACAACGTTCAATGTCGCTTTTCTGGGCGTCGGTTATTTAGGCAAACCGATGCCTATACTATTCGGCATTGGTTATTTAGACAAACCGATGTCTATATTCGAAGACCAGCCAGACACGGGTACCACTTTGTATTCAGCGTCGGTTGCGTATAATAGACCGACGCCTAAAATTGCCCGCGAAATCCAATTTTCGAGCGAAAACATTTTAGGTCACCTACAGTGTCGGTGTTTTAACTATTCACCGACGACTATTTAAAATGAAAATTTGCGCGAAAAGTCCCACTTTCAGTGTCGGTTATCCTTAGATAACCGATGCTGATAATGGTTCCCGCCAAATAATTTAGGACAAAGGTTGTCTAATTGGGCGTCGGTCTTTTACAATCAACCGACGCTAAATCATAATAGGCGTCGGTGTTGTAGATAACTGACGTTGTTGACCAACTTAATAGAGGCCCGATCACCCGACTCTTCCCCCTTTCTTCCTGTTTCATCGATTCTCTTGTGCGCTGCTCGTCGCCGCTCTCCCAAAATTGCCGCCTGGTGCCTGCTGCTTCTCGCTCGCCGCCGACAATCCCTGCTGCTGCTCTGCGTCGCCGCCGCCGCCCGCCGCCTTCCTCCTTGCATCGCCGCCGTGCCACCTTTCCTCATTGCTCACGCCCTACTACAGTGTTGTCTTCTTCCTTGCCTCCGCCCGCTGCTTGTTGCTCTGCTCTCCAGGTATTCGCCGTAGCACCTTCTTCCTTGTCTTCTTCCTTGACGCCCACTGCTCTGCTCTGCTTGCTGCTTTGATTTCAAAACCTAATCACCTTAGCCACTTGTCTATGGTTACCTAGAAATTCAGTGAGATACCTTCTAGTTATAGAAGTCCTTACTTCACTTTCTTCCCGACTAAATAATCAATCAATTTCGTTAAAGACTAGTTAGTGTTCTACTTCTTTCACTGAGAACTGAGAAGAATGGCCTACCACGGCCGTGCTGTCCAACACGGTCGTGCTGCCCAGCACGGCCGTGGTTGGCCAACACAGCCACGACCATGTTTGCTGTTGGTAAGGATATGAACAAATCTATATGTAATGCTTTATGTAAATTCTAGGATACGAACAAATCTTTTGCTTGCATATATTTGTGCTTCTAATCCTAATGCTTGACCTAATTCAGTAAATTTTGATGCATGTTGAAATAAGATTTAAACTTGTCCATTCTAGCATCCTAATTTGATTTGATTAAACCCTAACATTGATGAAACCCTAACATCAATTGTGATGAAACCCTAACATGTACATATCTATTATTGTGTTTGTTAGCCTAGAAACCCGTCCAAGATTTACTCATTAGGAGTAAATCTTGGATAGTCCCCGGTTTGGGATTGTTCTTGAACACCTAATCTCACTTAGGATGTCAGTGTATAATGTGTATTGGGTTTTTGAGAAAATTTCAGTAGCATTTCCTCATTTGTTCTCTAAGTACATATGTACTTAGGGAACATCGGGGAAATGCTGCCGAAATTTTCCTGAAAACCCAATACACATTATACACTTACTAGTGAGATTAGGTGCTCAAGGATGGGATAGGTGGTACACATTTATTATATATAAATGACATCACATGTGTTTGTTGGCCTAGAAAGTGAACAATCATTGTTCTTTATATTACTTGTACATTGGTATAAATTAGAATGAACAATCACTAAATTATATACTGTTTGTATGGAGTCCAGCTTCATTGTAGATAATAGGACTAAATCTTGGATAGGATGTAAGTGTATACCCTAATCTTGTCCTAATATATACTTATTTTCTCTGTGATCATAGAATGGATAGATCATGGATGTCCATTCACAATCGCTGCACCCCAGAGTTTATATCTGGTCTTGATCAGTTTATTAGATTTGCTGAGGAACATAGGAAAAAACCTACAGATAGGTTCTACTGTCCATGTAGGCATTGCGGTAACAACTTGAAAGTCAACACTAGTGAGGAAATCAAAAGTCATGTCATGTGCAACGGGATTGTACAAGGCTATACAGAATGGCACTGGCATGGAGAGATTTCAAACTCGAAACCAGTAGATGTCGATAGCAGTGCTTGGGTGGAAGAAGAAATTGCCTCCGATGATGTAGATGTAAACGAACCAGTTCCAGTAGACATCGTTGATGCGATGCTGGATAGTTGTAGGGTAGAGCACATCGATCCACCTCCTATCTTTAGAAACATTTTGCATGATGCTGAGATACCGTTATACACAGGTTGTGCTAAGTTTACGAAGCTTAGCGTTGTGTTGAGATTGTATAAGTTGAAAGCTAATAATAGATGGAGCGACAAAAGCTTCACTTCATTGTTGACTCAGTTGAAAGAAATGCTTCATGAAGGAAACGAGCTGCCAATCTCAACATACCGGGTAAAGAAAATGTTGTGCCCAATGGGAATGGAGGCCAAGAAGATACACGCATGCCCGAATGATTGTGTATTATTTCAAAAGGACTATGTATATTTGAAAGATTGTCCAAAATGTGGTGTGTCACAGTATAAATTGATGACTTCGGGGGAGTCCAAAACTGGTTCTCCTGCCAAGGTGTTGTGGTATCTACCTATAATATCACAGTTTCAATGCTTGTTTGCAAATCTGAAAGATGTGAAGAATTTGAGGTGGCATGCAGATGTTAAGAAAAATAATGATGGGATCCTACGACATGCGTTTGATTCCCCACAGTGGAAGAAGATTGATCTATTATACCCCAAATTTGGTGAAGAAGATAGGAATCTAAGACTTGGGCTTTGTACAGATGGGATGAATCCGTACGGGACATTGAGCAGCCAACATAGCACTTGGCCAGTCATGCTTGTTATATACAATCTTCCTCCCTGGCTGTGTATGAAAAATAAGTATGTTATGCTGTCGTTGTTGATATCGAGCCCTAAACAACCCGGAAATGATATCGATGTTTATCTTGAACCTCTGATTGATGACTTAAAGAAACTTTGGGCTGAAGGTGTGATGACCTATGATGCTTCAGGAAGAGAGACATTTCGTTTGCACACTATGTTGTTTTGCACTATTAATGACTTTCCAGCATATGGGAATTTGTCTGGATATAGTGTCAAAGGAGCTAAAGTGTGTCCTATATGTGAAGAAAACACTGATTCAATAAGACTAAAACATGGAGGCAAGATTGTATATCTTGGTCATCAAATGTTTCTTTCAAAATTCCATCTGTATCGTAGGAAGCGCAAAGCATTCAATGGATGGAATGATGAACGGAGTGCACCTAAACCTATACCAGGGGATGTTGTTTATGAAAGAGTAAAAGACATTGTCAATGAATTTGGTAAGAAATCACAATGTGGTATGGCCACACGGAGTGACGATTCTTCATTCAAGAAGAAGTCAATATTTTGGGATCTTCCTTATTGGAGTTCTTTGACAGTCAGGCCTTGTATCGATGTAATGCACGTTGAGAAAAATGTTTGTGATAGCATCATTGGTACTCTGTTAAATATACCAGGTAAGACTAAAGATGGGATAAAATCCAGACTGGACCTACGTGAAATGGGAATAAGGTCAGAATTAACAGAATTACGTGAAATGGGTAATAAAAGAACATACTTACCTCCCGCTTGTTACACGTTGTCTAGAAAGGAGAAGAAAGCTTTTTGTGAATGCTTGGTAAATGTTAAGGTGCCACATGGTTACTCATCCAACTTCTGTAGATTGGTATCAATGAAAGATCTGAAGTTGATAGGTCTTAAATCTCATGATTGTCACACTCTAATGCAACAAATATTGCCTGTGGAAATTCGATCTATATTGCCGAAGCATGTAAGGTTTGAAATCACCAGAATTTGTTTCTTTTTCAACAGTCTATGCATCAAAGTTATTGACCCTGATACTCTCGATAATTTGCAAAGAGAAGTGGTTGTTACCCTATGTCAGCTTGAGATGTATTTCCCTCCTTCGGTCTTTGATATCATGGTACATCTTGTTGTCCACTTGACTAGGGAAGTGAAAATGTTGGGACCAGTTTTCTTGCATTGGATGTATCCCTTTGAACGATACATGGGCATTTTTAAAGGTGATGTTCGAAACCGTTATCGGCCTAAAGGGAGTATTAATGAAGGTTATGTGGCGAGAGAGGTTATGGATTTTTGCAATGACTTTCTGAGTGGTAATAACACTCCTGTTAATGACAAGAATATTGAGGAGGGCAAAGGAATTTTGGGATCACGGGTGAAAGTAATCAACCGTGAGCAGTTGGAACAAGCTCACTTGTATATTTTACACAACATGGACAAAGTGAGTGTTTATATCGAGGAACATACCAATTTCATCAAGAGACAACATCCTCAAGCGAGTTCAATGTGGCTTGCTAGAGAGCATAATAAGACTTTTACTAAGTGGTTTGAAGATAAAGTCTTACATCAACTATCTCAAACACCAAATGATATTATAGAAACTATCAAATGCCTTACCTTTAAACCAAAACCAAATGTTATGTCTTATGAAGGGTTTGACATTAATGGGTTCACATATTACACAAAGCGCCAAGATGATAAGAGTGTCATCCAAAATAGTGGGGTCACTCTTCAAGCGTCGACTATGTATTTTGCAAGTGCAAAGGATAAGAGTCCTCGTGAAGCTAAAATGTCATATTACGGTGTCATTGAAGACATATGGGAGTTTGACTACATAGATTTCATAATTCCACTCTTTAAATGTAATTGGGTTGATAACACCAAAGGAGTTATAGTGGATGAATTGAGTTTCACTTTGGTGAACTTTGAAAAGATTGGCGAAAAGGCTGAACCATTCATATTGGCATCACAGGAGAAACAAATATTCTATATTGATGATCCTGCAAATGATAAATGGTCGGTTGTTCTTCATGGTAAAAGACAGTTCATTGAAGATCCTATAGATGAAGAAGAGTACTATGATAAGTATGATGACACCAGTCCATTCTCAGTTGGGTTGCCAACTCCAAAAAATATTGAAGCTAATGATGACTTATATGTGCGCGGAGATCACAATGAAGGATTGTTAATTGATAAAAGATCACAATTTTAGAGACATGTATTTTTATATTTTTTTATTGAAGCTAAATGTTTGCTTTTTTAATAAAAATACTAATTCAGTGTGTTTATTTTTGTCAAATTTTAAGTTGATGATGCACATGTACCCACTGAAGCACTGGAGCAACTTGATGCACGGAGAGGGACATTCCAACTCGAGATATCGTCTACTATTTCCTCCTCCTCCGCAGCAATATCCTCATCTCTAAACGTTTCTCACAGGATTTTGAACCCCTTCCTCCCCTCTACTACATCGAAGCCATGCCGCAGTTGAACCCTTTCATCGAGCCCTACCAGGCCAAGCAGGTGTCGCCTGAAGCACCACTGCCGTCGTCGTCTCCACCTCCATCGCAACCTGCTACGCCAGTCCCGACAGTTTATCACCCCACATGCTTTCCTCCCCAGTTCCTGCCGCTAGAGGCACTCCCACAGCACCCCCATCCTTTCTTCCCACACAGATCCTTGATATGTCCTACATTTTATGCCAAACCCTACGGGATGTACCCTCTGATACCCACCGAGCAATTGAGGGTCGACAACTGGGTAGGACAAGCGAACCCGCTACTCTATCCTCCATATCAACCGGGGTCAGTCGTTGAGGTGTACGATGCCTCCATGGGCGTCCTCCAGCAAGTGGTCATCTCCCGATCATCGGAATGGGCCAGCCCACTGCTTATGAATTAGCCGGATGTGCAGAAGCTTTCACTGTTTGTAGCTTCTGCACAGCCGGCTGATTCATAAGCGGTGGGCTGGCCCATTCAGATGATCGGGAGACGACCACTTGCTGGTGGACGCCCATGGAGGCGTCGTACACCTCAACGGTCAACCCCAATTGATATGGAGGATAGAGTAGCAGGTTCGCTTGTCCTACCAAGTTGTCGACCCTCAGTTGCTCGGTGGGTATCGGAGGGTACATCCCGCAGGGTTTGGCATAAAACGTAGGACATATCAAGGATCTGTGTGGGAAGAAAGGATGGGGGTGCTGCGGGAGTGCCTCTAGCGGAAGGAACTTCGGAGGAAGGCATGTGGGGTGATAAACTGCCAGGACTGGCGCAGCAAGTTGCGATGGAGGTGGAGACGACGATGGTGGTGGTGCTTCAGGCGACGCCTGCTTGGCCGGGTAGGGCTCGGCGAAAGGATTCAACTGCGGCATGGCTTCGATGTAGTAGAGGGAAGGAAGGGGTTTAGAATCCTGCGAGAAATGTTCAGAGATGAGGATATTGGTGCGGAGGAGGAAACGGAAGACGATATCTCGAGTTGGAATGTCCCTCTCCGCACATGAGATACTGGAGGAACCGAGGGACCGAGTCAGTGGAGGGACCGAGGGAGATACTGGAGGAGAGGAACACCTGCCACTGTAACAAAACACCACATAAGCCAAGAAGAAACATGTGAGATCTTGTTTATACATCCATATACCTTGTGTCAAGTAAGTTTACTTTATTTATAATTTGTATTTAAGAAAATTCCATTTTTATTTTGCATTTTGAGTTATTAATTTTTAACTTTTTTACCTCTAGCGGTAGACATTGGGAGTTACTAGTTATTGTCCCCGGGACGTTCACTGTTTATTATCTAGATCCTGCGGGAGGAAATGTCCCAAGGAGAAAGAACCAACCAATAATTTGGGAGGACGTAAAAGTAAGTTCCTGACTCCAATGTATATATTATTTATGTGAACTGTGCTTAGTTGTATTTTTTAAAATTTTGTATGTTTCAATTTATAGTGCGCTACACAAGACAATGGCTGGGCATGCACATACTATGTGATGCTATTTATGCAGATGATTATCCGACACGCCGCATTGGATATTAATACCATACATGAGGTATTATATATAGTCTCATTAGTTAGTATGAAATATATCAATCTTATTTTTATATTATTACTTATATATACATCATTCTCTTTGCAGGTGTTTAAAATTGACCACACTATAGGTAAACGCTTAAAAAATGTACATGCTCCACATACGATGGAAGCATTAAATGAAATAAGAGAAGAATGGGCAAAAGTCATACAAGCAGTGGCGATTGTAAGATATAATTGGGATGCTGAATGATATTTTGTAAATGAATATTTCTAAATGTTTATACAAGTCTGAATATTTCTACATGTATTTGAATGTTTCTACATGTGTGAATGTGAGAATTGAATTGATGTCGGAATGTATCTACTTGTGTGAAAAAATATTTGTTGATTTTGCAGGTTTGTGGCCTGTTTGTAGGCTGATATCAATGGATGTCATAAACCTACAGTTCAGGAAACTGAACTGCAGGTTCTCATCCTGCTGACCAGCCACAACAGGCCTGCAAACTGATAAGAAAAAAAATTAAAGTATAGGCGTCAGTTATATATAGAACACTGACGCCTAATGCATGCAGTGTCGGTTATTGGATAAAAACCGATGCCGAATGTGACAAACAACTCGACCGTGCAAGAAAGCACGACTGTGGTGGAAAAGGCATCACGTATTAGTATAAAATTGATGCCTATAGTACTAAACACGGCTGTGCAGCGAAGCACAGCCGTGTTGTCTGGGAGTATGGCGTCAGTTGTTCAGTTGTTAACCGACGCTGAAAGTGTCCTAGGTGGTGCCCTTTTTTGTGGCGCGAACCCTATAGACGTCGGCCAACTATATATAACCGACGCCTATAGATCATATATGCATCGGTTAGAAAACCGACGCTGAAGAGTTTGACCTTTAGCGGCGCCCACATAGGCGTCGCTTGAAAACCATCGCCAAAGGGGGTTACAAAACCGACGCCAAAGGTTGTTTCTGTAGTAGTGATTCCTTATTATTTATGATGCAATTAGAGAGTGGATGATTGGTAGCGATGGTGAAATCCACTCACCCTAGTGTTCCAACCATCTGATAACTAGAGCCATAACCTAGACTTTTATTTTATTATTGAAATGCACTCAATCAAGCAATAATCAATCTTTTATGATAAATACTCTTTTGGTTCAGCTATTTGATTAGTTAATTCTTAATAACGTTGTCCTTTGAATTTTTTCATTAAATGTACTTCAATAAGATCTGTACACTTATGGGTGGTTTGATATACAAATAGTTTAGGTAAAAACTAGGATATCAGTCTATATAATTTGAGGGTGTACAAATACCCTGTATATATGAGATTCAAGCTCATCATTGCTTGTCTGGCATGATACTCTTCTTACTAGTTTTTCTAACCCAAGTCTTGAGGATTTACCTATTTGAGGAATATGTGCTTTTATGTTTGAGTAAATATTGTTTTTTATTTTATTTGTGAGAATCATATCCAGGTTAGGCCATTACATAATCTCTCAGGCCCTGATTGTCAAATCCACTTGGGAACTATATAATGAATCAAACTAAGATCCTTCATTAGTGATTACCAACTCGCACAACCATAAGCACCCTTACCAGCATATATAGTTATTTGATTACTCCATGAACATATGAGTAAAAGCATGATTGAGAGTTGTTAACCATATACATATAAATACACAAACAAAACATTCTATAAATAATCAAATTCAACATTTTTAATTTTAGCCATGCAAATTGAAAGAATATATTATGCAGGGTTTTAAATTTATAAATCTTAGATCTACATGTGTGAGCCAGTTTAAATGGATACTTCACATTTACACCTAAATGTGTTCTTATTCTAAGAACATTTAGCGTGAATTATACAACAAGATTTATGTTGTTGGGGCACATCAATTGTAAGGGCCTTTAATCATATCAAAGTGACCCATGATATTTTGAATACATAGTTCTTACCTCTAATGATAGAATCTATTGGGCCAACGACCCTTTTTTGTTTCCATCCCAAGGAGGGTGGCCCATTAGGGAAAGTATTGTTGTCATAAGGGGGTTATATAACCCCATGCTATTATCTGTAAAGTTGATAGCCGTAAGACAAAAAGAAGGTCACTGCCTTTGTTCCAGATTTTTTGTGTGATGGAAAGAAATAGAAGAAAAGTAAGAAGGAAGAAAGGAGAGAAAGGAAAGAGGGTTGCACCACTCTAGTTTTTTCCTATGGTCTACACTGAGTTCTACATCATATCCTATGTTCTTGTTCCACCCGAGTATCTCTACAAGGGGGTGTTTTTTTGGGAGGTCTCTTGGGGTAGTGACGTACATATTCAATATTATTTGTATCTCTTCTTTTGCTCTGTATTCCTCAAGTTTTGGGTCTAAACATGAGACGATTGACACTATAATATGTTGATTAGTGGATTTTTATGTTGCCATTTGACCCTGTGGTTTTTCCCTCACACATCGTCAGGGTTTTCCATGTAAATCTCGGTGTTCTGGTGGTTGATTGTTTGCTATATTATTTTTGTGTGCCTAGTCCACATGTGCAGGTGCTTCTGTTGTTATTGTGAGTACCAGATACACACATCTTGACCTGACAACCACATTTTAAGTGGTATCATAGTCTACTTGGCTACATGGACTAGATGGACATCGAAAATAATATGGTGAAGTTGATGGAATGATACTAGCCAACGTGTAAGATAAAGATGGAGGATCTTTTGTACTACAATGATCTTTATGAACCATTCAAGGAGATGCGAGTAAGTCAGTGAACACAAAATAGGAGGACTAGACGAAGATGAATAGAAAATGCATGGGCCTCATTTGTCACTGGGTTGAAGAGTTTGTCTTCCATCACATTGCCAACGAGACCAGTGCCCACTATCTGTGAAAGAAGCTCCAATCGTTGTACGAGAGGAAGACTACAAGGAACAAAGTGTTTCTAAATAAGAAGCTTGTCAACCTGAAGTTCAAGGAAGATGACCATATATCAGTGCACCTAAATGATTTTGAGATCATGGTGAATCAGCTAGCTATGGTGGGTTTGTCACTTGATGATGAGTTACAAGAGCTTCTACTTCTAGGTTCTTTACCTAAAAGTTGGGAGACCTTGGTGATTTCTGTTAGCAACTCTTCTCTAGACAGGATGTTGGCATTGGACTTGGTGTCCAATATCTTGTAGAATGAAGAGACAAGATGGCATAGCTCAGTAGAGATGTCAATTTCACATGCTCTTGCTGCTGAGGATAGGGGGAGGAGTCAGAGTTGTGGCTAGGGTGGTGATAGAGGAAAGTCAAAGCACATGTCAAAGTCTAGAAGCAAGATAGTTTATAATTACTACAACAACCCAAGTTATATATAAAAATTATGCAGGCAGCACAAAAGGCAAATTAAAGAAAGAAAGAAGAAAGTGAAAGATGATGATAGAAACAAAGTTGCAGTGGTCAGAGATGCTGAAGTGGTACTCACATGTGGAGTTTCCATGGGATATTATCTACATATATGTGACAAAACTGAGTGGGTGTTGGACACTGGTGCTTCCTACCACATCACTCCTCATAGACATTTCTTTTGCTCCTACAAGTCTTGGAACTTTAGAATGACGAAGATGGCTAAAAGCTTTACGAAGATTCATGAGATTGGTGATGTGTGTATTGAGACTGAGTTGGGTTATACCATCTTGTTGAAGAATGTTAGACATATTCTTGAAATTGATTATAACATCATCTCCAACTATGGGATCAACATTCAGGGCTTTAAATATCATTTTGGCAACTTGAAAATGGTTGACACCAAGTGATAGTTAGTCATGGCTAGAGGAAAAATTTTCTACACCTTGTATAGGATGAACATAAAGGTCCTCAATGATAGTGTTAACATTGTGGACAACACTAGTTCTCCATATTTATGGCACAAGCTACTTAGGCACATGAGTGAGAAAAGACTACAAGTACTTGAAAAGAAAGATTTGATCCCCTGCGGTAAGAATGTGATTCTTGACCCCTGTGAAAGTTTTTTGCTTTGAAAGAAAAAAAGAGTCTAATTGAGTGTTCACTGTGAGAAGAAGTCTAACGTGTTAGACATGATCTATTCTTATGTTTGTGGTCCTATGGAAGTTAACTCCACGTGTGGAAGTAGATTCTTTGTTACTTTTATTGATGACACATCTATGAAAGTGTGGGTCTACTATTTGTAGAGGAAAGATTAGGTGTTTGATACATTCAATAAGTTCCATGCCATGTTGGAAAGGGAAATAGGTAAAAAACATAAGTGTGTTCATTTTAACAATGGATGTGAGTATACTTCCAAGGAGTTCAAGTCTTACTGTGAAGGATCTAGCATACTACATGAGAAGATTGTTTCCGGTACTGTACAACATAATGGTTTGGCTGAAAGAATGAATGGAACCATTATGGTGTGAGTCAAATGCATGATTAAGAATGCAAAGCTACCTAAGGAGTTCTAGTCAGAGGCTGTAAACACTATTTGCTACTTGATTAACAGGTCACCATCAGTTGCTCTAGATTTTGACATTGTAGAGAGTGTGTGGTTAGGGAATACAATTTCTTATTCTCACCTTAGAGTGTTTGGGTGCAAGGCATTTGTATGAGTTCCTAAGGAGCAGAGGCAGAAGCTTGATGACAAATTTGTTCCTTGAATTTTTGTTGGCTATGGTGACGATCGGTTTGGCTACAAGCTTTGGGACCCAGAAAAGAAGAAGATAACCAGATCTAGAGATGTGATCTTCTTTGAGAACCAGATGTTGTTTGATACATTTATGACAAAGCATGAGAAGGTAAAAGATGATACTATGATTGATATGGCAATTCCCTCTCCATTCCAGCAGAATATTGATGTAGATCATGTTGAGGATGATTAGATCCCATATGATAATATGACAGAGGATGATCCTAGTACATATAATGTCCATGACGAGGGGTTCCTAAGTAGGGGGAGCAACCTCAATTGGTAGATCTAGCAGGTCCACAACAAGTCTTCTAGAGAGGCGTCTACTAAATATTCTAATTCAGAATGGTCATTGATCATAGAAGAAGGGGATCCAGAAAGATATGAGGGAACACAATCTCATTAGGAAAAAGATAAGGGGTTGTATGAAATGCAAGATGAGATGAACTCATTGAAGAAGAATAATACTTATGACTTATGCACACTTCCTGAAGGTAGAAAAGCTTTAAAGAACAATTGGGTCTTCAAGCTAAAGAAATATGGGAATGATAACATTGTGAGATACAAAGCTAGACTTGTGGTGAAAGGCTTTGGGCAAAAGCATGAGATTGACTTTGATGATATATTCTCTCTAGTGGTGAAGATGACTTCCATTCACACTATTTCAGTCTTGGCAGCTAGCTTGGACCTTGATATTGAGAAGCTTAAGTGAAGACAACCTTCCTCCATGGTGATCAAGAGGAAAAGATTTATAAGAAACAACTTGTAAGATTTGCAATGAAAGGCAAAGAACACATGGTTTGTAGGTTGATGAAAAGTCTCTACATGTTTTAACAAGCACCAAGATAGTGGTACAAAAAGTTTGATACTTTCATGATAAAGCAAGGTTACAATAGGACAAAGGAAGAACACTTTGTTTACTTTAGGAGATTTTCATATGACAATTTTATCATTCTCTTGCTTTATGTTGATGATATGTTGATTGTTGGCAATGTTGCTCAGATGATTGCAAAGATGAAGAGGGAATTTTTTAGGTCTTTTGACATAAAAGACTTGGGACCATCCAGAGAGATTCTTCACATGGACATCAGACGTTACAGGAAAGCAAAGAACTTTTTGTTGTCATAAAAAAATATGTAGAGTGTGTACTTGACATGTTCAACATGATGGGGGCGAAGCCATTTGAGACTCCCTTAGATAGTCACTTCTGACTAATTAGAAAAGAATCTCCTTCTACCGAGTATGAAAAGCAAGAGATAGGTCACACATTCTACTCTTCCGCAGTTGGAAGTCTGATGTATGCTATGATGTGTATTAGGCCAGATATGACATACACAATTAGTGTGACTAGTAGATTTTTATCTGACCCTGGTAAGGAGCATTGGAATGATGTTAAATGGATACTCAAATTTTTAGAGATACATCTAGTGCTTGTATATGTTGTGGAAGGGCACCACCAATTCTTACATGTTTCACAGATGCAGATTTAGCTGGTAATCTTGATCATAAGAAGTCTACCTTAGGTTTTCTGTTCACTTTTGTAGGGGAAGTTATTAGTTGGTAGTCTAAATTGTAAAAGTGTGTTGTTTTATCTACTACTGAGGCAGGATATATCACAGCTTGTGAAGCAGGAAAAGAAATAGTTTGGTTCAAACATTTATTATAAAAATTGAGTTTTATACATGATGAGTATGTTATTCTTATGACAGCCAGAGTGCCATGGACTTGAACGAGAATTCTTTTTTTTCACTCCTAGAAAAAGCATATTGACCTGAGATACCATTGGTTGTGTGGAGCTATCAGTGATGATCAATTGAAGATGAATCAAATCTACACCAACAATATTCTTTCTGACATGTTGACAAAGACAGATCTTACAAAGAAGCTTTACTTGTAAGGAGCTCACCAGATTGGACCCCACTTGTGAAGTCACAAGGACAATCTCTCATTTTGGCTGGAGGGAGAGATTGTTGGGCCAATGGTCCTTTGCAGTTTATAGCCCAAGGTGTATTGTTGTCGTGAGGGGGTTATATAACCCCATGCTATTAGCAGTAAAGTTGATAGCCACAAGCCCGAAAAGAATGCCGCCGCCTTTGTTCCAGATTTGTTGTGTGACGGAAAGAAATAGAAGAAAAGGAAGAAAGAAGAAATGAGAGAAAAGAAAGAGGGTGGCACCGTTGTGGTTTTTTTTACGATCTATATCGAGTTTTCCATCACAGCCTACGCTCTTGTTCCACTTGAGTATTTCTACAAGAGGGTGTATTTCCAAGAGGTCTTCTGGTGTGGTGATATATATATTGGGTATTATCTCTTCATTTGTCCATCACAGCCTACGTTCTTGTTCCACCTGAGTATTTCTACAAGCGGGTGTTTTTTCAAGAGGTCTTCTAGTGTGGTGACATGCATATTCGGTATTATTAGTATCTCTTCGTTTGCTCAGTATTCCTCAAATTTTAAGTCTAAATTTGAGACGAACACTATAATATGTTGATTAGTGAATTTCTTCGTGGGGCTTCGACCTTCTGGCATTTCCGTAAAACATCGTGAGGATTTTTCACATGAATCTCGATTTGTGGTTGATTGTTTGTGATATTATTTTTTCATACCTAGTCCTTACGTGTAGATGTTTTCACTGTCATTGTGCGTGCCGGATACGCACACCTTGACCTGCTAATCATCTTTCTGAATTATGCTAGTCAACGCTATCACAACAACAAGAAGGCATCATGCTTCGCTCTGCTTGTGTGGGTGTGGTGGCGAATTCCAGACTTTCCGGCCGCCTCTAATGCAGTCCATACGATATCGCCTCAAAAAGAGAGAAACGACATCAGACTTCTTGGATAATTTGATGTGGCCAACACGAGTGACGGCGATATTAGGGCACCTTGCGCGTGCAGACCTATGTGGTTTAAGTCCAGATTCAGGACCGATGACCGCGGAGGCCTGCATGCGGCGGTTCGTCCTTTGCATGTCATGGCGTCCACGAATATATATTGAAATTTAATGGATTATTTTACATCATTGATGCGTGAACAGGAAAAGATTATATTACGAATTTAGCAGATAAGATGTGCTAGCCTAGAAATGGGCGACAGAAAATCGAAATGCCGATGCCTCCTGTTGTTGACTCTCTGAAGACCAAAAATTCGGATGGTTCGCTTCTTGCACCTCCATCATCCTAATAGCTGTACCGGACAAATTTGAAATCAAAGAAGCTCAATTTTATCTAAGGGCTCGTCTAGTCTTCATAAAACTAATTCTTATTGTGTATTCTAAATCAGGAATTCTAATGCTGCGACTTGCAAGTCCAACAAGAACGTCTGGTTCAGTGTAAAACGAAATCATCTATTCTGTTTTCTAACATTTGGTACTGCGTTGTTTCTGGTTGTATTCATGGTGGACACCTAATTTCTTCCAACCGAACATGTAATAGCCGATGATGTATATAGATAAGAGTAATGATATAGAGCACACATCTTCCACCAAGACTTACACCCAGATCTCGATTAGCGCAAACACAGAATACAAAGCGACATTCTGATACTGTATAAAGAAAATGTTAGCACAGTCCCAGAAGTCAAAGAGTTTCGAGATGACTGAGAGGATAAATATATACAAGGAATTGTTATTAGTGATAAAAGTCATTAAGAACAATACCGATTCTAAATCAAAATTGTACCAATATAAATACTAAACAATACTATATATATAATTGTGTACATCATGTTTTATAAGTTATATATATATTATATAATATTTATGCAGTTTCGTATTTATACATACTACAATGAGCATTTTTGCAACAAATATTACTTATAAACAAGTACTATAAATACTACACGTATTTTTAAATTAAACAATGCTCATTAATATGTATTACAATACTTACTTTATTAGTGCACAACGCTAATAGTGTTTGTACGAATTATTCTGTGACACACTCTCTCTCCATCCATCTCTTGTATTTAATACTCAATCTCAGACGCAGAGTCAGTTGGTGCCGGATAATAACAGATGGTTGTAGGCAGGTGAAAAAATCTCCAGAATCAATTGTTGTATGAAAGTGTGAACGAAACGACTAGGAAAATGAACTCCACACATATTGGGATAAATTCGAGTTCCCAATTTTATATATCGCCAAGCACACTGTGTAGTTTGACTTCCTACCCGTTCGTTGGAAGCATACAGTACCAAACGTCTAGAGTTGAAAAACACGTCCAGTTGTGACTGCGATACTTGTAATGCAGCCCAGCCATATTAGCCCTCAAAGCAGATTAAATCATCAAAGAAAGAGGCCTTTGATACATTAATCGAAATTAACATTTCCACGACTTTGCTATAGTCGCGTAGCTTTTCGAACTTGACACTTTTCAATATGCATTCATAAAATACTTTTATAGTCGGGCTTAAATATTTTAAGGTGTAGTGCAAACTAATTAGTAACAACAGGTTTGGTTTGGGGTAGTGCGACTAGAAAATGAACTTAGCATTGTAATATATTTTTTGAACTTACACTTGGCAGTCTGAATAAATTAAAAAATAGAAGCCTTAGATCTATGGCTTTATCGTGTTTGGCGTAGGATAACGGGAGATCAACTTATTCAATTCGTTAATTTAGTTAATTATGTAAATATGTTAATTAGATTTATTTTAGTATTCAATTTGCAGTAGTGTTTCTGGCTTACGTTGAGTACGAAGTATACAACACTGATCAATCCATTGTCAAACCATACAGATTAATGGACAAATGTTTGGATCATGGATGTAGAAAAAGTTGATAACATTTTTTGATGACCGGGAAACCCCCCTCAGAAAGTACCACTTTGTGACCCCCCCCCCGGAAGGGTAAACCTGGGGGCCCACCCAGCCGCATGAATGGGTTCCCAAATAATAGCATCGTTGGCCGGCCGACGCTGCGACAAATTCACTTCTGGGGCATAGCCAGTAGTCGAACCCGTGACCTCTCGCAGAGGCCTTGCGAGCCGCACCGCCTGAGCTACGCCCCACCGGCAAAGTATGACGAATGGACAATCATATGTAGGATTGTCTATGTAGCAGTTTGAAGGATCCCTCTACATGCCAATTAGCTATCCATGAAATTATTTAGAATATATCATAACTTCGGAAAGGTCCGCGTTAGAATGCATCTTAAGGACCATTGCAAAAACCATTATTGAGTAGGATTATTAGGGTACTGAATTCAAAATAATATCCTTAAGAATTTCTCTGTATTGGATCTTGGACTAGTTTAAGAGAGTAGTTTCGTTGTTTAATCTAGTTTTGATTTTTCTTTCGAGTCTATAATTCATAAATGTCAAAATTCTAGGATTAACTTGTCTTTCTTCAAATTTCAGATATAGAAAATCAAAGTTCAAACTATTGAGGAGTTCAGTTTCCAACTTCTTAATCATTATGCATCCCTATTTAATCTTTTAGAAATATTTGTATCTTCTAGTGTTTCATATGAATTAAGGTTGAAAGATATAGAGAAATTTCAAATTAAACCTAATCGTTGATACTTCAATACACCCGTGCTGCGTTTCATGAACCCCAACTGATAAGAACATTTTTTTATGAGAGCTAAGAGCCGGAAAAATATTTAGACTAGACGTGCAGCCTGGATCATAACCGTGTGTTACAATTAAATCATGTGTAACAGTGCAGAATCATATCTAGAGATTTCATATTCGATGCATGTATCATCAATACAAAATCGTATGTCATATGATAAAAAATTACTAAGAAAGGCTGCATATGGATACAAGCACATGCTCAAATTAAGGACAACAGCTAGCAGTAGTTTGATAATAGCGTTTATTCTAGGTGGCTTTATTTATCTATTACATGATGTAGCCAATTACCCAGCATGATAAGTCATACTTGAGAGCAGCAGCTAGTATCTCCCGCCCCACAAACTGCAGAACTCAGTAAGGCTTCTGGCCGATGAAGTTCCCAGGTGGGCTGTAGTTGCAGGAGATGAGGATGGCACCATTGGCGCACTTGACCCTCCCGCACCCGAGCTTCACTGAGTTCCTCCACACAACTTGTGTATAGTGACCGCACACCTTACCAGCTGCGCAGGTGTTGGTGCCGTAGTTATACCATTGCTTCTCTGCCACCCACAGGCCCACGGCATCAGAAGCTGACCACTCCTTCCCTGCACTACCCCAGAATAGGTTTTCCCCATAACCGCTTCCGGTAGAGTGGACCATCTGGCAGTCTCCCGCATGGCTATTCACATAGCTCTGGGCGAAGGCGGCAACTGTCGGGTCCCAGACCATCTGCCCAACCCCGACGGCGGCCCTCGCAGCGTTGTGGCCGGCGATATAGTCCTGCGGCGAGTTTTGGGCTGCAGTCAGACCAAAGAGGCAGATCGTGAGAATGGCTGCAACAACAAACCTAAAGGTGAATCCCTCCATGTCTTACTAATCACTATTTTGAGTATTGGGGGTCTGTGGCTCTTCTTTCTTTGTTTGCTAGGTGGTGCTGAAATGGAGATAGGCATTAGGGCTGTATTTATAGGATTATCGATGACATTCGGGAAGGAAAGCTACAAACCTACGTACACGTAAGTAGCGCTCAACACCTTGTTCTTGTTGTTCTCCTATCAGATGGAGGTTTTTCTCTGCCCTTCGATACTAGATGTAACAAGTAGATACATCGTATTCGCATCGTGGAATTTAGGCTCCTAGATATATTGCACCATATTTAATGTTCATGACGTAGATCATGCGTGGTAAGGTGAAGTCATACGTAAAAGGCACAAGATCTTCCACAAACGTGCGAGGAAAATCGTCCTGCACAAGAAAACAGACAAAGACTATGCTTTCCTTTTATCAAATAAAACCTAATTTCTTTATTATAATCTCCTTTTTACGGGTGTTATAGGACACAGCCAGATAAAGGTGGAGATATCGCAGCTGAACTCTGTCTAGAAGACTTCAACAATCCGGCTAACTTTGTCAACATTGATAATACTTAGATAAATCATACTGGTAGCTACCCCCGACCCTTCCGATCATTTTTTTTTTTAAATTCGCAATTGTAGAAGACTATGTTGTCTAGCTCTCCAAAAAATTTGAGTCAAAAATAATATCATTTACCCCTCCAAAATAAAAAAATATGTCCTTATATATCTCTTGTATATTTTGTACAGAGTTACTCTTTTATTCGTGTAGTTACTTTCTGTTCACCATAATTATTTTTTTGACAACAGAGTTACTTTTTTGGCCAGGAGAGTTACTTTTTTGTCTGCCGGGTAGCCAAAATCCAGGCTACCCGTGCGGGCAACGAATGAACGCCCATATATATATATATATATATATATATATATATATATATATATATATATATATATATATATATATATATATATAACTACTATAGAAATAGCTTATAACGTCACATTTAGAGGCGTCGGTTATTACCGAAAACCGACGCCTAAACCCTACAACGTCGGCTAATTACAGAGACCGGCATCTATATTTGAAGACCGGCCAGTTACGGGTATCACTTTTTATTTAGCGTCGGCTCCCTATAATGAACCGATGCCTAAAATAGCCCGCCAAATCTAAAATTTCGAGCAAAAAAAAATTACCCCCAAAGTTTCTCATACGGCGTCGCTTTTTTGACCTAATAACTGACGCCTAAAGACGAAAAAAATTACCTCAAAAGGTCGTCAATTTTTGTGCAAAAAACGATGCTGATAAGGTTCCGCGCTCCGTCCCCTCAAAAAATTTAGGGTTAACATTGTCCAATGGACGTCGGTTTTTTCTGGCAACCGACACTGATGGATGTTAGGTGTCAGTTTCTTAGATAACCGACACCTTTGTTAACTTAATAACCCCCGCGAGAAACAGAATCGCTGGATCCCCATTGTCTATTACATCGATGTTCCCCTTCTCGACGCCGCCAAAGCTCCTGTGGTCGACCCCGCCACCGCTGCCGAATCTCCTGTGGTCGACGCTATGTTGCCGTTCTCCTCCTCCGCCGCACTTGCTCCTCGCCTGCTCACACCTGCTCCTCGCGTGCTCTGCACCTGCTGGTCGTCGTCGGGTCATCGTCGCCGCTCTCTGGAGCTCCTTGCCTACTCGTTGCTCGCTGCTTGCACCTGCTGGTCGCCGCCGCCGCTCAAGGTACCCTCTTCCTCCTCTTCTTCCTCCTCTACTCGCACATGTGGTTGAGGTAGCTGGTCAGGACCAAGGGGAGAGGCCGACTGCAGGATGTGGTGGGGAGCATCTTTACTGCCTTTGTCACTGTTGTTGCTATTGTTTCTTCTTATTGTGATGTTGACGGTGGTAGGGTGTGAGAAAATCCATGTATTAAGTCAATCCTTAAACCGCAGTAGATCAGATATGTATATGAGTGTGCTCGTCGAAACAATAGGATTTTTTAAAGGGAGTGTTTTTTTAGATTAAATGACTGCAGAAGACATAATATTAACTCTGACGTAATCTCATACATAAGTGATATTAATCTTCGAGATATTAATTTTTGCTTAGACCTATGTGATATTTTGTTTGATTTAAACAGGATTGGATGTATGTACTCCTCTCTATTATTATAATTGGGCATTATTATGACTAATTTTTTCCATAATGAGGCAGTTTTTACAATACTTGCTCTTGTTCCAATTGTTGGACAATTCATATACTCTCAATTGGAAAATATTATTACTCTTCTAAAATTATTCTTATTATGTTGAATCAGGTCAATGACCACACATGTAGTCGGCCAACACAACCACGGATGTGGCCAGTCCACACGGTCGTGGCCTTGCTTTTATCCATTTGGTAAGGAGGGAGCAGGAAGAAGAAGATACATTTGCAATTGAATACTAATGCTTGACCTAATTCTATAAATTTTGATGCATGTTGAATTAAGATATTAAAACCCTAATACACATTTCACCATAATCTTGAATTAATTATATTGTTGAAATCTTGTGATCAATCTGTCTAAGATATTCAAACCCTAATGTTACATCTCTGATTTTATAGTGATGTGTCGCCTTAACATCTACATGAATCCCTATTGTATGATGTAGATTGATGATAATGCATGAGCTAGTTTGAAATTTTGAAATCAATTATGAATCTCTCCATCCCTAGGTCCTACTAATTTATGTGTAATATTTATCTTGATGACGAACATGCATGGACACTCAAAATGTTGAAATCAATGTTAAAGAATGACAGAACATGTATTTGTTGGCCTAGAAACTCGTCCAAGATTTACTCATTAGGAGTAAATCTTGGATAGTCCCTAGTTTGGGACTGTTCTTGAACACCTAATCTCACTTAGGATGTAGTGTATAATGTGTATTCGGTTTTCAAGAAAATTTCGGTAGCATTTTCCCGTTTGTTCTCTAAGTACATATCTACTTGGAGAACAACGTGGAAATACTGTTGAAATTTTCTTGAAAACTCAATACACATTATACACTTACTAGTGAGATTAGGTGTTCAAGAATGGGAAAGGTGGTACACATGTATTATATATAAGAATGACAACACATGTATTTGTTGGCCTATAAGAATGAACACCTAATCTCACTTAGGATGTTTTAACCATTAATTATATATAAGACCTTAAACCCTAAAGTTTTAACCATAAACCCTAATCTTTTAACCCTAGACCCTAATCTTATTCTAATATATACTTGTTTTCTCTTTGATCATAGAATGGGTAGATCATGGATGTCCATTCCAAATCGATGCACCCCTGAGTTTATTTCTGGTCTTGACCAATTTATTAGATTTTTCGAGGAATATAGGAAACAACATGGAGATAGGTTCTACTATCCATTTAGACACTGCGGTAACAACTTGAAAGTCAGCACTGGTGATAAAATCAAAAGTCATGTCATGTGCAATGGGATTGTACAAGGATATACGGAATGGCACTGGCATGGAGAGATTTCAAACTTGAAATCAGTGGATGTCGATAGCAGTGTTTGTGTGGAAGAAGAAATTGCCTTCGATGACATAGATGTGAATGAACTTGTTCCAGTAGACATCATTGATGCGATGCTGGATAGTTGTGGGGTAGAGCACACCGATCCACCTTCTATGTTTAGAAACATTGTGCATGATGCTGAGATACCGTTATACACAGGTTGTAAGTTTACGAAGCTTAGCGCTGTGTTGAGATTGTATAAACTGAAAGCTAACAATCGATGGAGCGACATCAAATGCCTCGCCTTTAAACCAAAATTGAATGTTATGTCTTATGAAGGGTTTGACATAAATGGATTCTCATATTACACAAAGCTTCAAGATGATAAGAGTGTCATCCAAAACAGTGGGGTCACCCTTCAAATGTCTTCATTAGTTTTTGCAAGTGCAAAGGATGAGAGTCCCCGTGAAGCTAAAATGTCATATTACGATGTCATTGAAGACATATGGGAATTTGACTATGTAGATTTTAGAATTTTGCTCTTTAAATGTACTTGGGTTGACAACAACAAAGGAGTTATAGTGGATGAATTGGGTTTCATATTAGTGAACTTTGAAAAGATTGGCAAGAAGGGTGAACCACTCATATTGGCATCACAGGCGAAACAAGTATTTTGTATCGATGATCGTACAAATGATAAATGGTCAGTTGTTCTTCATGGTAAAAGACGGTTCATTGAAGATCTTATAGATGAAGAAGAGTACTATGATAAGTATGATGACTCTAGTCCATTCTCAGTTGGGTTTCCAACACCGCCAAACATTGAAGCTAGATATCACAATGACTTGTATGTTCGCGGGGATCACAATGAAGGATTGTTAATTGATAAAAGATCACAATATTAGAGGCATGAATGTTTATATTTTTTATATGTTTTATTTTTCTAAATGTGAACTTTACAATGTGAATGTGGACTTTACAATGCGAATTACTTTACAATGTGAATGTGAACTTTACAATGTGAATGTGAACTTTACAATGTGAATTACTTTACAATGTGAACTTTACAATTAGTGTTACTTTACAATGTGAAATTTATAATTTGAATGTGAACTTTCAGATGGCTGAGCATTCCCATGATGATCGTGCTGATGATCACCGTGAGGGTGAGGACGTGCTTGTGACGCCTGACAATGTAAGTTTTAAGAATATATCCCTGAGGTTTTTATCTATATGTTCATTTATAATTATATCATGTAAGTGTGTTTTTATCAAATTTTAGGTTGGTGATGTACCCCCTGAAGAAATTACAACACTTGATGAGTAGCACAAGAAAATTGAGAAAGTGAGGGGCATCACAATGATGAACAAGTTAATACAGCAAAGGGGCAATGGACCCAAATTGGTTGTGGATTTCGATCATGCGGGAAATCCATATGGAGTAAACCACAACTCATTTGTTTCATATCTTGGGGTTCTTACTCGCAGCCATTGCAATCCTATCCTAGAATCCTGGCATAAATTTCCTAAGGGGAAGAAAAACCACATATGGAAGGAACTATGTGTGAGTTATTATTATTTGTAATTCTATTTGTGTAGATTACTAATTTTTAGGATACTAGTTAATAGCAATTCTATTTAATTTGCAGAGAATATTTGATCTGGATGAAAAGTTGCATCGTAAATGTGTGATGCAACGCTGTGGGAGGGTTTTAAGGAACTATAGGACCAATCTCACCTGAGATTACATACGTGATGCTGATAAGAGGTTCTTAATTGATTTCCAATTCTAGACATTGATCACTATTTCACTAACTCTACACTAATAATTTTTGTTTATATTCTCTTTAAAAAATAAATTTAGGCAGAAGGAATCCACACAACAATGGAACTACCTGGACCCCAAAGACTGGGAGGCGTTAGTTACCCAAAGAAAAATAGATGAATTCAAGGTATTAAGCGCCACTTCTAATTTAATTAATATACATTTTTATATATTCACCTATTCAAGATTAACCTTTAGGTATTAAGCGATGCTCAACGAGCAAGGCGTGCACTGAATGTGCACGACCACACAATGGGTCCAAGAGGATATGCATGCGTTCACTAAACACTATAGGCTGAGTCTGCTCAGCCTACTGCTACTCAGGAGACTGGGCCTCTACTACTACTCCCACACCTCTGCCTCGCCATGCTATGTGGATAGTGGGGAGGCAAAACAAGAAGGGAGACATACCGAAGCCTGAAACTGCTGAGGCGGCTGTAAAAATGGTAAAAATCAACTCTTAGAGCAATCGATCGATATTGATTATTATTATGTTTACTTACTAATTTTTGTTGATGGTGATTAGAGGGAGCTGCACAAGCAGAGGAAGGAAGGTAAGTTCATCCCTCAGGGCACAAGGGATGAACTGACAGTAGCTCTGGGTAACCCAGGGCATTTTGGACGTGTTAGGGGTGTAGGCGCTGGTGTGGGCATCAAAGCATTCTTTGGGTCATCCCAGTACAAATCTGTCCCAAAAGTGGGACTTTCACAAGCTGAGGTAACCTATTCTCTTATTTTAGAATGTTATTGCGAAAGAGAATTCAATAATCAGAAGCTAGCATCTCTTTTATCCATGTATAGGTAGATTCGTTAATTAATAGGAAAATCGAGGAAGTACTTGATCAGAGACTCCATGAAGCAATTAGCAAGTTGCAGGCATCTAAGAATACCACTCAGACAATACCTGTGGTGGGCCGCTCTTCTCCTATTGCTCGTACTGTAGAGGTTGGGAGTAATCCTATAGAACCACCACCTAGCACATCCTTTGTAAGTATTTTTATGACATAATAGCTAGTCTATTCAAGATGATATGTTTGTGTATATATGCATATAACATTGTTTATGTAAATTTTTAGGGGTTGAAGACATGCCGACTAAAAAGTCAAGAATATATCGTTGCAGAGGCGTCGGCTTACCCACCCCTTAAAGGGTGCATGTTTCATGGGTATCCAGTACCATATGGTGTGGTACGTGTGAGCCTAATACATGTAATCCCCCACTGGACGGATCTTGCACTGCCTCATGCACACCCAGATGCTAAAACACTTGGTGAGGTAGTAGGCAGAGTGATATTGTGGCCCAAAGAGGATGTTCTCTATACTGATATTGTATGATAAATTTCCATTACTTCAATTTGTTAGTGTGTTTATAAGAGTCAATTGATCTGAAATTATATATACATGTCAAAAAGACGAGAACCGCTAAATCTCGACCTCCACCTCCTCGACTACCAAGTTGGCTTCCAAGGGACATACACACCTCGATAGGTCCTAATTGTAGGGGTGTGGTAGTATGGATCGGCGAACATGATCCAAATTGCCCTATAATTGTTACTATTCTAGAGGATGATACATGTAAATCATACGATAACAATCTATTTATACAAGTTTAGCATACATATTAATGCATACGTAATACAAGTTCTGCATACGTACATATTAATGTATAGGTATTAATGTAGGTCAATCATACGAAAACTAGATATTTATACAAGATATTTTGGAGTTGTTTAGTTATGAATGGCTGAGCACATCTATGATAGAGCTGTAGATATGGTGAGATTTTGTTTATACATCCATATATCTTGTTTTATATATGGTGATCTGGTTTCTTATATATTAATTCATATGTAATACATGTTTGCAGCCACTTACACAAGATACGTATAGATTTTGGGTTTTCCCATGTGGGATTTTTAGTTCCATCTTTGATTAGTCTTGTAGATACATACCCTTCTTCAGTTACTTCATAGTGTTGTGATGCTTTTGAATATTTTGGTAAAAATAAGAAGACGGTGATAATAGCTTCATTCAATGTCGAGTAAGTTTATTTTGCTTATAATTTGGACTTAAGAAAATTACATTTTTATTGTGGAGTTTGAGTTATTAATTTTTAACTTTCTTACCTGTAGTGGTAGGCATTGGGAGTTACTAGTTATTGTCCCTAAGACGTTCACTGTCTACTATCTAGATTCTACGGGGAATGAGTTGGATATATTTTATGGACATGCAATTAAAAGGCCATTATTCTCGTGAGAAATATTTCATGTTTTTATATCTGTTAACATATGTTACTACATTACTATTTAATTATGAAATTTAATGGGTTACATTAACATATGTAGGGCTTTACAAGAGTACAAAAAAGCTGGAGGAAAGGTCCCCAAGAAAAAGGATCTGTGACTAATTTGGGAGAATGTGAAAGTAATTTCCTGACTCCAATGTATATATTATTTATGTGAACTGTGCTTATTTGCATTTTTGAATATTTTGTATGTTTCAATTTATAGTGTGCTACACAAGACAACGGTTGGGCATGTGCCTACTATGTGATGCTATTTATGGACCTAATCATTAAACATGTCGTAATGGAAATCGATAAGATACAACAAGTATTATACATAGTCTCATTAGATAATATGAAATATATTAATCTTATTATATATTATTAATTATATATATATGTCATTCTCTTTGCAGGTCTTTAAAACTGCTGACTTCAGCACAGGTGGAAAGCATTTCGATATACATGCTCCCTACACGATAGATGAATTAGATGCTGTAAGAGAAGAATGGGCAAAAGCCCTACAAAGAGTGGGAATTTTTAGATATAATTTTATTAACAATGATGACAATGATGAATAAAGAATAACTTTGTTCTCATAATTATTTTTGTGTGAATGTGAATGAATTTTTATGAATTGTCATATGTGTTTGAAGATGATCAATACATAAATGTTTCTACATATGTCTGAATGTGAAAAGAGATGAAATGAATGGAACTACAAGTTGCTACTGGTTTCTACATTTGTGTGATGAAAAAATAATATGAATTAAATATGCATATACATGTGTGTGAATCACATATATATAATATTTTCATCTTCTTAATTTTGCAGGTTTGTGGAATGTTGTTGGCTGATATCAATGGATGTCGTAAAACTGCAGTTCAGAACTGAACTGCAGGTTCTCATCCTACTGACCAGCCATACAACAGGCTTGCAAATTGATATGAAAAGAAAAATCATAACATAGGCGTTGGTTAGTTGAACAAAACTGATACCAAAGACACACAACGATGATTTTTCACAAAAAAACGACGTCTATGTGGCCAGGCAGCACGACCGTGGTGGTAGGCAGGGGATATGGTGTTGATTATTAGCACAAACCTGACGTCGGTTAAGCTGATATGGCGTCGGTTATCATTCAAAACCGACGCCTATAGGCCCTTTGCTGGTGCATTTTTCTGTGGTGGGAAGCATTTTGACATCGGTTCTTTTAATAATCGACGTATGTAACAATTCTATAGTGCCAGTTTTCTTAAATAACCAACGCCTATAGTCCCTTTGCTGGCGCATTTTCAGTGGCGGGAAGAATTTTGGCGTCGGTTAGGAACCGATGCCGAAGGGGTACACCTTTAGCGGCGCCCACTTGGGTGTCTCTTGGAAACCAACACTAAAGGCATGTTCTATAGTAGTCAATGTATATATATATATATATATGTATATATATATATATATATATATATGTATATATATGCATATATATATATGTATATATATATACATATATATTTATATACATATATATATACATATATATATACATATATATATTCATATGTACATATATGTATATATATATGTATATATGTGTATATATATATATATATATGTATATGTATATATATATATATATATATATATATATATGTATATATATATATGTATGTATATATATGTAGATATATATATGTATATATATATATATATATATATATATATATATATATATATACATATATATACATATATATACATACATACATATATATATACATATATACACACACACACATATATATATATATACATATATATACATATATATACATACATACATATATATACATATATACATATATATATATAATATATATATATATATATATATATATATATATATATATATATATATATATAGTTGTTCATTGGTTGCCCACGTGGGTACTTTAGCGAGGCTACCCGTTCCAAAAAAAATGCGGTGACAGTGTTTGTAAATATTCTAACTTTATTGTCTCGGCTCCCACTTCCTTTGATTTCCACCACAAATCTTCTCGCTCTGCTTCCAGCTTCATTTGATCCCCGCGCTCTAATACTGATACCTCGCACCCAAAGGCAAAGACTTATCCCTGATCCTGCTTCCACCGCAGCAATCGGCCTTCTTCCTGTTGAAATCTGGTGGCATCCTAATAAAAAGACTATCTTGTTGTGGTTCTTGTATGAAGAGAAGGTGGCCTATGAACTTCTATTCATGGTTTGGTGACGAGGCCTAGGTTTGTAACATTGATGATGACGACGATGTTACTTAGTTGACTATTGGGTAAGAATCATTCTCTACCTCTCTGAAACCTTCTCCCTATATATTTCAAAAGATCATTGTTTTGATTTCCTCGGTCTCCAGCCTGATCTATTTTCTTCCCGCAAAGCTCTTATTTTCATTTTGATAGCAATCTGAAATTGAATATATTTGTTCATGGTGTCATCTATTCATTCTGTTGGACCTATAATATACCCTGATTCTAGAAATGTTATGATCCAGGTTTTGAGCATACTATTCATTTTGGGAGGAGGTGGAGCAGGTGGTCGAGGAGGTGGAGTAGGTGGTCGACATTGTACTCAGAGATCAGGACAACGTTGCTTAACTAACAACCAAGTAAGACACCCAACTCCTCTCCTAGATCTTCTTTGTATACGTGTCAAACTATCAATCAATTTGGTGATCGAGGGTTCCCCATCTTGTACTATGTCATTCACCTATCCTCTTTCTTTCTAGCTTCTTCTTGAAATTCTATCTATTTTTTCTCAATCCATAGACAATTCTATATATCTATTGTAACTTGCTGCATTGTTATATATCAAATCTAACAATTAGTGTTAATATTTACCTTTTTTTCAGTGCAATTACTTTATGTAACACTTTGTTATATTTGATTACCCATGTTTACTTTGTTTATAAAATAGTTACATTTTTAATACTTTGTGAATGTAAAGTTCAGATAGTTACTTGTTCTTGTTGGAATCATTTTCAGATATGCAATGATGATTAGATATATACTTTCCAGTAGTTTACACACTTGGGTCACATTTCACTGAACTCATCTCTTTTTATGTTTTCTGAAATGGGTTTTGATTTGTATTATTCACTTCACAGGCTATTTTTGTTATGGATCATAGTCTAGATACTAATGCTAATAATGATATGATTTACTGTGATGATCATAACGTTTAGTCTTGCTCATCTGTTGTTGCTGATACTATGTCTACAAATGATATTCCTAGAATTGGAATTGAATTCGAATGTTTAGATGATGGTATATCTTTTTATTATAGATATGCTGGTATGATTGGGTTTAATGTTAGGAAAGATGACAATCGTTATGAATGAGGTACTAAGATTTTTCTTTCTAAAGATTTGGTGTGTGATAAGCAAGGTCATATTAGTCACTCTAAGAGGTCCAAAGGGCTCTTGAGCCCTGTTTGTGACGTAGTGAGTGATTTGAGTGAGCAGCTATCTAAGAAGCATAAGAGATTTGTGAAAAGGTGCAGTTGTAAATGAATGATCCATTTTACTCTAGACAAGAAATCTTCCAAATGGGTTATCACAACATTTGTTGATGAACACAACCATGATCTTGTCGATGAAGCTCATTTGCATTATTTGAAGTGTAATTCGTCTTCAGACCAAACCCAAAAAGAGATTATTTCTTCTATGAGTCTAGCAAACATTCCTATATTTAAACAACTAGCATTAATAGCAACTGAGTTTGGTGGTTATGAAAAGTTGACATTTACAAGTAGACAAGCACATGGACATCTAAGTAACAAAAGTATTGAGTCATCTAAATATGATATGGATATGGTGTTAGATCATTTTGCAAGCTTCAAACAATTGGATTCTATTTTTTTTACATATCAAAAAGATTCTAATGGTTGTTTGACTCATCTATTTTAGTCTGATACGGTTTCTGTTGATGAATGTTTGCTCTTTGGTGATGCAATTGTTTTTTATACGACTTACCGTACCAACACGTATTCAATGGTGTTTGGAATGTTTGGTGGTGTCGATCAACATCGAAAGACAGTGTTATTTACTTCAGCCTTATTGGCGGATGAGAAGTACGAGTCATTTCTTTGGGTTTTCAGGAAATATTTATTGTGTTTTAGTAAAGTGCCTGTCTCCATCATAACTGATCAAGATCTAGTAATGAGAGCTATGATTATTACTACTTTTCTGTCATGTAATCATCGATTTTGCAGTTGGTACATTCTACAGAAACTCCCTTCTAAACTTGGTGGAATACCTAATAAGGATCAGATCATTAGTGTGTTGAATGATTGTGTTTGGAATGTAGACGATACAAATAAGTTTGAAGGGAGATGGACTTCTATAGTTGAAGAGAATGGTTTATTGTCCATTAGTTGGTTTGCTTATGTGTATGCTATGTCGGGGCAGTGGGTGCCATGTTTTATGCATGATTCTTTTTTTGCCGGCATGAGGACAACCCAAATATGTGAGAGCCTTATTGAATTTATTTGAAGCCACGTCAATAGTAGAAAAACATTATTTGAACTTGTTTGTAGCTTGGAGACGGCTTATTCTCATTTGCGGGAGATAGAAATTTTAAGGATTTTGATGACGAGTATAGCAATCTCCCTTTGGCTTCATTGTGGCCTTTGGAGGAGTAAAAGAGAGGTATATACACCAAGTCCGTTTTTAAGATATTTCAATCTGAGGTTCATCAAAGCATGGTGTACAATGTAAAGGAAACCTCCGATGAAGGTGTCTATGAGGTGTATCGTCTTGGTGGGTCTGGATCTCCTCGTATATTGAAGAAAGACTCATGCAGTGGTATGGTTTCATGCAATTGCTTCATGTTGGAATTCAAAGGCATTCCGTGTAGGCACATTCTGTCTTATCTAAAGAGATGTGACTTTTGCACTCTTCCTGAACCATATATATATATGAGGTGGAGCAAGGGATATAGAGATCACCATTTCTTTTTTTGTCAAAGTATTTGTGATGCATTCATCCACTAGAAGTACACTTCAACTGGTTTCTGCTTGTAATTCAGTTGTGAACATAGCGTGTAGGAACCACGTTATAGATATCTGTCATGATAGGCAACTTGCTATGCAGAAGGAGCTGTTAGAATTAGATGTTGCTGATGTTGGTGTAAGGGCTTATAATACTTCTTCTTCTGCTTCTATCAAAGTCAACATTCCCAGTGTTTCCAAAACCAAAGGAAGACCTAGATCAAATGATATGTGGTACAAGTCTAGGGTTGAAAATTCCTTGTCTAAAATGAGACAGTGTAAAAGTTGCTTACAACACAGTGTTAATCATGATAGCATGAACTGTACTTTGAAGAAATAGATGTATGTGTTATATTTTATATATATTTATTTTATAAATTTACATTGTTATTATCTTAATATTCTTGTTCCAACGCTTACTATTGCATTCACAGTGACACTTATCTAGATTGTGGGGTTCCAGATTGATATGTTACCTGATTGACTGATCTGTATTGAGGATTCGTGCTTCTCAACCATATTGTTGTTGCTACTAATGCTACTATTGCTGGGTTTGGAGCTCACAGGGATACATCTTTAGATTTTTGGATTCCAAATTTATATGTTTCTTGATTGGATGATCTTTTGATGTTGTCTACCTGAAGCCGTTCTGCTTCTACTACTACTTTGGGAGCTGACTATGGTGGACCTCCATTTAGTGTTGGAGCTGATTAGTGTGTTAGTCATATCAAAATTTGATGTAAATCTAATTATTGAGATGTGCTCATTGACAATTGTGATTCACACTTTGTTTGAACTTCAGTTTAACTATTTCTCCATTCAATGGAGCTGACATTGTATCAAGAATTCAAATCTATTATAAAGGTTTATGAGAAAAGGTTTCTCTTTGTACTATACCTTACCCTTTGTGTTAACAGGAGATGTTTTGTGTGCATTAGTTATGTTTGAGTTGTTTGTCTTATTTTTGTTCATACAACTACTTAAATATGACCCATAGTTTCTGATGCAAGTTGCGGTCATCTTCTTCGATTGTTGAGTTACTTTCCAGATCAATTAGTTATGTTATACATGATACATTTACTTTTTTATTTCAATGGTTACTTTTTTGTTGTCATATATTTTTTTTTGTAAATGTTACTTTATAGCTAGAGTAATCACACCGTTATTCAGCAATAATGGAAAGGATGTCTTACCTTTGTTTTAATGATTGCACCTTGTGTGGCACATTCGTTCTACATATGTAATTTCTGTGCCTATTATGGAATGATCGTTCTTATGTTTCGATCATTATGTTACTTTTTATATTCAATATCTACTTTATATTACACAGAAATACTGCTAGGACCTTGACCTCCATTTTGGGCTTACCCTGTTTGCTTTGCCCAAACCTTGTGTTTAGATGTTTACTAATCACCTGAGGTGTGATTAGGGTCTTGTTTGTGCTTTGTTGGGAGGTTGAGGTGTAACTTGCAATTCACCCAAGTTTTAGGGTTGTGTGAAATTTTTCCACCTCAAGGGATGACTTTCTCTCTCCTTGCATCCTATAGGGTTGAGAGGATGAGTTGGGCGCCTTGCTTGAGTTGGTTTTGGGCCTCATTTAAGCTTGTGAAGCTTGGGCTTGTTGTTGGGCTTCCTTGGGCCTTGTTTTCTTAGTGTATCGGTCAAGAGTGTACCGGGCATGAGTGTATCGGCCAGGGTTGTATCAACCAAGTGGTGTATTGGACATGGAACCATGTTGAGAGATACACACCCCTCTTGACCTAGCTTTGTTTGTGTCACCATTGGGGACACTTGGTGATGTTTGTTAGCAAGGTGGCATAGGTTGGACAAGTGGTGGTTTGGGTGAGCACATGTTATGATGCAAATGTTACTTTTATATTTTCCCTACTGCCAAGTGAACTATTAAGCATGATGTATTTTAGGCCAAATGACAATGTAGTGTACATGTGTACAAACCAACCATAGGGCACTGAGGTTTTAGTCCTCCTGTCGGGCACTGGGGATTTAGTCCCCCTGCCATTTTATATTAGGCACTGGGGTTTTAGTCCCCCTGCCACTTTATATAGGCACTGGGGTTTTAGTCCTCCTGCCACTTGGTGAGGTCTGGTAGGTGCCTCACCCTACATTGAGATGACTTCGTGTCTTAATATATTCATGCTAAGTGATTAATTTAGTTGATTGATTATGGCAGTCTTCTCTCTCTTATTCTTATACTTGCCTCATTTCTTTTAAAATCTCTTAGTGTAGAGAATCTTTTATATTGCAATGCTTTTGATTATTTAATTGTCCTATTTCTCTTGAATAACACATACATTTTTATCTTTATCTTGCTGGGTGATCCCAACCACCCAGATTAGGATCAGAATGTGCATGGAAGCTTGGTGAACCTACCTAAGGATAAGGAGATCTTACACATCTAGATAGTTTGGACTAGTTGCATAAACGTTTGTTATGTTCTTTGTGGAGACAAGTTGTATTAGTTTAAGTCTTCCTCTACCTAGATCCTATGCTTGTATAAAGTTGTACTCCCATTTGAGAACTTTTTATAATGTACTTTTTATACATTTTGAATAAAGTCAAGTTTTATTTCTTCCGCTGCCACACATTTGATGTATTTGTTTATCATGTTTAATAGTAGAGACTATGTATTTACAGTAATATCCTTTCTCTAGCATGTGCCCTTGACGTTGTGGGATATGATGACATGGTTATGTTGTTTAGATGTGTTCTTGGACTTTGTTGGCCGAACCATGGATTAGGGTTCCTTGGGAAAAACCCCTCGCTTAGTTGTTGGTAGGTGAGTCTAGAGTTCCCTAATTCAATGGTGTGTGTGGTGTGTTCTTGGGGAAAAATCCCTTTCTCTCCCTTTGGTTTTGAGAGGTGAGCTTGAGCTCTAGTTGTATAGGAAAAACCCTTCTCTTCCTTAGTTGTTGAGAGGTGAGTCTATACTCTAGTTGCTTGGGCAATACCCCTCTCTTACCATGTACTTGAGAGGTGAGCTTTTGGTTGGTGTTGACCTAGTTGAGGTTGGTGGATTGGCCGATATGGGATGATTCACCTTGCTGCCCGATATGTAATAGAGGTTGTGTAAGACCCCTCTCACTTAGATGTTCAGAGGTGAGCCAACACTTGATCTCTTAGGGTTTTTGGTGGCTGCCTTGAGGTTGAAGATGACCAACCCGATAGGTGGTGTAACCTGATATCTTTGACAACCCAAGATGTCTTGCTACCCGATATCCCTCTCCTAGGTTTGAGCTTGGACGATATGTTAGATGTGTGTTGACCTCTTTTGATCGATATGGGTCCTTACCCAAGATGTGTTGTTGGATGATATACTCTTGGGCGATATAGTGTTTACCCATTATGGAAGATAGTACCTTGAGGTCTATTGATCATTTTGATCCTTGAGAGTGTTGCCTGGTACCCTAGAACCTTTGGGTGATATGTCTTTGGTGTGCCTTGCACGATACCCTTGGATGTGTGTCGATATCCCTCTTCTCCCCTAGGGTTAGGGTTGAGACGATATAGTAGATGAGTGCCTTGTTAATCCTTCACCTGATATAGTCTGTATGAGTGGAGTTAGTTGGAGGCAGGTACCCCTTGGGCGTTAGGTGGTCTGTGTTGAACATCATGGCATGTTGGTGCCCAGCATGACATCCTCTTGGATGGTGTTTCCCAACATCTTGTTGGATGATGCCTTTCCCGATATGGGTGCTTATGTTGTGACGACCTTGTTGGATGATAGGGTTGTATCCCTTGGTAATTTTTTCCCTTGTGAGGTGATCTCTTTGGGTGTTATGGTGTGTTTCCCGACACGATGCTTCATAGGGAACATGGGTGTGCTATTTGGGCGACATAGGTGGTTCTTAGTGTGCTACCCGTTATCAACCTGTTGGGATCAGTTAGGTGTGAGCCTATTATGTGACATGCCTTGTTTGTGCCCATTATCAGTTGTACAAATCCAGATGTTAGACCAAGGTAGATGTTAACCTGATACATGGTGATAGTTGATATCCATGTCATCCCCTTTATGTAGTGATAACCAAGACAGTGTTGAATGTTACACCTTTGGTGAGGGTTGATACACCTGTAGTCAGGAACGTTATGGGTTGTGATACCTTTGGTGAGGGTTATCCCTTATCCGAAATATCTATAATGAGGATTGTACTTTGTGTTCGGTTGGTAACCCTAATGCTTGATTGAAAAGTTATATATGATAATGTCATGCTTATATATGTTCATCCAATAACATAAGTATATCTCTCTTGATATATGCAATAAGTTTAAGATGTTCCTTATATGAGTACAGTTGTACCTCTACACTTATGCTAACCATGCACGTAACATTTGTGTGATGAGGCCACAATGATGGCATGATAATGATATGATGTGGAACATCAAGGGTTATGATGAACCTAGTGATATATGATGGGTGTTACCCATGTAATGGAAATGTGTGCCTTGATGATGGGATTGAGTCCCTGTGATGTTGATCCTTAAGATGGATATTGATGATTGGCAAGAGGACAAATGGTAACATGTAATGTTGGATCCTTGTGATGGATCAGGATGATTTTGATGGCTTTGAGAATAATAGTGACAATGTAACACATGATAACGAGATATATGTTGTTTATCTGTGTTTTAGTTTACATGTTACATAACTTGGTTGAATCTTGCAATCCACTTAAAATATTCTAATTAAATACAGATGAACCTTTCATGTAGTTTGCCCTGGCCATAGATCTATCATCGTCAGTAGCTAGTGATGGTGAAATGGGTTATCCTGTGGGTTAATCTGGAGTGTATATTGTTGAATATGTGAGGTTTCTCCTAGCCGAAAATAGGAGGATTCGAGTGCAACTGTGGTTGTAGACTCTAGATGTGTATAGAGCATGGTGAATAGGCCCATGGCTCAGTATGATAGAGCATTGTGAATAGGCCCATGGCTCAGTGTGATGGAGCATGCATGCATTCATGACTCGGGAGCACGGCGAACAGGCCCGTGGCTCAAGATATGCTAGCACTGAGACCTGTACAAAGGCGGGCTAGAGGAAAGGGTAGCCTGCGGGAGCTGACCCTATGACTGACGTCACATAAGTAAGAGACTGTGATCCGTCTTTGGTTCTCATGCACTGAGCACGAGGAGGTGAGGTCGTGGATTTCAGCTCTTCCATTGACCTTGTATGGCACCAGCTTTGAGTTTCACAACCGAAGGTTGGATTTTAGCGGTATGGCTCACTTCCTCAGGGCATAGTAAATCGTATTCCAGTTGTATAGTATATTTTCTTAGGGAAAACACGAAACATTGGTTGAGGCCTTGTTTGAATAGTTGCCCTAGTTTTATCTTGTAGCTAATTACATGTTTCTCAGATGTTATGATAAGTTCTTATTGGACTAGTCTTGTCAATCATGTTCCATATTATTATCTGCTCAAATTCTTCCTAAGTATCCTGGTAAGATGTTATGACAAGTTAGTTCTGCTCAGTATGTTGCATATATGATCTGATTATATTAGTTACCTACTTTATCTGTTATAGCTCTCCATTGAGGTTTTATAGTTTTGGCGGGGGTTATGTTTCTCACTGGGACTGTGTGTCTCACTGCATTGGTTTAAACCCTTTTTAGGTGGATGTGCTAGATGTGGTGGTGATCGTGGTGTTGCAGCTAAGAAGCAAGAAGAACAGTTGAAGGCAAGAGATCAATATGATGTCATTTTTGGGAGTTTTTAGTAGAGTCCTAGAGTCATCCTTGTGCTCTCATGTCCTTAGAGGTGTTTTGATGAGGTTTCACGATGTATAGTTGATATGGATTTCTTATCCTGTTGTTGACCTGGTTAGGTTTGATATGTATATAAACAGATGATGCATCCTTTATGGATAAGAGACAACTAGATCCTATGAACTATGGACATGTATCAAGGTTATGTATATTTATATAACATGTTTCTTTGTAGGATGTGGATCTGGTTGTAATAGTTCCTTTCTTATATGCTTTCCACAATCAGTTTTAATTAACCCGTGTTTTTGGTAATACAATGTTTATGACATTTCTGCACGTTTTCATGTGGCATTTCGTTGTCTGTGTGATAGTGGGATGTCACAATTAGTTTGGTATCAGAGCTCTAGGTTCGCTGAGTATACTGGGATCTAGGACTAGGTTTTGTGTTTGTTCTCGTGATTTTTCTAGATTTTCCATAATAACCTTCTGCCCCCAACAGAAGATAAAGATAAAAGATGTCTAGAAGTCATGAAGAACATGATGCTGAGAGCAGTCCCGCTGCATCAATTGATGCAGAAAGTATGCAGGCACATGAAGATCGAGTGTCTGAGATCCCCCATATTGACCATGCCATTCTTGAGAACCCTGCTTATCAACACTTCATGGGGCAGTTAGTGGCTATGATGAATCTCATGGTGGAGAGATTACTTGTGCCTCCTCCAAGAGCATCGGTTCCCCATGGTGAATCTTCTGGTATTGGGAAGATGTTCGAGCGGCTTCGCCGAGTCAGAGCTTCGAATTATCCTGGAACTACTTATCCAACGGATGTAGATCTGTGGCTGATAGGTCTTGAGAAGGCCTTTCAGATCCTTGACATCCCTGAAGCAGACAAAGTCAAGCACGTTGTCTACCTTCTGAAAGGTAGTGCTGGCCACTGGTGGGCCATTGAGGAAGAGAAGCGACCCGATGAGGTGATCTATTGGGACGTCTGCCAGTGGGAGTTTGTGAGTCGATACTTCCCAAAGACGTATCTGGATGAGAAGATTAATCAGTTTGAGCGTTTGCGCCAAGGTTCTATGAACATCACCAAGTATGAAGCCAAGTTTATGGAACTGCTAAGGTTTTATCCTCACATGGAGGCAATAGATGATGAGAGGATTAGATGGTTTGAGTGCCGAGTTGTTGCCACCTGTTGTTGCTTTAGAAAACCGGGAACGGTTTGCCATGTTTGTGGAGTCTGTCTGAAGGATCTAATGGTCAGTTAAGGAAAAGAGATACCATGGCCAAGAATAGGTCGGCTCAGTTTCATAAATAGAGGTTTGATAGCCACAAGAAGCCAAGGTTTTCTGCACCTTTTGTGATGCAAGGTTCTAGTGCACCATCTGAATGGTCACCAAATAAAGAAAGAGGGTGTGGTTATTCACCATCCAGAGCCTACAGTACAACTTCAGTAGTAGCGACAGGGCCATCTAGGCCAAATTTAGAGGACAAGGCATGCTATCTTTGTGGACAGACAGGATATATGAAGTCGAATTGCCCAAGGAGAGATGTCGAAGTGACGCAACAACTGAAGTAGAGTCAACAAGGTTCATATAGACATCAGTTTTGTGGTGCCCGAGGGAGAGGACGCAGCCAAGTGTCACAAGCTAGATCGTCTGCTCAAGGAAGCAGAGGGCATGGACGACATCAAGCAACGACTCGATTCTATGATATGAGTCAGCCTGAGGTGATAGTCAACCCACGAGTGGTGGCAAGTCAGATGGAGTTATTTCATTCTGATTTGTCTTCTTCTTGCTTTGTATCTATTCTGGTTGACCCGGGTGCTACACACTCTTTTATCACTCATAGGATGCTTGATAGCCTATCTTTTACCTGTTAGTTGTAAGAAAGATAGCTTGTTGTTAGAAACCCCTCTTGATGGTTCCTCAATGCTTCGAGAAGTGTGTCCATCTTGTGTTCTATCCTTTTCAGGACACAACATATAAGTGGATCTCATACCACTTGATATGTATGGATTCGATGTAATCCTTGGGATGGATACCTTAGAGAGATATAAGGTTGTGTTGGACTGTTGTTCCAAACAAGTGTGTTTGCTGATGATGGTGATAAGTGGATCTTCCGGGGAGATAGGAAGATTCTTCCGACATGTTTAGTATCATCTATGATGGTAGAGAAGTTGATGTGGCAAGGTTGTAGGATGTTCTTGGCTCATGTTGTGGATACCAAGGTAAAAGGTTCTAGCCTTAAGGATGTACCTGTAGTCGGAGAGTTTGCACACATGTTTCCTGATGAGTATCCCGGTGTTCCCCCACCTTGAGAGATTGATTTTGAGATCAATCTACTGCCAGGGACACATCCAGTTGCTCAGAAACTGTATAACATGGCTCCAACTAAGATGGCATAGATGAAGATGCAGTTACATGAGTTGTTGGATAAAGGTTTCATCAGACCGATCACATCGCCGTGGGGTGCTCCAGTTCTATTCGTAAAGAAGAAGGATGGATCGATGCTTCTATGCATTGATTACCGACAGTTGAACAAAGTCACGATCAAGAACAAATATCCTTTTCTGAGGATAGACGATCTGTTTGATCAATTGCGTGGTGATACAATGTTTTTGAAGATCGATCTACGGTATGGATATCATCAGTTGAGGATCAAGGACAATGACATACCAAAGTAAGCTTTTAGGATGAGGTATGGTCACTTTGCGTTTGTGGTTATGATGTTCGGGCTAACCAATGCACCTGCTACTTTCATGGACCTGATGAACATGGAGTTCTGTCTGTTTCTAGATCAGTTTGTTGTGGTCTTCATAGATGACATATTGATCTATAGTCGAGATAGTCAACAACATAAACAACATCTTTGACAAGGGTTGACTCTCCTTCGCCAACATTAGTTGTATGCCAAGTTCAGTAAATGTGAGTTCTGGCTGAAGGAAATAAATTTCTTGGGTCATGTGATATCGGTGAAAGGAGTCAGAGTGGACCCCAAGAAGGTGGAGTCAGTTGTAGAATGGGAGCAACCGAAGATGCCCACTGAAGTTCGTAGTTTTCTGGGTTTAGCAGGATACTACCAGAGGTTTATAAAGGACTTCAGTGTGATTGTGTTGCCACTGATGAAGTTGACTAGGAAGGATGTACCTTTTGTTTGGGATGATCGTTTTCAGCACACTTTTCAAAACTTGAAGGAGAAGCTGGCTAGTGCTCCAGTGTTGGTGCTACCAAAGCCTGGGAAAGGCTATGTTGTTTTCTGTGATGTTTCCAAGAAAGGCTTATGTTGTGTGTTGATGCAAGAGGATCATGTGGTTTCTTTTGCTTCACGACAGCTAAAGAAACATGAGGAGAGTTATCTGACACATGATTTGGAGATGGCAGTGGTAGTCCATGCGTTAAAGATATGGAGACACTATCTTTATGGGGAAGTGTGTCAGATCTTTATGGATCATAAGAACTTGAAGTATATCTTCTCGTAGAGTGAGCTGAACATACGACAACATCACTGGATGGAGCTGATCAGTGATTATAATTGCACCATTGAGTATCATCCTGGTAAAGCGAATATGGTAGATGATGCGCTCAGTAGGAAGTCTTCTTCTATGAAGAAGGCATAGTTGAGTTCTTTGGTATGCCAAAGGCGGGATATGTTCATCTCTTTGTGGCAGATGAACGTACAGTTGGAAGTCTCTTTGTTGGTAGGACTGTTGGCACAGATGCAAGTAAAGCCTACGATGAGAGAACAGATCAAAGAAGCACACAAGCAGGCAGATGTTGTAGTACAGTTGATCCGGATAGAGTTTGGCAGCAAGAGGCACGATGGTTTCCATGAGTCTGAGGATGGACTAGTTTGTTATCATAACAGGATGATGGTTCCTGATGTTGATGATTTGAGGAAGTTAGTGCTCAAGGAAGCGCACACATCAATGTATGTTATGCATCCAGGTGTCACCAAAATGTATCATAATCTAAAAGACCTATATTGGTGGCCTAGCTTGAAGAGAGATGTGGCTGAGTTTGTGGCTAAATGTGCGATATGATAGCAGGTGAAGGCTGAGCATTTGAAGCTAGCAGGTACATTGCAACCCATGTCGATACCATAGTGGAAATGAGATCATGTAACCATGGATTTCATAGTTGGTCTTCTAAGGACAGCTAGAAATCATGATTCCATTTGGGTGGTAGTGGATGGATTGACGAAATCTGCCCATTTCATACTTGTGAAAATGACATACATGACAAAGAAGCTTGCTCAAGTGTATGTGGATGAGATGGTGTGTTTGCACAGTGTTCCAACAACGATAGTCTCTGATAGAGGTCCTTAGTTCACGAGTCATTTTTGGGAACAGTTGCACAGAGCATTAGGAACGCAGTTAACGTTCAATACCGCTTTCCACTCGCAAACAGATGGACAGTCTGAAAGGACTATTCAAACTTTGGAGGATCTTCTTCGATCTTGTGTTTTGTAGTTCCTAGGTAGTTGTGACGTACATCTCAGTTTGATAGAGTTCACCTACAACAATAGTTACCAACAGAGTATTAACATGGCACCTTAGGCGGATTTGTATGGCAGAAAGTGCAGATCTCGTTTATGTTTGTATGAGTCTGGCAAGTATCAGCTTTTGGGCCCTGAGTTAGTACAGCAGATGACAAAGAAGATCAAGGTGATACAACAATAGTTGAAAGTGGCCCAGGACATACATAAGTCATTTGCAGATAACCGTTGATGACCTATGGAGTTCTAAGTGGGAGACAAGGTGTATCTCAAGGTCTCTCCATGTAAAGGTGTGCTGAGGTTCGGTCGAAAAGGCAATTTGTCTCCTAGGTATATGGGGCCATATCTGGTAATAGCACATGTTGGCAAAGTGGCTTACAAGTTAGAGCTACCACCAGAGTTGAACATGTTGCATCCAGTATTCCATGTCAGTATGATAAAGAAAAGTCATCTGGGAACAGATATAGTGATACAACCAGTTGAGATTGAGCTTCATGAAGATGTGACCTACGAGGAAGGTCCAGTGTTGATTCTTGACAGAAGAGTAAAGAAGCAGAAAAGGAAGGACCTAGTTCTTGTGAAGGTTCTTTGGCATCATTGTGGCATTGAGGAAGCTACGTGGGAGCTTGAGGAAGAGATGAGGAGTAAGTATCTCTCACTTTTCTCCTCGGATATAATAGGTAAAATCCTTTTGTAGGGGTTTATGGTTTGTAAGGATCCTGACCTCCATTTTGGGCTTACCCTATTTGCTTTTCCTAAACCTTATGTTTAGATGTTTGCTAATCACCTGAGGTGTGATTAGGGTCTTGTTTGTGCTTTGTTGGGAGGTTGAGGTGCAATTTGCAATTCACCCAAGTTTTAGGGTAGTGTGCAAGTTTGCCACCTTGAGATATGTCTTTCTCTCTCCTTGCATCCTCTAGGGTTGAGAGGATGAGTTGGGTGCCTTGCTTGAGTTGTTTTGGGTCCACATTTAAGCTTGCGAAGCTTGGGCTTATTGTTGGGCTTCCCTGGGCCTTGTTTGCTTAGTGTATCGGTCAAGAGTGTACCGGTCATGAGGGTATCGACTAGGGTTTTACCGGACAAGTGGTGTATCATCCATGACACCATGTTGAGCGATACAAACCCCTATTAACCTAGCTTCATTTGTTTCACCATTGGGGACCCTTGGTGATCTTTGCTAGAAAGGTGGAATAGCTTGGACAAGTGGTGGTTTGGGTGAGCACATGTGGAGCAACCCTCTAGTGGACGCCCACTTAACCCCCTTGCATATAGACCCCCTTCCTTGCTAGTTTGGGATCCCTTTAGCTCGTTAGTTGCTTTCCTTCTTCCTTGGTGGACGATACACCCCCCTGGTGGAGCCTTGGTGGCCGATACACTTGGTAGATCTTGGTGGCCGATATCCTTGGTGGAGTCTTCTTCTTCCTCTAGTGGTGGCTGAAACCCTAGAGAGTGTCTTCTCCTTCTTCTCTTGTGGTGAGTATCTCTCCCTTTTCTTAGCATCTTCTTCTTCTTCCTTTCTTTTCGGCCATGGTGGTTATGGAGTTCTCTTCTCTCCTAGTGTTGGTCGAAGGTGGTGCTTTGGAGCTTGGATCTTGGAGCTTTAGAGCTTGCTTGAGGTGGGTTACATAACACCTACCGTAGATATATTACCGTCTTTTTATGTTGCTTGTTTATATGCTATCTTGAACAACCATGCTTATCTTGTTACTAGTATCCTTTCTCTAGTATGTGCCCTTAATGTTGTAGGATATGATGACATGGTTATGTTGTTTAGATGTGTTCTTGGACCTTGTTGGCCGAACTGTGGATTAGGGTCCCTTGGGCAAAACCCCTCTGTCTTAGTTGTTGGGAGGTGAGCCAAGGGTTCCCTAATTCAATGGTGAGTGTGGTGTGTTCTTGGGGTAAAATCCCTTTCTCTCCCTTTGGTTTTGATAGGTGAGCTTGAGCTCTAGTGGTGTAGGCAAAACCCCTCTCTTCCTTAGTCATTGAGAGGTGAGTCTATACTCTAGTTTCTTGGGCAATACCCCTCTCTTACCATGGACTTGAGAGGTGAGCTTTTAGTTGGTGTTGACCTAGTTGAGGTTGGTGGATTGGCCCATATGGGATGGTTCACCTTGCTACCTAATATGTGATAGAGGTTGTGCATGACCCCTCTCACTTAGATGTTGAGAGGTGAGCCAGCACTCTTGATCTTTTAGGGTTTTTTGGTGGCTACCTTCAGGTTGAAGATGACCAACCCGATTGGTGGTGTAACTTGATATCTTTAACAACCCAAGATGTCTTACAGCCCGATATCCCTCTCCTAGGGTTGAGCTTGGATGATATGTTAGATGGTTGTTGACCTCTTTTGACGGATATGGGTCCTTACCTAAGATGTGTTGTTGGATGATATGCTCTTGGGCAATATAGTGTTTACCCAATATGGAAGATAGTACCTTGAGGTCTGTTGACCATTTTGATCCTTAATAGTGCTATCTGGTACCCTAGAACCTTTGGGCGATATGGCTTTGGTCTGCCTTGCACGATACCCTTGGATGTGTGTCGATATCCCTCTTCTCCCCTAGGGTTAGGGTTGAGACGATATAATAAATGAGTGCCTTGTTAATCCTTCACCAGATACAGTTTGTATGACTAGATTTAGTTGGAGGCTCATACCCCTTGGGTGTTAGGTGGTCTATGTTGAGCATCATGGCATGTTGGTGCCCTACACGACATCCTCTTAGATGGTACTACCTGACACCTTACTGGATGATGCCTTGCCTGATATGGGTGCTTATGTTGTGACGACCTTATTGGATGATAGGGTTGTATCCCTTATGAGGTGATCCTCTTGGGCGTTATGGTGTGTTGCCCAACACGATGCTTCATGGGCAACATGGGTGTGCTGTTTGGGCGACATAGGTGGATCCTAGTGTGCTACCCATTATCGACCAGTTGGGATTAGTTAGTTGTGAGCCCATTATGTGACGTCCCTTGTATGTTCCAGTTATCATTTGTACACAGCTGGACGTTAGTTCTAGGTAGATGTTAACCCGATACATGGTGATATTCGATATCCATGTCAGCCCCTTTATACAGTGATAACCAAGACAATGTTGAACGTTACACCTTTGGTGAGGGTTGATACACCTGTAGTGAGGAACGTTATGGGCTGTGATACCTTTGGTGAGGGTAATCCCTTATCTAAAATATCTAAAATGAGGATAGTACTTTGTGTTCGGTTGGTAACCCTAATGCTTGATTGAAAAGTTATATATGATAATGTCAAGCTTAGATATGCTCATCCAATAGCATAATTATATCTCTATTGATATATGCAATAAGTTTAATGTGTTCCTTGTATGAGTACAGTTGTAACTCTAAGCTTATGCTAACCATGCATGTACCATTTGTATGATGAGACCACGGTGATGAAATGATAATGATATGATGTGGAACATTAAGGGTTATGATGAACCCAGTGATATATGATGAGTGTTACCCATGAAATGGCAATGTGTGCCTTGATGATGGGATTGAGTCCCTGTGATGTTGATCCTTGAGATGGATCTTGATGATTGCAAAGAGGCCAATGGATCAGGATGATTTTGATGGCTTTGAGAATAAGAGTGACAATGTAACACATGATAATGAGATCTATGTTGTTTACTTGTGTTTTAGTTTACATGTTACATAACTTGGTTGAATCTTGCAATCCACTTAAAATATGTTAATTAATTACAGATGAACCTTTCATGTAGTTTGCCCTGGCCATAGATCCATCATTGTCAGTAGATGGTGTTGGTGAAACAGATTCTCCTATGGGTTAACCCGGAGCGCATATTGTTGAATATGTAGGGTTTCTCCTAGCCGAAAATAGGAGGATTAGAGTGCAACTGTGGTTGTAGACTCAAGATGTGTATACAACATGGTGAACAGGTCCATGGCTCAGTATGATAGAGCATGGTGAATAGCCCCAAGGCTCAGTGTGATGGAGCATGAATGCGTTCATGACTTGGGAGCACGGTGAACAAGCCCATGGCGCAAGATATGCTAGCGCCGAGACCTATACCAAGGCGGGCTAGAGGAAAGGGTAGCCTATTGGAGATGACCCTATGACTGAGGTCATGTAAGCAAAATACTGCGGTCCTACTTTGGTTCTCACACACTGACCACAAGGTGGTGATGTCATGGATTCCAGCTCTTCCATTGACCTTGTACGGCACCGACTTTGGGTTTCACAACTGAAGGTTGGATTTGAGCGGTATGACTCACTTCCTTAGGGCATAATAAATCACAATCTAGCCGTATAGTATATTTTCTTAGGGCAAACACAAAACATTGGTTGTGGCCTTGTTTGAATAGTTGCCCTAGTTTTATTTTGCAACTAATTACATTTTTCTCAGATGTTATGATACGTTCTTATTGGACTTGTCTTGTCAATCATGTTCCATATTATTATCTGTTCACATGCTTCATAAGTATCCTGGTAAGATGTTATGACAAGTTAGTTCTTCTCAGTATGTTGCATATATGATCTGCTTATATTAGTTACCTATTTTATCTGTTATAGCTCTCCTTTGAGGTTTTATAGTTTCGGCGGGGGTTATATTTCTCGTTGGGACTGTGTGTCTCACCTTGTTGGTTTAAACCCTTTTTAGGTGGACATGCTAGACGTGGTAGTGATCGTGGTGTTGCAACCGAGTAGCAAGAAGAATAGTAGAAGGCAAGAGATGGATACGCTACTCTTTTTGGGAGTTTTGTAGTAGAGTCCTAGAGTCATCCCAGTACTCTCATGTCCTTAGTGGTGTTTTGATGAGGTTTCACAATGCATATTTGATATGGCTTTCTTATCCTGTTGTTGACCTGGTTAGGTCTCATATGTATATAAATAGGTGATGCATCCTTTATGGGTAAGAGACAGCTGGATCCTATGAACTGTGGACATGTATCAAGGTTATGTATATTTATATAACATGTTTCTTTTTAGGATATAGATCTGGTTGTAATAGTTCTTTTCTTATCTACTTTCCGCAATCAATTTTAATTAACCTGTGTTTTTGGTAATACGATGTTTATGATGGTTCCAAACGTTTCACGTGACATTTCATTGTCTGTGTGATAGCAGGATGTCACAAATACTTTTCAATCAAATTATTTACTATGTTATTCTCTTAGTTACTTTAATGTTCACACAGTTACTTTTCGTTTCAAGCCGACAACTCAGGGGGTATACTGAGGTAGGGAGATGAGAGGGTCGACTGACCGACTTGACTGGGAGGACATACGCCTCTCTCAGTCCCGTCTGGCTAGACATGAATATTCATGGAGTGTTTGATTTTAAGGGGAACTGTAAGGAGTCATGTAAAGTTAGGAGGCTCATGGAGTGTTTGAACAAGCTGAGTAGTAGTAGCACCAGAGAGAAGAGTATTGTGTTTAGTGGGTGGACGATGTTCTTGGATCTTCTTGAGGTGCTACTTAAGAAGAGAGGGTATCAATTCTTGAGGTTTGATGGGAAGCTATTGCAGTAGAATCAGGAGATGGAGCTCCATCAGCAGAGATTTGATTGAACGTCGTGGGAGTGAGGGATGCGTAGAGGATGCTAATGGCCTTCACAATGAGTTGAGCCTCCTTGAGAGATGCTTCACCCCATGTTGCAACAGCTCTGGTTGGCTCATTGTAAGGTGTGACCATCATCTTCCACTTATCAAAGTTCACCCGTTGAATGTAGAACTGCATCTGTCTCTTCCAATAGAGGAAGTTGGTTCCATCAAAGACCGAAGGGCTCATGGAGAAGCCTCTCTCTAGGTTGAGTGAATCAAGTAGGTTGTCACCCATCTTCTCATCTCATGGGAGATTGTTGGAGAGGATCCTTGGATGTGATACCACTTGTTGGATCTATGGGCTCTAGAGGGGGGAGAATAGAGCCCCAAAATTTCTCACAAAATATATTAAACCTTCAAATTATATTAATTAGGAGCAAACGATTAATGGAAATTTGAGGTCCTATCTAACAAGCATATAAAGGATGAGAGAGATTGATAGCAAGCACTTGACAAAGGGATGTAGAGTGGTTCCACACTTCAAACTAAAAGTGAGTCAGTCCACTACCTAAAGATGTCAACCTCTAGGACTTTGCAAGTGCTTTTCTCTGTTATATCACCACAAAGATTTACAACAATAGACCACCAAAGGACTTATCTATACAACCACAAGGAATTCTCCACCATAATAAGGAACTTACCCACTTAGCTTGAGTCTTCATCCATCACTAAGGTCTTACCCACTCAAGCTCAAGTTGTCTGCCTTGAAGGACTTTGCATCTCCTCTTGGATCAATAGCATTTTCCTTATCCTTCACTTGGAGGAGATCACCACCTCTTCAACACCCTTGAAGAGGACTAGCTACAACTCCTTCTTCAGCTAATGGATCTTGCTTCAACTTTTCTTCATGAGAGAAGGGGATAGTAAAGTAGTGGAAGATTTGAGAGTTTTACATGCACAAAGGTGGAACTCTCTTACAATAATCCTAACTCACTCACAAATCATGAAATGATCTGTAAACTAGAGAGAGAAAGGGGCTCAAGGAGTAGTATCATATTCAACTCTAGCAAGGACTTTGAATGTAGTAAATGAGAAAACTTGGAATGAACTCCAAGGGGTCCTATTTATAGTTGGGGGTGCTCCTTTGAGTTGGGAAACACTTAGGGCTGAAATTTAGCCATTTTTACTCAAGGCAACTGATCTATTTTCATCCAAACAAGTCACCAACAGTTAGAATCACTTTTTATGCATTTCCCGTACAGTACATTCGGTCAAGTTTTTATAAAGGTAACTCGACCGATCATGCTAAAAGACAAACCAAATTTTCAAACTATCAGTTGAGTTTGTCCTAGGAAAATCGATTGATCAGCCAAAATCACATTTGGTCAGTAAGCCATTCGATCGAGTTCTTTGAATGCACAACTCGATCAATGCATATCATCAGAAAACAATCCATTGGATCAGTCAAGATTGAAACTCATCCGATCAACAGTCTGTGATCAATTTTTTAATTTGACTAAAAAGTGATTAAAAGCTGGTATTAAGTGTCCCACATATTTTTCTCATCTTACTTACAAGTCGTATCATCAATACAAGTGATTACAATATTCTTTTAAGGTCCTTTGAAGGGATTTCCTTATTAGCACACTTGAATTGCTTTTGACTTGAACTTTGACAAGCTAGGGCTTGTGTAAATTGACCCTCTTCTTATACCTAAAGCCTAAGATCAATCTTGAATACACATATTAGATACATATGAATGGAATGGCTGGGTCATTATCAAAATGTTGACAATGTATAACCTCTAGGTCAATAGGTTTAAGACTATGATTCTATAATCAGGAGATATAGATTAGTCTGGTTTGGATCCGGCCTGATTTTGTAACACAACCCGTTCTGGTTCTGGTCGTTAGGTTAGGATTCATTATGATTTTGTTTCGTAGACCAGTAGGGATCTGGGCAGGATCTATAGTCTAATTTTGTTTGGCAACCTAAATAGGATTTGTTCTAGTTTTTATATGCTTGAAATCAACACAAGTATGGGTAGTATAATTTGTGATTTGACTGTGATTTTTATATTTTAGTGTAGTAGAAAAATTCATACATAAAAAATTAGCTTTTATTAATGAAATTTCTTAGTAGGATTAAATATTTGTTGAAGAATTTGGTTTGGTAGTTGTCCATCAGAATCCCTCGGTCTAGGGTTGACTTGTACATTTTACCAATGTTTTAACATAATACATTTTTTTGTATCTATATTTAAATATATGTATCCTTTTAAATAAATAATGACCAATGAATACACGAAACATGTGTTTTTGTACAAACATGTGTTGATAACCAAACAATGCAAGCTAAAGACATGTTCATCTATAAATGAAACCAAATATATGATATGAAATACTATTATAATATCAGTATGCATTACTACATATTGCCAACTACAAAATTAATTTGCATAAGGTTAATTGCATTACTTTAGATAGTCATTAATTTGACTTTGACTTATACAACACTTCAAATCTAACATTACAAATTCCCAACTATAAAATCAAGTTGCATAAGGTTCATTACATCACTTTTGATAATAATGAATTGGCCTTTAACTCATTGTCTTCACCACCAACGCCTCCAACAACATCATCCAATGTAGTAACTCCATCATGAGAAACAATATTTGGTAGAATAACTCCATCACCAACAACTATCTCTTGTGGTTGAGAGCTTCAAGCTTGGATGAGTTGTTGTTTTAGGCCTTGTGAGTATGTGTGAGGATTGGTTCATAAGTTCCTGAAACTACATCTACAATTTTTAACACTCCCCACTTTGCCTTATACATGTTCACATTGACGACAGTCGTACTTATAATGTGTGAAATTCACAAAGAGCATCACGCCAAGCTTGACATAGAAAAGGTCAATGCATTCAACCTAAATTGTTATGACATCCTAAGATTGTGCCAAGTGTTGCATCTGACTCATCATCCCTTTGAAATCTATTCATTTAATTAAAAATCATCATAGGCATACTAGATAATGGCCAAATGTGGAAGGGTTGGAGGGGAAACATCTTATGAGTTCTTATGGCAAGATAAACATTATCCATGAGCTAGTGCATTAGACAAAAGAAGCCATATGATTGATATTCTTTTGAATGTTAAAACCACTCACAATGGATGCTTAGGTTGACACACCCACAATCAATTTAAGATGGTGACCAACTATTGTTTTGACCATTCTATGGTGGCAACAAAGGTTTTCATTGTTCCCAGGTAGGGCCATCCTAGTTGGATCACTTTATGGACACTTCCTACTTGTCCCTGAGATCCTATAGTCTTCCTACACCACTTCCTTGTCCTCTTGCTTGACATCCTCTTTTGTCCAATCAAACAAAAAGGGAAAATTAAGATCATGGTGAGAAACCACATTGTTTCTTTGTTTTACATTCATGGGATTTAAGGGAGCACATCCTTGGGCTTTTCATGTGAAGATGAGAAATGAGTGTGAATACTTACAACACTTGCATGAAAGTATTGACCATACATTGTATTCAAACCTCGAGAACAACATCTATACGATAAAATATTTGAGAAAGTGAAATATAGATTTGATACCATAAGCAATCCCATGAGTTTTGAATAAGCAACAAGGGGCATCCTGAGGATGATAATCAAGGAGCAGAAAGTAGATCTTGAAAGAGATATCACAGATGAAGAAATCCGGACAACCCTTAGACAGATGCATCTGAATAAAGTGTCGGGGCTAGACAGAATGAAGGTAATGTTCTATCAAAAATACTGGAACATTTTGGGTTAAGACGTGGCAAGCTACATTAAGGGGTGGTGGAAAGGGGAAAGAAGTATGGAGGAGATAAATGATACACTGGTGGTGATGATTCCAAAAACTAGAAAGCCCACAACTATAGGGGAGTTTTGTCCTATCAGTCTTTGCAATGTCCTATACAAGCTGGCATCTAAAGTGATGAAAAATAGATTAAAACCGCTCATGAACAACATCATAACGGAGAACCAGAGTGCATTTATACCAAGGAGAATGATTACTGATAGTACTCTTATTGCATATGAACTTTTCCATGCTATGAAAAGAGACAAAGGAAAGAACAAAGGCAGCCTTGCTCTAAAGTTGGATATGTCCAAAACTTATGATAGGGTAGAATGGAGTTTTCTAAAAAATGTTATGGATAGAATGGGATTCGGGGTGACATTGAGGGAAAAGATTCATTACTGTGCCACATCTGTCCAACACATGTTTGCCATCAACGGGGACCGAACTAGGAGAAAAAAGCCTTCACGGGGACTTCGCCAGGGTGACCCTCTCTACCCCTACCTTTTTATTATGTGTTGAAGCTTTCTCTACCATGTTAAGTATCACTGCACGTGACAACCTTATACACGAGATCCATCCGTGTAGAGGGGCGCCACGTATATCTCACCTTTTCTTTGCAGATGACAACATCCTCTTTGCTAGAGCAACCTCGTCCAATTGCTTGAAGATACATGAAATTATTAGCCAATATGAATAGGCATCCGGACAACAGATCAACTTATCCAAGATGGAGGTAGTTTTTAGCAAAGGGATGACGGCCACAAAGAGGGAGGAACTCATGGGACTATTGAAAGTTAAGGAGGTTGAACGACACACTAAGTATCTAGTCCTACCAACGACCATTGGTAGATCAAAGAAATAGATTTTCAGCTTCATAAAGGAAAGGATTTAGAAAAAACTACAAGGTTGGACCAAGAACTTGTTGTCCAAAACTAGAAAGGAGGTCTTCATTTAGGCGGTGGCACATGCTATTCTGACATATGTGATGAGTATTTTTTAGATCCCAGCGGGCACTCTTGATGAGTTCCAAAGCATAATAGTAAGGTTTTGGTGGGGCGCAAAAGGAAATGAGCGGAAATAGCATGGATGAGTTGGGAAAACATGTGTAAGCCAAAAAGGTCGGGAGGAATTGGTTTTAGAAATTTCCATATCTTCAACCAAGCCCTTCTAGCCAAACAACTATGGAGGTTAGGTGTGAACTTGCACTCCCTTGTTCATAAGGTGATGAAGGCTAGATATTTCCTGAGGTCATCTATTTGGGAAGCAGGGAGAGGCTACAACTGCAACTACACATGGAGAAGTTTATGGGGAGCAAAGAAGTTACTCAAGGAAGGGATGGATTAGAGGATAGGAAGTGGGAAAGATGTGGACAATTGGGAGGACACATGGCTGCCAGGAGAGGACACACTTGCACATTTCAAGGTCTCACATGACACACCCTACGTGAAAGTACATGATCTTATGACACTGGATGGACACAAACGGGACACTGCAAGGTTGGAGGAATGTTTCCCAATGGACACAAACGGGATAATTGCTATCTTGCTTAGCATACAAGACCACAACAATGCATGGTCTTGGTGGCCGGCCAAGAAAGGGATCTTTACAGTTTGTTTAGCGTATTGGCTTGGTATGTTTGGGAAGGAGGAAGCCCAGAGACACACAACACAGCAAGGAGAAAGGATGTGGCAACACATATGGCATGGGGGATGGGTACCCAAAGCTGCACATTTTGTTTGGAGAGTGTGCACGTGGGTCTAGCAACCAAAGGAAGGTTGTTTGACTGGCACTACAACATCGACAGTACATGTCAACTGTGTATGTCAGAGAAGGAGTCAATTCCATACATGCTCTTTCGCTGTCCTAACACAATAGAGGTATGGGAACAATTGGAACATGGGACCCAAAAGTGGGTGGATGATTACAAGGATGAAAACATTAACATCACTTTGGGGACGACGATGGAAAGAGAGGATAAAGATGTGATTGTTGCAGCTATGTGGGCTATCTAGCGAGGGCGCAACATGAGGGTCTTCCAATATGGCAAGGTACATAGAGGGTTCCTACTTTGATTGATGCTGGAAATGGTTAAATATGCAAGGTGGGGAGCAGTGCACACGGAGGAGCAGCAATGCCCAACCGGGCAGTGGCACAATGCCAAGATGGGTCAGGGCAGTGCAAGGAAGGATTAAGATTAATGTGGATGATATATGTGGGGAAGATGGGGCGATGGATATTGGGATGGTGAAGTGAGACAATGAGAGTATTTTGATAGGTGTTGTGAGTGAGAAGATCAGCACTGGCACAAGGATAGCAACGACGGAAGCCATTTCCATGAGGATAGCACTCCAACGGGCTAACATCCATGGCATGAGGCAGGTGGAAATGGAGACAGACTCTCTTGAAGTTGTCCAAGCATGTAGTGTTATCTCAATAAGGAGAGACTATGTGGGTATTCTTGCAGAAGACATCATTGCTTTGAAAAATTAGTTTTCATTTTGTAGTATTTCTTTTGTCAGTCAGAGGTGTAACAATGTTGCCCATGAAGTTTCCACCATGGCACGAAGGGGACAAGTATATAGGTTTTCCTTTTTCCAGTATTTTCCTTCATGCTTTGTAATTCTTGCTATGGCTGATATAGATTAATCAATAGGTGACGGGGGGTCCCAATCATAGGACCCTTCGTCCTTCCTAAAAAAAAAATGAAAGTTTCTAACTCAAATGATGAAAATAGTTGGTAGAAAAGTTAAATACATAGGTAGTGTATTTGACATCAACATCAAACAACTAGTTCATAATCATTCTAACCAGTATAGTTTGAAATTCATAAAACAAACATCATAAGTACTCCCTAAAGTTGGCACACAACATCTTTGGTAGGGATTCTTGCAACATCATTCATCACCTTCACTGCCAACTCAAGTAGCTATATCACTTATGTTTTCAATATTGTGCATGTGTACAACAACTGTTTGTGGGTAAGTGTCACGACTCATCACAAAGTTGTTTGGAATTGTTTGTTGCATGCTTGAGGGTTGAGTAGCCAATACATTTCCTAAAATGTAACATTTCTATCTAATACAATCTCTCCTAATGTTCTTCCATTCAGTTTACACCTCGTAAAAAGATATATAAGGAACACCCCTTTTATTTCAAAATTCACACATTGATTCCCTCCAAGCCTCTCAAGTATTATTCCATCGACACATATCCCCATGTCATGTTTATTTCACATGGCACCAAGTAGGATCTAGTTGGTACTGCTAGACCATATACCATACAGCCTCGTGTCTTGTCTAGCCATATTGCTAATGTTTTATGTAATACATTTCAATCGTAAGGGTGCATATCAAAAATATATTGGCACAATAAGATAATTCAAAGGTGAAGACATAATGTGCAAAAACATATTATGTAACTTCTACAAAAACATGTAATGTAACTAATATCTTCCATGCATATCCAAGCGTTATATTATCCTATGGCATCATCAGAGGTGAAGGAGTCTCAAGAAAAGGTGATTTTTATCCTCCAACTTGTTAACCGCAATGTACAAAGAAAAAAATTCATGCTGATAGGATTAGTAAACATCTTCAATGTCATGATGGATTTTAACAATTTCCTTCATGTTCATTGCTTGCCCCCACGTCGACATGCATTCATCAGTTAGTAAGTTAATCTCAGCCTATAGAGACTGAACTATTGGGGGGACATTGACTGCCCACTGATTGTCTTTGCACTTCTCCTTTCCCTCTAATGTGTTTTAAATTTGAGTTAATGGCAATGAAGTCATAACATACATGTGCAATATATCCTTTTTGATTATATTTTAGAGAACATGACTCATCAAACATATGTGATATATTTCCCAAGACGTTCACTGAGGATTCCAAAGTCATACAACCTCACATCTTTGATCATGATTTGTAGTGCGACAACGTTACCACATTGACACAACCTCACTTTAGATGCATCTATTGACTTCTAAAATTGTATTTTTTATTTTTAATGTAATGTGGGAGTCATACCCTAGATTGTATATTTAAAATAGATTAATCACACATGATAGTTCAAATAGAAAACCCATGCCCTTTTTCAATTGGGCCAAGTGTATTACAACTATGAAAAATGAGATTATTAGTGCATTACTACCATGATGCATTTTATCCTTACTCATATGTCAAAGAACCACTATCTTTTGAGAGGTGCAATTGCTCATGAATATAGTCTCATCTCCTTCTAGGGGTACATATTTGTACTATGAACCAATTGTGTTTGATCTCATAGAGAATACAAAATCACAATTAGTAGACGATTTCTTGCATTGGTTGCATGGAAATGCAAGTTGTATTATCACAACATCCGTAATTGTAGATAAAGTGTTCATGTTATGTTAAACTTCTTGTGCATGGAGCACTATATGGCATATGGTTTGAATTAGACCCCTATCACATGTCAAATAAGGCCTGTGAGGATTGTTGTTTTCAAATCAACCATTACCCACATATGTGTCGTCCATGTATTCTCGCATGGTACAGGGGCACAGACATGATAGAATCCCATTGTCCATTGTAGGAAAAACATAAGTACAATAGAGTTCAGTGACAAATAGTTACTTCAACAACATAGAAAGTACATGACAAATCTAACTTTTGATAGATAAGATGTATCTAAAGTTGATGTAGCATCTATTAAAGTACATAACAAGTACATATTCATTCAAAGTACAAACCCAGGTCGTCGTGATTCCCAATGGAAATTGGTATGGTGATTACAGGGTTTAGCATGTATTAAGTTTGACATGAGTATAAAAATATTTTTAATTTATGAATACTACATCAAATTAGACAATCTATAAATCCATCCAAGTCAATATGTATCCCAAAGATGATCAGTTATTCCCTTACATAGTGCATCACCTGACCCAAACATAAGATTGGGTAGTTTGGTGGAGGGAGTTCAATACTACTTTGTTGTTTGAGCTTGCAACAATAGAACTATCCCCCTCTTCATCATCCATCATAACATCTCTATCTTGTTGGCATCGTATGTAGTTGTGGAGGACACAACATGCTACTATCATACAATTTTTTTAGTGAGTGGAATATGCCATGTCTTTTTTAAATAAACAAACCTTCTCTTCAACATATTGAATGCACTCTTAGCAACAATTCTTTGTTGTACATGTCAGTAGTTGAATAACACCTTCTTGTTAGAGTGTTCTTGTCTATTGCCGCCCCTAAACTCTCCCAAGTGATAAAGTATGTTGTGAAATGGGGCAAAAATTGAGGGATGTTATCATAGGCTGCATCAACTAGGTAATACTCACCAAGAGGAACTTTAACCCCCCCAACCCCCATCAGCATGCTTATTAGATGACCCTCATGTCTGTTATGGAACCCTCCCACCCTGTCAAAATGTATGTAAACTCCTTCTTGAAGTTTATGAAACCTATGACATACATTGAGACAAACCATTTCTTCTTGCAATAACAATTTGACTTTTTCTTATCGACCTTCATAGGAATGTGTGTCCCATCAAGTGCCCAAATAGCACTCTAAAAGAAGGTAGTACCAAAGTTCACTAACAAATGTTAGTGTGGTAAGAAAAAATATGATGTCATGGTAATTCATACCTTGAAGTAGGGTTGAAAGATGGGATGTTCATGGTGCGATGCATTGTCATTGTGGATGTGGTAGGCATGATGATATACTCATCACACAACTCAAATTTCTTCCAAAGCCTCATTGAATTTTCTAATTATTGTCTCACCTGAATGTATGTGATCCTCTATTAAAGTGCAATTGGAATATCCATGGTCAACAATTTGGAGGAAATTGCAGATAGTCTTGACTGATGAAAAACCCCTAGTACTTTTTAACAAGCCACAATTCTCAAGGTGATCAACAAGGCCTATCAAAGTGTGAACTTAACTTATATAAAGGTCCAACACCATAATTCTAATTCCTATGAGGATTTCATAAACCTCTTGGTGACCACTCCTAATACTAAAGGACCTAAGTTTTTCAGTACTTGACTTTTCATCAGATTCTTTGGTGTCATACAATTTTGAATCCACAATTCAGTCTACAATTGATCCAACAATGTGATTTGTTGGTCCTAAAACCAAATATAAAATGTGTACAATGAAGTTTGGTTTACTATATGACTATTACTATTATAACATGGTTTTTCACATGTATTTACCTATTTGAAATGCAAATATTTAATCATGTATTAAAAAACATGGTATGCCTTGTATAAGAAGTACAAATTTAATTTACAATTTTTACTTTGCAATGGTTTTCATGTTTTTATCATTTTCCATAATTCATTAGTGATTACAATAATAAATAAATTACCAAAAGTAATGGATAATTACTATTTTACTTATGGGATAATGTGGCGTTTTCTAGAAAAGTGATGTTGAGGGCAACTAATAAATTATAAGTGGTTATATATTATATTTAATGATAAAAGATATGAAAATAAGAGCCCTTGCCATGTTTGAGAAAGAAAAGGATTTATTTGATGCTTAAAATTTATAAATAAAAAGGTAGTCTTGGAGACAATGAAATATACATATAACTTATGTATTTTAGTCACAAAGCTCTCCCACTTCTAGATATAAGTGCTGAAGACTTTCCTTTCAAATTTGAGATAAAAATGATAAAAGGAGAGAGAGAAATGCTTTGATGAGTTTTCCTCTAAAGTGATGGTTTAAAGAAAATAAGAATCAAATGAAATGATTTAAATCAATTTCGAAAAATAAGGGGCTAGACCCCTTTGATGTTTTGTGTGGCATGACAACCACTAGATTAAGATATGAATATGATGGGATCATCGTCTACCTCGCATGAGAAAGGAAAGTCATGGAATAATCTGATACATTTTCCTTTCAATTTTCCATCAATCTTGGTGCATGAGCAAATCCATAAGTACCTACAATGAATACGGAAAAGGATTCGGAGCTGATACATCCCTAATTTTTCATACTTTGGAAGACCATTTTAGACTTTCCCCAATTCTTAGACCCCCACACCGGCCTACACATCATAGACTATGCTATATAAGAGGGTAGCAACCCCAACGAGATCACTAGACTCTACACAAGACTCTTCTAGGTCCATGGAATCAATACTAGAAGCCAATTTCATAGCCTACCCAACCTCTCACCTCCTCAACCCTTCTATGTGCAACCCGAGTGACCCCTTGTCATTTTTATTGCTCAAACTATCCCCAAAGAAATTGGAGTCCTCAGAAACTTCGACATGTTGAGAAAAAGGTTTTGATGTCCTTGCACAACACTTAGAAGGCTAGAATATTGGCATCAACCTCCTCCTTGACTAGCTAGAGCATGATCATGAGCAAATAAAGGAAGAAGATGATCAGATGGAAAAAAGTCCTCTTGACCCCCATTTCCTTCAGTGAGGCAAAGGGTATTCTTGCCCATTCATTCCTTTATTTATCTCCCTCTCATCTTAGAGACATGAGAGTGGGTCATGACACGGTGCAAGCCAATTGGATGGGGTGTGGCCTTGCGATGCACTCGCTTTACCTAGTCAGCCGCTAAGGTTGCAGCCTGTGATTGGCTAGAAAATGTACTAACTTCTATAAATCATAGTAAATTGAAAGGTTGTTTAAATATTTCAAGTAATATATGAAAATTGATCATAAGAATGTAAGGAATCCACTAATATCATATTCAAGATCTAGTTCTATACCAAATTTTAGAAGTCCCTTAAGATGCTAACTTTAATTTATTAAAAACCTGGAAACCCTCATTTCTTGAGTTTTAATGATCATATCTTGTTTAAATGACTTTGATGGAGAAAGTTTAATTAATTTGGATAAAAATGACATCTTAGACTTAATTTGATATTAAGTATGAATATAACATCAAAATTAGAGTTTGTAATTTAAAGCTCATCAAATGTAGTAATTAGGGTTTGAGAAACCAAAACCTTAATGAAACCATAATTTTGACCCCAAAGCCTAAACTTGGAACTCGAGTCAGTCCTAATGTTAGTATATGGAAAAATTGTAATACTTGGGTGTTAATTATTAATTTTAGGATAATTTCATTCTTGATTACAACTAATCATATCACGTGGACTTTTGATCATGTTTGAGTAAGGTATGTGGCTAAGCCTGTGACTAATCACCTTATTGGGTTTTGTGGTTTTCTAATGTTTCCCAAAAGGATTGCAAACTAAATTGTTGTTTATTTATTTAATTATGTACAATCTATAAGTCCCCTATGAGTATCACATGATATGTGAATAACTTGCTCGAATCCCTCATACCAACTCTGGATGTTTGGAAATAGAAAGAATGAAAGAAAGTCATTGAGGTGACTAGGACCAAACCCCAAATTGGGAAGGTCATATGAGGTCAATCCCCATATTGGAAAGAACAACATGTCACAAAGCCCCATATTGGGAAGGTGGCCTAAGTCCACTGCAGGGACAAAAACCTAGAACAGGGTATCCCAGAGGTTGAGTAAATTAGGGTGAAGAACTTATTATCAAAATATAAATGTTAATTTTGTAACAATAATTGTTTCTATTGTTGAATATGTTGTTACACTTAAATGCAAATATTTTGTTTCCCCTACATACTAGTATATCTTATTATACTAACCATGTTTTGGTTTTAAGACATTTTAGGTTAAATTACAAGTAATGAAGAAAGATGGCTATCCAGAGAAGAAGACACCAAAAGAAAAGATCTTAAGCTAATATGGAGGATTTAGTTAGGTAGAGTTACTTTTTGTTGGAGATAGTATATTTCCATAGTATATAAGTCCTTAGTGGAGAATCTATCTTTGTAATATGATCAAACTCTTTTCCATTCAATAATATTTATGATTATTTTTGGTTAATTACTAAAGTTTGATCCTATAAAAATGATAATGGCCCTTGCCTTCTCAGTCTTCCGAAATAGGGGATAACATGGGGAGGGGGTCATTACATTTGGTATCATATCCTAGTTTACCATTTAACCTTTATTAATTATTAAATTTTGATAGATTTGTAGAGACAAAGGGAATTATTAAGATTTTATTTAAAGACGATGGTGTCTAGAAGGGACCAAGACCCGGGAGATGGAAACCATTTTCCTTCTTACCAACAGTAAACTTACGAGGGCTCTCGGGCCCATGCATCCTTCCTATCTAAATTCTAAAGATTTTATCTGATATAAAATACCTCTAGGTTTTCTTCTCATTTATATTTATCCCTCTAAACCCCTTGCTTCACCCACAAAACCCTACTGGACCTGCTAACTACTCTCTGTACACCTTTATGAGTATTAAGGTTTTGAATATTAGGGATTAAGGCATTATCCACCAAATAATATAATGGATGTAAGGAAACTGTCAGGGACATAACTTTTATGATGTGTTAAAATGCCTAGAGATAAAACTCAGTTTAATGAAGTTATTTATGTGAGACATCATGGTTCACATCAAGAACTCCTGCACCCTTGATGAAACTCCTAGGGTCTAACCTACGGGAAGTCCCACCCGTAGTAGGAGGAGGTCCTTAGAGAAGAAGAGGATGACAATGCAGGAGATTCCTTCAAGAAGAAAAAGAGGCCAGAGGAGGCCTCCATTAAGGGATATTATGAGCCTAAGATTGTCCCATTTGATATCCAAAACCCTGAGGATGGATCTGACCCTAAGAGAGAGTTCATTATGAAGATAAGCCCAAGGTTGACCCTGACCATTATATCGACTTTAGACCTACAATCAGGAAAGTTGTACTTCATACACCTGATGCACTCTAGCTAAAGAAACAGAAGAAGCTGACTGATGCCATTAGTGTCTTGACCCTCAGAGATGTTGCCAGAGATGAGAATAGTGACGCCCTACTCGTCGACCCTTGTCTTGGAGCAACCATCCTCATCTTCATCAAGTTGATCATAGAGAAGTTCTACGGTGAGGACAAGATAGAAGTTGTCAATAAGGTGATGGTTGGCTCCTAGATGTGGAAAATGGCTTCCATATGCTGGAGGTGCAATCCAACAAGAAGGTTCTCTTTTCCACCCACATTCTCAAAGCAGCGACAAAACTATGGTGGAAAAACTACATCACAGGACATGTTTTGACTGAGGAACCTATAGCCTGTGTAGACTTCTACACCATCTTCACTGGAAGGTTCATTCCTACATCTTCTAAGAAGGAGAAAAAAAAGAAGTTCATGCTCCTCTATTAGGGAAATATGAAAGTGGCAAACTATGCTCGAAAATTCAATCTCCTGGAACACTTCACCTACATACTCACTGGGGAGAGGTGAGTGGAACACTTTGTTGAATACCTACATTCCTTACTAAATACGCATGTGATGGCAAGTAAATCCCCAAACTTCAGTGAGGCCCTCAACTTTTTCCCTAGACATGGAGAGGACTGTGATGCCTTCTCAGAACCCTCCCAAGGGATACATCGGTCTCACTGAAGGCACATCTGGCTCCAGAAAGGATAAGAGAAAATCCCAAGGTCATCACCATGGAAAGGGTAGGAATGGGGGAAAGGGAAAACACCATTATGAGAATATCCAGCATGAGGCACCCCCAGGTGTTGTAACTATGGGAGGACACACCCTGACAAGTGTTGTTTTGAGAAAAAAATGTGCTTTCATTGTCCCCAAGAAGGACACTTCCAAACCAATGACCGTCTCCATGACCCTCGAGGTCCCGTCCTAGTGGTAGCCCAACCAATGGTTGCAACACCCCAAGAGGTAAGTCTAGCTATAGGTGAGCGTCAATAAGACTGAATATTTGTCATTGATAATGAGAAATCTTAGGCCAATGCCAGTAGAGTCTTAGAAGGTAGCCATCCCTATAACTCTATTTTCTAGCCTTTATCATGAAATTCATAGTTTGACTGTCATTAGTGCTATGTAGGCATGCTTGATATAATGGGCCATAATGTAAAAGCTTTATTTAACTCACCTTCTACTAATACATTCATCTCTAGAAAACTTGAAAATATTCTTTGTTTGGACTTCAAGGACTTAAGATATGTCTTATAAGTCATACATGTTAAATGTATGAACAATGAACTCCCTAATGACTTCATCCTACTTGATATGAATGATTTCAATGTCATTATAGAAATGGTTGTCTTTATAACCATAATGTAAACATAGACTATTAGGAAAAGAAAATAAGGATAGAGAAGACAGGTCATGCACCCTTTACCAATTAGAGGTAGGAAAGATGCCACTACCATCCTGTATGTTTCATCTATGAAAGTTGAATGAATGGTAGCCAAGGGTTGTCTAGCAATCCTAGATATAGTGACTGGTCCTGAAAAAAAGGTGCAACCCTTAAAGGAAATAGAGGAAGTCAGGGACAATGATGATGTGTTCCTGGACAATTTTCCATGCATACCTCTGGAGAGAGCAGTGGACTTCTCAATATAGCTATCTCCTGGGACAAACCCAATTTATAGATCACCTTGTAACATGTCTCCTGCTGAATTTCTCGAGTTAAAGAAGCATGCAGGAATTACTAGAGATGGGCTTCATCCGACCGAGCACATCCCCATGGGGAGCACCAATCCTCTTTGTAAAGAAGAAGGCTGGATTGCTTTGCATGCACATAGACTATATTATAATAAATAAGGATACCATTAAGAATAAGTATACTCTATGCATATAGATGACCTGTTTAACCAATGGCATCTTGAAAAATTAGATTTTGGTGTTTGAATTTGAAGATAAGTCAATATCAATGGAAACTTGGAAATATAGATTTTCAAACCGAGAGGATTATTTATAATAGCTCAAAATTGAAAATTTGTTCCGAAATATGGTATGTTATAATTTTCTCTATGAATCACAATACAGGGTTAAAACCTAATAACATTTATAGAAGGGGTAATAATTAAGATGAGAGTTTGCAATTTTGTATCATTGTTTCTATAACACTAGTCATATGTAGGGAAGAAGTAGACCATACTGTGTGTGGGTATGAGTCGATCAATTACCATTCAGTTCCTGGTCAAATCATATTTTAGTTCTCTTTATAACCTTAATCTTAATAACTACAAGAATGTATATCTCCTAAGTAACATGTCTGATTACCCTAAAATTTTCAACATATTTTTTATTTGTATTAAATTAAAATCGAAAATACTAACTCATCTATTTATTTCTTTGAGGTGGATAACAAATTTACTCCCCTAATTAATGAAAATATGATTATCTAAATATTAGTAATGTATTATTATGTGATTCTAATGCCAATAATTTATAACTGTGTTCAACTACACGATTGAAGGTCCCAAACAAGTGACTTCATCAAGAAGAGGAAAAATTTTCATTTTGGCATTAGAACTTAAAGATAATGGAAATTTGATAGAAGATATTTTCAAATTGTGAGGATTATGTATAGTAGTTTGGAATGTTATAATTTTCAAAAGAACTATTAGAAAGGGTTGGAGACTATGCATCCTATTATTCTAGTTGTACAATTTTATCACTATTTATCTTACTAACAAGATGAAAAAAAGGATTTCATATATAATTTCCCTAAACCGCTATGCTTTGCCTAAAGTAAAGAAAATGTAAATCAATATTTCAGTCCTACAATGAAAAAACACATGTATTCATATTAAAAAAGTAGATCTTGAATGTTTTTTAAAACAATAACAATAAGACATTGTCAATACATGCACTTCCTTGGGATATTTTTTGTTTAAGGGAATTTGTGAATAGAATCTTGATAATGCATTGCCTGCTTATATATCATTACTAGTTGAACCCCATTTCCAATCGTTAAAATATCTAAAAGATTAAATGCGGCGAATCCATTTTCCTCTTTATTCCTTATAGTTGGAAAATTACAAAATAACCTATTTTGTCTAGTGTACAAAAATTGTGACATCTACAACACATATATTTCATCACTTCTTTTACATGTTTTTGACGATTCATTTCATTGATTAAAATGCTAATTTCCAAATGTGACAAACATGAACATTATTTCCTAAGTGTTTGAATACATTTCATGATTTTAAAATAAACAACATAAAAGTGATTGTGATAAATTTCAATGCCACATGGAAAAATATCAACTGCTATATCCAAACACAAGAATTTTGATACTCATATAAAAAATGAATCAATTTTGGGTCTTTCAAATTCTCTAGAGTAACATTTTAATATTATTTTTTAACTCATTGATTCACAAATTATGCATCATGTTGCTTTCATGAACAAGCACATCAATTTTAAGACTGGAAGATTAAGTCCTATAAACATTGTATTCTCCAACAACCCTGTATCTATATTAGTTGCTTCATTCTAAAGACTACCACATGAAAGATGATTGACAAAGATGAAGAATCCTATTATAATCTTCAGGAACACAAAATAACAAATTTTCTAGTGGCTTGGCATAGAATATATGAACCTTAAAATAATGGAGTTCTTGGAAGTGAAGACCTTAATGTTCACTTGATATGTCACTCTATCAATGTAGTCACACCCTCTCTACCCCTTTTAAATAAATAATCTATCTAGTTTTATGTTATCATCTATATATGTAAAGAACTAAAACCCTAGGGACAACCCCTACATAGTCTCTCTCCTTGATATAAATAAATATTAGAAAGAATACAAGATTATTTAAAGGCTGTAGGGATATATTTTAGTTTTTTATAAAATGGTTTTTTTTAAGGAAACATGGTTAAAAATACACAAACTTAATGATTTTGCTTTAATAGATCTAACTCTTGAATTCATATACATTTGTTTGTCGAAAATCTTAAATATGTGTAAGGTCAAATATGAGAAAAAAAACATAAACATTTTAGTAAAGCTTAATATAACAAACAGATTTCGAATTACCTCATACTACCCATTGAGCAACCATAACTTCCTCAAACATTTCCTACCTAATAATCAAGCTTTTTAGTTATGTTGGGGATCTCATTCTTTTCAATATGGGCATTGCCACTCCTTTTAATGTCATCTTTAATAGGGTAAACTCACCTACAAAATTATGTCCTTGAAAGTAAGATAAGTTTCCTATTAGTGTAAACTGTGTCAAAGAGGTTTCCTTGACCCATTGTCATCCATGTTATACTGATTTCCAATAATCATCTCATACACCTTCTTTTCTTACTTCAATTTTACTAGACTTTTAGAGTAATTAACAATCTCTAGATATAAGTAACACCCAAAATTGTTTTGAAAATTTGTTATTTCGATTGCTACTATTTTTCAGTTTGCACATAGAACAAAGATTTATCACAATTCTCTAATGTAGAGAGTGTAATGGTATGTTTTCTCAAAATTCATCAATTCTTCATATTTTGCTACTTTTGAAATACTTTAGATCTTTGTCATGTTATAGATGCCAAAATAAAAATCTTTCATCATAATCCCTTATGCTAGCTTTTTCTCTCCTTATTTGTCTGGGGGATGGGGTTTTAAAGGGGATATAAGTGGATGTCATGAACCATTATTGGTTGTCCTATAAGAAGAGTATAGCACCCATCCTATACTACAATTTTTGGTCTACCAGCCATGGCAGAAAATGTGGCCCATGTCCCTTTGAATCAGTAAGGCACCCGTTAGTGCCCCACATACAGATGATGACGATACGAAAGGATGATCCTCTCTACTTTCCATAGTTGGAGCTTGTTTTAGAGACCTCCCAACCCACACCCCTAAAATATTGAATACTTTTTTGATCTCTTAACTCTCCTTGGATCTCCCTTATTATCAACTAAGGACATATTTCACCTTTCTTGGCCTATTATGACCCCCTCAAACACTTATATTATCAATTTGTGCTATCCTAGGAGAAACTAATCTCCCTCCATATAGTTATTTTTCATTCTCCTTTTCATAATAGACCACTTCTCCTACATGTGATGTAAATTTTAATTATGTTAATCAAGTGAAACTTGTTCTTTTAAATAATAAACTAAATGTTAAAGTGAAGCCTTAAGCCCATATTTGGTTCAAGACTGGGATTCTATAGTGAAGAGATCTAGATTAGTCTATTTTGGATCCAGTCTGATTTTGATTGGCAACCTATTCTGGTTCTGGTCATCTAGTTAGGATTTAGTATGATTTTTTTTGGTAGTCCAGTCAGGATGTGGGTAGGATCTATAGTCTATTTTTTTTGGAAACCTGAATAGGATTTGTTCTAGTTCTGATATGCTTCACATCAACACAAGTACAGGTAGTATAATATATGATATGACTGTGATTATTATATTTTAGTGTAGTAGAAAATTGCATACATAAAAAAATAGCTTTGGTTAATGGAATTTCTTAGTAGGATTAAGTCTTTGTTGAAAAACATGATTTGGCTGTTGTCCATCAGAATCCCTCGGTCTAGAGCTGACTTGTACATTTTACCCATGTTTTGACATAATACATTTAATTTTTTTATTGTATCTATATTTAACTATATGTATCCTTTTAAATAAATAATGATCAATGGGTACATGAAACATGTGTTGTTGTAGGAACATGTGTATGATAACCAAACAATCCAAGTGAAAGACATGTTTGTCTATAAATGAAAATATATATGTGATATGAAATATTACTATAATATCAATATGTAATACTACATATTGCCAACTACAAAATTAATTTGCATAAGGTTAATTGCATTACATTAGATAGTAATTAATTTGACTTTTACTTTTACAACACTTCAAATCCAACATTTTAGATTTCCAACTACAAAATCAAGTTGAATAAGGTTCATTACATCACTTTGGATAATAATGAATTTGTCTTTAACTCATTGTCTTCAGCACCAATGCCTCCAACAACATCATTCAATGTAGTAACTCCATCATGAGAAATAATATTGGTAGAATAACTCCATCGCCAACAACATCGCATGTGGTTGAGAGCTTCACACTTGGTTGAGTTGTTGTTTTAGGCCTAGTGAGTATGTGTGAGGATTGGTTCATAAGTTCCAGAACAACATGTACAATTTTCAACACTCTCCACTTTGCCTTAAACATTTTCATGTTGACGGCAGTCATCCTTATAATGTGTGAAATTCATTAAGGGCATCACACCAAGCTTGACGTAGGAAAGGTCAATGCATTTAGCCTAAATTGTAATGACGTCCTAAGATTGTGCCAAGTGTTGCATCTGACTCATCATCCCATTGAAATTTATTCATTTAATTGAAAATCATCATAGGCAGACTAGATAATGGTCAAATGTGGAAGGGTTGGAGGAGTAACATCTTATGAGTTCTTGTTGCAATATCAACATTATCCATGAGCTGGTGCATTAGACAAAAAGAAACCATATGATGGATATGGTAGAGAGAAGCTTGACTACCGATTGATGAATCAAGTGAAGACAGTAAAATGATATAGTCTGATCTTTTTTGGCAAATGGGATTGCATTCATTTGCCAAATGGAAGTAGGACGCATCTTGATACCAACTTCACTGGATCAATCAACTTGTAAAGTCAAGCATATCTATACCAAAAGTTTCATTTGACTTCTTTACAATGTTAAAACTTCTCACAATGGATGCCTAGGTCAACACACCCATAATAAGTTTTAGACGGAGACCAACAATTGTGATGACCATTCTATGGTGGTAACAAAGGTTTACATTGTTCCCAGGTAGGGCCATCCTAGTTGGATCACTTTATGGCCACATCATACTTGTCCCAGAGATCCTACAATCTTCCTACACCACTTCCTTGTCCTCTTACTTGACATCCTATTTTATCCAATCAAATAAAAAGGGAAAATGAAGATCATGATGAGCAACCATATCATTGCTTGTTTTGCATCCATGGCCTTAAAGTGAGCATATCCTTTTGCTCTTCATGTGAAGATGAGAAATGGAGTGTAAAAACTTACAAAACCTACATGAAAGTATTGACCATGTTTTCAAAACTAGAACACAACGTCTAGATGATAAAATATTTAAGAAAGTGAAATAGAGATTTGATACCATAATGCTAATAATAAACAAATGATGAAAATAGCTAACTCAAATGATGAAGATAGTAAGAAAAAGTTAAAAAATAGGTAGTGTATTTGACATCAACATCAAACTACTAGTTCATAATCATTCTAACCAGTACAATTTGAAATTCCTAAAACAAACATCATAAGTACTCCCTAAAGTTGGTGCACAACAGTTTTGTTAGGGATTCTTGCAACTTCATTCATCACCTTCACCACCAACTCACGCAACTATATCACTTATGTTTTCAATATTGTGCATGTGTACAACAACTGTCGGTGGGTAAATGTGATGACTCATCACAAAGTTGTGTTGAATTGTATATTGCATGCCTGAGGGCTGATAGCAAATACATTTCCTAAAATGTAACAATTTTGTCTAATAAAATCTCTCCTAATTTTCTTCCATTGAGTTTACACCTCGTAAAAAGATATGTAAGGAATGCCCCTTATATTTCAAAATTCACACGTTATTTCCTTTAAGACTCTTGAGTATTATTCCATCGACACATATCCCCATGTCATGTTGATTTCTTATCCAATCAAGTAGGATCTGATCGGTATTGCTAGACCATATATCACATAGTCTCATATCTTGTCTGGCCATATTGCTAATTTTTTATGTAATACATTTTGCTCATAAGGGTGCATATTAAAACTATACTTGTACAATAACATAATTCAAACATGAAGACATAATGTGCAAAAACATATCATATAACTTCCACAACAACATATAATATAACTCATATCTTCCAAGCATTTTTAGGTGTTATATTGGCCTATGGCTTCATCAGAGCTGAAGGAGTCCCAAAAAACGGTGATTTATAACCTCCAACATGTTAACCGCAATGTACAAAGAATTAAACTCATGCTGATAGGATTGGTAAACATCTTCAATGTCATGATGGATTTCAACAATTTCCTTCATGTTCATTTCTTGCCCCCACGTTGACATGCATTCATTAGTTAGTAAATCTCAGCCTATAGACATTGAACTATTGGGGGGAGATTGACTATGCAATGAATGTATTTGCACAACTCTTTTCTTTATAATGTGTTTTAAATTTATGTTAATAACAATGGTCATAGCATACTTGTGCAATATAACCTTTTTTGTTATATATTATAGAAAATGCCTCATTAAACATATGTGATATATTTCCCAAGACGTTCACTGAGGATTCCAAAGTCATACAACCTCACATCTTTGATCATGATCTGTAGTGCGACAATGTTACCACATAGACACCACCATACATTAGATGCATCTATTGACATCTAAAATTGTATTATTCATTAGTAATGTAATGTGGCAGTCATACCCTAGATTGCATATTCAAAATAAATGAATCACACATGATAGTTCAAATATATAACCCATGCCCTTTTTCGATTGGACCAAGTGCATTAAACTATGAAAATTGAGGTTATTAGTACATTACTACCATGATGCATTTTATCCATACTCATTTGTCAAAGAACCACTATCTTTCGATAGGTGCAATTACTCACAAAGATAGCCTGGTCTCCTTCTAGGGGTACTTATTTGTGATATTACACAATTGTGTTTGATCTCATAGAGCATACAAAATCACAATTACTAGACCATTACTTGCATTTGTTGCATGAAAATGCAGGTTGTATTGTCATTACATCTATAATTGCAGATAAAGTGTTCATGTTATGTTAAACTTGTTGTGCATGGACCACTATATGGCATATGGTTTGAACTGGACCCCTATCACATGTCAAATTAGGCCTGTGGGGATTGTTGTTTTCAAATCAACCATTACCCACATATGTGTTGTCCATATATACTCGCATAGTATAGGGGCACTGATGCGATGATTTTGAGCCGCATTTATAGACTTGTTTTACTCGTGTTTTATGTGTTTATTGGTCACTTTGGTGGTTAATATTGCAAAATTCACTTATTTTAGTCTATGATCCTTCTCAGTGTCAAATCTCTCTTATTTTATCATTTTGAGCATAAATGATTATAATTATAGGTTTTATCTAGGCTGATGTGGTTTTGTTTTGCAATTTCCGGACAAACACATATCTGTAGCTATCGATACCATCAACATGTGTCGATACTATCGACACAGCCACAGGAAGGCAGCCACAAGGAGCAGCGTAGAGTCGATACCATCGACTGGGAAGTCGATGGTAGAGACTTACCATCAGGTTGCCAACAACCAGCCAGTCGATACTATCGACCACAAAGTCGATACTATCGACACGTGTAGCTTCAACGACGGAAAAGGGATAAAACTGATGCTAAAGGAACTCGATACCATCGACCAGCATCGATGGTATCGAGCCAGCATCAGGCGCAACAACAGAAAATAAAGAAGTCTTGCCGATATCATGAGGTGTCGATACCATCGACCCGCGTCGATGGTATCGACGCCGTCAGATTGAAGTTTGTTTCAGATCGACTCTAATTCAATGGTTGTGATATTTTGGCAACCTAACTGTGACAAAGTGGAATTTTGCATAAATATGAATTAATTCCAATTTCACCCTCTTATGGTCATTCATGGTTCCAAATCATTTTTCTTGGGTTCATAATCAATTTTGATACTCGAATACCAAATATGGTGACCAATGTGAATTTTATACATGTTATAACACCTTAAATTTAATTAATTCATCACTTTGTCCAAAGAATCAAATTGATATGTCAAACTTTGTATTTTGGTTCTCAAACGTTTCCTAGATATTCTCCACATTTTTGTGAAGCTATGGTCCAAATTCCATCTCATTTGCACATTCCTACAACTGTGTACAAATTCTTGAGGTTTTGCATGTAAAAACCCTTTTTACTGCATTTATTTGCCCTTGTATTGGCTAATCCATGTCAACAATCCGCGAGTTGCTTGAAGGGAGGGACCCTGACCCTCGGATCAGGCTCCCACGGATCAGGGAGATGATTGAGTGGTCAGGTAGTCATCTCCTACCTCCCACTGATTGCGGGGAGGAGTAAATGTAGACCCCAAAGCGAGATCTCCCGCTCTTGACTCTGTTTTAAAAATTTAAGCGAGCCAAAATGCTCCCCTCGCAATTTTGTACTCAACTAACCCTAGTTTGACCAGCGTTTGTGCTCTGTTGCGCCGCCAACATGACTCCCTAAATATCACCTCCCACTCCGGCGGCCATGGCTGCCACCCAGGAGCCCTCTAACCCTAAACCTAGCTCGAAACTCTATAAAAACTCCGATAATGGATTCCCCTAATCACTCCGTAGGAGATAATCTTGTTTTCATGGTCTTTCTTGGGCATGAGAGCCCCAACCACCTCCGACCCTTCCACCTGCTGTAGCAGCGACACAGCCGCACAACCCTATTGGGCGTCCTGCTTCTCGCCCCCTCTCCTCTTTCTCTGGATCCAATCCAGTTCGCGGGGCCAAGGCAAGCTCGGCCAGCCACCTCACCACCTTCCTCCCCTTCTCCTGCTCCAACTCCCATCCATGTCGGCAGCCACCTCCGTCGCGTCCGCATTGCTCACGCGTGAAGTTTGGAACGAGAGAAAGAAAGGCCATGAACCGGCCGGTCCGAAAGAGAGAGCCCACCCGATCCAGGGCTTAGTGAACCAGCGATCGAACCGGTCAATCAAGTATGAACCAGCCAAATCAGACTGTGAACCAAATCACTGAACCAGCAAGCCGCATCACTCGTTTGGCACAATCTGGACCGCTCGTCCAGAATCGAGCGGTCATGGAATTTCCTATTAAAAGGTATTTTTTTCTGCCTCTCTGCTCAAAAATCATATAAATGGATAAATCTTGTAGAAATCGTATCTCGTGCATCCGAACTCCAAAAATTACAAATAATTAGTCCATTTTGATCAAAAAAATCCAATGGATTGTTTAAAAATACTTTTGAATCCCGATTCTAAATGATGCTCACTGATATCCCTAGATCATACACTCTTGCTCATTTAATTTGTCATATGGCTCAATAATGATGTCTAATCTTTTGAAACCCTATATCTGACTCTAATGATTATACTGAAATACAAATCTAGATCCAATCTATTTTGACTCTTGAAAATGAATCATTAGTGATCTAGATCTAATTGCTTGATTCAATCTTGATTAGAATCTTTATGAATAATGAGTAAATCTTGATATTGATCTTAAGCTTGCAAAACCCTTGATATAGTTTTGACCCATCAATCTGATCTTGAATATGAATAATGTTAGAACAACATGATGATCTAAAGATTTGATGATGACTTGGATAATGATCATAAATTAGGGTTAGCACATATAATCCTAGAAAACCTAGGAAAGTCATTCACACTCGAATATACATTGGATACTTGAAATAATGTTGGACATATTGGAATATTGATCATAAGTGAATGACCCAACCCTAAGGTTGACATAGGAAAAGTGTAACCCTAATCTCGAATATTGCAACATGATATCCAAATATCTTGATCTTGACCCTTGATCCAAATATTGTGTTTTAGGATCTAACTCGAAGGGTTGACATATTGATTCAAATATTGATCATACTCAAAATCTTTGGTGAAAGGTACGCTATTTATATAACTCCTCCTTGATTGTATTGAAGATACTTTTATGTATCTCTTGACCATATGCTTGGCTAGTTATTTGGATGAGATATTGTTCCCTATGATTAGTCTTCTGTTTTTCTATATTATATTTTGAAAAACATGAAAACATAAATTGAATGCCCATTATGACTTCCCGTATATTGATAATGATGATGATATTGATAATGTTGATAATGTTGATATTGAGTACAACAACCCCCTCATTTGGAGGTGGGACTTGTACATTGGCTTCCTATGTTCCTATGGTGAAAAGGGGCCTAGTGACCTTCCCCATCGCGTTGGGGTAATAGAGTCATACAAAATATATAAGCATGCTTCTTGAATTACAGCATAATGGGAACTCGTAATAAAAGTTGAATTGTTTGAAAAACTTGTCGAATGAATGTTGTTTTGCAAAATTTGTTCTTTTGAATATAAGTCCTGCCAAGTATACATATCTTTCTTATAAACTATTTTCCTTGATTTTGATAGCGTACCGTGCAATTGCATGATTGTGTCTTGATTTTCTTGATTTTAGGCAATGTATATGGAATACTGACCAAGTTTCGCTTCCGCACTCATACACTCTGATGACAAAGATATATTGGTGAAATCTCCATATTGGGTTAGTTGTTCTTTAATTATCCAGTTTTTGAGTTATTTATTTCTTATTGTATATGCCAGTGTGTTAGATCCTACGGGGCCACTCAGGGACGGGCGCTTCAATCCTTTTTCTACTGTTTCGGCAATAGGATTGGGATTGGGGTAAGAACAGTTCCGTGACAGTTGGTATCAGAGCTTACACACTCTCATATACTTTAAGTAAATAATTTCTCAAGTCTCTTACACCCAAGAAACCCTAAAGTCCATAATGGTGAAAATTGAGGTGTCTAGGCTCGGGGTCCTGACATAATTTCTCCTATCCATCTTCACGGTGGCTGAGATCCCCCGCTCTACCTGGCCTCAATTGATCTAGAACTGGACCTAAAGGTTCTCTTGTGAAACCTTAGAGAGTCTTCTAGCATCTTATCTCTTCTTTAAGGACAATCCTAAGCCACCCATGTAGAATTCTCATCTCCTCATGTGGTCCTTCCTTGTGACCTTATACCACATGATGGCTCGATTATGGGTAGCTTAAGAATGGGAATATCTAAATCTTGAAAGTTGATACCATGATCTGACCTTAGTATGAAAACTCAATTTTGATCAATGAAAACTTTGAAATGAAATACTCATGATTGACCCTTCATGAAAAACCCGATTTAATCAAAATTAGACTACATGCTACCTATGTTTGAGGTAAACTGTAAAAAAAAAATGATTTGGTGAAATAAGAATGACTAGTACTTTATACCTTGTTGTTGATAAGGTCCCTATTTGATTAAAACCATGTTGCCCTATTATTGATTAAGCCTCATACATAGTTAAGCAAACTTGTACCCTATTTGATACATATCATGACTAAGCCATCAAGCGACTAAGCTTAGGACTCACAAAATTGTGATATAAGAAAATGATGCAAAAAGAAGTTTTCATATTGACTATTGATGCCTTTTTGCAATCTCGATTTTGATATGATTCCTTGCCAAATTCAAATCCTCGATTTCCAAGTTTTATCACTACCATGATCATGAAAGGAAAGAATTGCAAATCTTAACATTTTGCTCTATTGTCTTGAATTTTGATGTTATGACCTTATAAAACATGTTTTGATCATTAGTACTCTCCCTATTTGAATATGCTCGATTGATAATGACTAATGTCGATAATGTGCTAGATTAGGGTGGTAGTTGACTCATGACTCCCCTAACCTAGGTCACATCCATATTATGACTGCCTCTAAATTTTCATATGGTTGATTATTTAGAGTTTGGAAAGGTATTCCCTTCCACCCTATTTGGATTGATTGACCTAAACCTAATGGGTTAAACCCATGGTTGATACTCGATCTTGAAAATTGATTCGATAATGACCTTGACATATGGCAATATTAACTATATCTTGAGGTTGATTTCCTAGATAGACCTAGGTCTAGATCATTCATCAACCTTAGAAACATGATAATGAAATTATGATATGTTGCTCGACTATTGAATAATGTTGCTCAAAATTGGATATAGATGAATGATACCCCCTAAGGTCTAAATAGGAATCGAAACTCTAGCTTCAAAATTTTGGACCTATAACTTTTGATGCTTAAAATCTCGACTCTTGATATTGATTAATGGACTTGTGACTCATGATTATCAAATCTCAATAATGATACAAATCCTATGATCACACTATTTGGACATTGAGATATATGACGAATGACTTTCATAAATCCCAAAATTTGAAATTTTGAAATGATGACTATTTTGACTTCTTGATTTATGAATTAGGGTTTACCTCTCATTAGGACTAGGGTGGGGACTTTCCCATTGAATTTGAGCTCGAAATGATGATATTGAAAGTATGATGTTGTCTTGAAATGTTGAAATATGAAATCTCAAATCATGGACGTATAACCCCACCTAGGACAATGGAGAAGCTAGGACCCTGATATATTGGGATTGAGAGTCACCTTGTATAGTTGATTCAAGAAACTATATTTGTTTGACCTAAGATATGATCTATCCAAAATTTGTGATCAATAGGATTCTTTCCATATTTGCGACTCGTATGCTGATTTTGGACAATATATGCATTGACCTTGATACTCAATTACTCGATGATGAAACATGTTGGTACCAAATTAGTTATGATATGGAACATGGAATCCCAATTGTGATTTTTGATTACTTGAAAATTGAGGACATGATTTTGTTTTTATACTTGAGGATGCCCCTGTATTTGAGGTTATGATCTAGTTTTGAATAAGTACTAATTTTAAGGATGTTTTTGAATTTTGGGGACAAAATTCCTTTTTAAGGAGGGAAGGATGTGACAAAGTGGAATTTTGCATAAATACGAATTAATTCCAATTTCACCCTCTTATGGTCATTCATGGTGCCAAATCATTTTTCTTGGGTTCATAATCAATTTTGATACTCGAATACCAAATATGGTGACCAATGTGAATTTTATACATGTTATAACACCTTAAATTTAATTAATTCATCACTTTGTCCAAAGAATCAAATTGATATGTCAAACTTTGTATTTTGGTTCTCAAACTTTTCCTAGATATTCTCCACATTTTTTTGAAGCTATGGTCCAAATTCCATCTCATTTGGACATTCCTACAACTGTGTACAAATTCTTAAAGTTTTGCATCTAAAAACCCTTTTTATTGCATTTATTTGCCCTTGTATTGGCTAATCCATGTCAGCAATCCGCGAGTTGCTTGAAGGGAGGGACCCTGACCCTCAGATCAGGCTCCCACGGATCAAGGAGCTGATCGAGTGGTCAGGTAGTCATCTCCTACCTCCCGCTGATTGCGGGGAGGAGTAAATGTAGACCCCAAAGCGAGATCTCCCGCTCTTGACTCTGTTTTGAAAATTTAAGCGAGCCAAAATGCTCCCCTCGCAATTTCATACTCAACCAACCCTAGTTTGACCAGCGTTTGTGCTCTGTTGCGCCGCCAACATGACTCCCTAAATATCACCTCCCACTATGACGGCCATGGCTGCCACCCAGGAGCCCTCTAACCCTAAACCTAGCTCGAAACTCTATAAAAACCCCGATAATGGATTCCCCTAATCACTCCGTAGGAGATAATCTTGTTTTCGTGGTCTTTCTTGGGCTTGAGTGCCCCAACCACCTCCGAACCTTCCACCTGCTGTAGCAGCGGCACAGCCGCACAGCCCTATTGGGCGTCCTGCTTCTCGCCCCCTCCTCTTTCTCTGGATCCAATTTAGTTCGCGGGGCCAAGGCAAGCTCGGCCAGCCACCTCACCACCTTCCTCCCCTTCTCCTGCTCCAGCTCCCATCCATGCCGGCAGCCACCTCCGTCGCGTCTGTGTTGCTCACGCGTGAAGTTTGGAACGGGAGAAAGAAAGGCCATGAACCGGCCGATCCAAAAGAGAGAGCCCACCTGGTCCAGGGCTTAGTGAACTAGCGATCGAACCGGTCAATCAAGTATGAACCAGCCAAATCAGACTGTGAACCAAATCACTGAACCAACAAGCCGCATCACTCGTGTGGCACAATCTGGACCGCTAGTCCGGAATCGAGCGATAATGGAATTTCCTATTAAAAGGTATTTTTTTCTGCCTCTCTGCTCAAAAATCATATAAATGGATAAATCTTGTAGAAATCGTATCTCGTGCATCCGAACTCCAAAAATTACAAATAATTAGTCCATTTTGATCAGAAAAATCCAATGGATTGTTTAAAAATACTTTTGAATCCCGATTCTAAATGATGCTCACTGATATCCCTAGATCATACACTCTTGCTCATTTAATTTGTCATATGGCTCAATAATGATGTCTAATCTTTTGAAACCCTATATCTGACTCTAATGATTATCCTGAAATACAAATCTAGATCCAATCTATTTTAACTCTTGAAAATGAATCATTAGTGATCTAGATCTAATTGCTTGATTCAATCTTGATTAGAATCTTTATGAATAATGAGTAAATCTTGATATTGATCTTAAGCTTGCAAAACCCTTGATATAGTTTTGACCCATCAATCTGATCTTGAATATAAATAATGTTAGAACAACATGATGATCTAAAGATTTGATGATGACTTGGATAATGATCATAAATTAGGGTTAGCACATATAATCCTAGAAAACCTAGGAAAGTCATTCACACTCGAATATACATTGGATACTTGAAATAATGTTGGACATATTGGAATATTGATCATAAGTGAATGACCCAACCCTAAGGTTGACATAGGAAAAGTGTAACCCTAATCTCGAATATTGCAACATGATATCCAACTATCTTGATCTTGACCTTTGATCTAGATATTGTGTTTTTAGGATCTAACTCGAAGGGTTGACATATTGATTCAAATATTGATCATACTCAAAATCTTTGGTGAAAGGTACGCTATTTATATAACTCCTCCTTGATTGTATTGAAGATACTTTTATGTATCTCTTGACCGTATGCTTGGCTAGTTATTTGGATGAGATATTGTTCCCTATGATTAGTCTTCTGTTTTTCTATATTATATTTTGAAAAACATGAAAACATAAATTGAATGCCCATTATGACTGCCCGTATATTGATAATGATGATGATATTGATAATATTGATAATGTTGATATTGAGTACAACAACCCCCTCATTTGGAGGTGGGACTTGTACATTGGCTTCCTATGTTCCTATGGTGAAAAGGGGCCTAGTGACCTTCCCCATCGCGTTGGGGTAATAGAGTCATACAAAATATATAAGCATGCTTCTTGAATTACAACATAATGGGAACTCATAATAAAAGTTGAATTGTTTGAAAAACTTGTCGAATGAATGTTGTTTTGCAAAATTTGTTCTTTTGAATATAAGTCCTGCCAAGTATACATATCTTTCTTATAAACTGTTTTCCTTGATTTTGATAGCGTACCATGCAATTGCATGATTGTGTCTTGATTTTCTTGATTTTAGGCAATGTATATGGAATACTGACCAAGTTTTGCTTCCGCACTCATACACTCTGATGACAAAGATATATTGGTGAAATCTCCATATTGGGTTAGTTGTTCTTTAATTATCCAGTTTTTGAGTTATTTATTTCTTATTGTATATGCCAGTGTGTTAGATCCTACGGGGCCACTCAGGGACGGGCGCTTCAATCCTTTTTCTACTGTTTCGGCAGTAGGAATGGGATTGGGGTAAGAACAGTTCCGTGACACTAACTTAGTGATTATACCTAATGATGGTGGCCAAGAGCAGGGTATCACGTCATTAGCCACTGTACACGTCTTGAGAAGGTGTGGAGAGAAGAACGGAGCCCGGAAGCACGCCCCGACCGTTCCGGAAGCCGAAGAAGACGTTCTCCACCGCCGAAAGGCTGTAGATCGTGCACTCAACGCCGAGGAACGATTGGATCTTCTCTGATCAGGGGTTTTATTAATTTATCCACGTTTTTATCCATGTTTCCCCTTTCTTCAACCACATCTTGCTCTGAGATGAACATGTGGGGCTAATACCCTTTATCTTTAGGACCGAGAGTAGCCCGGGGAAGCATTGTATGCCATTTTTATCATAGTAATTCATAATTTGTCTCTTAAATCCATGGTATGATTTCATTTTCTCAATTATATTGTTATGCTTGATCACCATAATGATAATCTAATGCCTTTAATTTCTTTGAAAGAAGAATTAATGGTTGAAAAGAGACGAAATTCACATTAATTAACAAATCCCTTGAACAAGGTGATGTATGGTTAATGGTGGAAACCCAGAGATTGATTCTAATGCGCCTAGTTTAGGGTATAGGTTACTATGATGGTGGAACCGACCTAGACTTAGGTAGTGAATTGTACCACGACAGTGGATAATTATGACTAAAGGCCACTACCCAGATTGAGAGATGAACCAAAGTAACTATATGGAAATTCATACAACGAAAACCCACGGTGAAACCGCAATCCTAATGATATCCATTTGAATTTATTAAACTAAACACTTAATCGATTGCTTTGTTTTATTTTATTCTTTTTTCTTTCACAACAACTCTCATAACATTTTATTGGTCTAGCTGATTGCGAGTAGTTAGTAGTAGTCTATCGATAATTTAGTGTCCCTGAGTTTGACTCGGGCCTCACAAGGGCCTATACTACATTGACGCGTGCACTTGCGTTATACGCACGGTAAAATCATGTCAAGTTTTTGGCACCGTTGTCGGGGACACGAAAAATTGTCGGCACTACGAGTGCTGCAAGCGGCCACTCTAGGCCACATTTTTATTTTATTATTTTATTATCATTTTTTAAATTCATAGTTCATCTTTCATATTTAGAAATCATCTAGCATGGTAATGAACCTAAATTATTATTTTGTAGGTACTAGTGCATGGTGAGGATGTGTAGCACAGACTACACGCAGCTATCACCAGAGGTTCCACTACCGGGACCAGACGACGAAGAGAACAACATTCAAAACTGACCAGAAGATATAGATTCAGACTCTGAACCAGAAGCTATGGATGAGGAATAGACAATCTGGGAGAAGATAAATGCATCTTCTGCATCTGCATCTAAGGGGCCGATCAAGAGGCAGGCTATCAACATTCCTAACTATAAGATCGATCCAGGCCTAATAAATTCGGTCAAATCAAATGCATTTCACGGGATAAAAAATGAAGACTTGGTGACTCACATTAGCCAGTTCGTGGAGAACTGTGACATGATCAAGGTAGACAGATTTGCACATGAGACATTATACTTGAAGCTGTTCCCCAACTCTCTAGCGGGAAATGCACGAGAATGGCTACATAATCTTGATGATGAGTATGTGGAATCGTGGGATCATATGGTCGAGGTGTTCTTCGAGAGATTCTTTCCACCCAAGAAGACCAACGATCTGGTACGGAAGATTCATAACTTCAGTCAAAAGGCCGGGGAAACTTACTCTAAGACTTGGGAGCATTTTCAGATCATGCTAAGGAGGTGCCCGCATCATGGGCTTGACAAGGAGAAACAAGTTAAAATCTTCTATTTTGCTCTTTCCAAGCATGATAGAAGTAACTTAGATTCTGTAGGTTTAGGATTCTTCTTAAATAACATAGGCACGAGGTGTTGGGAAATTTCGAAGAACATGGCTAAGAAGCAATCTTAGGGTGAAAGAGATGCCGTAGAGCATGTTCGGGCTATAGGTGAGTCAAAGGCCATCAAAGAGCTAAATGAGAAGATGGACCTTCTCGCCAAGAAACTACTTGCAAAATAAGACATAGAATCCGAGGATGAAGCTCAAGTAAAATTTATGTGCCAACAGTAGGGGTACAGAAACAACGACTACTCGTGGAGGAAAGACAAGAAATTCTCCTGGAAGGACCCAAATAATTTCTTGCAAGACCCTGACGCAAAACCCCAACCGGCGACAGAGGATAAGAGAAATGAGTTGCTCAACCAAGTGATCAAGAAGAATCAAGAACTAATGAGCACGTTTGGTCAGCAGATTAAGCAACAAGGGGAATTAATAAATCAATTCAAGCAGACCCTACAAAGCCATGGGGCTCAGATGAGGACGATAGAGACATCTTTGGCGCAGATGGTAGATGAAATAGAAAATTTGAAGAAGCCAGCGCAGCAAGGCTTTCCAGGTAATACAAACATTCCAGGAGGAAACCAACAGGCTAAGGCAATTTTTCTACGAAGCGATAAGAAGATTTTAAACCCCAGGGCCGATGATCCGGGCACACCCCAACCAGAAACTACAGGTGAGGCCATTGAGGAGGTTCCAATTCCAATCACCGAGATGGTAGAGGATGTGGTGGAGAATGTCACATTAGAACCAGTTGTTGAGGAGGAGACACAAAAGAGGATGCCATATGTGCCGCCACATCAAAGGGAACAGACTGTCCTGATCCCATATCCCAATAGCGTGAAAGCCAAGAAAGTGGACGCTCAGTTCAAGAAGTTTCTAGATAGCTTTAGAAATCTTTCTGTCAACCTTCCATTGTTGGAGGCAATAGAGCAGATTCCCTCTTATGGCAAGTTTTTGAAAGACTTAATCACAAAGAAGAGGAAAATCCCAGATACCGATGTGGTGTTTCTTAAGGAACAGGTGAGTGATTTCATTATGGGCACACTGCCACCTAAAAGGTAGGATCCGGGCTACTTCAACATTTCATTCTACATTTGTAAAGTGAATTCGGCGAAGCACTGTGTGATTTCGGGGAAAGTATAAAGCTGATGCCTCTCTCTACGTTCAAAAAGTTGGGACTGAAAGAATCAAGGCCAAGCAATATGACAATTCAGTTAGCGGATAATTCGGTGGTGAAGCCATATGGTATTTGTGAAGACGTTTTGGTTAAAGTCAATCGGTTTGTGTTTCCAACAGACTTTGTAGTAATGGAAATGCAAGATGAACAAGGTAACGAGCTACTCCTGGGAAGACCCTTCCAAGCCACTGCAGATATGATACTGGAGATGGGAAGAGGCTGTTTGACCTTGGGTATCACTGATGATCGGTTTGAAATGGTCATGCCCTCAAGCACAACACAATCTAAAGCAAAGGAGCAATGCCGCATGGTGAAGCACTTTGATCAGAATATTTCTATTTTTCTAGGGAAGCCATTTCTAGATATGGCTCATGTAATGACTAAGAAGGAGAAGGGTACACTAGTTGTAGACATCATGGAACAAACCAAAGTCGTTTCTCTTACCAAGGTTGTGTTTTTTCCCAATGATGAAGAGGAGGACATCCAGCCTTCTACTGAAGATGAGGCCATAGCAAGTTCTGTCTTCAATGCATATCCAGAACTACCTCTTGAAGCCTGCCTAGTTAATATAACACATGACTAGATGAGAAGCAAGTCACTACAAGAGTGTGTCAAGATGCTTCAGGTGCTTCCGTGCTTTTATGCTAGGTACTATGATGATATTGGAGAACTCCCACCACCGCTTGATTCATCCTTGATCATTCCGCCAGAGTTAGAATTGAAGCCACTGCCGCCTCACTTGAAATATGCATTCTAGCCAAGGGTGAAAACCTACCAGTGATTATCTCAGCATATTTGAGTGCCGAGGAGGAGGACCAACTATTGATCATGTTGAAGAACCACCGAGGTGCATTTGGATGGTCAGTTGTGGACATCAAGGGGATCTCCCCTACACTGTGTCAGCACAAGATCCGGCTCGAGGAGGGAGCCAAACCTATAATTCAGCCACAACGCCGACTAAATCCTAGGATGATGGAGGTAGTCAAGAAGGAGGTGATCAAGCTCCTTTCTATAGGTATCATCTATTCTATATCCGACTCTACGTGGGTGAGTCCCACACAAGTAGTCCCTAAAAAGGGGGGAATTACTGTTACTCATAATCTGCTGAATGAGCCGGTCACGACCCACTTGGTAACCGGGTGGCGTGTGTGTATAGATTACCATAGATTGAACTCTGCTACATTGAAGGATCATTTTCCACTTCCATTTATTGATCAGATTTTAGAGCAATTAGTAGGTCGATCCCATTTTTGTTTTCTCAATGGTTATTCGGGCTACAATCAAATCTCCATTAATCCTAAGCACCAAGAGAAGTCCACCTTCACTTGTCCTTATGGAACATTTGCATACCGCCGTATGCCCTTTGGTTTGTGTAACGCACCAGCAACCTTTCAGCGTTGCATGCTTGCCATTTTCTCCGATATGGTTGAGCGCAGTTTGGAAGTTTTTATGGATGATTTCTCTATCTATGGTGCGTCTTTCGATGAATGCTTATACAATTTAGATAAGGTTTTGCAATGATGTGAGGACACACACTTAGTTCTCAATTTGGAGAAATTCCATATGATGGTTAGTGAAGGGATCGTGCTTGGACATAAAGTGTCTATCAAGGGGTTGGAGGTAGATCCAGTGAAGATTGAAGTTATTTCCAAATTACCCCCACCGAATTCGGTAAAAGGGGTATGGAGTTTTCTAGGTCATGTCGGTTTTTATCTCCGCTTTATAAAAGATTTCTCAAAAATCGCTAAACCATTATTTGAGCTATTGGAGAAAGATGCGGTCTTTGATTTTAATGAAAAATGTTTGCATGCATTTAATGTTCTTAAAGAGAAATTAATTTCTGCACCAGTTGTGCAAACACCGGATAAGACAAAGTTGTTTGAACTGATGTGTGATGCATTGGATTTCGTAGTAGGGGCAGTTTTAGGACAATGTGTGGACAACAAACCCGCTGTTATTTTCTATGCGTCCACAACTTTAAATGAAGTACAACTCAATTACACGACAACTGAAAAAGAGCTTCTCTCCGTTGTTTTTGCTTTTGAAAAATTCTGGCAATATCTTGTAGGATCTAAAGTCGTGGTATGGACAGACCACGCCGCCATAAAGTACTTGATGGAAAAGAAAGATGCCAAACCTAGAATGATTAGGTGGATCTTACTGTTACAAGAATTTGATGTTGAAATTAAAGACAAGGCAGGCATAGAAAATGTGGTTGCGGACCATTTGTCTAGGTTGGAAAGGGTAGATGAGAAGGACATTCATATAACCATCATCGAGATGTTCCCTGATGAGCAACTTCTATTTGTTAAATACAAAGATCCATGGTTCTCTTATATTGTTAATTATCTTGCCTGTAAAATTATCCCGGATGATTGGACATATCAAGAGAAAAAGAAAAATTTCCATTCTTTGAGATATTATTTCTGGGATGACCCCATTTTGTTGAAGCAATGCAGGGATGGCGTGTTGCGCAGGTGTGTACCGGAGGTTGAGTATGAGAGTGTACTTCGTCATTGTCATACTTTACCAATGGGTAGCCATCATGCAAGTTCCAAAACCGTGACCAAGGTACTTGAGAGCGGTCTTTACTGGCCTACATTGTTCCGGGACGCATATGATTATGTGCGACGATGCGATTCCTACCAACAGGCAGGTAACATTTCAAAGTGACAAGAGATGCCTCTCAATGTATTTTAAGAGGTTGAGGTGTTTGATTTTTGGGGTATTGATTTCATGGGACCCTTTGTGTCCTCAAACTCTAACTTGTACATTTTATTAGTTGTTGACTATGTATCGAAGTGGGTAGAGGCAATACCCACTAGGACTAATGATGCTGCTGTAGTGTGCAGGTTTGTCAAGGACTATATTTTCTAGTAGATTTGGCATACCACAGATGATTATCAGTGATGGAGGTACCCATTTCAAAAATCAAAAGTTCGTTGCATTGTTGAGAAAGTATGGGGTAAGGCACAACATAGGTACCCGGTACCATCCGCAGACACATGGGCAAGTCGAAGTCTCCAATAGAGAGATTAAGAAAATCTTGGAGCGCACAGTGGCTTCGACACAAAAGAACTAGAGTACTCTGCTACCGGACGCTTTATGGGCGTACAGGATGGCATATAAGACACTTATAGGCACTACGCCTTTTAGGTTGGCTTATGGGCAGGCTTGCCATTTGCCGGTGGAATTGGAGCATAGGGCGCACTGGGCGCTAAGGAAGCTGAATTTGAACTATGATGAAGCAGGAAATAAATGCTTGTTAGAGCTAAATGAACTTGACGAGTTGAGGATGAATGCATATGAAAGCTCACGGATTTACAAGGAGTGAACAAAGCTGATTCACGATCGACACATTCAGATGTGTGTCTTCAAGAAGGGAGATCGTGTGCTCTTGTTCAACTCAAGGTTGAAGATACATCCTGGGAAATTGAAATCCCAATGGAGTGGACCTTTCACTGTAGAGGAGGTCAGGCCACATGGAGCAATCATGGTGTGTGATGGCGAGAAAACATTTTTGGTTAATGGACAACGATTGAAGTTATACTTCGGTGAGGATTACACGAGGAAAGTGCATGAGGTCAAATTCATTGCACTTACAGATGCATGAGGAGCTTGATTTCGTCTAGCCTAAGACGTTAAATAAGGGTGCTTGTTGGGAGGCAACCCAGCCATTGGTAGTTTCGTATAGTTTCTTTCACATTTGTAATTTAGTTTGGTTTAATTTTGTTTTTAGTGTAAAAATTATACCTTGATCGTTTGTTCAGTGTGCAGGTCTGAGGCAGGGTCGATACCATCGACCATTATGTCGATGGTATCAACATGGGCACAATTAGGCAACTGCAAAAATTTCTCTGAGTCGATACCATCGACGGCCTCGTCGATGGTATCGACCTACCATCAGTAGAGTTGAAGAAATCGCCAGAACGGGATCGATAGTATCGACATGGTTGTCGATACTCGCGAGGTCCCTGAAGATATTCAGACAAAATTTGTCTCAGTGAAGTCGATACCATCGACGGTCTTGTCGATGGTATCGACCCGGTTCATGCAGAAAGTGGCGGTCGGGCCTTGCGAGGGTGTTTTCCCTAAGAAGAGTTGATACTATCGACTTGAGTCGATGGTATCGACGCAACATGTCACCGATCCATGAGAGGGAATCAACAACGATCGCTACGTCAAGAGAGTCGATCTGTGGGATGGGTTGATACCATCGACACCCGTCGATAGTATCGACGCGTCATCGATCCGGCCCCCCACATCAGGCTATCGACAGTCGTCGATACTAGCAGAAGACCGTATTATGCTACATGTGTCGATACCATCGACCCGCATCGATGGTATCGACGGGTGCGCAGCAGCGATGACCACAGTTATAAAAGGGAGGGATGGTTGTCATATGACATCACACCTTCAGAGTCTTTCCCCCTTACTTGTGCTTTGCACTGTGTTGTGCGATCGGAGGCCTACCACGAGCATCCAAGGAGTGTGATCTTCACTGAGTCTTCACCGAGCAGAGATTGTCTTCTCCGAGATCGTCTTCACCGAGCTTCGTCGTCTATTCCTTCTTTTTCGACGACAATGGTGCATACCGCAGGAGCATCTTCATCACGGGCAGTACCCAATGAGATTCCTGAGTTCATTCCTCTGCGACCTGCATCGATTCCTCGTCCGAGGATAGTCCACCCTTCCCCAGAAATATGGAAGGTCTACGAGGAGCTTTTGAAGAGAAAGATTGAGCCCACACGCTATGTCGACCGGGACATGGTTCGTTACCTTGGGTTTGAGCCAAATCTCGCTTACGTCTTGAAGGGGCAGGCGAGACACACAACCAGGAGGCCCGACGAGCTGGAGTTCCACACCGACGGTCAGCCATTCTTCGGAGAGTGGCCGACGTACAAGGAACTTGTGGCAGAGTTCATGGCATCATTGGGCATCAATGTGTTGCCCAATGACTTGATCTCCACCGACAGAGAATGGAAGAAAGGGCGGGTGTCGTTCAGACTCTTCAACAACAACTACACCATTACCCTCGCCCAGTTCAATTTGGTCTATAAATGGTATCATGACGCTTACCAGCACCGGAGGCCAGACAACAGGACGGACTACGATGATATCTTCGCCCAACTCGTGATTGCGCCTCCGGGCAAATCCGTCAGCTGCCACAACGCTGCAGTTGCTGATTTCAAGCATCCATTTGTGCAGATTCTGCACCACATGCTCTGCACCATGCTATTTTCTCGAGGCAACTTGTCTCTTAGCAAATTCCAAGAGACGGATTTGTTCTTCCTGCAAAAACTACTGAAGAGCGAGGAGTGTAATTGGGGCGCGTTCTTCTTGATGCATGTGGTGGCCATGAAAAGGAGTACGAGGAAAGCTCCTATCCATTTTGGAGGGCTAATCACACCATTGGCTGTCTATCTTGGGTTGGATATCTCACATCTTACTCCTCTTTCCTATAGGAGCAAGGTCAACCTGCAGCATCTCCACCGCTCCAACCTCCTCCTTCTTTGTGATGGCTTGGCATATGCACATTGCCATATTAATCACGCATATCAAGAGTGTTCGCTTCCCGACCCCGTCTTTAACATCGAGGGCGCTCAGGATTTCAGGTGGCCCGTCATAGCCATTGATGACTCGGATGAAGACGGCGGCAATGATAACAATGATAATGACGACGACGAGCATGAAGAGGAAGAGGAGGCTTTCACTCCTCTTTGCGCATGAGTGGCACCCCCGAAGCGCCCCCGCATACATCCGGGTGCATCTTCATCTTCCCAGCCTCCTCCACCTCAGCCCTCTCCTCAAGGAGAGGATGCCTACTCCATGCAAGGGATGTACTCGATGCTGCAGGAGATTCATCAAACCCAGCAGCAGCATACAACTTCCTACGTCGGTATTCAGGATACCACGAACCAGCTGTTAGATAACCAAATGGCCATTTTTAAGAATGAGCGCCTCCTCCTCAACAACCAACAAAACATTCATGACAGGTTGCATAGGATGGAGATGCAACAACAGTCCTTCTGTGATAATTACTAGAGCCAAAATTATTTTGGGGGGTATCCACAACCTCCACCAATGCCCCAGTATGATCCGAGCTTCCAGGGGAAATACCCAACCTGGGACCCCATAGCCCTGCAATACCCACCTCCTCCTGCAGAATGATCGGTATCACTATTCCACCTTTTAAGGTTGTTTTTTACTATGAGGCCATAGTCGAATTCAAGCTTAGGGGGGGAGTTGGAACAATTTCTATCCTTTAGTTTTTAGTTTTTATTGTTTTGTGTTTTTTCATTTATTTCTCTTAGTTATGCATTGTTCGTAGGATCCACACTCTATCTAGTGTAATTGTGGATGTTTAATGTCATGTGTCATCTCATTGCTTGTACATGGAAATTAGGGGTAATTTTGAAAATTTTTAGTGCTTTTGCAAGCTTGGGTTGTTTAAATTTGAGCACATAACTTAAGGAAATAATTGGGTTTGTCAACTCTAAAATAGGAAATCACAACTGTACATTCCTATGGTTGATGAAAAGTGGACGGAACTGGTTGTTTGAGCCGAAGCTGACCAAATGATAATGAGACATTAATTTGAAATAAGAGAGAGAAGCCTCTTAATTACTGCACAGGTTAGTAAGGAGGGACACATAATAATTTCCAAAGGTTCAGTCAGTTAGTCTTGTGATATATCCACTCCATTGTTTTCATACCCCACCATAAGAACTAGAAGTACATTATGGTTTTCATCTCTTTGATTGCATCCCATGTAGATAGGTCTTGCATTGCAACTATTTTTACACATTTTTTGCATGAAAGAAAAAAAAAGATAGAATAGTTATACATGCACATTATCCTTAGGTGTGCATCATTTAGTTGCATAACTATCATATTGTAGCTGCATTCACATCTTTTGTGCATATAGTACATTATGTATCTTATGTCTTCTGAACATAAAAGGTGATGAACTTGTTCCATACCTTCTGAATGCTTCAAATGTATACGTTATGCAGGAATTAGTGAGCTCGACATAAGATTCATGGTCAGATATAAAAATTTGTCTCCTAAAAAAAAGAAAATTGAAAAAGAAAAAAAAAGAATTTTGAAAAAAAAGAAGAAAAAAAAGAATTGAGAAGTAAGTAGGAATGAAAGGGAGAAAGGAACCTATTCTGACTTGCATACTAAGGAGAATAAGCACATGGTGTAGTTTCTTAGATATTCCACCTCACCTTGAGACGGAATGATAGTGCATGCATCATTCCACCCAAATATAGGCATTAGGGCATTTTCAATTGCATATGCATCATTTAGGTCATTATGGTTTTTGTGCAATTTAAAATCGTATAATGCTTCCATTTCTTCCACAAGCCACCCATTCCATCCACCCATTGCTCGAATTGGTAGGCCACCGTGATTTTCTCCTCACTTGTTAATACCAGGAGAGTTGCTTCCATATAGATGGTAGTTAGGGCGAGCAACGTAGATAGGAGATCACAAGATGCACTGAGTCTAGATTGGAGGATTTTATTATGTTAATTGCCTTATGTGATAGTGTTCATCAATTTTGAGATAGATATCTTTTATGGATGATTATTGTCACCTTTAGGGTAATTATCATTCCGTGGTTAGTGAGGGCCAGAATGTGAATGTCTGGTGGGGATCATATGGTGCAGTATGTTGTGATAATCTGTTCTTTAGTTGACCCTCGCAATTCTATTCTATAGTTTTGTTGCTCGAGGACGAGCAATGTTCAAGCTTAGGGGAGTTTGATGTGATGATTTTGAGTCGCATTTATAGACTTGTTTTACTCGCGTTTTATGTGTTTATTGGTCACTTTGGTGGTTAATATTGCATAATTCACTTATTTTAGTCTATGATCCTTCTTAGTGTCAAATCTCTCTTATTTTATCAGTTTGAGCATAAATGATTATAATTATAGGTTTTATCTCGGCTGATGTGGTTTTGTTTTGCAATTTTAGAACAAACACATATCTGCAGCTGTCGATACCATCAACATGTGTCGATACTATCGACATAGCCATAGGAAGGCAGCCGCAAGGAGCAGCACAGAGTCCATACCATCGACTGGGAAGCCGATGGTAGTGACTTACCATCAGGTTGCCAGTGACCAGCCAATCGATACTATGGACCACAAAGTCGATACTATCAACACGTGTAGCTTCAGTGACAAAAAAAGGATAAAACCGACGCTAAAGGAAATTGATACCATCGACCCGCATCGATGGTATCGAGCCAGCATCAGGCGCAATGACAGAAAAGAAAGAAGGCTTGCCGATATCGCGAGGTGTCGATTCCATCGACCCGCGTTGATGGTATTGACACCACCAGATTGAAGTTTGTTTCAGATTGACTCTAATCCGACGGTTGTGATATTTTTGCAACCTAACTCAGTGATTATACCTAATGACGGCGGCCAAGAGCAGGCTATCATGTCATTAGCTGCTGCACACGTCTCGAGAAGGTGTGGAGAGAAGAACGAAGCCCAGAAGCCCTCCCCAACTGTTTCGGAAGCCGAAGAAGATGTTTTCCACCGCTGAAAGGCTGTAGATCGCACACTCTACGCCGAGGAACGATTGGATCTTCTCCGTTCTGGGGTTTCATTACTTTATCCACATTTTTCTCCATGTTTCCCCTTTCTTCAACCATGTCTTGCTCTGAGATGAACATGTAGGGCTAATCCCCTTTATCTTTAGGACCGGGAGTAGCCCGGGGAAGCATTGTATGACATTTTTATCATAGTAATTCATAATATGTCTCTTAAATCCGTGGTATGATTTCATTTTATCAATTATATTGTTATGCTTGATCACCATAATGATAATCTAATGCCTTTAATTTCTTTGAAAGAAGAATTAACGGTTGAAAAGAGACGAAATTCACATTAATTAACAAATCCCTTGAACAAGGTGATGTATGGTTAATGGTGGAAACCCAGAGATCGATTCTAATGCGCCTAGTTTAGGGTATAGGTTACTACGATGGTGGAACCGACCTAGACTTAGGTAGTGAATTGTACCATGACAGTGGACAATTCTAACTGCAGGCCACTACCCAGATTGAGAGATGAACCTGAGTAACTATATGGAAATTCAGACAATGAATACCCACGATGAAACCGCAATCCTAAAGATCTCCACTTGAATTGATTAAACTAAATACTTAATCGATTGCTTTGTTTTATTTTGTTCTTTTTTATTTCACAACAACTCTCATAACCTTTTTATTGGTCAAGCTGATTGTGAGTAGTTAGTAGTAGTCTACCGATAATTTAGTGTCCCTGAGTTCGACTCGGGCCTCACAAGGGCCTATACTACATTGACGCATGCACTTGCATTATACACACGGTAAAATCATGTCAGGCACGGACATGACATAATCCCATTGTCCATTGTAGGAAAAACTTAATTATAGTAGAGTTCAGGGACACATAATTACTTCAACGACAATGAAAGTACATGACAAAACTTACTTCTGATTGATAAGATGTATATAAATTGATGTAGTGTCTATTAAACCACAGAACAAGTACATATACAATCAAAGTACAAACCCAGGTCACCATGATTGCCAAATGAAAATTAGTATGGTGAATTCAGGGTTTATCATGTAATAAGTTTGACATAAATATTAAAATATTGTATAGTTATGAATACTACATCATATTAGACAATCTGTAATTCCATCCAAGTCAATCTTTATCCCAAAGATGATCACTTATTCCCGTACATAGTGCATCACCTGACCCAAACATGGGATTGGGTAGTCTGGTGGAGGGAGTTCAATTCTACTTTGTTGTTTGGGCCTACAGCAACATAAAAATCCCCCTCTTCATCATCCATCATAACATCTCTATCTTGTTGGCATCATATGTAGTTGTGGAGGGCACAACATGCAACTATCATGCAACATTTTTTGTGAGTGGGATATGTCATGTCTTTTTGAAATAAACAAACCTTCTTTTTAACATATTGAATGATCTCTCAACAATAGCTCTTAGTTGTACATGTCTGTGGTTGAACAAATCCTTCTTGTTTGAGTGTGCATGTTTTTTTCCGCCCCTGAACTCTCCCAAGTGATAACGTATATTGTGAAATGGGGCAAAAATTGAGTGGTGTAGTCATAGGCTGCATCAACTAGATAATACTTACCAGGAGAAACTTTAACCCCCCCCGTCAGCATGCTTATTAGAGGACCCTCTTGTTTGTTGTGGAACCCTCACACCATATCAAGAAGTATGTAAACTCCTTGTTGAAGTTTATGAAACCTATGACATTCACCGAGACAAACCATTTCGTGTTGCAATAACAATTCAACTTTTCCCTATCGACCTTCATAGGAATGTGTGTCCCATCAAGTCCCCAATAACACCCTAAAAGAAGGTAGTACCAAAGTTCACTAACAAATGTTAGTATGGTAAGAAAAATTATGACGTTATGGTAATTTGTACCTTGAAGTAGGGTAGAAAGATGGGATGTCCGTGGTGCAATGCATTGTCATTGTGGATGAGGTAAGCATGACAATATACTCATGACACCATTCACATTGCTTCCAAAGGCTCATTGACTTTTCTACTTATTGTCTCACTGGAATGGAAGTGGTCCTCTGTTAAAGAACAATTGGTGGTATCCATGGTCAACAATTTCGAGGAAATTGCATATAGTTTTGAATGATGAAACACCCCTAGTACTTTTTAACAAGCCACACTTCTCAAGGTGATCAATAAGGCCTATCAAAATCTGAACTTCCATTATAAAAAGGTCCAACACCATAATTCTGATTCCTATGAGGATGTCATAAACCTCTTGGTGACCACCCCTAATACTGATGGACCTATGTATTTGATTACTTGACTTTTCATCAAATTCTGTTATACCATATTGAATCCACAGTTGAGACTATAATTGATCCAACAATGTGATTTTCTGGTCCTAAAACAAAATATAAAATGTGTACAAGGATGTCCGGTTTTCTATATGACTGTTACTATTATAACATGGTTTTTCAAATGTATTTACATATTTGAAATGCAAATATTTAATCATGTATTACAAAACATGGTATGCGTTGTATAAAAAGTACAAATTTTATTTGCAAATTTTCCTTTGCAATGGTTTTCATGGTTTTGTCTTTTTCAACAATTCATTAGTTATGGGGAATAATGTGGAGTTTTCTAGAAAAGTAATGTTCAAGGCAACTAATAGATTATAAGCAGTTCCATATTATATTTAATGATAAAAGATATGAAAAATAAGAGACCTTGCCAAGTTTGAGAAAGAAAAGGATTTATTTGATTCTTTAAATATATCATATAAAAAGGTAGACTTGGAAACAAAGAAATATACCTATAACTTGTGTATTTTGGTTTAAATCAAAGAAATATTGCTCTAAAGTGATGGTTTAAAGCAATCTGTATCCCAAAGATGATCACTTATTCCCTTATATAGTTCATCACCTGACCCGAACATGGGATTGGGTAGTTTAGCGGAGGGAGTTCAATTCTACTTTGTTGTTTGGGCCAGCAACAACAGAAATATCCCCATCTTCATCATCCATCATAACTTCTCTATCTTGTTGGCATCATATGTAGTTGACGAGGACACAACTTGCAAGTATCATACAACATTTTTTGTGAGTGGTATATGTTATGTCTTTTTGAAATAAACAAACCTTCTCTTTAACATATTCAATGCTCTCTCAACAACAATTCTTAGTTGTACATGTCAGTAGTTGAACAAATCCTTCTTGTTTGAGTGTGCATGTCTATTGCCACCCCTAAACTCTTCGAAGTGATAATGTATATTGTGAAATGGGGCAAAATATTGAGTAGTGTAGACATAGGCTGCATCACTAGGTAATACTTACCAAGAGGAACTTTAACCCCCCCGGTTAGAATGCTTATTAGAGGGCCCTCATGTTTGTTGTGGAACTCTCCCACCCAATCAAGAAGTATGTAAACTCCGTTTTGAAGTTTATGAAACCTATGACATTCACTGAGACAAACAATTTCTTGTTGCAATAACAATTCAACTTTTCCCTATCGACCTGCATAGGAATGTGTGTCCCATGAAGTGCCCCAATAGTACCCTAAAAGAAGGTAGTGCCAAAGTTCACTAACAAATGTTAGTATGGTAAGAAAAATTATGACGTTATGGTAATTTGTACCTTGAAATAGGGTTGAAAGATAGGATGTCCGTGCTATGATGCATTGTCATTGTGGATGAGGTACGCATGACGATATACTCATGACACAACTCACATTGCTTCCAAAGGCTCATTGACTTTTCTACTTAATGTCTCACTGGAGTGGATGTGGTCCTCTGTTAAAGCGCAATTGGTATATCCATGGTCAACAATTTGTAGGAAATTGCATATCATTTTGACTGATGAAACACCCCTAATACTTTTTAACAAGCTACAATTCTCAAGGTGATCAATAAGGCCTATCAAAGTGTGAATTTCCATTATAAAAAGGACCAACACCATAATTCTAATACATATGAGGATGTCATAAACCTCTTGGTGACCACTCCTAATACTTATGGACCTAAGTATTTGATTACTTGACTTTTCATCAAATTCTTTGATGTTATACAATATGGAATCCACAATTGAGTCTATAACAGATCCAATAATGTGATTTTTTGGTCCTAAAACCAAATATAAAATGTGTACAAGGAAGTCTAGTTTTCTATATGACTGTTACTATTATAACATGGTTTTTCACATGTATTTACATATTTGAAATGCAAATATTTAATCATGTATTACAAAACATGGTATATGTCTTATATAATTACACATTTTATTTGCGAATTTTCCTTTGTAATTGTTTTCATGGTTTTGTCTCTTTCAATAATTCATTAGCGATGCCAATAATAAATGAATTACCAAAGTAATGGATAATTACTATTTTAGTTACAGAATAATATAGATATTTCTAGAAGAGTGTTGTTGAAGGCAACTAATAGATTATAAGCAGTTCCATATTATATTTAATGATAAAAGATATGAAAATAAGAGATCTTGCCAAGTTTGAGAAATAAAAGGATTTATTTGATGCTTCAAATATATCATATAAAAAGGTAGACTTAGAAACAAAGAAATATACCTATAGCTTGTGTATTTTGGTTTAAAAAAAGAAATATTTCTATAAAGTGGTGGTTTAAAGGAAATCAGAATCAAATGAAACAATTTAAACCGAGTTCATAAAATAAGGGACTAGACCCCTTTGATGTTGCGTGTGGCATGACAACCACTAGTTTGAGATATGAATATGATGGGATCATTGTCTACCTCGCATGAGAAAGGAAAGTCATGGAATAGTGTGATACTTTTTCCTTTCAATTTTCCCTCAATCTTGGTGCATGTGCAAATTTAGAAATACCTTCAATGAATACAAAAAAAGGATTCTGAGCTAATCCATCCCTGGTTTTGCAAACTTTAGAAGGACACTTTTGAGTTTCCCTAATTCTTAGACCCCCTCACTGGCCAACCCATCATAGCCTCAGCTATATAAGAGGGTAGAAATCCCAATGAGATATCTAGACTTTGCACAAGACTCTGCTAGGTCCATGGAATCAATCCCAGATGCCAATTTGACTACCTACCCAACCTCTCATCTCCTGAACCCTTAAAAGTACAACCTGAGCCCCCCACCCCTTGTCGTTCCCATTGCTCAAACCATCCCAAGAGAAATTGGAGTCCTCAGAAACTTCGAAAAGTCAAGACAAAGGTTTCGATGTCCTTACATAATGCTTAGAAGGCCAGAATATTGGAGTCAACCTCCTTGTTGACTCATCGAAGCATGCCTGTAAGCAAATAAAGAAACAAGATGATCTGATGGAAAAATGTCCTATTTGACCCCCATAACTTTCGCTGAGGCAAGGGGTATTCTCGCCCATTCATTCCTTTCTTGCTCTCCCTCTCATCTTAGACACATGAGAGTGGGTCATGACACGGTGCAAGCCGATTTGTTGGAGTGTGTGGCCTTGCGAGGCACTCACATTACCTAGTCAGCTGCTAAGGTTGCAGCCTATGATTGGCTAGAATATATTAACTTCCATAAATCATAGTAAATTGTAAGGTTATCCAAATATTACAAATAATATATGAAAATTGATCAGATGAATGTAACGAATCCAATAAAATTATATTCAAGCTCTAGTTTTATCCCAAATTTGAAAATTTCCTAAAGTTTCTAACTTTAATTTATTAAAAACATGGAAACCCTAATTTCTTGAATTTTAATGATCATATATTGTTTGAATGACTTTGATTGATAAAGTTTAATCTTTTTGGATAAAAAGGACATCTTAGACTTAATTTGGTGTTAAGGATTAATATAACATCAAAATTATAGTTTGTAAGTTAAAATAAATTAATGTAGTAATTAGGGTTTGAGAAACTAAAACCTTAATGAAAACGTAATTTGACCTTAAAGCCTAAACTTGGAACCCGAGTCAATCCTAATGTTAGTTTACGGAAAATTTGTAATACTTGGGTGTTAATTATTAATTTCATGGTAATCTATTTCTTTATTACAACTTCTATATTACATGGACTTTTGATCATCCCTGAGTAAGGTATGTGGCTACACTTCTGACTAATCACCTTATTGGCTTCTGTGGTTTTTTGATGTTTCCCAAAAGGATTGCAAACTAAATTGTTGTTTGTTTATTTAATTATCTACAATCTATAAGTCCTCTATGAGTAACACATGATATATTAATAACTTGCTCGAATCCCTCATACCAACTCTAGAAGTTTGGAAATAGAAAGAATGAGAGAATGGCATTGAGGTGACTACGACCAAGCCCCATATTGGGAAGGTCATATTTGGTCAAGCCCCATATTGGCCTAAGTCCACTATAGAGACAAAAAAATAGAAGAGGGTATGCTAGAGGTTGAGTAAATAAGGGTTGAGAAGTTATCATCAAAATATAATTGCTAATTCTATAACAATAATTGCTTCTATGGTTGAATATGATGTTACACTTAAATGCAAATATTTTGTTTTTCCTACATACCAGTATATCTTGTTATACTAACCAATTTTTGGTTTCAAGCTATTTTAGGTTAAACTGCAAGTAATTAAGAAAGATGGCTATCCAGAGAAGAAGACACAAAAAGAAAAGATCTTAAGTTAATATGGAGGATTTAGTTAGATAGAGTTACTTTCTATTGGAAATTGTAGATTTCCATTGTATGAAACTCCTTAGTGGAGAATGAATCTTCATAATATTATCAAACTCTTTTCCATTCAATAATATTTATGATTATTTTGGTTAAGTATTAAAGTTCGATCTTATAAAAATGATAATGGTCCTTGCCTTCTCAACCTACTGAAATAGGGGATAACAAGGGGAGGGGGTCATTACATTTGGTATCATAGCCTAGTTTACCATTTAACCTTTAAAAATTATTAAATTATAAGAGATTTGTAGATCCAAAGGGAATTATTAAGATTTTTTTTTGAAGATGATGGTGTGTACAAGGGACCAAGACCTGGGGGATGGAAAAACATTCCTTCTTACCACTGGTCAAATTATGAGGACTCTCGGTCCCATGCATCCTTCCTAGCTAAATTCTTAAGATTTTATCTAAAATAAAATACCTCTAGGTTTTCTTCTCATCTATATTCATCCCTCTCTACCCCTTGCTTCACCCAAAAAACCCTACCAGACCTACTAACTACTCCCTCTACACCCTTATGAGTATTAAGGTTTTAAATATTATGGATTTAGGCATCATCCACCAAATAATATAATGCATGTAAGAAAAATTTCATGGAGATATCTTTTATGTTGTGTTAAAATTCCTAGAGATAAAACTGAGTTTAATGAAGTTATTTAAGTGAAACATCATGGTTCACATCAAGACCACCCCCATCCTTGATGAAACACCCAGGGACTAACCTACAGGAGGTCCCTTCCATAATAAGAGGAAGCCCTTAGAGACGCAAAGAAAGGCTATGGAGGAGATTCCTCCAACAAGCAGAAGAGGCCAAAGGAGGCCTCCATTGAGGGATATTTTGAGACTAAGTTTGTCCTGTTTGACATCTAAAACCCTGAGGATGTACTTGACCTTAAGTGAGATTCCATTATGAAGATAAGCCCAAGGATGACCCTCACCATTCTATCAACTTTGGACCTATAGTCAGGCAAGTGGCAGTTCATACCCCTAATGCACTCTGGCTGGAGCAACAGAAGAAGTTGACTGAGGCCAGTAGTGTCTTGTCCCTCAGAGATGTTTCCAGAGATAAGAATAGTTAAACCCTACCCATCGGGCCTTGTCTTGGAACAACCATTCTCAAATTTATAAATCTGATCATAGAGAAGTTCTGTGGTGAGGACAAGATAAAGTTGTCAATAAGGTAGATGTGTGGCTCCTAGCTATGGAAAATGGCTTCCACATGCTGGAGGTGCAATACAATAAGAAGGTTCTCTTTTCCACCCACCTTCTCAAAGAAGCTACAGAACTATGGTGGGAAAGCTACATCACAGGACATGTTTTTACTGAGGAACCTATAGCCTGGGTAGACTTTCACACCATCTTCACTGCAAGGTTCATTCCTAGATCTTTTAAGAAGGAGAAAGAAAAGCAGTTCATGCTCCTCTATCAGGTAAATATGATAGTGGTAAACTATGCTCAAAAGTTCCATTTCCTGGAACACTTCACCTACGTACTATCTGAGGAGAGGCAAGTCGAACACTTTGTTGAATTCCTACATTCCCTACTAAAGTTGCATGTGATGGAAAGTAAATCCCCAAACTTTAATGAGGCCCTCAACTTTTCCTTGGACATGGAGAGGACTTTGATGCCTTCTTAGAACCCTCCCAAAGGATATCCCAGTCTCATTGAAGGCACATCTGTATCAGGAAATGATAAGATAAAATCCCAAGGTCATCACCATGGCAAGGGTAGGAATGGAGGAAAGGGAAAGCTGCATAATGAGAATCTCTAGAATGGGGCACCCCCAAGGTGTTGTAACTATGGGAGGACACACCCTGACAAGTGTTGTTTTTAGAAAAATGTGTGTTTTCATTGTCAGTAAGATTGACACTTCCAAACCAACTATCATCTCCCTAACCCTCGAGGTCCCGGCCTAGTGGTAACCCAACCAGTGCTTGCACCACCCCGAGAGGTAATCCTAGCTACAGATGAGCATCGATAAGACTGAGTCTTTGCCATTGATAATGAAGAATCTTAGACCAATGCCAACAAATTTGTAGAAGGTAACCATCCCTATAACTCTGTTTTCTATCCTTTACCATGATATTCGTAGTTTTACTGTCAAAAGAGCAATGTAGGCATGCTAGATATAATGGGCCATAATGTTAAAGATTTATTCAATTATGCTTCTACTAATACTTTCATCTCCAAAAAGCTTGTGACTATTCTTTGTTTGGACTTCAAGGACTTAAGATATGTCTCATAAGTCATACATGTTAAATATATGAACAATGAACTCCCTACCGACTTCATCCTGCTTATTTTGAATGATTTCAATGTCATTATGGGAATGGTTGGCTTTATAACCATAATACAAACATAGACTATTGCACAAAGAAAATAAGGAATAGAGAAGACAGGTCATGCACCCTTTACCATTAGAGGTAGGAAAGATGACACTACCATCCTTTCATCCATGAAAGCTAAATGAATGGTAGCCAAGGGTTGTGTAGTAATCCTAGATACAATGACTGAACCTAAACAAAACGTGCATACCTTAGTGGAAATAGAGGATGTCAGGGTCTATGTTGATGTGTTCTTGGACGATTTTCCATCCATACCTCTAGAGAGAGAATTGGACTTTTCAATATAGCTATCTCTCGGGACAAATCCAATTTCCAGGGCACCTTATAGAATGTCTCCCACCGAATTGCTCGAGTTAAAGAAGTATGCAAGAATTACTAGAGATGGGCTTCATCCGACCTAGTACATCCCCATGAGGATCACCATCCCTCTTTATAATGAAGAATGACATATTGCTTTGCATGCACATAGACTATAAAATAATAAATAAGGATGACATTAAGAATAAGTATCCTCTACCCATATAGATGAAATATTTAACCAAATCAAAAGTGTTGAAGTTTTCTTAAAGATTGAATTGAGATTCATATACTATTATTTGTGAGTTAGAGTGAAAATATCCCAAAGACCACTTTCAAAGCCCACAATGTCCACTATGAGTTTTTTCTTATGCCTTTTCAACCGTCCAATGCTCCAAGTGTGTTCATGAACCTCATGAATAATGTGTTCCCACCATTCCTTGATACCTTTTTCATAGTGTTCATAGATGACATCTTGGATTACGCTGATGACCTAGACCAACATCTTGAACACATATTTAAGGTCCTCAATTGCCTGGGAAAACATATTTTCAAGGGAATTCTCAAAGTGTCATTTTTGGATAGGCCAAGTGATGTTCCTATGGTACATTATATCTAGAGGAACCATTTTGGTGGACCCTGTCAAAGTGGAGGCTGTTTGAGAATGCCCAACATCGAAGAACGCATTTGAGATTTACATCTTCCATGGATTGGCCTAGTATTACTAGTGATTCATTAAGGAATTCTTAAAAACTACTTTTCCCTTGACCAAGGTGATTCGACCCTATTTTAGGGCTTCATCTTGTGGCATTTTGCATTTCAATCACATCTATACCTATTATATTACATGTTATTTCCCTTAATATGCATATTTGTGTAAAATGCACTTATGGACATTATTTGCATGTTTTTCAGGTACTTGGACCACACTTGGATGGACGAGAGAGATGGAGGGGCCCAAAGAAGGCCCCAGAGCTCCCCCAACCTACCCCTAGTGGCCAAGAGTCAAGCTTAAGAAAAGAAGTCCATGGATAATAAAGTTTGAAGTTGTTTCATTACTTGAAGACCCCAGCACGGTCGTGGTACCATGGAACGGCCGTGCTGTCAATTAAGCAAATATTACAGGTTGAATGTTAAAACTTTGAAGTTCAACAAATCAGCCACCACGAATGTGCTACCCAGCACGACCGTTCCATGAAGACCCCACCACGGCCATGCTTCCCAGCACGACCATGCTAGATAAACATGGAACGGGTGTGTTTCTCAGAACGGCCTCATCACAACCCCTCCACCACGGCAGTGCTACCCAGCACATCGGTTCTACCTAGTCCCCAACACGGCCATGTTGCCCAGCACAGTTGTGCTACCAGCCTTCATTTTCACCCATCAACATGTTGATTTAACACTTAACCAACACGGTCGTTCTCCTCCACCATGACCGTGCTCACTTCTACCCACCACGACCGTTCTTCCCAGCACGACCGTGCTACCACCTCAAAACCTAACTTTTTTACACTGATTTTCCAATCTTACCCCTACTTAACCTAGTGCCCCCCACACCTATATATACCTAGGTGGCGGCTGGGGCACGAAGCTAGCGACCTTCCACCACCTCCTAGCTCCCCAAATCACCATCCACTACATTCCACTCCATATCCACCTCAAATCCACTCCATTTCACCATTTCCACCACATAACCCCCCATATCTAAGCCTTCCATCCACTTCCTTTCATAATTCCACATCATTTCATCCTTGGAGGAGGGAGGAGGATGTCTTGCAGCTGTTGGAGAGGAAGATTGCTTCATCTACACTGAGCTCCATGGCTTCTTCTACCTCTTTCTTCTCTCTTTTTGTATTTTCCATTTCTATGAGTAGCTAGGCCCCTGTGGGTGGGCTATTTCGGGGAAATTATGTTACTTTGATACCATGTTGGGGGAAAATGACATGTAAACATTGTAATTCCATTTTTTAATGATTATATTCTATTTATATCTCATTATCCATGGATTTCTTGTTGATTTGTGTGTGAAATCACCTAGGAATTTAGGGAAATTGCTTATATGTGTGAATTTTGGGATTTGCCCCTAGGTCCAATTCTTTTGATCCCTAGGTTGCCTCCCATATTCCTACATCCTAATCAATCTCCCTAAACCTAAATGAGTGATCAAAGTAGCTCGATTGGATAATTCTAGTGCAATTAGTAAGGAGCCTTCTCAAGGCTAGAATGTGGGGGAATTGGGGTCCAAACCCTAATTTCACCTCCCCATTACTACCCTCGGCCCCTAATTTCCCTATGAATGTCTAATCTAGAAACCTAGACTTGATTAGGCTCTAATTGAATTGAACCTAATCCCTAACCCAATTGATCCTCGTAAGGGTAGTAGGGGGTGTTAGGGACTAGTTCCCCTATACACAACCTAGCATATCCATGGACAGTTAGTAGCTTAGGTTAATTCATTAGACTCTAACTTGTTGTTTGGCTTGGATAATCTAAATGGAATCATAATATTCATATGTCACCCCCCCAACTTAAGTGATAAGTTCATACCCCTATACAACCCACACATCTCTTTACTGCTTAAAACACTAGTTTTGTGTTTGCTTAGCTTAGTTAGCTCTTTACCTGCTTAGTTAGCTTCTTGCTTTTCTCTTGTCTTGTTCATGCCTAGTGTAGCTCTTTAATTTCTCTTTTGCTTCTCTCTTGCTTGCCTTAGTGTAATTTTCCTTTTCATACCTAGCTTAGCCTTTCCTTTCTTGTTTAGCCCTGCTCTAGCTTAGGGATAACTTAGATTTCATTCTTGTCTTTAAATTCCTCGCTTGTTCATAGTAGTTTGACAATCAAAACAACCTTCAAACCCTTAACCCTAGTCTCTGCAGTAGGAACTTAGCTCTAGTGCCCCCTCTTTTCCCTGTGGATCGACCCTTTACTTGCCACCTTCCTATACAACGATACGACCCCATGCGCTTGCGTGTGTAGTGTTTTAGTAGACATAGGTAGATAGTTTAGGTTTATAATTTTCGAAAGAAAATTCCCATCACATGTATTCCGAACTCGTGGGGCGCATCTAGTCGGGTCAAATCAGCTAGCGTGTTGCACCTCTAGCAGAATCACACCAAGCTTTCTGGCGTCGTTGTCGGGGATTAGAGGCGCTCGACCTAGCTAGTTAGTTTTGCTTTGACTTTTCCTACTTCCCTCATCATTGCTATTCTTTATACATTTTTCTTTGCATTCTTTGTGTATATTGGTTTGCTAACTTTTTCTCTTTTGTTTGGTTGTGCTTTGTGCATGTGGCAAGCCATTTGGGAGGAAACAAGATGGAAGACAAAAGTGCACCTCACAAGCCGCTTCAAGACTACTTCATGCCTAGCAACTACAAATCGCCAATTGCTAGCAGGGTTGATCAAATGCCAGGGGAGCAATTTTGTATTCCTCCAGGTCTTCTTGGGCTCTTTCCCATCTTCTACAGCTCAGAGAGTGAGAACCCCTACAAGCACTTAGACTCATTTCTTGAAGTATGCTCCACCTTTAGGACGCCAACGGCTAGTGATGATACAATCCGGTTGACCTTGTTCTCTTTCTCCCTCAAAGATAGAGCTAAAGACTGGTATGACTCAAGAAGGGACATTATGAGTTAGTAAACAATGACGAATTCCTTCTTGAGATAGTTCTACTCTATAGCAAGGTTGACACAAATTCGGCATGTCGTGACAAGTTTTAGTCAAATGGGAAATGAGCAGTTTCATAATGCATGAGAGAGATTAAAAAAGCTATTGAGAGAGTGTCCTCACCATGAGATCCCTTTGTAGCATCTAGTTCAAGCATTCTACTCTGGTTTGTCTCTAAAGGACCAAGACATAGTGGGCTCTTCTTGTGGAGGAGTTTTCATGGCTAGGCCACTAGAGGAGATATGGCCTTTGTTTGAGCAGTTGGTTGAAGGATCAAGAATTCGAGATTCTAGCATGATGAATGAAAGGGGGTATGCCTTTAGTGTGACACCTCCTACTCATGATGACTCAAGCCAGCAAGTGATGAAGATTCTTGGAGACATGGTGAAATTCATGAAGAACTAGGTGACAAATGGTCCTTGCCATCCAGTCAACTACATCGATACTTTTGACGGAGAAGTGAAGACACCTTACTCCTATAGCCGCTCGGAACCACAAAGTCCAAGCTACATGTCAAGGTTTGAGGAAGAGTTTCTCTCTATATTGAATATCTTTGATGATGTCCAAAAAGATGTTGCAAGGCTTAAAGAAAAGATAGAGAATCTCTCTTCTACACTTGCTCTTCAAGAAGAAAAGTTAGCTTCAAGATCCATCATGAGCCAACATGAAGCAAGTGGACCCATGCCCTCTTCACAAGTTTCTACAATCCTCCCCCCATGCAAGTGCATCCCATTCACTCCTTCTAAGGCTATCCCCAACCTTACACTCCTCCACCACCTTCACCACCTCAATTTTCCCAAAACTTCACTTTCCAACCCCAATTCTCTCCTCACCCTCAATTCTCTTCTCCACCTCAATTTCAACATCAAGTGTCACCCCCACCTCCTCCACAACCACAACATGCTCCCTCTCCCCATCATGAGCAAGGTAGTGTTGTGATAGTTATAAGGAGTGGGAAAACTCTTGAGCAGCCCACAAGTCAAAGAAAGGTTGATAAAGCAAAGCAAAGGCAGCCAAGTGGTGATACTGTTATTGATATTACTGAAGATGATGTCGTGATACCGCATGCTGAATTTGGGATTCCATGTGATCCACCACATATCCCTTTTGCAGGTCCTACCATCCCTAGCATTTTGCCTCATGTTCATGTAAGTGCGGCAAAAACTAGTGATCCTCCCTTTGTAGAAGCACTAGATGAGCCACCGGGATTGAAAAGGAGGCAAAAGCACAATGTTGATATTCTTGAGGTGTTTTGCCAAGTGAAGGTGAACATTCCACTATTGGATGCTATCAAGCAAATCCCATCATATACCAAGTTCCTCAAGAACCTATGCACTATGAAAAGAAGGTCAATAGGGAGGATTACAAAGAAGGTGAGATTGAATGAACAAGTGAGATCCATCATACAACATTCCCTTCCTGTGAAGATAAAGGACCCAAGAGCCCCACTCATACCTAGTTACATAGGGGGACATCGCATAGACATGTCCTTACTTGATTTGGGATCTAGTGTGAATTTGATGCCATATCATGTCTATGTTGAGTTGGGCTTAGGCAAGTTGAAGACAACGCATTGCACTCTCCATTTGGCGGATAGATCCATAAAAGTGCCTAGAGATAGAGTGGATGATGTCTTGGTGATCATAGTCAAAGAAAAAGGTGTGGTGTTCCCGACGGATTTCATTGTACTTGATATGGAGCCAGAGGATAGGAATATTCCCATCATCTTGGGGAGGTCGTTCTTATCTACAACTGATGCCAACATTCATGTACGTAGTGGCACTATGACAGACACATTTATGGACATGAAGATCAACATCAACATGTACAAGACCCCAACCCGGTGAGTCTGAGATAGGGATATTGGACATGATCACTTCACAAGTCCAAATGGGCATTTGAGAGGACACCAAGGTGAAGAAATTGTCGACGATTATTGTGATGAAAGGGATGAGGAAAATAGATTGAGTGCAAATGAAGGATGCATGTTTTGCAAGAATGGGCACATGAGGATTCCAAATGGGTGAATTTTGAAGAATCACCAAGAAGTCTAGCTGAAGGCAAGAAACTCAGTGCTTGTGGGAGGCAACCCACCTAGGTTTGGGAATTCTTGACCCAATCTACATTTTTGATACTTTTGCTTTTTTTTTACTTTTTTCCAAGAAAAAACACACACATACTTGTATTTGATAGTTTTTGTGTAGTTTTGAGATGTGCATGTGAGAATAGAGTGAAATGAAGAAGGAATAGATGAAGTTTTGACAAAGAATCAATAGAATATCAACTTGAGATCAAAGTTTTGATGTTGAACAAGATTTGAGTGTTATACTACTTTTACAATGCACACCACGGTCGTGGTGACATGGAACGACCATGGTGGTGCACTCACATTCAATAAAGAAATTGTCAGCAATTTAGAAAATCACCCAAGTATAGAACCAGGGCAGAATAGTCGTGCAAGGTAGCATGGTCGTGGTACACATGGCAGGTGGTGTGCGACCACGAGCTTCCCCAATATCCCCCTCTAACCCCCAAAAACACCCCCGTTAGGCCTCTAATCAATACCAAATCGATCCCCAGCCATCCCTCTACCATTTCCACCACCTATTCTTCCCCAATCGCTCTGCCATCTCCACATCCATCTCCACATCCGCCCAACAACCACCTTCACCAAAACTCCAAGAAAACCCTTCACTTTTTGCACAAATGAAAAGAAAGTAAACTACATGGCATGCATGTATGCAAAGCAGTAAACTCCTAAGCTAGATAGAAAAACAAGCAAAAATGTGAAAAACAACAAACAAAGAGTAAATAGAAGGTGAGATACAAAAATGAGTGAAAGTAGAATGAGGGCATACCACCCTACCACCCCAAACTTTTGAATAATTTTGTCCTCAACATGACAATAAAGTCTAGGATGATAGGGTAGACAATCACTGTGGTGGTGGTGGAGGTGCTCCTCCCTGTATGTAATAGTTGACCCAGCAGTCTGACTGTGGAGGCAGATAACTATCCTGAAAAGCTAATAAAGAACTCCTCCAGTCTTCACCCCACTGTGGGTTCCTCTGGGCCTGGGCATTGTGAAACTAATAAAGGTGGTTGACCTGGTAATGCATATGTTGATGGTCCAACCACATAGCATCATGTGTCCTTTGGAATCCCTCCTGGGCCTGTAGAATTCTATCTTGCGTCACCTGAATGCCCTCCAGCTGTGCATGAATGGTACCGATATCATATGCATTCACTGACGGTTATTGTGGATTTGATAGTCCCATCCTTTCTTTTGTTTGCTTCACCCGTCTATCCACTCTATGCTCTGCCGTCTGCCTCTGCTCAGCCACCTGTGCAGGCTCTCCTAGACCCCCAGCAAATAGCACTTCAGGTAACAGCGCCAGAAAGCTTGGTGTGTTTGTGGATGAAAATATGTGAAATCTAGAGATTAAGGTAGTGGAAATGGTAGGGGAATGATTGGGAATGATTTGGGAGTAATTTGGTGAGGATTCGAGGGTTGGAATGGGCAGGATGAGTGTTGCACGATCACTAGGGTGTGGAGCACGACCGTTCTGTTCTTCAAAAAATGAGCAAGTGAATAGAAATTTTGCAAATTCTGACTTAAAGTTGCTGGAATCGGGCTGCGGCACAGTCGTGGTGGCTTCGGTACCACACACTTGTATCATGTCATAGAAAGCTTGGTGTGATTTTGCTAGAGGTGCAACCCACTAGCCGATTTGACCCAACTAGATGCACCCCACGAGGTCGTAACACACGTGATGGGAATTTGCTTTCGAAATTTATAAACCTAAACTAGCTACCTACGTCTACTAAAACACTACACCCGCAAGCACACGGGGTCGTGTCATAGTATAGGAAGGTGGCAAGTAAAGGGTAGATCCACAGGGAAAAGAGGGGGCACTAGAGCTAGGTTAGTTTAGCTAGGTTCCTACTTTGGAGACTAGGGTTAAGGGTTTGAAGGCTATTTTGATTGTCAAACTACTATGAACAAGCAAGGAATTTAAAGACAAGAATGAAATCTAAGTTATCCCTAAGCTAGAGCAGGGCTAAACAAGCAAGGAAAGGCTAAGCTAGGTATGAAAAGGCAAATTATACTAAGGAAAACAAGAGAGAATTCATAAAGCAATTAAAGAGCTACACTAGGCATGAACAAGACAAGAGAAAAGCAAGAAGCTAACTAAGCAGGTAAAGAGCTAACTAAGCGAAGTAAGCACAAAACTAGGGTTTTAAGCAGTAAAGCGATGTGTGGGATGTTTAGGGGTATGAACTTATCACTTAATTTGGGGGGTGGCATATGAATATTATGATTCCATTTAGATTATCCAAACCAAACAACAAGTTAGAGTCTAATGAATTAACCTAAGCTAATAAAAGGCCATGGATATGCTAGGTTATGTATAGGGGAACTAGTCCCTAACACCCCGTACTACCCTTACGAGGCTCAATTGAGTTAGGGATTAGGTTCAATTAAATTAGAGATTAATCAAGTCTAAGTTTCTATATTATACATTCATAGGGAAATTTGGGGCCGAGGGTAGTAATGGGGAGGTGAAATTAGGGTTTTGAACCCCAATTCCCCCACATCATAGCCTTGAGAAGGCTTCATACTAATTGCACTATAATTATCCAATCTAGCTACTTAGATCACTCACTTAGGTTTATGGAGATTGATTAGGATGTAGGAAGATGGGAGGCAACCTAGGGATCCAAGAATTGGACCTAGGGGCAAATTCCAAAATTCACACATATAAGCAATTTGTCTTAATTCCTAGGTGATTTCACACACAAATCAACAAACAATCCATGGAGAATGAAATGAAAATAGAATATAATCATTAACAAATGGAATTACAATGTTTACATGTCATTTTCCCCCAAAATAGTATCAAAGTAACATAATTTCCCCCAAACAACCCACCCACAGGGGCCTAGCTACTCATAGAAATGGAAAATACAAAAAGAGAGAAGAAAGAGGTAGAAGAAGCCATGGAGCTCGGTGTACTTGAAGCAATCTTCCTCTCAAGCAGCTGTAGAACGTCCTCCTCCCTCCTCCAAGGATGAAATAATGTGGAATGATGAATGGAAGTGAATGGAAGGCTTAAATATGGGGGGTTATGTGGTGGAAATGGTGAAATGGAGTGGATTTGAGGTGGATATGGAGTGGAATGTAGTAGATGGCAATTTGGTGAGCTAGGAGGTGGTGGAAGGTATCTAGCTTCATGCCCCAACCACTACCTAGGTATATATAGGTGTGCGGGGGCACTAGGTTAAGTAGGGGTAAGATTGGAAAATAAGTGTGAAAAAGTTAGGTTTTGAGGTGGTAGCACGGCCATGGTGGGTAGAAGTGACCACGACCATGGTGGAGGAGAACAACCGTGTTGGTTAAGTGTTAAATCAACAGGTTGATGGGTGAAAATGAAGGCTGGTAGAACGGCCGTGCTGGGCGGCACGACCATGTTGGGGACTAGGTAGAACGCTTGTGTTGGGTAGTACGGCCGTGGTGGAGGGGTTGTGATGAGGCCGTTCTGAGAAGCACGCTTGTTCCATCTTCATCTAGCCTAGCACGGATGTGGTGGGGTCTTCATGGAATGGTCATGTTGGGTAGCATGGCCATGGTGGCTGATTTGTTGAACTTCAAAGTTTTAACATTCAACCTGTAATCTTTGCTTAATTGACAGTACGGCCATTCCATGGTACCACGACTGTGCTGGGGTCTTCAAGTAATGAAATGGCTTCAAACTTTGTTATCCATTAACTTATTTGCTTAAGCTTGACTCTTGGCCACTAGGGGTAGGTTGGGGGAGCTCTAGGGCCTTCTTTGGGCCCCTCCATCTCTCTCGTCCATCCAAGTGTGGTCCTAGCACAGGAAAAACATGCAAATAATGTCCATAAGTGCATTTTACACAAATATGCATATTAAGGGAAATAACATGTAATCTAATAGGTATAGATGTGATTGAAATGCAAAATGCCACAAGACGAATCCCTAAAATAGGGTCGAATTGCCACCCCAAACTTGAAACATACTTGTCCTCAAGCATGCTCGAACTCAATCTCTCTACAAACTTTTCGCAGTCAAGACATGACAAGTGCAATGTAAAAGGTGATTATTGCTAAATTGTATCAAAGATGATTAAGTACATGCATTTCACCTCTCTCCTCTCCTACTTTCACACTCCAATCATGAAAAGTGCACAAAGCCCATGAACTTCAAATATAGTGCATAAAATACACAAGTTATCCATATTTCTTCCATAAAGATCTGGGTAAACCGTTTCATGATGGTGTTAATCAAGGATGACTAGGAGTGTTGTTTCACATTCATGCATTCAATCTTATATTTCAAATCACACCAAATGACCCATGTGTGTGCGGAAAGGGGACAAATTAGCTAAGTTTGATGCTTCTTAGCTCAATGGGTATGAAAATGGAACAAAGGGTTGTGATAAGATTTTTGGAGTGTTTTTACACACTCATCTTTTCTTTATTTTAATGCTCTTAAACAGGAGCATCCTTTTATTTTTTTTTCTTTTCTTTTTCTTTGTCCTTGGCATAGATAGGGCATATGGTGGATATAGTGAAGTGGAGAGATGGAGATGTGGCCACCCCAAACTTTTGGAGGTGGCCAAGGTTGATTATGTGCACTAAGGCATCTTTTTATGAGGCAGAGGGGTATGAAGATGGTGGAAGAAGAATCGAATCAAAGAGGGGTCATTGGTATGATTCTCCACATAAGACATATTGCATGAAAATTAATCCAATACTTCATCCTAGATATCACACCAAATGAATGAACAAGATGAAATTGATATATCAATTAAGTGATTCTACAAACACTAAGCGTTCAAAGCTTGCTCAACTCACAATTCAACCAAATCAATCACAATCATGAGAGAGGTGATGCACATGTAAAAATTCAAACATTGATACCACTTAGCAATAAAGCATGACATTTCACTTGCACTAGTCAAAGGTTGTCATTTTTACTCAAAACAATTGAGATTGGGTCAAAACACACTTTTTAGACAAGAAATTCCAAATTTGGGCAAAATTGGCCAAAATAGTGCCAAGTTGCCTCCAATCACATCTAAACCTATATTATTGAACTTAAAATAGAAAACAAGAAAATCCTAACTAAAACATGCAAAAATTACCAAAAATCTACAGGATATGCAATGCATGGAAAAAAGAGCAATTTTTTTGAAAATTACGCACAAATGACAAGAAAATAAACTACATGGCATGTAGGTATGCAAAGTAGTAAACTTCTAAGCTAGATATCAAAATAAGAAAAAATGTGAAAAACAACAAACAAAGAGTAAATAGTAGGTGAGATACAAAAATGAGTGAAAGTAGAATGAGGGCATACCGCCCTACCACCCTAAACTTTTGAATGATGTTGTCCTCAGCATGACACTAAAGTCTAGGATGATAGGGTAGACGATCACTGTGGTGGTGGTGGAGGTGCACCTCCCTATCTGTAATAGTCATCCCAGTAGTATGATTGTGGAGGCGGATAGCTGTCCTGAAAAGCTGATAAAGAACTCCACCAATCTTCACCCTACTTTGGGTTCCTCTGGGCCTGGGTGTTGTGAAACTGATAAAGGTGGTTAACCTGGTAATGCATATGTTGATGGTCCAACCACATGGAGTCTTGTGTCCTTTGGAATCCCTCCTAGGCCCGTAGAATTCTATCTTGCGCAGCCTGAATGCCCGCCATCTGTGCATGAATGGTACCCATATCATATGCATTCACTGAAGGTTGATGTGGCTCTGACGCTCCCATCCTTTCTTCTCTTTGCCTCACCCATCTTGCCGCTCTTTCCTCCGCCGTCTGCCTCTGCTCATCCACCTATGAAGACTCTCCTAGACCCCTAGCAAATATCACTTCAGGTAACAGTGCCAGAAAGCTTGGTGCGTTTGTAGATGAAAATTTGTGAAATCTGGAGATTAAGGTAGTGGAAATGGTAGGGGAATGATTGGGAATGATTTGGGAGTGATTTGGTGAGGATTCGAGGGTTGGAATGGGCGGGCAGAGTGCTACACGGTCACTAGGGAACGGAGCACGTCCATTTTGTTCTTCAGAAAATGAGCAAGTGAATAGAAATTTTGCAAATTCTGACTTAAAGTTGCTAGAATCGGGCTGCGGCACGGATGTGCTTCACGGCACGACCATGGTGGCTTCGTTTACCACGGCCGTGATGCCTTGCATGTACATTCTGCCTTGGTTCTACACTTGGGTGATTTTCTAAATTTCTGACGATTTCTTTCTTGAATGTGAGTGCACCACCACGGCCATTCCATGTCACCATGGTTGTGGTGTGCACTGTAACAACAATATAACACTCAAATCTTATTCAACATCAAACCTTTGATCTCAAGTTGATATTATGTTGATTCTTTGTCAAAATTTCATCTATTCCTTCTTCATTTCACTCTGTTCTCACCTACACATCTCAAAAGTACACTAAAACTATCAAATACAAGTGTGTGTTTGTGTTTTCTTGGAAAAAAGTAAAAACAAAGCAAAAGTATAAAAAATGTAGATTGGGTCAAAAATTCCCAAACCTAGGTGGGTTGCCTCCCAAAAGCACTGAGTTTCTTGCCTTCAACTAGGCTTCTTGGTGATTCTTCAAAATTCACCCATTTGTAATCTTCATGTGCCCATTCTTGCAAAACATGCATCCTTCATTTGCACTCAATCTATTTTCCTCATCCCTTTCATCACAATAATCTTCACCAATTTCTTCACCTTGGTGTCCTCTCAAATCCCGATTTGGACTTGTGAAGTGATCATGTCCAATATCCCTGTCTTGGACTCGCCGGAATGGGGTCTTGTACATGTTGATGTTGATCTTCATGTCCATAAATGAGATTGTCATAGTGCCACTACGTACATGAATGTCGAAATCATCTGTAGATAAGAACGGCCTCCCCAAGATGATGGGAATCTTCCTATCCTCTGGCTCCATATCAAGTACAATGAAATCCGCCGGGAACACCATGCCTTTTTCTTTATCTATCATCACCAAGACATCATCCACTTTACCTCTAGGCACCTTTATGGATCTACCCGCCAACTGGAGAGTGCAATGTGCCAGCTTCAACTTGCCTAAGCCCAGCTCAACATAGACATGATATGGCATCAAATTCACACTAGATCCCAAATCAAGTAAGGAATTGTCTATGCGATGTCCCCCTATGTAACTAGGTATGAGTGGGGCTCATGGGTCCTTTCTCTTCACGGGAAGGGAATGTTGTATGATGGAGCTCACTTGTTCACTCAATCTCACCTTCTTTGGAATCCTCCCCATTGACCTTCTGTTCACAGTGCATAGGTTCTTGAGGAACTTGGCATATGATGGGATTTTCTTGATAGCATCCAATAATGGAATGTTCACCTTCACTTGGCGAAACACCTCAAGAATATCAACATTGTGCTTTTGCATCCTTTTCAATCTCAGTGGTTCATCTAGTACTTCTACAAATGGAGGATCACTAGTTTTTGCCGCACTTACATGAACATGAGGCGGAACGCTAGGGATGGTAGGACCTGCAAAATGGATATGTGGTGGATCACATGGAATCCCAAACTCAACATGCGGTATCACAACATCAACTTCAGCAATATCAATCACAGTATCACCACTTGGCTGCCATTGCTTTGCTTTATCAACCTTTCTTTGACTTGCGGGTTGCTCAAGAGTTTTCCCACTCCTTAGAACTATCACATCACTACCTTACTCATGATGGGGAGAGGGAGCATGTTGTGGCTGTGGAGGAGGTGGGGGTGACACTTGGGGTTGAAATTGAGGTGGAGAAGAGAATTGGGGGGGAGGAGAGATTTGAGGTTGGAAAGTGAAGTTTTGGGAAAATTGAGGTGGTGAAGGTGGTGGAGGAGTGTAAGGTTGGGGATAGCCTTGGAAGGAGTGAATAGGATGCACTTGCATGGGGGGCGGATTGTAGAAAACTTGTGAAGAGGGCATGGGTCCACTTGCTTCATGGTGGCTCACAATGGATCTTGAAGCTAACTTTTCTTCTTGAAGAGCAAGTGTAGAAGAGAGTTGCTCTATCTTTTTTTTAAGCCTTGCAACATCTTTTTGGACATCATCAATAATATTCAATCTTGAGAGAACCCCTTCCTCAAACCTTGAGTTGTAGCTTGGACTTTGTGGATCCGAGCGACTATAGGAGTAAGGTGTCTTCACTTCTCCCTCAAAAGAACTAATGTAGTTGACCGGATGGCAAGGACCATTTGTCACCTGGTTCTTCATGAAGTTCACCATGTCACCAAGAATCTTCATCACTTGCGGGCTTGAGTCATCATGAGTAGGACGTGTCACACCAAAGGCATACCCCCTTTCATTCATCATGCTAGAAGCTCGAATTCTTGATCCTTCAGCCAACTGCTCAAATAAAGGCCAGATCTCCTCAAGTGGCCTAGCCATGAAAACTCCTCCACAAGAAGAGTCAATTATGTCTTGGTCCTTTAGAGACAAACCAGAGTAGAATGATTGAACTAGCTGCAAAAAAGGGATCTCATGGTGAGGACACTCTCTCAACAACTTTTTGAATCTCTCCCATGCATTATGAAACTGCTCATTTCCCATTTGACTAAAACTTGTCACGACACGCCGCATTTGTGTCAACCTTGCTATAGAGTAGAATTGTCTCAAGAAGGCATTCTTAATTGTTTCCCAACTCATAATGTCCCTTCTTGAGGCATACCAATCTTTAGCTCTATCTTTGAGGGAGAAAGAGAACAAGGTCAACCAGATTGTATCATCACTATCCGTCAGCGTCCTAAAGGTGGAGCATACTTCAAGAAAGGAGTCCAAGTGCCTGTAGGGGTTCTCACTCTCCAAGACGTAGAAGATGGGCAAGAGCCCAAGAAGATCTAGAGGAATAGAGAATTGCTCCCCTGGAATTTGATCAACCCTGTTAGCAATTGGTGATTTGTAGTTTCCAGACATGAAGTAGTCTTGAAGTGGCTTGTGAGGTGCACTTTGGCATTCCATCTTGTTTCCTCCTGAATGGCTTGTCACATGCACAAAGAGAAACAAAAAAAAAGCGAACAAGTTAGCAAACCAATATACACAAAGAATGCAAAGAAAAATGAATGAAGAATAGCAATATGAGGGAAGTAGGAAAAGTCAAAGAAAAACTAACTAGCTAGGCTGAGCGCCTCTAATCCCCGGCAATGGTGCCAGAAAGCTTGGTGTGATTCAGCTAGAGGTGCAACACACTAGCCGATTTGAACCGACTAGATGCGCCCCACGAGGTCGGAACACACGTGATGGGAATTTTCTTTCAAAATTTATAAACCTAAACTAGCTACCTACGTCTAATAAAACACTACACCCGCAAGCACACAAGGTCATGTCATAGTATAGGAAGGTGGCAAGTAAAGGGTCAATCCACATGGAAAAGAGGGGGCACGAGAGATAAGTTAGTTTAACTGGGTTCCTACTGTGGAGACTAGGGTTAAGGGTTTGAAGGTTGTTTTGATTGTCAAACTACTATGATCAAGCAAGGAATTTAAAGACAAGAATGAAATCTAAGTTATCCCTAAGCTAGAGCAGGGCTAAACAAGCAAGGAAAGGCTATGCTAGGTATGAAAAGGCAAATTACACTAAGACAATCAAGAGAGAAGCAAAAGACCAATTAAAGAGCTATACTAGGCTTGAGCAAGACAAGAGAAAAGCAAGAAGCTAACTAAGCAGGTAAAGAGCTAACTAAGCTATGCAAGCACAAAACTAGGATTTTAAGCAGTAAAGAGATGTGTGGGATGTTTAGGGGTATGAACTTATCACTTAAGTTGGGGGGGTGACATATGAATATTATGATTCCATTTAGATTATCCAAACCCAACAACAAGTTAGAGTCTATAGAATTAACCTAAGCTACTAACTGGCCATGGATATGATAGGTGTGTATAGGGGAACTAGTCCCTAACACCCCCTACTACCCTTACGAGGCTCAATTGGGTTAGGGATTAGGTTCAATCTAATTAGAGCCTAATCAAGTATAGGTTTCTAGATTAGACATTCATAGGGAAATTCGGGGCCGAGTGTGACGTCCCCAGATTTTGATTTCTCCAAACCCTATTGGGAATGAGATGTCAGAATCCAAAAACATCATCCAATCATATCAGAAAGCAATGCGGAAGCATAATACGCATACATGAACATACAACCATAACATTTCTCAACATTCAACATGTGTCCTTATACAACATGAATTATTACACAATGATTTACAATTACATATTGAATGGAAATTCTACAATCTACGAACATGTATGCTAAACTAGGATCTACACAATAGGCACAACCTGTACAACTTGCTCACATCCTGTACTTTTCTCCCATTCTATCTCTGAACCTAAAACATACGTGAAACAACAAATCAACACACAAGGTGTTGCGTACATGGGTAGAAAGATACATATATTTATGGATTTCATAATTTTGAAAAAGATTTGCAGAAGGAAAGAAAATCATAGAAAACACTTCTTTATTAAGCGAGATACGCCAATTTAAGTCATTTTCCTAGATGAATTGCATTATCAAGGTGGACTAGTACCAAAACATAAATATTGGGCCCATCCCCGTGTACCAAGTACTCTAGGGAAAGTCCCCGTACACCATGTGCTCTAGGGAGGTGTACTAACCAACATTAATCCATTCCCTCGTAAGGGGGATAATGAACACCTTAAATAACTACAAAGAATCTACTTATCATTTATGTTTACAAGTGATAAAACATCGAGTACTATATAGTGCTACTACATCCAATATTTGCAAATAGAAGAGAGTATACATACATATCATGATTGCAAGTAAGAAAACCATAGTCATATAATTAAATAAACCCACGTACCTGAGTTTAGAGAATTCTAATCATATCCACGATCATCTAGATAAACTGGCCAACACCTGATTTAAAGAAATTAATCATAATTAATACAAGGTTCACCGTTATTAATGGTATTTTGGTCCAGTTTAGGATTTAAGTCAAATCTAGGTGTTACTAGTCTAAAAGTGTATCTCTGGTATTTTTCTACTGATCATGCTGCCATTTTAGAGGTCTGGTCCAAATTTCATATTTTTCTGGTACTTTTCCTATTTTCTAGAATTAATATGAGGTTTAAAGCATCTAAAATATGCAATAATTGGGAAAAGTCTAATATGCATCCGTAATACTAAGATTTGAGTCAACATATATTCTCTTTATGATATTGAGGCTCAAAAGAAATATTATAAGATTTTATATCAGCTGGATAGTATTTATTCTAATTATATGAAGCCCATAAAGGAGTATTATAAACTTAACCAAATATCACCAAAAATTATGTCCTAAATGTCTGATCTAGAGATTTCATAAGAAAGAGGGAATTTTTATGAATCTAGGGGTATTTTGGGGGAATTTATTGGCCAATGGATCCTTTCTCTATTGCATTTCTAAGATCTAGACATTAATTAAGATATTTACCTTTTTCATGAAAATACTAGCCGTCGGATCCCTGCATAGGGACCCAGATACATGCCATGTAGCCCTGAACAGCGTCACTCCATTTACTAGCCCAAGTGGGCTGGCCGGTTCAGAAGCGAGTCAGGGTCCTTGATCGGTCGCCCCACGCGTCTACCCCGTTCGCGACTCCAGGCGACAGTTGTCGTGGCGCCGCTGAAGCCATGAGTTCCGACGAGGTGATCCGATGTGAAGTTGTGTAGAGGCTTGAATTTATGTGCAAGCTAGCAGCACCCTCCTCGCAGGCAGATTGGTCTCTCAACCTCACCGACATTCCAGGTAAGCCGCCGTCGCCATGGCTCCTCGGATAGAGCTGAGGGTCCCAATCCGGCTAGGTGGTCGTCTCCCCGGAGTGGGAGGTGCTCTGTTTCCTCTTCCAAACAGAGCTTCGCTCATCTGTAGCTCCAGGAGGATCATTGTTGCTCTTCAGCAATGTTAGGTTCGCAGAAAGAATGCACATGGATGTAGGCACCTCTCCTTATTGCGATCGCCGTTGATCAAAAGGTGGATCTTTGGCGATCCAGGGTGGAGAAGGGTGACAGACGTTCTCCCTTCTTGCCCCAATGAAACCTCCGCCACCTAGGAAGACTCCAGTGAGCAGGAATGTCTGGTGATGGCCTTCGCTTAATGCCCGTCCTTGAGTGTCGTCACTGGGGGGGTGATCTCCGACAAGCTAGACGCAACTGTGTGCCTTTCCACCATGCCGAGGAACACCATGACTAGCCAAAGTTCCAAGGTGGAATCCTGCTAGAACTCTAGTATCTTCAGATGTCTGCAGGTAACTGACGTCAGATCCTGGGTTGCCCTCTCCGACTGCACCTCCTCCTCATCTATGAGGATGAATCTGTGAGAACAACGCAGGAAGGTGTAGGAGGACGAAAGTTGCACCAGTGTCCCCAGTCATCTTCGATCGCCAGAAAGACTCAACCTAATACAAGAAGCTTCCTAATCTACTTGAAGTCATCTACGAGTCTCTTCCATACATTCCTCCTTTAGTCACTCTCTCATTCTCATTGAAAGATACCTCGCTATAGGCAGGATCTTGTTCTCTCCCTATACGCCATCTCATGCCCCAATTCATGAGTTGTTGGGATGTTAGGAGATAGAGACATTGAGGACTCTCTCTCTTAGAAGTCATGTTGATCCGTATTTTGAGCACTAGCCGGTGCTGGAAACACATGACATGGTCATCGTCAATCCACATCTTGCGGGAGGTAGTGGATGAGTAGTTCTTATTCATCTTATGATCTAGGGTTAGGATAGGTCCAAACACCTATTATCAAACTAACGCACCCCAAATTCCTACTGTCCGAGTGACAAATTGATATCACAATCACTAGTTCAAACAAATCAATGAACTTATCCCAACTATTAACATGTTTCAATAATTTTCATGACATTTAAACCTCAAATCTTAATAAAATAAGTCTCAAAAGACTTTATATGATCTTCATAACCTCATGGTTCATCAATATACCCATCAAGCTCATTGTAACTACTCAATGGACCTATTGGTATTGTAAGGAAGCAAATCATTTAACCTACTCAATCGTCATATTTGAACACAATTATTGTTCTAATCACCAATTGGGTATCTGGTTCACTTTTTGAGTGAAAAGAGTCAGTAACTAGATAAACAATTCCTATATTTGGTATCAATCATTTGAATGACACATATGCTCTTAAGATAATATATTGGTTATCAAAACCCTAAATTCCAAGGTTATCACATTCACCCCACCTTATATGGAATTTCGTCCTCAGAATTCAACTAGTTTCACAATCATGGTGATATTAAAAAGTTCAACTTCATATACATATTCATTGCTTAGGTTCTAAGACCACCATAGTTGCATGCACTCTAAGTTTTCGGCTTAGGGTCTAGAGATTCTTGGGTGTGTTCACCCCACCTTATATATGTGGAAGCATCACTTAATGTCTTAGCCATAACATGACATTATGATATCTTAGGATTACATCACCCCTAAGGGTACATGCTTTGTTCATACTTTTAAATTTAAGGAGGAATTCGTTTATATTCCATGATATTCAGATCATTCAAATCTAACATCATTAACATCTTACAATGATTTCAGCATTAGAGGAGATTTATCTTCATCCTTGACATTAGAATTTTTCTACTTAAGAAGGGCTTACACAACATGTTTGACCATTAGGGTTTCACCCCATGGTGTAATATTCATACTCAACTTAGAAGCATATATTGAGAAGGATCAAAGTTACAAACTATATTTTTGATCATATATCCTATGATCCAAAAATATCTTTATATCAAGTTCATGAGTTCAACTTTTTATGTCTTGCATGTATTATGTGAAGGGAAAAAGAGAATATACTAAGTTTATCCCATGATCTCAGCATCATATCTCTCATGTTTCATACGAAGGGGAAGGGAATATTTTAAACTCAAACTTATCATGATTTCAATCTTGGTTACTACATGTATGATATAGGGGGGGGGATATAGAATAGGTCAAGCTTATATGAGTGACTTCTCATATATAAATCATCTATATAGCTCAAGTGAGGTTTCTATCATCATATATTAAGAAAGAGAAGAAGAAGGGAGAACATGTATTTTGAGTATCTTTTGCACAAAGCATCATACTCTCATAACTAGAGTTCATATATTACCTCACTTGCAACTAATGATGAGATTCACAAAATATGTCACTCTATCTAGGACCTAACTCAGCCAAAGGATTGACTTTATCATATGGGTCATCTACCCATCCTTTTCTTTTACCCAATTCTCACATATAGATTTGAATCATGCATAAGGACTCAACTCAACACTAAAGAGTAATCTAGTGTAGGATAATTTTTTTTTCTTAACACATATCTCATATATTGGAGGCTAGGTCCTATGACCTTCTCCCTGTGGGTCTTACTCCCTCTAGAGTTCACCACATATCCCATCCTACCACTAGATATCCTCGTATAAGAGCTTGAGTCTCATGCACACTCATCTCTATCTTAACTTAGCTTATCTTAAGTAGGAAAAGGGAATGTACTTTCATCATTATGACTTAGCATAGATCCTCTAAGAGTGGATTCAGCTCATATAAAACTCAAATCATAATAAGGAAACTTATACCATCATATATCAAAGTTAGATAAGATTCTACATGCTTATTTCCTTCATCTTTCTTTTATCTATCTATCTATCACATCACCTTCTGAGGCTCTAGACGTCTAATCTAGATCTATTCTCTCTTCTAGACTGATGTCACTCCCTTTCACTTAGGTTGCACAAGCACTAACTACTCTCCTGTGTGAGGGACACATTTTCATATTTACATATATTTAATAAAATATTATATAGTTTTTCTCCGAGAAAGAAGACGTCAGAGAAATCTATCGAGGCTCGAGCCGATTGGAAAACAAAACCAAATCAGCAAAATCGAGTGTCCCACACACAGTAGATAGTCTAGTGTCATGTCACCTAGTGAAATCATGAGAACGAGATGTAGACTAGTGTAGCTACCCAATACATATGAGCTCTATATGCAAAGGGTTTTAGACACTTGTCTATACCTAGTTCTCGAACATCTAGGTTCTAACCTAGAGGCTAAGTCGAACCTAATCCTTGTTCAACAACTCACTATGTTTCTAGTATTTAAAGTGAAAGGTGAAATTTAATTTTTATGTTTCATGATGAGCAATTGTCAGGTGTAGCTAATGTTCAGTCTCTGATACCAACTATGACGTCCCCGGATTTTGATTTCTCCAAACCCTATTGGGAATGAGATGTCAGAATCCAAAAACATCATCCAATCATATCAGAAAGCGATGTGGAAGCATAATACGCATACATGAACATACAACCATAACATTTCTCAACATTCAACATGTATCTTTATACAACATGAATTATTACACAATGATTTACAATTACATATTGAATGGAAATTCTACAATCTACGAACATGTATGCTAAACTAGGATCTACACAATAGGCACAACCTGTACAACTTGCTCACATCCTGTACTTTTCTCCCATTCTATCTCTGAACCTAAAACATACGTGAAACAACAAATCAACACACAAGGTGTTGCGTACATGGGTAGAAAGATACATATATTTATGGATTTCATAATTTTGAAAAAGATTTGCAGAAGGAAAGAAAATCATAGAAAACACTTCTTTATTAAGCGAGATACGCCAATTTAAGTCATTTTCCTAGATGAATTGCATTATCAAGGTGGACTAGTACCAAAACATAAATATTGGGCCCATCCCCGTGTACCAAGTACTCTAGGGAAAGTCCCCGTACACCGTGTGCTCTAGGGAGGTGTACTAACCAACATTAATCCATTCCCTCATAAGGGGGATAATGAACACCTTAAATAACTACAAAGAATCTACTTATCATTTATGTTTACAAGTGATAAAACATCGAGTACTATATAGTGCTACTACATCCAATATTTGCAAATTGAAGAGAGTATACATACATATCATGATTGCAAGTAAGAAAACCATAGTCATATAATTAAATAAACCCACGTACCTGAGTTTAGAGAATTCTAATCATATCCACGATCATCTAGATAAACTGGCCAACACCTGATTTAAAGAAAATAATCATAATTAATACAAGGTTCACCGTTATTAATGGTATTTTGGTCCAGTTTAGGATTTAAGTCAAATCTAGGTGTTACTAGTCTAAAAGTGTATCTCTGGTATTTTTCTATTGATCATGCTGCCATTTTAGAGGTCTGGTCCAAATTTCATATTTTTCTGGTACTTTTCCTATTTTCTAGAATTAATATGAGGTTTAAAGCATCTAAAATATGCAATAATTGGGAAAAGTCTAATATGCATCCGTAATACTAAGATTTGAGTCAACATATATTCTCTTTATGATATTGAGGCTCAAAATAAATATTATAAGATTTTATATCAGCTGGATAGTATTTATTCTAATTATATGAAGCCCATAAAGGAGTATTATAAACTTAACCAAATATCACCAAAAATTATGTCCTAAATGTCTGATCTAGAGATTTCATAAGAAAGAGGGAATTTTTATGAATCTAGGGGTATTTTGGGGGAATTTATTGGCCAATTGATCCTTTTTCTATTGCATTTCTAAGATCTAGACATTAATTAAGATATTTACCTTTTTCATGAAAATACTAGCCGTCGGATCCCTGCATAGGGACCCAGATACATGCCATGTAGCCCTGAACAGCGTCACTCCATTTACTAGCCCAAGTGGGTTGGCCGGTTCAGAAGCGAGTCAGGGTCCTTGATCGGTCGCCCCACGCGTCTACCCCGTTCGCGACTCCAGGCGACAGTTGTCGTGGTGCCGCTGAAGCCATGAGCTCCGACAAGGTGATCCGATGTGACATTGTGCAGAGGCTTGAATTTATGCGCAAGCTAGCAGCACCCTCCTCGCAGGAAGATTGGTCTCTCAACCTCACCGACATTCCACGTAATCCGCCGTCGCCATGGCTCCTCGGACAGAGATGAGGGTCCCAATCCGGCTAGGTGGTCGTCTCCCCAGAGTGGGAGGTGCTATGTTTCCTCTGCCAAACATAGCTTTGCTCATCTGTAGCTCCAGGAGGATCATTGCTGCTCTTCAGCAATGTTAGGTTCACAGAAAGAATGCAAATGGATGTAGGCACCTCTCCTCACTGCGATCACCGCTGATCAAAAGGTGGATCTTTGGCGATCCAGGGTGGAGAAGGGCGACGGACGTTCTCCCTTCTTGCCCCGATGAAACCTCCACCACCTAGGAAGACTCAGGCTAGTAGGAATGTCCGGTGATGGCCTTCGCTTAACACCCGTCCTTGAGTGTTGTCGCTGGGGGGGTGATCTCCGGCGAGCTAGACACAACTGTGTGCCTTTCCACCATGCCGAGGAACACCATGACTAGCCAAAGTTCAAAGGTGGAATCCTGCTAGAACTCTAGGATCTTCAGATGTCTGCAGGTAACCGACGTCAGATCCTGGGTTGCCCTCTCCGACTCCACCTCCTCCTTATCTATGAGGATGAATCTGTGAGAACAACGCAGGAAGGTGCAGGAGGACAAAAGCTGAACCAGTGTCCCCAGTCATCTTTGATCACCAGAAAAACTCAACCTAATACAAGAAGCTTCCTAATCTACTTGAAGTCATCTACGAGTCTCTTCCATACATTCCTCCTTCAGTCACTCTCTTATTCTCATTGAAAGATACCTCGGTATAGGTAGGATCTTGTTCTCTCCCTATACGCCATCTCATGCCCCAATTCAGGAGTTGTTGGGATGTTAGGAGAGAGAGACATTGAGGACTCTCTCTCTTAGAACTCATGTTGATCCGTATTTTGAGCACTAGCCGGTGCTGGAAACACATGACATGGTCATCGTCTATCCACATCTTGCGGGAGGTAGTGGATGAGTAGTTCTTATTCATCTTATGATCTAGGGTTAGGATAGGTCCAAACACCTATTATCAAACTAACACACCCCAAATTCCTACTGTCCGAGTGACAAATTGATATCACAATCACTAGTTCAAACAAATCAATGAACTTATCCCAACTATTAACATGTTTCAATAATTTTCATGACATTTAAACCTCAAATCTTAATAAAATAAGTCTCAAAAGACTTTATATGATCTTCATAACCCCATGGTTCATCAATATACCTCTCAAGCTCATTGTAACTACACAATGGACCTATTGGTATCGTAAGGAAGCAAATCATTTAACCAACTCATTCGTCATATTTGAACACAATTATTGTTCTAATCACCAATTGGGTATTTGGTTCACTTTTTGAGTGAAAAGAGTCAGTAACTAGATAAACAATTCCTATATTTGGTATCAATCATTTGAATGACACATATGCTCTTAAGATAATATATTGGTTATCAAAACCCTAAATTCCAAGGTTATCACACCGAGGGTAGTAATGGGGAGGTGAAATTAGGGTTTTGGACCCTAATTCCCCCACATTCTAGCCTTGAGAAGGCTCCATACTAATTGCACTAGAATTATCCAATCCAGCTACTTAGATCACTCACTTAGGTTTAGGGAGATTGATTAGGATGTAGGAAGATGGGAGGCAACCTAGGGATCCAAGAATTGGACCAAGGGGAAAATCCCAAAATTCAGACATATAAGCAATTTGCCTAAATTTCTAGGTGATTTCACACACAAATCAATAAGAAATCCATGGAGAATGAGATGCAAATAGAATATAATCATTAACAAATGGAATTACAACATTTACATGTCATTTTCCCCCAACATGGTATCAAAGTAACATAATTTCCCCCAAACAGCCCACCCACAGGGGCCTAGCTACTCAAAGAAATGGAAAATACAAAAAGAAAGAAGAAAGAGGTAGAAGAAGCCATGGAGCTCAGTGTAAATGAAGCAATCTTCCTCTCCAGCAGTTGTAGGACGTCCTCCTCCCTCCTCCAAGGATGAAATGATGTGGAATGATGAAAGGAAGTGGATGGAAGGCTTAGATATGGGGGGTTATGTGGTGGAAATTGTGAAATGGAGTGGATTTGAGGTGGATATGGAGTGGAATGTAGTTGATGGAGATTTGGGGAGCTAGGAGGTGGTGGAAGGTAGCTAGCTTCATGCCCCAACCACCACCTAGGTATATATAGGTGTAGCGGGGGCACTAGGTTAAGTATGGGTAAGATTGGAAAATCAGTGTGAAAAAGTTAGGTTTTGAGGTGGTAGCATGGTCGTTCTGGGCAGCATGACCGTTGTGGGTAGAAGTGAGCATGACCGTGGTGGAGTAGAACGGTCGTATTGGTTAAGTGTTAAATCAACTAGTTGATGGGTGAAAATGAAGGCTGGTAGCACGGCCATGCTGGGCAGCACAACCGTGTTGGGGACTAGGTAGAACGGTCGTGCTGGGTAGCACGGCCGTGGTGGAGGGGTTGTAATGAGGTCATTCTGAGAAGCACGCCCGTTACATCTTCATCTAGCACAGTCGTTCTGGGCAGAACAGCCGTGGTGGGGTCTTCATGGAATGCTCGTGCTGGGTAGCACGGCCGTGGTGGTTGATTTGCTTAACTTTGAAGTTTTAACATTCAACTTGTAATATTTGCTTAATTGACAGCACGGTCGTTCCATGGTACCACGGCCGTGCTGGGGTCTTCAAGTAATGAAACGGCTTCAAACTTTGTTATCCATGGGCTTCTTTTCTTAAGCTTGACTCTTGGCCACTAGGGGTAGGTTGGGGGAGCTCTGGTGCCTTCTTTGGGCCCCGCCATCTCTCTCATCCATCCAAGTGTGGTCCAAGTACCTGAAAAACATGCAAATAATGTCCATAAGTGCATTTTACACAAATATCCATATTAAGGGAAATAACATGTAATCTAATAGGTATAGATGTGATTGAAATGCAAAATGCCACAAGATGAAGCCCTAAAATAGGGCTGAATCACAAGGTCACTCAAAAGGATGTGAATTTCATTTGGTTCAATCTGTATGAAGAATGATTCCAGTAGTTAAAGAAAAATCATACCTTATCCCTTGTTTTCACCATACCCTTAGGTAATGATGGGTTTGTAATGTTCATTGGTTCATCAAAGATGGGATTAGGATTTGTATTAGAAAGAAACAAGCATGTGGTTGCCTTTGCTTCTAGGCACCTCAAGCCCAACAAGTTGAATTACTTGACCCAACAATATGGAACTTGTTGCAATTGTCTATTCCTTAAAGATTTAGTGACTGTATCCATATGGGGCTACCTTTGACATCGTCATTGACCATAAGAGCCTGAAGTACCTGTTGACTTCGAAGGACTTGAACTTGAGACAAAGACGTTGGATGGAATATCTGAAGATTTTAGTTTCACCATATACTACCATACCGGTAAGGCCAAAGTGGTAGTTGATGTCCCCAGTAGAAAATATCTTTGTTGTCCCACTGGTTTGGTTAACCAGTGGAAGATACTAGAGTACTTTGCTTGATGGGCTCCACAACATTTGCCATATAGGATTCATCTTGCTAATATCCATATAAAGTCTGACCTATTGACTGAGTTTGTAGTGACCCAATTGACCAACCCATAGTTACAAAAGATGAAGGGTTTGATGGTGAAGCCTCAAACACACCTCTCAGTGGGTGTAGATGATGGAATCAGCTGTAAAAGTTGTATTTGGGTTCCTGAGGATTCACCTTTCATGGCTCATATCTTACAAGAGGCTCATGGATCAAAGTCCATTGTACACCCTGACACCTTTAAGATGTTTAAATAACTTCAATGACACTTTTGGTAATCTAGAATGAAGGGAGACATAGTTGCATATGTAGCAAGTTGTCTTACATGCTAGATGGTGAAGGTTGAGCACCAGCAACCCAAAGGGTTGCTTCAATCGATTGAGATTATTGAGTGGAAATTGGACCAGATCACCATTGAATTTTTGGTGGGTCTTCCCAAGACACAAAAAGTGTGGTGGACCACCTAACCAAGTTAGAAAATTTCCTTGCCATGAAGGTCATTTCCACGGTTTCAGATTTAGCTGACCTTTACATGGGAGAGATAGTTTATTTGCATGGTGTTTTGAGTTTAGTTATCTTTGATTATGACCCAAAGTTCACTTCAAAATTATGGAAACGAGTTCAAGAGGAACTCATTATGAGGATGAAATTCATCATAGCTTATCACCCTCATATGATGCATAATTTAAAAAAATGATTCAAGACCTTATAAAATTTGTTCCAAGCATTTGTGGCGGATTGGTGTGGATTTTGGGTGCAATACCCACCCTTAACTGAGTTTGCCTATAACAGTACCAAGACAGTATCAGGATGGCTTCATATGAAGCTTTTTACTAAAGTATGTGTTGATCAATGTTTCATTAGGATGATGTTGATGACAGGACCTTGCTTAGGTCAAAGGTACTATAGTTATATGATGATAGATCACTTTGATCAATTAGAGACTAAAGAGGTGATAAAATTTGTATGATGATGCAAAGCAAACATATTTGCACTATACTGTAGGTGACCATGTGTTTAGGATATACCCCTCCGAGCTATAGCTAAAAATAGAGGAGAACTAAGTCCACAATAGGTGGGTCCATTCAAGGCTTTAGAACAGATTGGCAAGGATTCTTAGGTTTAGCTTTACCACCATAGTATAGTATGATGCATGACATGTTCCATGTGTCCAATATGAAGTGTTATGTGAAGGATCCTACCCATGTGTTGAACATTAAACCAATAGAACTCCAAGGGAGGTTGATATACCCTAAGTCACTGATGGAGCTACAAAGGTTGTACCAAGAAAAACCCTAAAAGAATAATCTCGCTGGTTTAACAAAAGTAGTGCACTAATTCCCTTTCCACACAAGTGGAAGCCATATTGCAGTACACTTAAGGATCGAACCCAAAGGACAACCTTTTTAAGTAATTAAATAGATTCAAAAGTAGTAAGAGTAATATTTATCATTGAGTAGTTGCAAGATTGATTAAACTAAATTGTTACTAATAGCAATAACAATTAAAGAGGTAAATAACATGTAATAAAGAGTAATAGGGCATGTGGTTTTTCTAACCCAGGCCTGCGTAATTATCCTCATAAGATCTAACTCTCTAATACTCATTGCTAAATCATGGCTAGGTTGTTCCACCCTCAAGGGATACAAGTCCTCACCGAGTACAAACTCCCTTTGAATTGACCATCGTCGGCAACCAAGTTTGGAGTCTATAGTATTAAACTCCTTTACTTACGACTGAACATCCTTAATACATAGCAGATCAAAGTCCAATCACCTCACTATCGCTTGCGGACAGCTCAGGGAGATAATAATATCATTAGTTTGTTCTAATCATGCTGACAACAACCTACATATCGATGATTATAACTTATATGAAAAACAATTCATCAATTTTCAAAGCAAGGCATCGAGCATAATGATACTTTATTTAGCAACTATATTATTGAGTTTAGATACAAGCTAAGATGAAATACGTGTGATTGGGGCTAGTCCCCATGCCCCAACACAAAGTTTCTACTTGATCATGGTGAGGGACAACAACAAAGAGATAGTAGGAATGATGGAAAAGGCCATGACACTTGGTGAAGGAAGACCAATCTCTTTGTTATAGTCAGCACCTCTTCACTCCTCGCTAGGGTTTGTATTGCACAATGTGTCTTCTGATCACCGATAACAGATCCCTTAAATGGACGATGAGGGTTCCCTTTTATAGATGCATTCCTCACTTCTGAAACCCTAAAGTTGAATGCTTGTGGTCGAAGGCATCTACTTGCATGGCCGGTACTTAGTCCAACAGGTGACTAACATGAGTTTCTCAATTTGAACCTCACATCTTGTCCTCTATAGAGCCAGCATGGATGAACCAGAATGGTCTGGATGCTGACAACGCCTGTCAAGATGTAGAAATCCAGAAGACTCCAGTTGGATAGCGGCTCAAATCAGTCGATGGGCATAGCCGCTCGCTTGACTGGTTTGTTTGAAGGTGGTAGTAAAGAAAGTTTTTGGGTCTTCCTTCTCTTGAGGTGTAACATCATGAGGGCCCAATTGTCCATCTAGGCATCGTTGTGCAATTTTGGCTGATTATACATGAAATACATATGAAAATGCATTAAAATACAAAAAAGGGAAAATGATTTCATATAAATCAAGATAAAGATAAAATGAGGAAATAGAGACACAAGATCCCCTAAAAAGAGAATCAAACTTCATGTAAAAATGGGTAAAATATACTCATCAAACTACCCCGGACTTAGACCTTTGCGCGTCCTGAGTGAAGAAAAATAAAAAGGAAATCAATAATTGTTACTAGGTTCTAGGCCTTCCTCTCCCAACCATGAAAACCTCATCGACCCCTTTCCATCATTCATGATCAAGAAACCCTAATCCTTGGGGGTCACATAGACACACTTGGATATCCCCCAACCGGGCCTTGTTCCTCTGATTGCTAAACCCCAAAACATGCAAAGAACTACTTTCATATCAATAATACTCATGATCCATCCGCGCAAGTAGAAGTAAGCACAAGTCTGGGCTATTTGGTTGTTTGAGGGAGATAATTTAGATAAGTCCCCTGGGTATGAACTGGATGAAAGGGAGAGAAAGACATGCCATGAACCTGATTCCTTGTACTATCCTCTATATGACTCGAGTCCTTATTTGAGATTCAATTGTTTTATTTTTTTCATTCTCTATTAAACTCAGGACTTTTTATTTGTTTTTAGTTTCATTGACCACATGTTTTCATTTGGGCTCATTGGACTCTCTTTTTCATGCATGCATGTAGAAAAAAATAAAAAAAAGTGTATCTATGGAGAGGATGCCGCCCCAGACTTAGGGTTTGGCATATGGTGTTAATTTCATTTTTTTCTTTCTTTGTGGATGGTGAAGAGGTAAGACATGATGGAAGAGAAGTGGGGTCAATAGATTGACTTGTGCTTCTCCATTTGATTATTGCATCAGCATCAGATCAACATATTATAGATATAATTCCTTATATATAGGGAAAAGAATTGTTCATGAGTATTGTTGTAAGTCATGTTGGAGGGATATGTGGATTGACCTTTCAGATACCGTCTACTTATCATCACTTCCATGGTGGATGGACGCTCAATTGTTGTCATCGAATCCCAAAATTGTTCAAAACATGTTCATTCCTTAAATCTTCCTTTTGTATGGGTTCTATTAGGAACAAGACAAAAAGGTATAGTTTGTTCATATATTTTCCATTTTTAACATACATCAAAATGAACAGTAAGGTAATGGTCACATCTCACACTAAAAAAGAAAAAGAAAAAGAAAACAAAAAACAAAATGATTTGAAGGGTTTTGAATCATACACACACCCCACCCCACACTTTAAACCATTACTCATCCCGAGTAAAGTCAAGATGGAGGGAAACATTTTTAGATGTTGAAGTCGTTGGCATGTAGTCTCTATGAGTAACATGCCATTTTTCATTTGCTTCTTGCAGGAGATGTATTTGATTCAGCTGCTGAGCCTAGCATTGTAATTCAACCTTGATATGGTATTGTGTCGTGATAATATCCGCAATCATTATTTGTTGGGTATGGAATTGATAGTCCTTGCATTCTTCTTTGTATTTGTGCTTAGTGTCATGGTCATATGAATTATGGTACTCACCGTTGTTTGTATTCTGGCTGTCAGTATTGATAGGTGGAGAATGTGGTGTTGGATAAGTGTTGTAGAAATGTTGAATATAATTGGATAGGTCCTGAAGTTCATCAGAAGTTTTAGCTATGGAAAATTCTATGTGAGTTGGAAAGACCAGTTCAGATTGAGACTTGTAGAAAATAGCTATATAAGTGTCTGGCTGAGACCCTAGTTGTAGAAGTTTTCAAATAAAAGGTAGGTAATATCAATTAAATATTGATTCTCTTTCTATTTAAGGGCCTCATGCCGACTATTGAGAAAACCCAGAACAGATGCTATCATGATACCATGTCTCCTTGATTAAACTTCACACTGGTGATGTGTGAGAGATGGTGTCCTAGGTGTCCATTGAAAGTATTTCCCCAATTGAAAGGATGCCCCTAAAGGATGACCCACATGGCATGGAAATTTGTAGTGATGACGACACCTTGAGTGGTCCCCATAGAGTGTCATAGAAGAAAGTACCCTATGTAGATATAAAAGCAAGGGGATATGTATCAATGACTCTTTCATATTGATAGGATTTGGTCTAGAGGTATAAGTAATTATTGCCGAAAAATCATCTTCCATATAGTTGGGATGGAAGTCTTGTTGTGAATCACAATTTGACAACCATTTATCATTAGCATCTTGGGATATGATAGAGAGAAATTGGGATGGTCCAAGATGGTGATTTTCTCCAAACAGTTGGACCACACAACTGAATTGCCCATTGCTGGGATGATGTTTTTCAAAGTAAGCTAAGAATTCTAAAGTCGCGGTTGGTAAACAAAAGAATAAATCTAGTTTTGGTGCAAAATATCATGGATCAGACTATTGATTCCTAGATTGCTTACATTGGCATTGAGGACCCATTGAGGATTTGTTAATCCAACCTTCTAGATTGTTACATGTCAACAACAATGATCTTCCATGAAGAACTCATGATAGGTGCTAGGAATGGGGTTGGTTCTATCCTCAACCTATCATTGCGGTGCTCTAGGAGTGAAACGACGTAGTGACGGTTATGTGGGAAGAATCTCAACCTCAATTTGCCAAGATCTTTGGTTGTGGTCACCTCTATGACTTAATGGGCTTGTGGAGTGGTTGATCACATATTGCAGTATTGTGGTTGTTGGCGTCTGTGGTGAACATGCATTTTGCTATTGTGTCCCAATTTCAGTACTGATGCAACTTCCGACATCTCATTTGGCATGCCTTTTCTAGAAGTATTTTCGATGTCGGTCGATGGTGCAAGGTTGTGTTAGCATAAACATGTCATTCAATTATCTTCGAATGAGCAATTGCTAGGGAATCGGGTGACTCCTATTAGAGGACAATTTGGAGAGCTTTATAGGATGAAGGAAAAGGTAATGCCAATTTTTTTTAGCAATGCAGGTTCCCTCCCAAAATCACTTTGTATTTAATGTTATTTGGCTGGATGTAGTACTGTCACCATCTGTGGGGTAAGGCATGTAAACGTTGAGCCTCTTTATGTTGTTGCAATAATACATTGTTGGTTCGGTTATCTTCTTGATATAGGGAATTATTGGAAGCAAATTATAGCTTGATTTGTTGGCCATTCACAATGAATTCACCTCTTGCTTCATCTTCCAAGATGTAGGCCCCATGGGAATAAATTTGTTTCACCATATACGGGACATACCACCTTGTTTTTAGCTTTCTTAGAAAAAGTCACAACCTTAAGTTATATACAAGAAGTACATCTCCTACCTTGACGTCCTTCCTTCATATATGATGATCGTGCCAAGTTTTAGTCTATTCCTTGTACATGCATGCACTTCCTTAGTCTGACATTCTGAGTTCATATTATTCTTGAATTTATAGTGATCGATTTTCCTTGGCCATTGATAGATCAAAGTTAAGGGTTTTTATCACCAGTTGGCCTTGTGTTCCATTTCTATTGGTAGATGGAAATCTTTCCCATAGACTAGGCAAAAGGGAGTTGTGTCTAGTGGAATTTTTAACGCGGTCTGATAGGCCCACTGTGATGACCACAATTTTAGAGTTTGATAACCAATATAACACTTGAGGTTCATTAGATGACCAATCCTTTATTGAAGTAAATTCTATTGAATGATGGATCCTTTTCACTTAATAAGTGTTGTTAGAGAAATATTTGATGATCATGACAACAAATTAACTAATTTATGATGATGAATAGTATATCTTAATTGAATTAAGTATTGATGTGGTAAAAATATCTATTAGTCATGTTTGTGATTTCAAATGTTTAAATAATGATCTAAGAATTCTGGAAGTTGTTTGGTTACAAGTAGAAATAAAATGACAATAACATGTGGCCATTTTCCCTTTGTATGATCTTATTTGAAGAAATTATGTGACAGATCATACATTGGACTTTGGTCTCAAAGTTGGAGGAAAGGTTCATTAGGTAATGATGAACATATAATTGAAAATTGGGTTCCATTAGAGCTTCCAATCAAATGTTATTCAAGATGTAAGATCCTGAATTATTTGATTATGTGGGGATGAGAACTATAGCCGATTATTTGTCTTGTGTCATGCGGATATGCAGGTCTTGACTCTATCACCTACTGGTTCCAAAATGCGAAGAGAAGATGGTTGCAATCTGAACTCCCTAGGAAGTAGTCATGGTGAGAAAACCTACAATGCTAGCAAGATGGGCTAAGTCTTCCGCCCTCTACAGACTAACAACCCCTGACGTGCGAGATATGGGTAGGGCGAGGGAGTTCAATCACATCATCATCATCCTTTCTTCATTGTTGATCCCAGCCTAAACCAAGAAGACCTAGAGGTGCTATGAAAAGCTGTAAGGGTTGAGACTGGGAAGAACCCACCACCATAATATACCCATGTGCAAAGGATTTCAAAGAAACATAAAGGCATGGACTTGTTGGCTTCACTGCCTACAAATCCATAACAAAGAAACCCTCTTCTTTCCCACTTATTCCGCCACCCCCTTCCTTCCATGAGGTGTCTTAGAGATGTGGAGCTTGACCAAACATGGAGGTCACCCACAACATCGCTCCTGCCTGCCATGAAGATATGGGGAGTCTAGGCCTTGCGATGACAATGAGGTTGTTGCTAGAGCGATATGGACTTATCAGTGGCACTGAGATCTGAAGATGAAGGCAGTGATTCCAGAGACCTTGGGGGAGTTTGGGGAGATACCAACCTTCACCTGAACATGTTTGTAGGTGCATGGGTTATCTGAAACTCCTTTTTCCCTTGTCGTCTTCTGTCATAGTAGATTTTTAGGGTTTCTCACCCCCCCCCAGAGATCTAGGGAGCTTTGCAGCTCATAGGTTGCCATCCAGATCGCATCTACCAAGAAGCAGGAGCGAGGTGGTTCCAGGGCAACATTGGAGTGACTCCCAGACATGAGGTCTCTCACACACATGGAGATCGGAGGACACGAATCTTCAGAGCCTAAATATACCTTGATCCCTCACCGATTTCACACTAGATCTCATCCCTTACACTGGTGCTAGATCTGCTGAGCTAGATGATCTCAAGATCCTCCACCTTGCGAGAGGCTATGCATCATTGAGAAGATGAAGAGGGACGATGGCCTTCCCTATTTGTGAGAACCCCGGAGCCCCTGAGCTTCTCATTCACGACAGCATAGACCTAGGATCATCTTTGCGAAGAAGACCACCATTGGACTCGAGAACGCGAGAGAGGGCGATAATGAATAAGACCAAGCGGCTTAATTTTAATTCATCTGGCCCAACAAGTGCCAAGCCAGGGACTGTCTGGTCCAGGCTAGACCAATCTATTGAGTCATACCCTACCTGATGCCCACCGTGGCCCACTCACAGACTGCCATCTTAGGCAGTGGGACCCACAACTCAAGGTAATTCCTTTTAGAATTATCAGAAATATACCATATCTTAGAAAATGCCCTATAAATAGCTCCCTTGGCCAATAAATTCAGGAAAAATATCAATGGATTTGAAAAAATGTCTACCTTTATATGAAGTTTCTAAATCAGACTTTTAAAGCAGTTCTGTGTTGCTTCCTAATTTAGGAGTGGATGTTCCAATTTAAGATATTTAACATGGTATAATTAACAAATGATGGAAATAAAATTTGAGAAAAATACTATTGAGCCCTAGTATCACTTGGAAATATAATATTGACTCGGATATGATTATAATTTCGAAATGTTAGGTATTTTCCAATTGATGCATATTTATATGATTCAAAACTCATATTAATTATAAAAAATATTGCAATCATAAAAAAATATGAAATTTGGAGTAGACCTCTAAAATGACCATCCAATCAGTATAAAAATTCCACACACAAGTTTAGGTCAGTTTGAACCTCGATTTGACCTAAACCCTAATTTGGACCTAAAATTACCAAGAATATGATGTACATATATTAATGATGATTAATTTCATTAAATTAGGTGTTGACCAAATTATCTAGATGATCATGGATATGTGAGGAATATCGGAACTCAGGTACATGGATATAAGTATATGACTAGTTTTTCTGGATGTTAATTATAAGTATTTGCTTGCATGTATTTGAATACATTGATGGATGTATATCTATGTGTATTGCAAATTCCGCCTGAACGCTAAAGAACATTAAGGGAATGAATAATGAAATGTAGTTACTAATGGAATTCATTAATCTCCTTATTAGAGAGGGAAATATTTAATGTTGACTGGCATCTCCCTAATGGTACTAGGTACGTAGGGAGATCCCTAATGGTATAAGGTATGTAGGGATATGGCCCAAATAATTTATGTTTGTGCTAAGTCCACCATAGTAATGCATGTTCATTTGAAATATGATTAATAACTTGTGTTTACCTAATTTTCCGCCTTTAAATAATGTTTTTCTCTCTTTATTCTCTTTTTAACTATTTTCAATATGTAGCATAGTATATAATTTTTACTACCACGTACCAACTTTATGTTGATGTTTTTGTTTCTCGTATATTCTAGGTTCAAAGCTAGCATGGGATAAAATAATAGGATGTGAGCAAGTTGTACATGTTGTACCTATTGTCTAAGATCCTAGTTAGCATACATGTTTAGACTTGTGTAAAAATTCTCTTTCAATATAAAATTGTAAATCATGTTGTAATAATGTACATTTTGAATGTTGAGATGTGTTATGGTGTATGTTATGTTGTATGTTCATGTATGCTTATTGTGCTTCTGCATCACTCTTTGAAATGATTGGCTAACATTTTCAGATTTGTCCTCTCGGGCCTTCTAAGTCTCGAGACGACAGAATCTGGGGACGTTACAGTTGGTATCAGATCATGAACAATAGATACACCTAACAATTTCTCACCATGAATCATAAAACTAAACTTCACCTCTCACTTTAAACCTTAGAAACTTAGTAAGTTGTTCTATAGGAATAAGGTTTGACTTAGCCTCTAGGTTAGAACCTAGATGTTCGAGAACTAGATTTAGGCAAGTGTCTGAAACCCTTTCCATATAGAGCTCATATGTATTGGGTAGTTGCACTAGTCTACATGTTATTCTCACCATTTCACTAGGTGACAACACTATACTATCTACTGTGTGTGGGACACTCGATTTTATTGATTTGGTTTTTTTTTCCAATCGGCTCGAGCCTCGACAATTTTCTTTGACATCTTCTTTCTCAGAGAAAAGCTATATCATATATTATTAAATATATGTAAATATAAAATGTGTCCCTCAAACTGAAGAGTAGTTAGTGTTCATGCAACCTAAGTGAAAGGGAGTGACATCAGTCTAGAATAGAGAGTAGATTCATATTAGATGTCTAGAGACTTATTGGATATGTGAAAGTTAGAGAAGATGATTGATTTATATATATGATATAAGCATGTGTAATCTTATCCAAGTTTGATCTCTACTATTAGTTTCCTTATAATTATTTTAGTTGTATATGAGTTGAATCCCAATTTGGAGAATCTAAAATACATCTCGATGATGAAAGTACATTTTCTTTTCTTACTTAAGATGAGCTAAATTAAGATAAAGTTGAATATGCATGAGCCTCAAGCTCTTTTACAAAGGAGGACCTCCAGTGTTTGGACAAGATACATGGTGAACTCCAGAGAGAGTGAGACCCACAAGGAGAGGGTCATAGGACCTACCCTACAATATATGAAAATTATGAGATATATGTGAAATGATGTGTCCTAAATTGGGTTACTCCTGAGTATATGAGTCGAGTCCTTATGTATGATTCATATATTTGATCTAAATTCTAGATGTGAGAGTTGCGTAAAAGAAATTATGGGTAGAAGACTCATAATGAGAGAGTCAATCCTTTTGATTGAGTTAGGTCCTAGCTTGGGTGACATATGTTTGTGAATCTCATCAATAGCTGCAAGTGAGGTGATATATGAAACTCTAGTTACGAGAGTAAAATGTTTTTTGCATGAGATACTCATAAACATTGTTCCTTCCATATCTCCTTCTTAATATATGATCCTAGAAACCTCACTTGAGCTACATATATGATTAGACATGAGGAGTCACTCACGAAAGCTTGACCTATTCTATATCCCTTCTTATATCATATATGTTATATCCAAATTTGAAATCATGATAAGCTTGACTTAGTATATTCTCTTCCTTATATACCTTTAAAAAAAAGCTTAAAAGCATGAGCTTGAAATAAAGATATTTTTGGATCATAGGTTACATGATCACAAAATATAGTTCTTAACCTTAATCTTTCTCATTCTATACTTCTATCTTTGAGGATAACTCTCACACAATAGGGTGAAACCCTAATAAAAAAAATTATAATTCCAACTAATGCTGAAATACTAATATGATGTTGATAATAAACCACACCAAAGTTGTTAAGACTGATAATTCTGATAAATGATGGCATGAAACTTGACATCACCATATGATTGATAGGATGAAGCATGAAGCCTTGAATAGTACCTTCTTGAATTTATATGTATAAGTTTGTTATTCACTATGTAATATCAAATGTTGTATTAATTCATGTTGTAATTATATGTTGAATAGTGAACATGTGTTGTATGGTTTTCTTATTGTTCATGTGCATGTGCTACTGGTCATTTCCTTCTGACTTCCTCTAATTTTCTTCTTCTTAGCCTAGTGTGGGGTGTTTAAATTGGGATTATACATGAGGTGAGGCTTTCAATTTTGACGTCACACATCAGATTAAGTTTTAGAAAATCTGGGGACGTCACAGTATGAGTAAAACCCTTATCCTTAAGATACTATGAGGATGTAAATCATAAAATATAAGAATGTCATGTGATGACAAAGACTATAAGTGATGCTACAATTCTTTAACATAAAGGATGACTCAACCTAATAAGGTGGGGTGTGTGCACCCTAGATGCTCTATTTCTTAAGATGAAAAATTAGGGTACGTTCATAACTTCGACAATCTAAGAACCTAGAAGTCATGGTATGTATGAAGTTGGAATTTTGATACTACCATGAGTATAATATTAGTTGAATTTCGATGATAAAATTCCTTATAAGATGGGGTGAATGTGATGACCTTGATATTATATTTTGATAACCAATATAACACTTGAGGTTCATTAGATGACCAATCCTTTATTGAAGTAAATTCTATTGAATGATGGATCCTTTTCACTTAATAAGTGTTGTTAGAGAAATATTTGACGATCATGGCAATTAATTAAGCTCCTTTATGATGATGAATAGCATATCTTAATTGAATTAAGTATTGATGTGGTAAAAATATCTATTAGTAGCGTTTGTGATTTCCAATGTTTGAAAAATGATCTAAGTATTCTTGAAGTTGTTTGGTTACAAGTAGAAATAAAATGACAATAACATGTGACCATTTTCCCTTTGTATGATCTTATTTGAAGAAATTATGTGACATATCATACATTGGACTTTTGGTTTCAATGTTGGAGGAAAGGTTCATTAGGTAATGATGAACATATAATTGAAAATTGTCTATTAGATCTTCCAATTAAATGCTATTCAAGATGTAAGATACTAAGTTATTTGATTATGTGGGGAGGAGAACTATAGTTGATTATTTTTCTTATGTCACGTGGATATGCAGGTCTTGACTATGTTTCCTACTGGTTCCGAAATGCCAGGAGAAGATGGTTGCAGTCTAGACTCCCTAGGAAGCATTCATGATGAGAAAACCTAGGATGCTAGCAAGATGGGCTGAGTCTTCTTCCCTTTGTGGACTAAGAACCCCTGACTTGCGAGATATCGGTAGGGTGAGGGAGTTAAATGACATCCTCATCATCCTTTCTTCATCATTTCTCCCAACCTAAACTAAGAAGACCTAGAGGTGCTATGACAATCCATAAGGGTTGAGACTGGGAAGAACCCACCATCATAGTATACCCATGTGCGAAGGATTTCAAAGAAACATAAAGAAATGGACTCGTTGGCTTCACTGCCTACAAATCCACAACAAAGAAACCCTCTTCTTTCCCACTTATTCTGCCACCCCCTTCCTTCCCTTAGGTGTCTTCGAGATGTGGAGCTCGACTGAACATGGAGGTCACCTGCAGCAGTGCTCCTGCCTACCATGAAGATATGGGGAGTCTAGGCCTTGCGACAACAATGAGGTTGTTGCTAGAGGGATGTGGATTTATTAGTGGCGCTGAGATCTGAAGATGAAGGCAGGGATTCTAGAGACCTTGGGGGAGTTTCGGGAGATACCAACCTTCACCTGAACATGTTTGTAGGTGTCTGGGTTATCTGAAACTCCTTTTTCTCCTTCTCGTCTTCTGTAATAGCAAATTTGTAGGATTTCTCACCCCCCCAGAGATCCAGGGAGCTTTGCGGCTCATAGGTTGCCATCCAGATCGCCTCTACCAAGAAGCAAGAGCGAGGTGGGTCTAGGGAAACATCGGAGTGACTCACAGACATGACGACTCTCACACACACAGAGATCAGAGGACATGAATCTTCAGATCCTAAATCTACCTTGATCCCTCACTGATTTAACACTAGATCTCATCCCTTACGTTGGCTCTAGATCTGCTGAGCTGGATGATCTCAAGATCCTCCACATTGCGAGAGGCTATGCATCATCGAGAAGTTGAAGAGGGAGATGCCCTTCCCAATTTGCAAGAATCCTAGAGCGCCTGAACTTCTCATTCACCGCAACAGAGACTTGGGATCGTCTCTGTGAAGAAGACCACAGTTGGACCCGAGAATGCGAGAGAGGGCGATAGAGAATAAGATCGGGCGGCATAATGTTAATTCATCTGGTCCAACAAGTGCCAAGACAGGGACTGTCTGATCCAGGCTGGGCCAATCTGCTGAGTCGTACTCCACCAGATGCCCATCGTGGCCCACTCACAGACTTCCATCTCAGGCAGTGGGACCCACAAATCAGGGTAATTCCTTTAAGAATTCTCAGAATATACCAGATCTTAGAAAATGTCCTATAAATAGAAAATGTCACAAAAAATATCACTAGATTCGGAAAAATGTCTACATTTATATGATTTCTAGATCAGACTTTTAAAGTAGTTTTGTGATGCTTTTTAATTTAGGAGCGGATGTTCCAATTTAAGATATTTAACATGGTATAATTAGCAAATGATGGAAATAAAATCTGAGAAAAATACTACTAAGCCCTATTATCACTTGGAAACTTAATATTGACTCGGATCTGATTATAATTTTGAAATGTTAGGTATTTTCCAATATATGCACATTTATATGCTTCAAAACTCATATTAATTTTAAAAAATATTGCAATCATCAGAAAAATATGAAATTTGGACCAGACCTCTAAAATGACTTCCCGATCAGTATAAAAATTCCACACACGTGTTTAGGTTAGTTTGAACATAGGTTTGACCTAAACCCTAATTTGGACCTAAAATTACCAAGAATATGATGTACATATATTAATGATGATTAATTTCTTTAAATCAGGTGCTGACCAGATTATCTAGATGATCATGGATATGTGAGGAATATCTGAAATCAGGTATGTGGATATAAGTATATGACTAGTTTTGCTGGATGTTAATTATAAGTATCTGCTTGCATGTATTTGAATCCATTGATGGATTGATGCAGCCCTATTTTAGGGCTCCATCCTGTGCCATTTTGTATTTAAGTTGCATCTAAACATGTTAGATTACAAGTATTTTCCCCCAATATGATTATCATTGCAAATACACTTATGGATGCTCTTTGCACTGTATTTCAGGTACTTGGACCATGCTTAGATGGACGAGAGAGAGAGAGGGAGTTCTAGGGTTCCCCCACTCAAGGAGGGACCCAAAGAAGGCCCCAAAGTCTCCCTCAATCTACCTCCAGTGGCCAAGAATCATCTCCAAACAAAGGCATCCAAGAATTATGAAATTTGAAGCCATGCAAGCATTAAAATACCCCAGCACGGCCATGGTGCCATGGAACGGCCGTGCTGGCAATTGAGCAAATTTACAGGTTGATCGACAAATCATTGAAGTCCAAGCAAGTCAGCCACCACGGTCGTTTTGCCCAGCACGGCCGTGTGGATGAAGATGGAATGGGTGTGCTGCTCAAAACGACCTCCTCCCAACTCCGCCACCACGGCCGTGCTACCCAACACGACCGTTCTACCTAGTACCCAACACAGCCGTTCTACCCAGCACGGCCGTGCTACCAGCCTTCGTTTTCACCCACCAACCTGTTGAATTAACACTTAGCCAACACGGCCGTTCTCCTCCACCACGGTCGTGGCCACTCGTACCCACCATGGCCGTTCTTCCCAGCACGACCGTGCTACCACCCCAAAACCTAACTTTTTTTCATTGGTTTTCCTATTTTACCCCCACTTAACCCTAGCTCATATATAAACACTAGTTGCTTCTAGGGCTCGAGAGAGAGCACCCCCTAGCCGTCACCTAACTTCTCCCTTGCATCCACTACTCCCATCCACCCATCTCCTTGCATTCAACCCCATTTCCATCCATTTTCCACTCATTTCCACCATAGAAACCTAGTTTCTCTAGGTTTCTATCCATCCATTCCACCATTTTCATGCACCCCTGCACCATTGGATGAGGGAGGACGTCTGCAGCTGCTTGGAGGTGAAGAAGAAGGCCACTTCATCAAGCTTCATGGAGTTTCTTCCTCTTCTACCCCTTTCTTTTCCTATTTTCATGATCATGTATAGCTAAGCCCCCTTGTGGTGGGCTGTTTGGGATTAAAATGTTACTTTGATACCATGTTGGGGGATAAATTCTTGTAATGAACTCAATTCATATTTATGATGATTACTTCTTGCTCCCATCTCTTTTCCTATCTTATTGCATGTGGTTTGTGCTTCTTGTATGAATTGCTTGTTTTGAGGTTTTTGATGACACTTCATTTCTAGGAGGAATTGGAGTGTATGTAGCAATCTTAGGAATGGCTCCTAGGTCCAATTAGTGGATCCCTAGATATCCCCCTTTGTTCCTACATACACACCCCTCCCCCTACAAATGAGTGTGAGATTTAAGTGGCTAGTGTAAGTGAGAGTGATGCAATTGCCAAGGGCCTTCTAAAGGCTAGAGTGGCTAGTGGCATGAGGTTAAACTCCTTCATCTCCACTCCCATCTCTACCCTCAACCCTCAATTGTCCACTATCACTTACCCTAGAAACCTAGATTTGGCCAATATCACTAGAACTACACCTAACCCTAGTCTTCTACTAGTAGTATAGGGTATGTTCTAATGGCATTACCCTTGTTGTTTGGTTTGGTAATCTAGATATGAATTGAGCACCATGCATGTTTAATGGACTCCCCCAACTAAAATCAAAGTGGCATTCCCCAAACGTCCCACCCACCTTAATCACCTTGCTTAAAACCCTAATTGCTTAGTTTGCTTGTTAATGCTAGTTTAGCTCAATTGCTTTAGTCTAACTTAATCAATTGCTTAGTTTTACTTTTCAGTGTTAACTTAGGCTCTTGCTCTTGCTAGTGGATAGTATAGTTCTTAGTTGCTTCTTGTCTTGCTAGAGTAGTGTAGCCCTTCTTGCTCCTGCTTAGTTAGTTTCATAACTTAGTTTACTAATTTGCTTTCTCTTCCATAATTTAGTTTCCATCTCACATTTCTTGCTCGCTCTCTTAGTTTAATCAACCAACAATCAACCTTAAACCCTAAAAACCTTACTCTCCGCACTAGGAACGTAGCTCATGCCATCTAACTCTAGCGCCCCCTCTATCTCCGTGGATCGACCCGGTACTTTCCGCCTCACCTATACTATGACACGACCCCGTGCGCTTGCGGGCGTAGTGTCTTAGTAGATGTAGGTAGTTAGTGTGGGACCATAAAAATATCGAAAGCAAAGATCCCATCTCATCCCGTGCCTCCCGACCTCGTGGATTGCACTTGTTGCAAGCCTCTAACGGGAGCACACCACGATTTCTGGCGTCGTTGCCAGGGATAGAGACACTCGACCTATTTAGATATTGTAGCTTAGCCTTTCCTTTTGCCCTCACCATTGCTATTATTTATTCTTTGTGTTACTCTTGGATATTGGTTCGCTAACTTGGCTCCTTGTTGTTTGTTTGTGACTTGCGCAGGTGACAGTTGTGCATGCGTAGCACGCGTTTGACTTGCACCGACTTGGTGGTTTACGACCCCCAGATTGGTAGAAGAAGGCGTCAAGCTCGCCGCAACCTACACTGAGAGGCCGAGATGGCACAGAACGACCCACCACCGGAGGTTCCACCGCCACATCGCCCGCTTCACGAGTACTTCATGCCGGGGAACTACAACTCCCCCATCGCCACTCTAGTTGACCAGATGCCAAGTCAACAGTTCTCCATCCCGCCGGCACTCTTGGGGCTCCTCCCTACATACTTCGGTATGGAGAATGAGAACCCCTACCACCACATAGACGCGTTCCTTGAAACGTGCTCTACCTTCCGCACGCCTGCCACCACCGACGACTCAATCAGGAGGATGCTCTTTCCTTTCTCCCTCAAAGAGAAGGCCAAGGAGTGGTACGTCTTGAGGCCAGAGTTGGTCACTTGGAATGAGGTGAAGAACAAGTTTCTCAAGAAGTTCTTCCCCATCGCCAAGTTATCCTACATGAGAAGAAGCATCACATCGTTTGCCTAGACAGACAACGAGCCCTTCCACGAGGCGTGGGAGAGGTTCCAGAAGGTACTTCGTGACTGCCCTCATCATGAGGTTCCTCTTTGGAAGCTAGTTCAGGCCTTCTACACTGGGCTTGAGGAGTAAAGCCAAAACAACGTCGATTCTTCTTGCGGGGGCATGTTCATGGCAAAGCCGCCCGAGGAATCATGGCCGCTGTTTGAGCATCTCACCGAAAATTGACACCACTGAGCTTCCACTAAAGGTGGACATTGCGGCCGGAACTACACCCCTCCCCCTTCTTCCATGGCTCCCGCACACAATGCCACCGACCCTGATATGATGAAAATGATGGCTGATATGATGTGAATGATGAAGAATCAAGTGGGTGGCTCTTCTAGCCAACCCGCTATGGCTGTGGATACTGTAGATGAGGAAGTCAACGCTTTACATTCCTTTGGTGGCCGCAACAACCAGGGCCCAATGTCCCAATCCTACACCCCCGAGTGAAGGAACCACCCAAATTTCTCTTGGAAACAACAGAACGAGGAAGGGCAAGGGTCGGGGCAGCCAAAGCCATGCTACAACTCCAAGTTTGAGGACGAGGTACTAGGAAGGCTGAGGAGCCTGGATGAAGTAAAAAAAGACGTCAATGCACATGGGAAGTCTATAAACCGTCTTGAGCAGAGGTTGGACCAAATTTCTCTCTCTTTGGCTAGAAGGGAAGAAGGTAGACTTCCATCTCAACCACTACCAAATCCAAACAATGATGGGTTTTTTCTAGGGAACACTTTGATTGCTTATGTTCCACCATCTTACCAAGCCCCACCAAACCCCTATGCTCCTCCACCTCCTCAAGCGCCTCTCAATTATCAGTATGCTCCACCTCCACCTCACACTTACCAACAACCACCTCTACAATATCACCCCCCACCACAACAACAACCGCAACCCCGATTCATCCTTCAAAACCCCAACTCCCCTCACCAAAGGCCTCCACCACCCCAATAGCCACAACCACCTCCACAAGATCCCTCTTCTACCACCCATGAGCATGTGAAGGCTGTGACTACGTTGAGGAGTGGCAGGACCTTGGAGAGGCCCCATGGTACAGTTGTTGGCAGAGATGACATTGAGGCAGAGTAGGTTGATACTGAGATGCAGATTGATGATACTGTGATAAGAGGCAATGTTGATACCGTGACGCCGAGCAGTGATACTGTGATATCGAGCCGTGATACTGTGATTCCAGTGATACCAGTGGATGATACTGTTGATTTGGACCGATTGGGTTCCCAACTCCCTCCATATCCTGATGCTCTTGAGGATCCTTCTGTTGCAAAGAAAAAGAAGAAGCATGCGGAAGATATTTTAGAGATCTTCAAGCAAGTGAAAATCAATGTGCCTCTTATAGATGAAGTCAAGCAAATTCCGTCCTATGCAAAGTTCCTTAAAGAATTGTGCACCTTCAAACGAAAGACAACAGGGAGGACGCCTAAGAAGATCAAGCTCACTGAGCAAGTGAGCTCCATTCTCCAACACACCATCCCCCGAAAAAGAAAAGACCCCGGTGCCGCCATCATCTCATGCTACATCGGGGCACATCGCATAGACCAGGCTCTTCTTGACTTGGGGTCTAGCGTAAACTTGATGCCGTATGATCTGTTTGCTGAGCTCCAAATGGGGGAGTTGAGGCCAGCCCATTGCACTCTACAGTTGGCCGACCGATCTGTGAAGATGCCTAGAGGGCGTGTGGATGATGTGCTGGTCCGTCTTGATGAGGATACTGCTGCCTTCTTCCCAGCCGATTTTATCATTCTTGATATGGAAAAGGAAGCTAAAAAGGTGCCAATCATCTTGGGGAGACCTTTCTTAGCCACAGCTGATGCCGTGATCCATGTGAGGACAGGGACCATGTATGTTACATTCATGCACATGAAGATCAGGTTGAACATATTCAAGTCTTCTACTACAGCTGAAGTGATAGGAGCCACCGAGGAAGATTGTTATTTGGTGGAATGCCTAGACGAGATTGTTGAAGAGTTCCTACATGCATGGATTGAGACTGCCACCCAAGGTAGAGGTCTTGAACCAATTGTTGAGTTCCCTGATGATGATGATGAAGATGAGGAAGAGTGTGAGCTAGCCTTAGTGGCTGCAAGTCAGGACCTTCCTTCTATTTCTGCACCTTTGAAGAACTCCCTTGAAGCACCCCCCATTCTTGAGTTGAAGAAACTTCCTGAAGGATTGAAGTACGCTTTCCTTGGCTCAAATGACACCCTCCCGTTGATCATTTCCTCTATTATCTCTCCTGAGCAAGAAGATGCCTTGATGGAAGTCTTGAGGAAGAACATCCAAGCCATTGGATGGTCTATTGCTGACTTGAGGGGGATTGACCCCTCCATTTGTGTGCATCAGATATACTTGGAAGAAGATGCGAGGCCGACCCGTCAAATGCAAAGGAGGCTAAATCCAAAGTTCAAGGACGGTGTAACTCAAGCGGTTGTTAAGTTGCTTGATGCAGGGATCATCTATCCCATTTCTGACAGTACGTGGGTGAGTCCCATCCAAGTTGTGCCCAAGAAGGGCGGGATTACGGTTGCAGAAAATGCCGATGGTGAGCTTATGCCGGTGAGAGAGAAATCGAAGTGGAGAATGTACGTAGATTACCGGAAACTCAACAAAAAGACAGAAGGATCACTACCCACTCCCGTTTCTTGATCAGATTTTAGAGAGATTGGCTGGACAGAGCTTCTACTATTTTCTTGATGGGTACTCGGGATATTTTCAGATTGCTGTGCATCTGGCGGACTAGGAAAAGACGACATTCACTTGTCCAAGTGGTACATTTGCCTATCGGAGAATGCCATTTGGATTGTGCAATGCCCCTTCCACTTTCTAGAGATGTGTAACCTCGATCTTTGCTGACATGCTTGATTCGTCACTTGAGGTTTTCATGGATGATTTTTCAGTTTTCGGGAAAACCTTTGATGAGTGCTTGCTACATCTAGCTGCAGTTCTGGAAAGATGTGTGAAAGTTCGCTTAGTTCTATCTTGGGAAAAGAGCCATTTCATGGTAGATAAGGGTATAGTTCTGGGACACCGCGTTTCGAAAGATGGGATTGATGTGGACAAGGCCAAGGTGGGCCTTATTTCTACACTCGACTTTCCTTCGACCGTAAGACATGTTCGATCTTTCTTGGGACATGCAAGTTTTTACCGGCGCTTTATCAAGGACTTCAGCAAAATCTCAAGACCACTTTGTCGACTACTTGAGAAAGATGTTGAATTTTAGTTTGATGACAAATGTGTTGAAGCCTTCAATCATCTAAAAGAGAGGCTTATTTTTTCTCCTATCATGCAGCCCCTGGATTTCTCTTTGCCGTTTGAGATCATGACGGATGCATCCGATATGGCGGTGGGGGCTGTGCTGGGTCAACGCATTGGCCGAATCCCTCATGCTATCTATTATGCAAGCAAAACATTAGACGATGCTCAAAGAAACTATACGACTACTGAGAAGGAGTTTCTTGCGGTGATCTTCGCTCTTGACAAGTTCCGGCCGTATCTCTTGCAAAACAAAGTGACGATCTACCCGGACCATGCTGCATTGAAGTATCTCATGTCCAAGAAAGACTCAAAGCCAAGGTTGATCCGATGGATTTTGTTGCTCCAAGAATTTGACATAGAAATTGTGGATAAGAAAGGAATAGAAAATGGTGTTGCATATCATCTCTCCCGCCTTGATGGACCTTTTGATATGACAAGTCCAATCAAAGAGACAATGCCACATGAACAACTCCTCTTAGTCTCATCTGTCCAAAAGCCATGGTACAAGCACATAGCGAATTTCCTAGCCAGTGGGAGGATACCGAGCATGTGGATAAGAGAGGAAAGCAAGAGATTGTTTGCTATGGTAAAAAACTACATTTGGGATGACCCTCACCTCTTTAAGTATTTCCCGGACCAACTCATTAGAAGGTGCATTCCGGAGATGGAGCAGCAAGAAGTCTTATCTATGTGCCATTCCGGAGTGTGCGGAGGCCATTTTGGAGGGAAACGTACGGCCGCCAAAGTTCTTCAATGTGGATTCTACTGGCCGACATTGTTCAAAGATGCTCATGACTTTTGCAAGGGTTGCTTCAAGTGCCAAAAAGTGGGCACCATCTCAAAGAGGGACATGATGCCTCTATCACCTATTCTTGTGGTAGAAGTGTTTGATGTTTGGGGGATTGACTGTATGGGTTCTTTCCCTCCTTCTTTCGGGTATGTCTACATCTTGGTCTCCGTAGACTATGTATCAAAATGGATTGAGGCTGTGGAAACAAGGACAAATGATCATAAGGTGGTGTGTGATTTCGTGAAATCCAACATCTTTAGCCGTTTTGGTGTTCCAAGGGCTATGATTAGTGATGGCGGGAGTCATTTCATCCATCGCACCTTCGAAGGGCTGCTAAAGAGACATGGAGTTAACCATCGTGTAGCTACTCCTTACCACCCTCAAACGAGTGGTCAAGTTGAGTTGGCAAATCATGAGATAAATCTCATTTTGGAGAAGACGGTGCGACCAGACCGTAAGGATTGGTCACTTCGACTCAATGAAGCTTTATATATAGGACTGCATATAAAGCCCCGATTGGCACTACACCATTCAAGCTTGTCTATGGTAAGAGTTGCCATTTGCCGGTTGAGATGCAGCACAAGGCATTGTGGGCCTTGAAAACGATGGACTTCGATGAAGAGAAATCTGGAATGAAAAGAAAGTTTCAATTGCATGAACTAGAGGAAATGCGGCATGAAGCATATGAAATGTCAAAGAGCTACAAGGAAAGAACCAAGTTTCTACATGACAAGATCATAAAGAAGAATGAGTTTGAGCTCGGAAAATGGGTATGGCTATACAATTCAAGGATGAAGTTCTTCCCCGGAAAGCTTCGTTCTAGATGGGAAGGTCCTTACCTTATCAAGAAAGTGTACCCATCCGGGCAGTGATCATTTGTGCAAAGGAAGGAGCTAAGGAATTCATTGTTAATGGGAAAAGGCTAAAATCTGTTGTTGAGGTCGGCCCGGACAAGGCCAACCAAGATTTCAATATTGTCATGCTTATATAAGAAGAATCTGAGGAAGAAGAATGCTTGTATGAGGACGAGAAAGGGATTTACTACAAGGATCTTTTGAAGATTCCGAAAAAGTGAAAAAGTCCAACAATCAATAAGCCTGGCTGAAGGTGTTAAATTTAGCACTAATGGGAGGCAACCCACGTGGTTTGAGATTCTCGAACCATTCTTTTGATACTTTAGTTTTGTTTTACACAAATACACACACGCACACTTGTGCTTGATAGTTTTGTTTTTAGTTTTGATGGAATGACAGGTTGAATAGGTTCAAGCTGAAGATTGAGGCACAATCAGTCAAGGTGGTGGATATCCCACCAAGGAAAGATCATTCATGACAATTAAACGATGAGTTTCGAAAAGTCTTGATGAAATTTTGAGTTTTGACTTGAAAGAGAGCAACACGGCCGTGCTGATCAAAACGGCTGTGCTGGCATGGAACGGTCATGCTGGTAAAGACGCATCCAATAGGTTGATTCAAGATTTTGGCCCCTACCAACACGGCCGTGCTGACCAAAACGGCTGTGTTGGCATAAAACCAACACGGCCGTGCTGGCCCAAATAAACCTAACATCTACCCCGGCCCAACATGACCCCTCGTTATTTTTTGCGAACCGGAACGGCCGTGCCGCGACTTCTGGCGATTAGGGCGAGTTCCCTACACCCCCAAATCGCTTCCTCTTGCTCCCAAACTCCGGATTCGAGGTTCCTTTGGTCCCTAATCATTTTCCCCAACCTCTAGCTTCGATTTCCACCGTTCTTCACCACCGATTTCTCCAGCTACATGCAAATTCCACCCCATCAGCCCGGAGCTGCATTTTTCCAGTGCTAGCTTCGTCCTTCATCAAAGAACCTTGCAATCATGAAGGGCATGGGCAAAGCAATCAAGAAAGGGGTAGAGAAGACCACAAGCATCCTCACCGGTGGCAAAAGAAGATCAAAACGAGCAGCCGGTCTACAGTAGTCCGGCAGCGCCGCCTCACCGTCCAATTCAATTTTGCGTTCCTTTGGATGGTCGGCGTCGATGAGCACCTCTCGACTACACTCTCCCTCTAGCGAGCACTTCTCAGATCCAAGCTACAACAACACAGGGGAAGAGGAGGAGGAAGAAGAAGAAGAGCTGGAGCATCTGGTGGATTCTATAGAAGTCATTGCACCGGCTCGTGAGCGAAGGGCTAAGAAAACTAATGAAGCTTCGTCCTCACGCCTACCGCCACGAACAACTCCAGTAAGGCTTTCGACATCATCTGCCTGACCCAGTGGAAGCAATGAAAGAGTGCCCTTGAACTTGGACACAAGTTCGGGGTCACATACATATCAAGAAGAAGAAGTGGATGATACTGAGAGTGAGGAATTGGAGGATGAACCGGTGGATATCCTATCAAGAATAGAGGAGGACAGACTCACATGGGCGGGAAAGCAAACACAAGGAACCACTCATGGCAAAGGAATCGCAAGAAGCAAAGCAGTGAAACCCCTTCACCCCGAATGCCTGACAAGAAGGGTGATTGCCACTAGATATGCATGTGTTCCCACAATGGAAGCCATAGGTGTCAATTTCAGTTTTGCTTTTCATCTAAAACGTTGTGGATTGTACGATATTTTAACTAAGGTCGAAGAAGCATACTTGGAGATCACTTGTGAGTTCTTCTTAAAATTAGAGAAGGTTCAGTTTTGAGGAGAGGATGCTATCAGGTTCAAATTAAACGGCTCAACACATTTCCTCAGCGCCTCTCAGATCAATGCAATCTTTGCCCCCAACCCAGAAATGGCAAGGAAATTCGACAGGGGAAGATTTGACAAGAATGGTAAGGCAGATTATGCCAAAATGTGGAAGACGATCACAGGAGAATCCAACCTCTCTTCAGGGAAATCTAAAACGAGCAAGATCCACAACCCATTCTTGAGATATTTGCAAAAAGTGTTGGCAAATACCGTGTTTGGTCGCTATGATAATCAAGGATCAGGCGGCCAGAAAGACCTTTTTCTCATAGCTACAGTTGCAAGCGAGGGGTTTGTGAACGTGGGTGCCATGTTTATTGATCACGTGAAGACAATCCCATCCAAAAGTAAAAATCCATTCATCACTGGAGGGATTGTCACCACTTTGGCGAGGGTGTTGGGATGCAATCTGGAAGGGCTCACCAAGGTAGATGGAAACAAACATGTGGACCTAAACTATCTTGCGAGGTCACAGATGATATCTGTCAAGGATGACAAAAAATTTTATGTGCTGAACCCCGGCTACCCTGGCATCACTTTGGAACTCCCTTACCATGCCCCCCTTTTGCTCAAGAATGCAGGGCCTGTGGATGATTTTCTCAATCAGTTATCATGATATGAGGAAGACACCCCTAGAGAGGGATACAGAGCACCAACTATAGCCTTACCTAATGAAGAGGGGGAAACCAACGTGCCAGAATAGCAACGATCTTTGGAGCATCCATGCCGTACAAGACCGAGAATGGAAGAGTTTGAGGTGCATACACCTCTGACAAAAGCATATGATATGGCATCCATCCATGCATAGTTGGAAGGGATTCGGAAAATGCAACATGACATGTGGTTGGATCAGCAGCAGATGCATCACCAAATCAACCACATGTATCAGTACCAGCATGCGCATACACAAAGAAACCCCCAATGGAGGGAGGATTTTTGGGGGTCAATTGCTAGCTACCAGGAGACATACCCGCCTCCACAGGCGGAGTACTGGGGCCACTACTACCAGCAGCCTCCTCCACAGTCTGGCCTGTCGCAGGACCCCACACCACCACAACCCTGACTTCTACCCTATCATCCCTAAGCTTTAGTTTCATACTGGGGAAAGCATGGTTCAAAAGTCTGGGGTGGTAGGGTGGTAAGTCCTCTGTTTTCAGCTTATTTTGAAAGTTGCCTGTTCCACCCGATCATTGTTTGTTTGATGTTTAACCCACCTAGTATAGATTGTTTTTTTTGCTTGCATCTTTGCATGACATGTAGTTGATTTATGCATTTTTGAGTAATTTTTCAAAATTTTTGCTTCTTCATACCATGCATTGCATTCTCATGTAGTTTTGATAATTTCTTGTGCATGTTAAGTAGGATTTGCTGCTTTATGTCTTTAAAATTCCCTAAAGTAGGTTTAGATGTGATTTAGTGCAAATTGGCACCATTTTGGCCAATTTTGCCCAGATTTGAATATTCTTGCTCCGATAGGATGTTTTGACTTAATCTCCAATGATTGAAATGAAAAGGTTTACTCTTGTGACAAATGCATGCTACATTCATAGATCTTATTGATATATGGTCTTGTTTGTGACTTTTTACATCTGAACCACATCTCTTAAGTCTGTGAATGCTTTGGTTGAATCATGAAGTGAGCAAGCGACAAACGCTTAAAGCCAATAGAATCACTTGGTAGAAATATATTGTGTTAATTCTATCATGCGATGCGATATTACTTGGTGAAGTGTTGAATTAGCTTTTATGCAGGGAATCATATGTTGAAAACTACACTGATGACCCCTCTTTGATCTGACTATTCTTCCACCATCTTCATACCCCTCCGCCTCATAAAAAGATGCCAAAGTGCACATATTAGCCGTGACCACCTCCAAAAGTTTGGGGTGGCCACATCTTTGTCTCCCCGCTTCACTCTATCAACCATATGCCCTATCTACACCAAGGGCAGAGAAAAAGAAAAAGAAAAGCAAAAATAAAATAAAAGGATGCTCCTGTTTAAGAGCATTCAAATAAAGAAAAGAAGAGTGTGTAAGAGCACTCTAAATCTTACCGCAACCCTTTCTTCCTCTTTTATACCCATTGAGCTAGAAAACATCAAATCTAGCTCACTTTACCATTTCTACAGCCAAGTGGATCATCTAGTGTGGTTTGAAGCATAAGACGGAATGCATGAAGGTGAAACAACACTCCTAGTCACCTGTGATTAACATCAACATGAAACGGTTTACCCGGAATGACATAAAGGACATATGGACAACTTGTGTTTCTATGCTTTATATTCGAAGTTTGTATGCTCAATGCTCAGTTCATGATTGGGTTGTGAAAGAAGGAGAGGAGAGATGTGAGACACATGCACTTAGTCATTTCCAAGACTATATATATTCAATAATCTTCTGCTTCTTTGCATTTGTCACTTGCTTTTGTTCAAAAGAACGAAAAAGAGAGATTAAGTTGGAGCATACTTGAGGACAAGTATGTTTTAAGTTTGGGGTGGTGATGCAGCCCTATTTTAGGGCTCCATCCTGTGCCATTTTGTATTTAAGTTGCATCTAAACATTTTAGATTACAAGTATTTCACCCAATATGATTATCATTGCAAATACACTTATGGATGCTCTTTGCACTGTATTTCAGGTACTTGGACCATGCTTAGATAGACGAGAGAGAGAGAGGGAGTTCTAGGGTTCCCCCACTCAAGGAGGGACCCAAAGAAGGCCCCAAAGTCTCCCTCAACCTACCTCCAGTGGCCAAGAATCGTCTCCAAGCAAAGGCATCCAAGAATTATGATGTTTGAAGCCATGCTAGCATTAAAAGACCCCAGCACGGCCGTGGTGCCATGGAACGGCCGTGCTGGGAATTGAGCAAATTTACAGGTTGATCAAAAAATCATTGAAGTCCAAGAAAGTCAGCCACCACGGCCGTGTTGCTCAGCACGGCCGTGCTGGATGAAGATGGAACAGGCGTGCTGCTCAAAATGACCTCCTCCCAACTCCGCCACCACAGCCGTGCTACCTAGCATGACTGTTCTACCTAGTACCCAACACGGCCGTTCTGCCCAGCACGGCCATGCTACCAGCCTTCGTTTTCACCCACCTACCTGTTGAATTAACACTTAGCCAACACGACCATTCTCCTCCACCATGGCCGTGCCCACTCCTACCCACCATGGCCGTGCTGCCCAGCACGGCCGTGCTACCACCCCAAAACCTAACTTTTTTTCATTGCTTTTCCTATTTTACCCCCACTTAACCCTAGCTCATATATAAGCACTAGTTGCTTCTAGGGCTCGAGAGAGAGCACCCCCTAGCCGTCACCTAGCTGCTCCCTTGCATACACTACTCCCATCCACCCATCTCCTTGCATTCAACCCCATTTCCATCCATTTTCCACTCATTTCCACCATAGAAACCTAGTTTCTCTAGGTTTCTATCCATCCATTCCACCATTTTCATGCACCCATGCACCATTGGAGGAGGAAGGACGTCTGCAGCTACTTGGAGGTGAAGAAGAAGGCCACTTCATCAAGCTTCATGGAGTTTCTTCCTCTTCTACCCCTTTCTTTTCCTGTTTTCATGATCATGTATAGCTAAGCCCCCTTGTGGTGGGCTGTCTGTGATTAAAATGTTACTTTGATACCATGTTGGGGGATAAATTCTTGTAATGAACTCAATTCATATTTATGATGATTACTTCTTGCTTCCATCTCTTTTCCTATCTTATGGCATGTGGTTTGTGCTTCTTGTATGAATTGCTTGTTTTGAGGTTTTTGATGACACTTCATTTCTAGGAGGAATTGGAGTGTATGTGGCAATCTTAGGAATGGATCCTAGGTCCAATTAGTGGATCCCTAGCTAGCACCCTTTGTTCCTACATACACACCCCTCCCCCTACAAATGAGTGTGAGATTTAAGTGGCTAGTGTAAGTGAGAGTGATGCAATTGCCTAGGGCCTTCTAAAGGCTAGAGTGGCTAGTGGCACGAGGTTAAACCCCTTCATCTCCACTCCCATCTCTACCCTCAACCCTCAATTGTCCACTATCACTTACCCTAGAAACCTAGTTTTGGCCAATCTCACTAGAACTACACCTAACCCTAGTCTTCTACTAGTAGTATAGGGTATGTTCTAATGGCATTGCCCTTGTTGTTTGGTTTGGTAATCTAGATATGAATTGAGCACCATGCATGTTTAATGGACTCCCCCAACTAAAATCAAAGTGACATTCCCCAAACGGCCCACCCACCTTAATCACCTTGCTTAAAACCCTAATTGCTTAGTTTGCTTGTTAATGCTAGCTTAGCTCAATTGCTTTAGTCTAACTTAATCAATTGCTTAGTTTTACTTTTCAATGTTCACTTAGGCTCTTACTCTTGCTAGTGGCTAGTATAGTTCTTAGTTGCTTCTTGTCTTGCTAGAGTAGTGTAACCCTTCTTGCTCCTGCTTAGTTAGTTTGATAACTTAGTTTAGTAATTTTCTTGCTCTTCCATAATTTAGTTTCCATCTCGCATTTCTTGCTCGCTCTCTTAGTTTAATCAACCAACAATCAACCTTAAACCCTAAAAACCTTACTCTCCGCACTAGGAACGTAGCTCATGCCATCTAACTCTAGCGCCCCCTCTATCTCCGTGGATCGACCCCGTACTTGCCGCCTCACCTATACTACGACACGACCCGGTGCGCTTGCGGGCGTAGTGTCTTAGTAGACGTAGGTAGTTAGTGTGGGACCATAAAAATATCGAAAGCAAAGATCCCATCTCATCCTGTGCCTCCCGACCTCGTGGATTGCACTTGTTGCAAGCCTCTAGCGGGAGCACACCAAGCTTTCTGTATATCTATGTGTATTGAAAAAACTGCCTCAACACTAAAGAACATTAAGGGAATGAATAATGAAATGTAGTTACTAATGGTGTTCATTAATCTCCCTATTAGAGAGGGAAATATTTAATGTTGACTAGCACCTCCCTAATGGTACAAGGTACACAGGGATAGGGCCCAAATAATTTATGTTTGTGCTAATTCCACCATAGTAATGCATGTTCATTTGAAATATGATTAATAACTTGGGTTTACCTGATTTTCTACCTTTAAATAATGTTTTCCTCTCTTTATTCTCTTTTCTACTATTTTCAATATGCAGTATAGTATAACATTTTTACTACCACGTACCAACTTTATGTTGATGTTTTTGTTTCTCATATTTTCTAGGTTCAGAGCTAGCATGGGATAAAAGAATAGGATGTGAGCAAGTTGTATAGGATGTACCTATTGTCTAAGATCCTAGTTAGCATACATGTTTAGACTTGTGTAAAAATTCTCTTTAAATATACAATTGTAAATCATGTTGTAATAATGAAACCAAAAAAAAATCATGTTGTAATAATGTACATGTTGAATGTTGAGATGTGTTATGGTGTATGTTATGATGTATGTTCATGTATGCATATTGCGCTTCCACATCGCTCTCTGAAATGATTGGCTAATGACATTACTTTACCGTGTGTATAACACAAGTGTACACGTCAATGTAATATATGCCTTGTGAGGCCCGAGTCGAACACAGGGAAACGTAATTATCGATAAACTACTACTAACTACTCGCAATCAGCTAAACTGATTATAAAAGTTTGGAAGTTGATTTAAAAAAAATAAAAATAAAAACAAAAGAAAACAAAGCAATTGAATAAATGGTTGGTTTAATTAATTCAAAAGGAATCTCTAGGATTGCAGTTTCACCGTGGGTTCTCGTTGTACTAATTCCTTCACAATTATCACAACTCGTCTCCCTTTTTGGATAGTGGCCTATAGCCAGAATTTCTCGCATCCACGATACAATTCACTACCTTAATCTTGGTCAGTTTCATGCCAGTAGTAACCTATGCCCTAGACTAGTTGCATAAAAATCATGTCTCTAAGTTCCCACCATTAACCGTACATCGCCTTTTCCAAAGGATTTATTAGTTAATGTGATTACCACCTCTTTTCTACCGTTAATTCTTCGTCAAAAGCAATTAAAGGTATTAGATTACCATTGTGGGGATCAAGCACAATGATAGCATTGGAGAAAACGATATCATACCACAGATTTTAGGGACAAATTATGATAAACTATGTAAGAAGAGTCATACAATGATTGCCCGAGCTACTCCCGGTCCTAGAGATAAAGGGGATTAGCCCCACATGTTCATCTCAATGCAAAACACATTGAAGGAATGAGAAAACATGGAGAAAACATAGATGGAGATGGTGTAACCCCTGAACAGAGATGAACCAGATGATCCTCGATGCGGGATGAGCCTTCTGCAACCTTCCAGTGGTGAAAAACTCTGTCTGTGTCGTTGAAATCTCTCAGGGCATAGCTATCGGCTCCGTTCTTCACTCTCTCCTCCTTCGGGACTTGTGAAATCGAATTGAACGTGTATGAAAACTTTGGACCATCTTTTCCTAGGTATATGTATCACTTACGGCTGCCAAAAGAATGCAGCCGTCTGATTCAAGTCGTGTTGGATAACACTCTGATTCGACGGTGTCGATACCATCGATGGGGTGTCGATGGTTTTGACACTTTGGGTACCGATGCTTTCTTCAATTTTTGGAAACTGTCTGAAGCCTTCTCGATACCATCGATCGTTCCCGTCGATGGTATCGACGAACGATATTTGGCTCACTATTGGACTTTTGTAACCATAGACACAGTGTCGATGGTATCGATCTATCTTCTTCCTCTCCAGATTTTCTACTGTTTCTCTGTCGATTCTATCGACAAACCGTCAATGGTATCGATGTGTCTAGAATTGTGAATGGCCTGAAAATGAGAGAAAAACACAAATCAAATCCGAGAAATATGATAATCTATACAAAACAATGTAAAACAAGATGAATTCGATGTAGGCAAGGATAATTGGCTAAAGGAATTGAATCATGCGATATTAACCACAACTATGACCAATAAGCACATAAAATGAGTGTACAACTAGCCTATAAAATCAACTCAAAACCCCTGCATCAAACTCCCCCAAGCTTGAACTTTGCTCGTCCTCGAGGAATAAAACTATAGAATAAAATTGTGAGGGTCAACTAAAGAACATAATCACATAAAATACACCACAATATGATTCCCACCTGCAAGACACATACTGGCTCTCACTAACTACAGAACGATAACTACCCTAAAGGTGAAAATGATCATCCATGAGAGATTTCCACCCCGTAATCAATGAACACAATCAAATAAAGCATATAATATAATAAATTACTACGGTTCATGCATGGTGCATCTTGTGATCTCCTATCTACATTGCTCAAATCCTAACTACCATCTACAATGGAAGCAGATCTCTTGATTATACAAGAATGAGGAGATAATCATGGGAGGCCTACCGTTTTGAGAAACGGGTGGATGGAATGGGCGGCTGTGAAAGAACAAAAAGCACAATACAGTTTCACATGCAAAAACAACAAAAATGACCTAAATGATGCATATGCATATGAAAATGACCTAATGCCTACATTTTAGGTGGAATGATGCATGCTCTACTATTCTGTCTCAATGTGAGATATAATGTCTATGAAACCACATCATGTTCTTATTCTTCCTATTATGCAGGTGAAACAAGTTCCTTTCTCCCTCTAATTTCTACTTATCTTTTTCTTTTCTTTTCTTTTCTTTTTTCTTCTTTTTTTCTCAATTCTTTTTCAAGCCCCAATTTTCTCAATTGACTATAGAAATATTTACAAAACATAATTTTTTTTGGGCTTATTTTCACATAACTACTACAATTGATGCATTACAATCTACTTTTCAGAGAGTATAGAACAAGTTACCCACTTTTCTTATTTTTTAGAAGAAATAAGTCACATAATGTCCTATATGGTCAAAAATATGCAAAGTGCAACTACATGAAAGTAATTATGCAACTACAATGGCATGTAGTTATAGAATGTGTGCATCCATAACTGATCTACAAAAATTTATTTTTCATTTTTTATTCAAAATCTAGCTATAATGCAATCCTATCTAAATGACATGCAATTAAGAGATGCAAAACTGTAGTGTGCTCCCAATTCTTTTTGGTGGAGTGTGAATGAAGTAAGGTGGATATATCACAAGATTAAATGATAGAACCATTGGAAATGATTATGTCCCTCCTTACTGACATGTGCATAGGGTAACTAAGAGGTTTCTCTCTCTCACTTCAAATTAAGGTCTCGTTACCATTTGATCAGTTTAAGCTCAACATCCATATCCGTCCTCTTTTCTTGAACCATAAGGATATACATTTATGATCATATGTTTTAAAGTTGACCTACCCAATTATTTTCATAAGTTATGCATTCAATTTCAAACAATTCACACATCAGCCCCATATGAAAAACATTGAGATGACACACTTACATTAGACACCCACAGATTACACTAGATAGAAAGTGGGTCCTAGAAAGCCATAAGTAAAACAAATTACAAAACTAGAAGAAAAATTGCAAAAAGCTAAGAAAAATGCTCAAATAGAAGAAAATAAAATAAAACTAAGATAGAAATTATTCCATCTCCCCCCCAAGCTTGGATTCGACTATGGCCTCATAGTTGAGAACAAACTCAGAAGGTGGAACAGTGATACCCTACTACTATTGAGGTGGTGGGTGCAGGGGGTACTGGTGGGTATGGGGGTTCCACTCTGGATACTGCCCCTGAAAGTTGGGATCATAGGGTGGCATGGGCGGTGGCTATGGTTATCCCCCAAACTAGTCTCTGCACCAGTAATGATCATAGAAAGGTTGTTGCTGCAGCTTGATCCTGTCCAACCTATCGTAGACCTACTGCTGGTTGGCAAAGAGCTGGCACTCGTTCTCAAAGATCACCTACTAATTTTCATAGAGCCTATTCTGTGTATCCTGGATCCCTGCAAAAGCCATCTGATGTGACTGCAGCATTGTCTGCTGGGACTCCTGGATTGACTTGAGCATGGTATACATCCCCTGCATAGAATAGGGGTCATCTCCGTTGTGGGTGGGCTGTGGTGGTGGTGGCTGGGAAGAAGAGCATGCTCCATAGTTTCGTGGATGCTTTCTCAGAGCAACTCATCGTCAAAGAGGAATTATGGCTTACTCATCCCCTTCTTCATCATCGTCATCCTCGGGACCCTCTGCCTCTTGAACGGCTTCTTCTTTTTCATCATCAACATCAATGATCGACCACATGTAGCTTTGGCCTGGTCTGATGTTGAAGGCAGGGTCTACAATTGCGCCCTTTGAAACACACCTCACACATGACATGTGGCATAGGCGATGACATGTCATACTTCAAGGAGGCTGGAGTTGACAAAGTGAGAGACGTTGAGCGTGTTTCGACTCTCTATCTTTTTGAGTCCAGAAAGATCAAGCCCCAAGTGTGTGGCAAGATGAGTAATAAGGCCCCCAAAGTAGATTGGAGCCCGACGAGAAAGATTCTTCTTTACCACCATCATGCGCGTGAGAAGGAAGGCTCCAAAAATAATCATCATCCTCTCTAACAGACAATGGAGGAAGAAGAGATTTGTCTCCTGGAACTTGCTCTGAGACAACTTGGAGCTTGCAAAGAATGACTTGGAAATTATCTGGTGAAGAATCCAGATAAAAGGATGCTCAAAGTTAGCTACAGCAGTGTGGTGCCAGCGATAGAATACCCCTTAGGTATGGTGACCATCTTTGCATACATTGCTTCGTAATCAACATTTTGTGGTGTATGACGCAGATCACCATGGCACCACCCATATATCATATTGAACTCACAGAGCGTAAGATTGTAGTCCCTATTGTATAGGCGGAAAGATGCACGCCCCTCCTTCCATGCTATCTGTGTCAGCAGTAGTTCATTGGCAATTACACATATATCGAGTGACGCTAGGAACTCGATTACAATTTCCTTGTAGGTAGGCCATCCGATGAAGAATGGATGCTCATCCCCATGGTCATGGCAGAGCATTGGGGACTCTCATTGTTGTCCCTGAAGAACATAGGTGATACTGTCCTCAAAACCAGATCCTTGATAAGCTCATGGTCACCATACTGGGTTGTCTCAATCGGCCGCTTCCATAACTCTTCATAAACCTTCTTGACCTCCGGCGATGGATGGACTAGCCTCAAGCGAGAGACTAATCCTTATTGCAGAGTGGGTAGTGTAGGTCGTACTGCCCTAGATGATGACACTCTCGATCTCACCATGGTTGCATGGAAATGAGTGAGGAAGAGAAAAGAGAATGGAGCTCAGAGAAGATGATTGGGGTACTTAAAGACGATTGAGATCCGCAAAGCCAAAGAAGATGCTCAGAGACGATCGTCGGTGGTGATCTTGGTTGCTCTTGGGTGCTCAGGGATGCTAAGCCTCAGATGTGGAGGCTAGGCAATGAGATTGTGTGATTAGAATGAAGATTTTTTCTCCTTTTTAGAAGGGATGGCGGGGTCTGTTGTTGATGCGTCGATACCATTGACAGTCCCATCGATGGTATCGACAACTATTGGAATCTTCCCCTCGCTGCAATTGATGACTATTGAAAGCTCGATGCGGGGACTCGGATCGGACTCATGTTGATGGTAGCGACAGGGTGTCGATACTATCGATACAGTCCACGAATAGGCATTGTGGACCGCTTGATGAATACCTTGGATCACTAACGTGTCGTCGATATTATCGACCAATGTGTCGGTAGTATCGACACTTGTATGTTCCTTCGATCCTCATGAAGTCTGACCAGTTCGATGTTACTGTAGACATGTCGATACCATCAACCAGTGCGTCAATGGTATCAAAATCACTGAGACAATTCGTCTGAAAATCTCCAAAAAACTCGTTACCATTGACGACGAGTCGATACAATCAACGCCTGATCCTTTTTCTGCTTGTTCTAGGTTCGATACCATCGACGAGGCCGTCGATGGTATCGACGGAATGAAATTTCGGTAGAATTGTCCATTGTTCCAAATTTGATACCATATACCCAGATGTCGATGGTATCGACCGTTCCCCATCCTACACACTCAACAAACACATCAGGGTATCATTTTTAGAGGCTAAGTGCTAAATTAATGAAGACTACCTAGGAATTCAAAAAAAATTTAAAGAAACAAACATGTACACTACCAAGGTTGGGTTTCCTCCCAACAAGTGCCTCATTTAACGTCTTGGGCTAGACGCATGCATGCTCCTCATTCCTCATTTAGTGCCATGAATTTGATTTCATGCACTTTCCTTGTGTAGTTTTCCCCATAATAGTGCTTCAACCGTTGACCATTCACCAAGAATGTTCTTTCACCATCTCTCACCATAATAGCACCATGGGGTCGCACCTCCTCTATAACATATGGTCCACTCCATCGGGATTTCAATTTATCGGGATGCAACTTCAACCCCAAATTGAACAATAGGACACTCTCACACTTCTTGAACACTCACAATTGAATGTGGTGATCGTGTATTTGCTTTGTCCGCTCCTTGTAGATCCTTGAGTTCTTGTATGCATTCATCCTTAGCTCATCGAACTCATTGAGCTCTAACATTCACTTTCTCCCTGCATCATCCATACTCAATTTCAACTTCCTTAGCGCCCGGTGCACCTTGTGCTCTAATTCCACCGGAAAGTGACAAGCCCACCTGTAAGCCAACCGAAAAGGCGTGGTGCCTATAGGTGTCTTAAATGCGGTTCTATATGCCCATAGTGTGTCTGGTAGTAATGCACTCTAATTCTTCCTTGAAGAGGCCACCGTGTACTCTAATATTTTCTTAATCTCCCTATTGGTCACTTCCACTTGGCCATGTGTCTGCGGGTGATATGGGCTACCTACATTATGCTTGACCCCATATTTTCTCAATAGTGTAGCGAATTTCCAGTTCATGAAGTGGGTGCCTCCATCGCTAATGAACATATGTGGCACACCAAAGACAAAAAATATGCTCCTTCACAAAGCTGCACACTATCACATCGTCATTAGTCCTTGTGGGTATTGCCTCTACCCACTTCGACACATAATCAACTGCAATCAAAATATACAAATTGGAATTAGAGGACACAAACGGTCCCATGAAATCAATGCCCCACAAATCAAATACCTCAACTTCTTGAAATACATTGAGGGGCATCTCTTGCCATTTTAAGATGTTACCTGCCCTTCGACATGAATCACACCTCCTCACATAATCATAGGCATCCCAGAAAAGTGTAGGTCAGCTCTAATACCTTCGCCACAATCCTCGTACTTGTGTGATGATCGTCGGTGGGCAATGTATGACAGTGACTGAGCTCACTATCATATTCACTCTCAAGTACACACCTGGGCAAAATTCCATTCCTGCACTATCTCAACAAAATACGGTCATGCCAAAAATAATACCTCAAAGAATGGAAAAACCTCTTTCTCTCTTGATCAGTCCAATCATCTAAAATTTCTTTACATACGAGATAATTCACAATATGTGAAAACCAAGGGTCCTTGGATTGAATGGAAAGGTTTTTCTCATCCGGAAAGGTCTCGATAATGGGTATGTTAGTATCTCACTCATCTACCCACTCTAACCGAGATAAGTTGTCTACAACCACATTCTCAATGCCCTCCTTGTCCTTAATTTCAATGTCAAATTCTTGCAAGAGTAAGATCCACCTAATGAGTCTCGGTTTGGCATCTTTCTTTTCCATTAAGTATTTTATGGCGGAATGGTCCGTCCATACCACAACTTTAGACTCCACCAAATATTGCCTAAATTTTTCAAATGCAAAAACCACGGCAAGAATTTTTTTCAGTGGTGGTGTAATTGAGTTGGGCATCATTCAAAGTCTTAGACGCATAGAAAATAACTGTGGGTTTGTTCTCAAGGTGCTTCCCTACAACAACCCCCACGGTGAAATCTGACACATCACACATAAGCTCAAAGGGCTTAGTCCAATCCGGTGTTTGAACAATCGGTGCGAAGATCAATTTTTTCTTAAGGACGTCAAAGGCATGCATACATTTATCATTGAAGTCAAAAACATCATCCTTCTCAAGCAATTCCGATAATGGCTTAGCGATTTTAGAAAAATCCTTGATAAACTAACGATAAAACCCTACATGACCAAGGAAACTCCACACCCCTTTCACTGAATTCGAGGTAGTTTGGAAATAACCTCAATTGTCACTGGATCTACCTCCAGTCCCTTGCTAGACACCTTGTGTCCAAGCACCATGCCTTCGCTAACCATCATATGGCATTTTTCCCAATTGAGGACTAAATGTGTATCCTCACATCTTTGTAGCACCTTGTCTAGGTTATATAAGGACTCATCAAAAGATGCACCGTAGATGGAAAAGTCATCCATAAAAACCAATAGACAGTGCTCCACCATATCCGAAAAGATGACAATCATGCAGCGCTGAAAAGTAGTCGGTGCGTTGCACAAACCGAACGACATCTGACGATATGCGAAAGTCCCATAAGGACAAGTAAAAGTAGATTTCTCTTAGTCCTTAGGGTCTATGGAAATATGATTATAACCAGAGTATCCATCTAAAAAGAAAAAGTGAGAACGGCCAACCAGCCGCTCTAAAATATGATCAATGAATGGGAGAGGAAAATGATCTTTTAAAGTGGTGAAATTCAACCGACGGTAATCAATGCAAACACACCACCCAGTTATCAATCAGGTGGTGACAGGCTCATTCAAAAGATTTTGAGTTACTGTGATTCCCCCCCTTTTTAGGGACTACTTGTGTTGGGCTCACCCATGTATAGTCTAAAATAGCATAGATGATGCCTGCGGAGAAAAGCTTGATCACCTCCTTTATTACGACCTCCATCATGATGGGGTTGAGGCGACGTTGTGGATGAATCACAGGTTTGTTTCCTTCAGCGAGCCAGATCTTGGGTTGGCAAAGAGTAGGGGAGATCCCCTTGATGTCAGAAATCGACCACCCAAATGCACCACAGTGGTTCTTCAACACTATCATCAACTATTCTTCCTCGTGGCACTGAAATATGCCAAAATTATCACTGGTAGCTTTGCCTCAGCCGCTAAGAATGTGTATTTCAAGTGAGGGGGCAGCGACTTAAGGTCTAACTTTGGCGAGCTGACCAAAGAAGATTGAAGAGGTGGTGGCAGTGGTCCGAGCTCTTCATAGTGCTTGGCATAATAGCAAGGAAGCACTTGAACCATCTTAACACATTCTTGTAATGACGTACCTCTCATACAATCATCCATCATTTTAAACAAACAAGCTTCCAGAGGTAATTGCAGGTATGAGTCAAGCATGGAGACTGCTATAGCTTCATCCTCAGTAGATAGTGAAACTTCCTCTTCCTCATCATTGGGATAACCCACAACTTTAACAAGATAAACCACTTTTGTTTGTTCCATGATGTCCACAACAATTGTTCCCTTATCTACCTTCGTAATGAAGTGATCCATATCAAGAAATAGCTTCCCTAAGAAAAGAGAGATGTTATGATCAAAGTGCTTCACTTTGTGACATTGCTCATTCTCTTACGACTGCTTTGAATTTGGCGGCATGACTATCTCAAATCTATCATCAGCTATACCCATTGTCAAGCAACCTCTACCCATCTCCAATATCATATCGACAGTGGCTTGGAAAGGTCTTCCTAAGAGAAGCTCATTCCCTTACTCAAATTGCATCTCCATGACAACAAAATCAGCCAGAAACACGAACCTATCAACTTTGACTAAGACATCCTCGCAAATCCCATACGGTCATACCACAGAATTGTCTGCAAGTTGAATTGTCATGTTTCTTTGTCGAGATTCTTTAAGACCAAGCTTTTTGAATGTAGAGAGGGGCATCAAGTTGATACTTGCCCCAGAATTACACAGTGCATCACCAAATTTCACCTTCCCAATATAGCATGATATATTGAAACAACCCAGATCTTATCGCTTTGGTGGCAACTTTCCCAGAATAAAGGCGCCAACCTGTTCCTTAAGCACTACCACCTCAGTGTCTGGAATGTTCATCTTCTTGGTAATGATATCCTTCAAGAACTTACCATAGGAGGGTATCTACTCAATAACCTATAGTAAGGGAATATTGACCGAAAGTTTCCTAAAGCTCTCCAGGAACTTTTTGAACTGTGCATCAACTTTCTTTGCCTTCAGACTATTTGGATAAGGAACCAGGAAAGTCTATACCCTCTGATGAGGTGGCACATAAGGCATTCTCTTCTCATCCTCTTACTCTACAATGGGCTCTTCTACGGCCTTCTTTGCATCATCCTTCACTATCTCCATAAGTATGAAATCATCTGTGGCCTCACCTATGTCTTCTTGCTATGGTGTTCTCAGTTCATCAGTCGAGGAGTTTAAAAGTTGCTTTCCACTACTCAATAGAATGACCTTAGCTTGATGGTTCTTTCTGGGAATATCAATATTCCCCGGGAAACCTTGCATTGTGGGCTTATTTAGACTCACAATCTCCGTTACAATATGTGCTAAAGATGTCTCAAGTGTCCTCATTTGTGCCTCGTGGCTTTGTAGCGTCTGCCCAAACTGATTCATAAATTCCCCTTGAGTTTGCAGCTTCTTGCTGAAAGTGCTCATGAGTTCTTGGTTTTGTTTCAAAATTTTATTGAGCAACTCATTACTCTTATCCTCTACAGTAGGTTGTGGTTTGGCATCCGGATCCTGCAGAAAGTTATTGGGATCCTTCCATGAGAACTTCTTATCCTTCCTCCAAGATTAATCATTATTCATGTACCCTTGTTGTTGGTGCATAAATTTGACCTATGCCTCATCATCAGATCCCGCATCCTCTTTTGCTAGCAATCTCTTTGCTATCAGGTCCATCTTCTCATTTAGCTTTTTAATTGCCTTTGATTCCCCTACAACTCTAATTTGTTCTGGTGCATCTCTATTACCCCATGACTGCTTCTTGGCCATGTTCTTCAAGATCTCCCAACACCTTGTACATATGTTGTTCAAGAAGAAATCCAAGCCCGCTGAATCTAAGTTACTTCTATCATGCTCATTGAGAGAAAAGTAGAAAATTTTAACTTGCTTATCCTTGTCTAGCCCATGATGTGGGCACTTCCTCAGCATGATCTGAAAGTGCTCCCATGTCTCTGAATAGGTCTCACCAGCCTTGTGACAGAAGTTATGAATCTTTCTCATGAGGTCATTCATCTTCTTGGGTGAGAAGAATCTCTCAAAGAAGACCTCTACCATTTGGTCCCAGGTCTCAACACGCTCGTCATCGATATTGTGCAACCATTCACGTGCATTTCTCGCTAGAGAACTAGATAAAATCTTTAAGTAGACTGCTTCTTGTGGGAACCTGTCAATCATTATCATATCACAGTTTTCCACAAATCTGTTGATGTGGGCCACTGGATCTTCATTGTTCAGCCAATGAAATGGGTTAGACTTGACCAGGTTTATCAGTGTCAGATCAATCTTGTATGTAGGAATGTTGATAGTGTATTTTTTATTGGCCCCTTAGCTATGGATGAGGAAGAAGCCTTGATCTTCTCCCATATTGTTTGTTCATTAGCCATTACTTTAGGTTCAAAATATGTGTCTAAGTCTTCGAGTTGATCATGGATATGCTCCTCCTCATCACCCGATCCCGAAGGTGGAATCTCAGGTGTTGACTGTGTGTAGTCCGTACTACGTGTCTTCACCATGCACTAGTACCTAAAATGTGAAAAATTGATTAAGTACAGTGCTAGACGAATAAAGAATTTGAAAGATAGACAATTTACTCTCAATTATTTAAATTATTAAAAGTTTCCCAGAGTGGCTACTTGTAGCACTCGTAGTGTCAAAAATTTCCATTTCCCCGACAACGGCGCCAAAAACTTGACACGACATTACTTTGCGTATAACGCAAGTGTACGCGTCAATTTAATATAGGCCTTGTGAGGCCTGAGTCGAACATAGGGAAACGTAATTATCGGTAGACAACTACTAACTACTCGCGATCAGCTAAACCGATTATAAAAGTTTATAAGTTGATTTAAAAAAAAAGAAAAAGAAAAAAAAGAAAACAAAGCAATCGATTAAATGGTTGGTTTAATCAATTCAAAAGGAATCTCTAGGATTGCAGTTTCACTACGAATTCTCATTGTACTAATTCCTTCACAATTATCACAACTCATCTCCCTTTTCGGATAGTGGCCTGTAGCCAGAATTGCTCACCTCTATGATACAATTCACTACCTTAATTTAGGTCGGTTCCACACCAGTAGTAACCTATGCCCTAGACTAGGTGCATAAAAACCATGTCTCTAGGTTCCCACCATTAACCGTACATCGCCTTTTCCAAAGGATTTATTAGTTAATGTGATTACCGCCTCTTTTCTACTATTAATTCTTCATCAAAAGCAATTAAAGGTATTAGATTACCATTATGGTGATCAAGCAAAATGATAACAATGGAGAAAACGATATCATACCACGGATTTGAGGGACAAATTATGATAAAGTATGTAAGAAGAGTCATACAATGATTTCCTGGGCTACTCCCAGTCCTTGAGACAAAGGGGATTAGCCCTGCATGTCCAACTCAATGCAAAACACCATGAAGGAATGAGAAAAAATGGAGAAAACGTGGATGGAGATGGTGTAACCCCTGAACGGAGAAGAACTGGATGATCCTCGATGCGGGATGAGCGTTCTGCAACCTTCCAGCGGTGAAAAACTCTATTTGCATATTTGAAATCTCCCACGGCATAGTTCTCAGCTCTATTCTTCGCTCTCTCCTCCTTCGGGACTTGTGCAATTGAATAGAATGTGTATGACAGCTTTGGACCAACTTTTCCTAGGTATATGTACCACTTACGGCTGCCAAAAGAACGCAACAGTCCGATTCAAGTCATGTTGGACAACACTCTGATCTGATGGCATCGATACCATCGACAGGGTGTTGATGGTATCGACACCTTAGGGTATTGATGCTTTCTTCAATTTCAAGAAACCACCTAAAGCCTTCTCGATACCATCGACCGTTCCTGTCGATGGTATCGACGGGACGATATTTGGCTCACTGTTGGACGTTCGTGACCATCGACATAGTGTCGATGGTATCAAACTATCTGCTTCCTCTCTGGCTTTGCTACTGTTTCTCTGTCGATGCTATCGATGGACCGTCGATGGTATCGACGAGTCCAGAATTGTGAATTGCCTGACAATGAGAGAAAAAAAAAATCAAATCTGAGAAATATGATAATCTATACAAAAAAATGTAAAACAAGATGAATTCGATGTAGGCAAGGATAATAGGCTAAAGGAGTTGAATCATTAGATATTAACCACAAATATGACCAATAAGCGCATAAAATGAGTGTACAACTGGCCTATAAAAGCAACTCAAAACCCCTGCATCAGCTAACATTTTTGGATTTGTCCTCTCGGGCCTTCTAAGTCTCGAGATGACAGAATTAGAGGATGTTACACCCATGAAGCATCACTCAATTGTAACACCCAACCTTTTTGTGTCATGTCAATAGTTTTCTCTAGTATTGCTTTTATCTGTCTATTAGGGACATCAACATGTTTGCTAGTTTTGGGGTGGTAAGGTGATGTTGCCTCATGGTTTACCCCATATTTCTTCAAAAGTGATTCAAATTTTCTAAAAGTGGAATGGGAACCTCCATCCGAGATCACAATTTGAGGCACTCCAAATCACGGGAAAATAAGCTCTTTGAATTTTTTGAGAACGAGCTTCAAATCCCACAAGATTGTGTGAATAGCTTCAACCCACTTAGAAATGTAATCTATCGCTATGATAATGTAGTAGAATCCACATGAGGGAGAGAATTACCCCATGTAATCTATTCACCATACATCAAAGATGTCTAGATCTTGCCATTGTGTAAGCGACATCTCATCTCACCTTAATATATTTCTAGATCATTGACACTGGTCACACAAACATGTATAGTCAAAAGCATCTTTAAAGATGGTCGTCCAATAGAATACACATTGTAAAACTTTGGCGGCAGTCTTTAGGCAGATATGTGCCCACTCGTAAGCATGAGTGGTAGTGTAGCAAGATATTTTTGGATTATTTTTAAGTGACGCATCACCAATAGAGACCATCTACGCATAATAAAAAAAGAAATGGTTTGTCCCAATAATATTTTTGGACGTCGTATAAGAATTTCTTCTCACTTTGTCTGCTGTATTTTGGGTGAATAATTCATGTAGATAAATAAATAATGTAGTCAGCAAACCATGACCAACTTACCTCAAGACCCAACAGGTGGTCATCTAGGAGTGATTTGTAGATTATTGTCAGTTTATTATCGCCTTTGTGGAGGAGTCTATTCAAGTGGTCAGCAACTACATTTTCACTTCCTTTCTTATATCTTGATTTTGAGGTCAAATTGTTGTAGGAGACGGATCCAACAAATGAGCCTTGGTTTGTAGTCTATTTTTCACATCAAATATATGATATTGGCATGGTTAGTGTAGACAATAACTTTGGATCCCACCAAGTACGATCAGAATTTAGGAAAGGCATACACAATGGACAACATTTCCCTCTCCGTCTTTGTGTGGTTACATAATGCCTCATTGAGGGTCTTCGAAGCATGATAGATCACATAGTTTTCATTGTCAATGTGATGTCCCAAGATGGCTCCGACCGCATAGTCTCTTGCATCACACATGATTTCTAAGGGTTGAATCTAGTCGGGCACACAGATGATAGGGGTGGGGATGAGAGCCTCATTCAGAGTGTTGAATCTTTTCATACATTTTTTGCTAACTTCAAACACAATATCCTTCAATAAGATCTTGGAGAGAGGCTTTGTAATTTTTGTAAAGGCTCGTATGAACCTTCTACAGACACCAACATGACCAAGGAAAGCATGTATCTCCTTCACAGTGTTGGGTGACAGTAATTTTTCTATTACCTCCACCTTAGTTGGGTCAACTTCTATCCTCTTGTTGGAGATTTTATGACCTAGGATGATGCCCTAGAACACCATTAAGTGACATTTTTCCCAATTGGGAACGAGATGAGCCTCTTCACACCTTGTGAGAATGATATCAAGGTTCTTTGGACAGTTGTCAAAAGAATCTCCATAAATAGAGAAGTCAATTATGAGGACTTCCATGATTGATCTAGTAATCCAAGAGAAGATAGATGACATGTCATGCCAGAAATTAGCCAGAGCATTACAGAGACCAAAGGGCATGTGGCAAAAGGCATATGTTTCAACATGTAAAGGTGTTTTTTCCTAGCCATTAGGGTAGATCGAGATTTGATAGAACCCAAAATACCCATCAAGATAGAATAAATATTCTTGGTAACCAAGTCTCTATAGGACTTGATCTATAAATTGTAGGGGATAGTGATCTTTCTTGGTTGCTTTATTCAACTTACATTAATCAATACACATTCTCCATCCTGTGACTATCCGTTTAGGTATGAGTTCCCCTTGGTCATTTTGAACGATTGTCATCCCACCCTTTTTGGGAACCCCTTGGATAGAGGCTCAACCATTGGGAGTTTGTTATTTGATATATAATCCCTACACATAGTAACCTTATCACTACTTTGAATGACTTCCTTCATATTGATGTTGAGTTTGTGTTGACGGTCTCTTAAAGGTTTGTGATCCTACATCATTGGTATCTTGTGCATGCATACGACAACACTGATTCAAGTGAGGTCACTCATGATATATCCCAAGGCTTTCATCCATTTTTGCATAACCTCATTAGTTTATCTTATTCCTCTTGGATGAGTTTGGATCTGATTATGACTAGACATAGGTCTCCGTCATCTAGGAATTGGTATTTAAGTCCTTCAGGTAGTGTCTTCAACTCAAGTTTCTCTTGAAGCGATGCTTCTAGGGAGATTTCTTCAGCCATCTATTGGTCTTCAAAGGTTTTAGAGGGTATCTCTTCTGATTTTGTGGTGTCTAATTTCTTTATGTAAATGGTGACCTTGGGATTTTATTGAGTGGTTTCATCTCGGTTAAGAGCCGCTTGTAGGAGATCTTCATTGGAAATTGGTTTGTATCTTTGACATAGTCTTTGGCGATAACTTTTGCAGAAAATCGTGGTCCCTTTACTACATCAACGACTCAATACTCAATGGTTTCCGCACCTAGCTGTAGAAGGAGTGTTCTTGCTTTGACTTCTATTAGGGATCGAATAGTAGCCAAGAAAGGTCTTCCATAAATCAATGGGTAGCGATCATCTTCTTTAATATCCATAATCACATAATCGCATGGAATGTAGGTGTTTTTCAGTTTAAATGGGTTGTCTTCTATAATCCTTGAAGGCTTGGTCATGGAAGGATCAACTAAGTGGATAGTCATGGCAGTTGGTAGAAGGTCAGTGAACCCTAAACGTCGACACAGTGTGTACAACATTATGGAAATGCTTGCTCCTAAATTGGTCAATCCTTTGTGATAGATGTCATCTACCAGGAAATAGTCGATTTCGAAGGATCCTGGGTCTTTCTTCTTCTGAGGTATCTAATTTTGCACTATCACAGAAGCAGTTTTTGCAAGCTTCACTATTTTACATTCTCCTATAATATATAATTTTTGGGAGGAGAGTCTTGAGATATTTGGCCCAAGTCAGCATTTTAGTAAGTGCATCAATCAGTAAAATATTGACACGGAGCTGTTTCATAGTATCTTTAAATTTCATAAATCAATCATCCAACTTGATTTGTCTCAGACGTCCTTCATAAGGAATATGGGGCTTGTACACACGTGCATAAATGAGCGGTGGAGATTTATATTCAACTGTCGTTGTGTTGTCAATCATCTTTTCACTGATATCTTACTAAACCTTTGTGATGGATGTCTTCCTCATCTGCACCTCTTCTAAATTTTTCCTCTCCTCACTAGGTTTGGTAGGAGGGGCAGAGTACTCATTTCCCAACCTAGTTGTTATTGTGTTTAACTATTTTGTTCGTTTGGAGTTGGCATCAGGTTGTCTGATGTATGTGATTGTTGGAGACGATTGTTTGGTAGTTAAATGATCGACCTGAGATTCCAATAATTTTTTATTGGCCATTGTTTCAGTGAGTTAGGTCTGACATGCTGCAATCATTTTCTGAAAAGTCATTATCAGATCTTACATTGATGCAGCCTCTTCATGAGGCAATGGTACTTGTGGTATCCACTGATAGTCCTGAGTGAAGGAATCAAATCCCAAATCTTCAAGACCATGATCATTCGGGAGCCAACCATAGGTCACTTTGTGACATAATTCATAGGTGGGAGTGACAATTTGTACTTGGGGAATTTGATGTTTCTTTACATATGCATTGAAAGATATTTTGAGGTCATCTTTCTTACTAGCCATAGCTTTTAAAGTCTCGGAAATGGATTTGAGCTCTGAAAGATTTTTCATTCTGACAGTTTGTAGACTATTTTCTTTTAGAGGTCCAGCCCAATGGATTTGATTTTTGGTCACAAGCTCAACTATCTTTAATGCACTATTCAGACTTTGTCGCATGAAATTTTCATTAGAGGAAGAATCAAGGAACTTAATTATCTTGTTGTTGACTCCCTGATAGAAAATTTCAATGACTTGATTTTCGGGGATACCATGGTATGGGCATTTGCATAAAAGTTTGTTAAATTGTTCCAATGCTTTACTCATGGGTTCCTTAGGTGTTTGACTAAACCACATGAATCGTGCTTGCATCAAATATGTCATCAAAGGTGGGTAGAATTTTTCTAGGAATTTGTTCTCCAAGGCCTCCCATATCATGACCAGACCTCCTCGAAGTGAGTTATACCACGCTTTGTCTTTGTCTGTGAGGAAGTATTTGAAGAGATGCATTCATATACCATCATCAGTGGCACTTGATGGATTCATCACCGAGAAAAGTTCGATGAACTTAAGAAGATGTTCTCGACATTCATCTCTGATTCATCCTATAAAGGTGGATCTTGCAAAAGGTTTGCCCATTGGGCTCTGATCTCAATTGGGTCACCAGGGGGTTGGATTGTGTGAGTCATGTGGTCCCTTTAGGGATGGAGAAATCTCAAAGTTCTTTTGCATGCTCCACAGCTTCGGTAGCTTCTTGGTTGGTCTTAAACTCGGCCTTCACCTTCTCTATAGATTCCATGGCGATTAATTCTCATTGGGCTATGATTGTTGCGTCAATGGGTGTTTTGATTACTTCTTCTGCATCCACTACATTTGTGATGGCTCACTCCTTATATATTTTTCTAAAGGTCATCTTGATCTTTGGATCAAAAGGAAATCCAGCGTCAAGATTCCCCGGTCTTTGCATAGGCTAGAAGAGGCTAAAAAGAGAAGGGAGGACTATGACTGATGTGCTTGGTTCTAGAGGATTTACAATGTTATCATGAAAAAGAAAAATCCTAATTACTCTTATACTTATGAAATATTTAACTACCATTGTCCTCGGTAACGACACCAATTTTTGATGGGGTTACAAATGTTTCACCAAGAAAACCCTAAAAGAATAATATCCCAGGTTTACTAAAAGCAGTGCTCTAATTCCCCACTCTATACGAGTGGAAGCCTTATTGCATTATACTTAAGGATCAAACCTGAAGGACAACATTTTCATGTAATTAAATATATTCAAAAGTAGTGAGAGTAATATTTATCACCAAGTGGTTGGAAGATTGATTAAACTAAATTGTCACCAATAGAAACAAAGTTTAAAGAGGTAAATAATAGGTAATAAAGAGCACTAGGGCATGGTATTTCACTACCCCGGTCTGTGTATTATCCTAACTAGATCTAACTCTCCAATAGTCAGTGCTAAATCGGGGCTAGGTTGTTGCACCCTCACGGGAAACATGTCATCCCCTAGTACAAACTCCCTTGGAACTGACCATCCTCGACACCCAAGTTCCTTGTCTATACTAATGAAATCCTTTACTTATGATGAACATCCTTGACACATAGTAGATCACAGTCCAATTACCTCACTATCCCTTACTACATCTCAGGGGGGTAACAACATCATTTTGTTGTTCTAATCATGCTCACAGAAACCTACATGTCCATGATCATAACTAATATGCAGAATAAGTCGTCAATTTGCAAAGCAAGGCATCAAGATGAATGATACTTTATTTAGCAACTATATTATTGTTTAGATACAAGCTAAGATAAAATATGGGTGATCGGGGCTAGTCTTCATGCCCCTGAACAAAGTGTCCACTCGCTCATGGTGAGAGACAACAACATAAAGATAGTAGGAACTATGGAGAAGGCCATCACCCCTGGTGCAGGAAGACCAATATCTTTGTTGCGGTCGTTGCCTAATGTGTTGCACAATGTGTCTTTTAATCACCGATCAGAGATTCCTTGAATGGACGATAATGGTTCCCTTTTATATTTGCATTCCTCACTTTTGAAACCCTAAAGTTGAATGCTTGTGGGTTGAAGCCATATGTTTTCATGGCCCGTACTCAGTCCAATAGGTGACTCACATGAGTTGCTCAATTTGAACCTTGTGTCTGGTCCTCTAGTGAGCCAGCGTGGATGAACTTGAATGGGTTGAATGCTGAGAGTGTGTCAAGATATAGAAATTTGGAAGACTCTGGTTGGAGAGCGGTTCGAATCAGGTGATTGGCATAGCCACTTGCTTGAATGGTTGGTTGGAAGGTCATAGTAGAGAAATTTAATAGGCCTTCCTTCCCTTGAGGTATAACATTATGATGTCCCAATTGTCTATCTAGGTGTTGCAGTGCAATTTTGGCTGATTCTGCACAAAATACATATAAAAATGTATTAAAATGTGAAAAGGGAAAATAATTGCATTCTAATGAATGTAAAGATAAAACTAGGAAATAGAGACACAACAAACCCTAAAAAGATAATTAAACAACATGTAAAATGGGTAAAAATATACTCATGAGTCACCTGTGAGGATATAGGATTCCAAAGTAAAAGAGCTCAGGAAAAAAAAGATTGAGATGGTAAGGGTTCTGTGGAAGCAACATGGTGAGGATGAAGCCACATGGGAGCTAAAGACAGACATTAAAAAATTTCATCCTTAAATTTTTGTATGGTTAGTCAAATTTCGAGGACAATATGCTTATAAGCAGAAAGGACGTTATAATATGGTTTTTCACGTGTATTTACATATTTTAAATGCAAATATTTAATTGTGAACGATGTATTACAAAACTTGGTATGCCTTGATTTAAAAGTATGTATTTAATCTGAAAATTCTACTTTGCAATGGTTTTTGTGGTTTTACAAATATTCAAAAATTCATAACCAAAATGAAAAAAAGAGAAAATTTAATAATAAATAAATTACCAAAAGTAACAGATAATTAGTATTATACATATGGAATTATGTGGAACTTTCTAGAAAAGTGACATTCAAGGAAACTAATAGATTAGAATCGATTTTGTAATGTATTTAATAAGAAAATGTAATAAAATAAGAGACATTTCCATGTTTTAGAGAGAAATGATTTATTTTATGCTTGAAATATATATCGTATCAAAAGGGAGACTTGGAGACAAAGAAAAATACTTTTAACTTGTGTGTTTTGGACTCAAAACATGCCAACACCTCGATATAAGTGATAAATATTTTCCTTTAAAATTTGGGATTCAAAGGATAAAAGGAGAGAGAGAAATGAATTAATTATATTTCTTCTAAAGCAATGGTTTGAAGAAAATAAGAATTAAATGTAATGATTTAATTCAATTTTGGAAAAATAGCTACTTGTCCCATTTGATGTTTCACATGGCATGACAACCAATGTAATCAAATCTGACGATGAAGGGATCATCATCTACCTCACACCAGAAAGGAAACTAGGGAATAGTCTGATAACTTTCCTTTTTGATTTTTCCCTCAATGCTAGTGCTTGTGCAAATCTAGAAATACCTTGAATGAAATCGGAAAATGGTTCTGAGCCAATTCATCCCTACTTTTTCCTACTTTAGAAGGCCATTAAGGATTTCACCAATTCTCAGGCCCCCTCTTCGGAGAACCCATCATAGCCTAGGCTATATAAAAGGGTAGCAACCCCATCAATATCTCCAAACTCTATATGAGACTCCTCTAGGCCCGTGGCATCAGTCATAGATGTCAATTTCATTGCATACCCTACCTCTCACCTCCTCGAACCTTCTCTATACAACTTGAGGGTCCCTCTTGCCATTATCATTGATCAAATCTTCAGTAGAGAAAATGGAGTCCTCAAAAACTTTGGCAATTCAAGAAGAAGGTGTTGATGTCCTTCTCTGATGCTCAGAGGATTGGAACCTCACAATCAACTTCCTCATTGACTCTCTAGATCTTGCTCGTGAGCAAGCAAAGGAAGAAGATGATTAGATGGGGAAAAGTTCTCTTTGATCCACATCACCTTTAGTGAGGTAAGAGTTATTCTCACCCATTCATTCTTTTATTATGCTCCCTCTCACCTTAGCCACGTGAGTGTAGGCACTGACATGGTGCAAAATGATTGGCTCGACTGTGTCCCTTCACTGTGCTGACATTACCCAGTCATCTGTTAAGGTGGCAGTGTGTGAATGGTGTGAAACAAATTGACTTCAAAAATCATAGTAAATTATAGGGCTACCCAAATATGGAAAACAATATATGAAACTTGAGCAAAGAAATGCAAGGAATCCATTAAAATTATATTCAAGACATAATTATGCTATCAATTCCAAAGATTCCTAAAGCTTCTAACTTTAATTTTTTATAAGCATGGAAACCCTAACTTCTTGGTTTTTTAATATCATAACTTGTTAAATTACTTTGATGGATAGCATTTCATCTATTTGGATAACAAACATCTTTGACTTGATTTAATATTAATGATTAATATAACATCAAAATTAGGGTTTGTAAGTTAAAAAACATTAAATGTAGTGATTAGGGTTTGGGAAGCCAAAATCCTAATGAAACCCTAATTTGACCCCAAAGCCCTAACTTGGCACCCAATTCAGTCCTAATTTTATTTTATGGAAAAAATAGTAATACTATGGTGGTATGTATTAATTTCATGTTAATTTCTTGCTTGATTAAAACTGCTCATATTACATAATCTTTTGATCATCTCTGAGAAAGGTATGTGGTTATACCTAAGGCTATTCGCCTTATCAACTTTTATGGGTTTGTGATGTTTCTCAAAACTATTATAAAGTAAATTGTTTGTTGTTTATCTGAATCTATGCAATCTACAAAGCCCCTAGGAGTATCACATGATATATGAATAACCTGTTGAAACCCCTCATACCAGCTCAAGAAGTTTGGAAATATAAACTATCAGAGAGAGTCATTAGGTGACTAGGACCAAGCCCTAGATTGGGAAGATCAACATGGCACCAAACCCCACACTAGGAAGGTGGCCTAAGTCCATTGTAGGGACAAAAACCTAGAAGAGGGTTTCCCATAGGTTGAGTAAATAAAGGTTGAGAAGATATGATGAAAATGTAAATTTTGATTTCATAACAATAATTGATTCTATTGTTGAATATGTTGTTACACATAAATGTAAATATTTTGTTTCCCCCATATACCATTATATCTTGATGTAACATTTGTGTTTTGGTTTCACACTATTTTAGGATAAACTACAAGTAATGAAGAAAGATGGCTATCCAAATAAGAAGATACTAAATGGAAAGATATAAAGTTAATTTGGAGGATTTATTTAGATAGATTTACTTTCTTCTTGCATATAGTAGATTTCCATATGTAACTCCTTCGTAAGAATCTAGCTTCATACTATTATCAAACACTTTTCCATTCCATGAAATTTATAATTATTTTCGATTAATTTCTAAACCCCAATCCTATAAATATGATAATGGCACTTGCCCTGTCGTCCTCCTAAATAGGGGATAACAGGAGGAGGGGGTCGTCACAATTACCATCCATGGCATGTAAAGAGATTGAAAGCCACTTATGAATATGTAAAAGATTGTGGCTGTGGATGTTGAAGGTGTAAATGAAAATGGAATATAGAAAGTGCACTTATGAATTAGAATTTAATATAAAATCATAATAATAATATTGTCAACCAAAAAAATGCATAATATTCAATACTACATGCCATAAACTTAAAAAGGAGGAAAATAAATAATTTCCAATAATATTTGCCATAAAACAAAATGATAAGTGTTCAAATGATAAGTGAATTTTTTCTGGGGGTTGTGCTCCTCACTATAACATATAATAATTAAGAATTTTGTATTTTCATATGAAGGTGTTGGACCTCTACTATGGCTTGTTGTGTCACAACCTTGACTATTGTTACAATTGAAAGATGTGCTTGCTTCAGATAAAGGATAAGGAGGTGCACTAATGACTGCATCACCACCAAACCTCTGGCACATGGGTGACATACTAGAAGGCATGTTGAATGATGGATATTCGATTTGTGATGACCTCATGTATGTTGGGGAATGTATGATGTTGACATATGGGGTGTTGATTCTTTTGTAGGCATTTGTTGAGACTGAGGGCCTGAAGGGGAGTACATGCCACAATATGCCAGGAAGAAACCTCCATAGTACCTAAATGAAATGTCTTTCAGTCATCCAAAAAGTCTATCCAGGTCCTGATGTAGGCTGAGATTTATTCTATGATTTTTGCCCTCCTTCATGTTGTTCATGATAGTAGTAAAAATAGCCAACATTGCATTAGGAATGCACCATTGAAATGTTACAAAATTTGGGCAAATTCCTTCTGAACAAGGAGGTAAACAAAATGGGTACCTAGTTCCAATCCATTTGCATACACTTGCTTGAATTCACTTATCACGTCCTTTGAAATAGCCTTACATTTAGGTTCGTGTGCCTCTCACTTCCTATGTTGTTGACTAGGAGGTGTTATTCTGCCACTACTTTGGAAATCAAACCCGACATTATCTCCCTTACTTTGAAAGAAAAAGTTGTCCATGTCACAGGAAAGTCCTATGACCTCTCTATAAATATTTCAAGATGAATATTGTGATTGGGGAAAAATAATGCCATCAGTCCATCCAAGGCAACTGCAGCTTTATCCTCTGGGGCCATGTTAGTTGGGAACTTTTTGTTAGTTAAGGTCATTGCATGGTGAACCCTTGTGATGTTTTTTCCATCATCAACATGATATTGTAGTAATGATATAAGGACATGTTAAATAGTCTTGGTACATCCTTGTTCCCCTAATAGGTAGATGAATCTATCCAGGATGTTAATAATACCCTATTCTTATGATAATTGTTGATGAAATGTTGGACATACCTTATGTGTATACCTCAATTTTTGGATATCAGGTAGGATGAATTTCAGCCTTAAATCTTCCCACCCAACACCACTAATATTAGTGACATCACATGATCTTTCTTTAGATTCTTACTTCTAGTTTTTAATCTGCTCCAATGTCATGTTGAGCCTCCCCATTCTCATTCTCTAATCAAGAAATATCCCTCTATGCCTCACTAGTAAAGTTTCCATCTATACATCTACCTACATCATATTGTCGTCTCAATGTGGTAACTAGAGCCTCGTCGATCTCCCTAAACCATAAAGCATGGAGCCTTACCTCTTGAGAAGACATATTAGCGATGGTACTACAATATATTTCAATAGTGAGGGTTCTATGGATTGTAAATTTTAGTATCAACTTTATTTGAATAACCTACTTATGAATTTACCTAGTTTTAAAACCAGGCGTATGGTATGTGCACAAGCTTAGTAAACATCATTATATAATTTGGTAAAACGTTATTGAAGTAAGAACCAACAGTTACATAACCATCGTAAGGAATTTGTACATCTATAAAAGTATGATGATTCCCTAATGTGTAAGCATGATAATTGCATGTGTACATACACAAGGAAACACGACATACCCAACAACACAGATATAGCAGAAAAATCCATTGGAAAAATGGGCATCAAACACAATGGTTCATACTCATGTAAAAAAACATCTAAGTCCAATCCAGGGGAACAAAAGTTGAGCCTTATGAGTAGGCATAAAAAATGTGGTCAACCATGAAACTATTTCCATTGTATGTACTAAAAACCAACTCTTCTCAAACAATTGAGACATAAAAATAGAAATCGCTAAATGCATAATACAAAAAAAGCATGACAGTGTATGAATGAAAAATAATAATGAACTAAAATCAATGGTATTATGGGATTGGTACAATATATTAGTTAGGGATTTAGAAAGATGACGAGTAAAAAAAACAAAAAATGGTTATGGAAACTAGAGATGATTTGAATTTCTCTAAATCTGATAGAATTAGATCCCAATCACGATAAGTCAATTGAATTGTCAATTATAGTCACTTGTTTAGAAAATAGTGTAATCTAATTGACTCCATGGTTTTTTGGTAAGGTATAAACCGATCAACACGAATGTTCACAACAAGTTTGTGGAAAACAAATCAATGTCAAATGGATATCAAACCCTGCGAGATTTAGAACACATCCACAACCAAAATTTAGGAAAGTAAGAAAGATGATGAGGGCAAACAACAACTACATAAATATAAAAATAGGCAAGATGATGAGGTCAAGAAACTACAAGAACAATACTTTGGAGTGGTGGTTATACTAAAATCCAATATAAATTGCCTTGATGGTGAATGCTACGAGAAATAGTTCTATAGATAGTGTGTGTAGAACAAAATCATACTAAAGGAAATTATAAACAAATTCATGTGGAAATCAGAGACACTGTTTTAACTAAATTGTAGTATCATCAAGAAGTTCCCAAATCAGGATAGTCTGAATATGTAGAACATAATAACCATGTGCATGGTGGATGTACTAAATAATAAAGCTTTGGACACGACAATGATCACACAACCTTAATGGGTGAACTAATTTAGACCTTGTTTTCTTCATTAGCATCATATGACTATGTCTGGAACAATCTTAATGTATCTTAAAGAAATTCAGAAAAAAAACCAATATAACAAGATGATGAGGGAGAAAACAACAATAAGATTATGGAGTGTGTTCAACATGGCATAATTAATATGTAGTTGAAATGCACATATACTAAAAATGGATACTATGATTTGAATGAGGTTGTTGGATTTTTTATATTCCACACTCATATTTGGATGATGCAAATATTTCCCAAATTATATTACTAAAATGTGCATTAAGTATTCCAGGTGGTCACGGAACTAAGTCAAACTACAACTACAAAAACCTTGCAAATATATATGATTGGATACTTGCAAATCAAGTTGTACCATATATTTGTGTATAAGTTTGTACACATGTGTTTTCATACAACTTAATAGACATGATGTAAGGACAAGTGATGATTCTCCAAAACCAAGACAAAACTCTATCCTACACTCACATGAAGACTTTTGGGTCGATAGGTTTCATATGAGTCTTTAATAGGACCTCACATACATTACAAATATTTGCATAGAGTCTTACCCGGTGGACAAGTTTGTGGAATGAGACTCTTCCCGGTCATCGAGTTTGTGGACCTAGGTTCTTCTAGTCCACAATATTGTGGATCGAGAAATTGTATGGAATGATAGTTAATTAGTGATCAAACTAATCATTACAACTTCATTAATTTCATCCTAACAGCTAGTTGACCACCCAAAACACTCTAAACACTCCCAAATTTGTCCTAGCCACATGTAAACCATTCTGATAAATAGTAGTGGTCTTAGGACAGTTAGAACCAACTTTTGAGAAACAATTGCATATACATTAGCGTACACTCTATTTAGCATCCTTCTGAAAGTGCTAAGTCCCTACATGATGCAGGGGTTTTGAGTCGATTTTATAGGCTAGTTCTATACTCATTTTATGCACTTATTGGTCATATTTGTGGTTAATATTGCATGATTCATTTCCTTTAGCCTATTACCCTTACTTGCATCAAATTGAGCATATTTTGTTATATTTTTGTATTATTTACGAAATTCCATTTCTAACTTAGGCTTTTTCATCTTATTTCAAGTTTGTCATATTCCTGGACCCATTGATAGCATTGACGGTCCGTCGATGCCATAGACATCACAACAACAAAAGAGCTGGAGAAAAGGCAGACAAGTCAATACCATTGACTCCTCTTCGATGGTATTGAGATTTCATCAGTGTTCCAAAGTATCAGCCCATCGATACCATCGATGAGGCTGGTCAATGGTATCGAGATGCCATCAGACCGAACCCCATAAGTTGAAGGAGCACTGCTACCCTAAGGGGTCGATACCATTGATGGCCCGTCGATGGTATCAACATCGTCAGGTCGGCAAAATTCCCAAAAAGATCAGAATCGAACGGTTGTGATATTTTGACGGCCGTAAGTGGTACCTATACTTGGGGAAAGGTGGCCCAAAGCGGGGGATCACATTCTATTGCATTGCACAAGTCTTGAAGGAGGAGAGTGTAAAGAATGGAGCTGAGAGCTATGCCTCGGATGTTTCCAGAGCCACAGACAGAGTTTTCCACTGCCGGAAGGATGTAGAACGCTCATCCCGCATTGAGGATCACCCGATTTTCCTTCGTTTAGGGGTTACACCATCTCCATTCTCGTTCTCCCCATGTCTTCTTCTTCCTTCATGACATTTTGCATTGAGATGAACATGCAGTGCTAATCCCCTTTGTCTCTAGGACCAGGAGTAACCCAGACAATCATTGTATTACTCTTTTTACATAGTTTATCATAATTTGTCTCTTGAATCCATGGTATGATATCATTTTCTCCATTTCTATCATTGTGCTTGATCGCCATAATGGTAATCTAATACTTTTAATTACTTTTAATGAAGAATTAGTAGTTGAAAAGAGGTGATCATCACATTAACTAATAAATCCTTTGGAAAAGGTGATGTACGATTAATGGTGGGAACACAAAGACATGTTTTTCATGCACCTATTCTAGGGAATAGGTTACTACTGGCATGGAACCAACCTAGATTAAGGTAGTGAATTGTATCACAGAAGCGAGCAATTTTGACTACGGGCCACTATCTGGAAAAGGAGACGAGTTGTGATAACTGTGTAGGAATTAGTATAATGAGAACCCACAGTGAAACCACAATCCTAGAGATTCCATTTTAATTGATTAAACCAACCATTTAATCGATTGCTTTCTTTTCTTTTGTTTTTATTTTCTTTTTCAAACCAACTCTCAACTTTTATATTTGGTCTATCTGATTGCGAACAGTTAATAGTAGTCTACCGAAAATTATGGTTCCCTGTGTTCGACTCGGGCCTCACAAGTCCTATATTACATTGACGTGTATACTTGTGTTTTGCGCACGGTAAAGTCGTGTCACGTTTTTGGCGTCGTTTTTGGGGAAACGACAATTTTCGGCACTACGAGGGCTGCAAGCGGCCACTCTAGGCCACCTTTTCCTTTTTATTAGCAATTTTTATTTTAGATATTAATTGTCTATCTTTCAGATTCTTTATTCATTTAGTGATGTACTTATTCAATTTTCCACTTTTCAGGTACTAGTGCATGGTGAAGACGTGTAGTACAAACTACACACAGTCGACACCTGAGGTTCCGGCTTCAGGATTGGGTGGTGAGGAGGAGCATATCTACAATCAACTCGAGGACATAAGCATAGATTCTAAACCTGAAGCAATGGCTGACGATCAGACAATATGGGAGAAGATCAAGGCTACTTCTTCATCTGTGTCAAAAGGGCCGATGAAAAGGCAGGCTATCAACATTCCTACATACAAGATTGATCTGGCACTGATTAACCTAGTCAAGTCTAATGAATTTCATGGGATGAAGAATGAAGATCCAGTGGCCCACATTAGCCAATTTGTGGAAAATTGTGATATGATAAAGATTTACAGGTTTCCGCAAGAGGCGCTCTACTTGAAGCTTTTTCCCGTTTCTTTAGCACGAAATGCATGGGAATGGCTGCACAATCTCGATGACGAGTACGTCGAGACCTGGGACCAAATTGTAGAGGTCTTTCTTGAGAGATTCTTCCCACCTGAGAAGATAAATGACCTCGTGAGAAAGATCCATAACCTCTGTCAAAAGGACGGCAAGACTTATTCAGAGACATGGGAGCGCTTCCAGATCATGTTAAGGAAGTGCCCACATCACAGGCTGGACAAGGAAAAGGAAGTAAACATTTTCTACTTTGCTCTCAATGAGCATGACCGAAGAAACTTGGATTCAATGGGCTCGGGCTTCCTCTTGAATAACACAGACACAAGGTGTTGGGAGATCTTGACGAACATGGCCAGGAAGCAGTCATGGGGTGATAGAGACACACCAGAACAAGCAAGAGTTGCAGGGAAATCCAAGGCAATTAAAGAATTAAATGAAAAGATGGAACTGATAGCAAAGAGACTTCTAGCAAAAGATGATGAAGAATTGATGATGAGGCACATGTTAAATTCATGTGATATCAACAAGGATATAGGAACAATGATTATTCTTGGAGGAAGGATAAGAAGTTCTCATGGAAGAGCCCCAATAATTTTCTACAGGATCTAGATGCCAAGCCACAACCCACTGCAGAGGAGAAGAGCAATGAGTTGCTCAATCAAGTGATAAAGCAGAACCAAGAGTTGATGAGCACATTCGGCCAACAAATTAAGTCACAATGAGACTTTATGAACCAATTTGGTCAGACTTTACAAAGCCATGGAGCACAAATGAGGATGCTTGAAACATCCATTGCGCAAATGGCAGTGCAAATCGCAAGTTTGAAGAAACCGACACAATAGGGGTTTCCAAGAAATACAAATGTTCCAGGAGGGAACCATCAAGCCAAGGTGATTTTGTTGAGAAGTGGAAAGAAAATTTTAAACTCTAAGGCCGATGAACCAAGAACACCACAGACAGAAGTTACAGGTGAGGACGTAGAAGATGTCGTAGTCACTGAGACAGTGGAGGATGATACAGAGAAAATCATAGAGGAGCCCATTGCAAAGAAAGAAACTGAGAAGAGGATGCCTTATATGCACCACATCAGAGGGAACAGACCGCCCCGGTACCTTATCCAAATAGTCTGAAAGCAAAGAAAGTGGATGCACAGTTCAAGAAGTTTCTAGATAGCTTTAAGAAACTCTCGGTCAATATTTTTTTGCTAGAGGCTATCTAGTAGATACCTTATTATGGTAAGTTCTTGAAGGATATAATTACCAAGAAGAGGAAGATTCCTGACACAGAGGTGGTAGTTCTTAAGGAGTAGGTCAGCGCCTTTATTCTGGGTAAATTGCCACCAAAGGGACAAGATGCGGGCTATTTTAATATTTCATGCTATATTGGGAAGGTAAAATTTGGTGAAGCACTGTGTGATTCCGGGGCAAGTATCAACTTGATGCCCCTTTCTACATTCAAAAAGCTTAGTCTCAATGAATCTCGACAAAGTAACATGACAATTCAACTTGCAGACAATTTTGTGGTATGACCATATGGTATTTGTGAGGATGTCTTAGTCAAAGTTGATCGGTTCGTGTTTCCGGCTAATTTTGTCATCATGGAGATGCAAGATGAGAAAGCAAATGAGCTGCTTTTAGGAAGACCCTTCCAGGCCACTACTGATATGATATTGGAGATGGGTAGAGGCTGGTTGACAATGGGTATAGCTGATGATAGATTCGAGATACTCAGGCCGCCAAATTCAAAGCAGTCATAAGAGAAGGAGCAATGTCATAAAGTGAGGCACTTTGATCATAACATATCTCTTTGCTTAGGGAAGTTGTTTCTTGATATGTCTCACGTCATGACAAAGGTAGATAAGGGAACAATTGTAGTGGACATCATGGAACAAAAAAAGGTAGTTTCTCTTATTAAAGTTGTGGGTTATCCCAATGATGAAGAAGAGGAAGTCCCACTGTCTACTGAGGATGATGCTATAGCAGTCTCCATGCTTGACTCATACCCACAACTATCCCTTGAAGCTTGTTTGTTTAACAACATGGATGATTGGATGAGAAGCACATCATTACAAGAATGCATGAAGATGCTCCAAGTTCTTCCTTGCTACTATGCCAAGCACTATGAAGAACTAGGACCGTTGCCATCACCGCTTCAATCTTCTTTGGTCAGCTCATCGGAGTTAGAGCTTAAGCCGCTGCCCCCTCACTTGAAGTACACGTTCTTAGCGGCTGATGCAAAGCTACCAGTGATAATTTTAGCATATTTGAGTGTCGCTGAGGAAGAACAGTTAATGATAGTGTTGAAGAACCACCGTGGTGCATTTGGGTGTTCGGTTTCTGACATCAAGGGGATTTCCCCCACACTTTGCCAACACAAGATCTGGCTCACTGAGGAGCCAAACCTGTGATTCAACCGCAACTTTGCCTCAACCCCTTCATGATGGAGGTTGTCAAAAAGGAGGTGATCAAGCTTCTCTTCGTGGGCATCATCTATGCTATTTCAGATTCTACATGGGTGAGCCCAACGCAGATAGTCCCCAAAAAGGGGGGATAACGATAACTCAAAATCTATTGAATGAGCCTGTCACCACCTGATTGTTAACCGGGTGGCGTGTTTGCATTGATTACCACCGTTTGAATTCCGCCATGTTAAAGGATCATTTTCCTCTCCCATTCATTGATCATATTTTAGAGCGGTTGAATGGCCGCTCTCACTTTTGTTTTTTAGATGGCTAGTTTGGCTATAATCAAATTTCTATAGACCCTAAGGATCAAGAGAAATCTACCTTCACTTGCCCTTGTGGGACTTTCACATATCGCCGAATGTCGTTCGGTTTGTGCAATGCACCGACCAATTTTCAGTGCTACATGCTTGCTATCTTCTCGGATATGGTAGAGCTTTGTTTAGAGGTTTTAATAGATGACTTTTCCATCTATGGTGCGCCGTTTGATGAGTGCTTGTATAATCTTGACATGGTTTTGCAAAAATGCGAAGACACACATTTAGTCCTCAATTGGGAAAAATGTCACATGATGGTTAGTGAAGGCATAGTGCTTGGACACAAGGTGTCTAGCAAGGGACTGGAGGTAGATCCAATGAATATTGAGGTTATTTTCAAACTGCCTCGACCAAACTCAATGAAAGGGGTGAGGAGCTTTCTTGGTCATGCACAGTTTTATCGCCGGTTTGCTAAGGATTTTTCTAAAATTGCTAAGCCATTATCAGAATTACTTGATAAGGGTATGGTTTTTGATTTCAATGATAAATGCATGAATGCATGCCTTCGAGGTTCTCAAGCAAAAGTTGATTTCTGCATTGGTTGTTTAAACGTTGGATTAGACTAAGCCCTTTGAGCTTATGTGTGATGTGTCAGATTTTGCTGTGGGGGTCGTTCTTGGGCAGCATCTTGAGAAGAAACCCACAGTTATTTTCTATGCGTGTAAGACTTTAAATGATTCCCAACTCAATTACACCACCACTAAAAAAGAATTGCTTTTCGTGGTTTTTTCTTTTGAAAAATTTAGGCAATATTTGGTGGGGTCTAAAGTTGTGGTATGGATGGACCACGCCGCCATAAAATACTTAATGAAAAAGAAAGATGCTAAGCCTAGACTCATTAGGTGGATCTTACTCTTACAAGAAGTTGACATTGAAATTAAGGACAAGGCGGGCATTGAGAATGTGGTTGCAGACCACTTGTCTCGGTTAGAGTGGGGAGATGAGAGAGATACCAACATACCCATTACTGAGACCTTTTTAGATGAGCAAATCCTTTCTATTCAATCTAAGCATCCTTGGTGTTCTCATATCGTGAACTATCTCTCATGTAAAGAAATCCCGGATGATTGGCCCTATCAAGAGAAAAAGAGGTTTTTCCATTCTTTAAGATATTATTTTTGGGATGACCCTATTTTGTTGAGACAGTGCAGGGATGGAATATTATGTAGGTGTGTACCTGAGAGCGAATATGATAGTGTGCTTAGTCACTGTCATACATATGCCCATCGGCGGTCATCATGCGAGTGTAAGGACGGTGGTGAAGGTACTAGAGAGTGGCCTTTATTGACCTACACTTTTTCGAGACACCTATGACTATGTGAGGAGGTTTGATTCATGTCAAAGGGAAGGTAACATCTCAAAACGGCAAGAGATGTCGCTCAATGTATTTCAAGAAGTTGTGGTATTCAATTTGTGGGGCATTGATTGCATGGGACCCTTTGTGTCCTCTAATTCCAACTTATATATATTGCTTACTGGTTGATTATGTATCGAATTGGGTAGAGGCAATACCCACAAGGACTAAAGACATTGCAGTAGTGTGTAGGTTCATGAAGGAGCATATTTTTTGTAGGTTTGGTGTGCCACGGATGATCATTAGTGATGGAGGCACCCACTTCACGAATAGGAAATTTTCTGCATTATTGAGAAAATATGGGGTTAAGCATAATGTAGGTACCCCATATCACCCGCAGACGCAAGGCCAGGTGGTGGTGTCCAATAGGGAGATCAAGAAGATATTGGAGCGCACAGTGGCCTCTTCAAGGAAGAATTGGAATACATTACTACCGGACACACTATGGGCATATAGGACCGCATTTAAGACACCTATAGGAACCACACCTTTTTAGGTTGGCTTACGGATTGGCATGTCACTTGCCAGTGGAATTAGAGAATAAGGTGCACTGGGTGCTAAGGAAGCTGAACTTGAGTATGGATGATGTAGGGAGGAAGTGAATGCTAGAACTCAATGAGTTGGATGAGCTAAGAATGAATGCATATGAGAACTCAAGGATCTACAAGGAGCAGAAAAAGCAAATACACGATCACCACATCCAATTGTGAGTGTTCAAGAAGGGTGAGAGTGTCCTATTGTTCAATTCAAGGTTGAAGTTGCATCCTGGGAAATTGAAATCCCGATGGAGTGGACCTTTTGTGATAGAGGAGGTGCGACCCCATGGTTCTATCATGGTGAGAGATGGTGAAAGAACATTCTTGGTGAATGGTCAAAGGTTGACGCATTATTTTTGGGAAGACTACACAAGCAAAGTGACAGTGATCAAATTTATGGCACTAAATGATGAATGAGGAGCATAATTGCGTCTAGCCCAAGACGTTAAATGAGGCACTTGTTGGGAGGGAACCCAACCTTGGTAGTGTACATGTTTGTTTCTTTTAATTTTTTGCATTCCTAGGTAGTTTTCATTAATTTAACATTTTGTCTTTAAAAATGATACCATGATAGGTTTGCTAAGTGTGCAGGTCTGTGTGGATGTCGATACCATCGACCCTTGTGTCAATGCACTACTACTGTAACGACCCCACCTCCCAGTAACCCCCAATTAAGGGAGACCCAAAGGTCAGAGCCGTTATCTAATTAACAGGATCAAAGGTTCGACAAATAATCAGTAATTATTAATAAACTTTACCAACTAAACTGAAAACTAGTATAAAATAAAACTTTTCTTACCTTGGAAAAACTGGGATTTCTAAACTTCTATCCCTGAAGATGTTACTCTAACTAATCCTCCTGTGTACGTTACTTCTCATTTAATTCCACATATGCCACTTTACTATTTGTTCTTTTCATTTGTACCTAAAACGCCGACAAACAAAACGTCGGTCAGTATATCGAAATATACTGGTATGTGGGGACAACCAAAAGTTTGCACATATGGATAACAGTTTAAATATCACAATAAAATTATTTAACAAGCCCATTTACACTTTCCAGTATGACATTCTCCACCGCTTTCTCCCTAACCCTGGCATACCCACCTTAGGGTGCCCTTTTGCCAATGACTTAAGGCCACCTTCTCAATCCCGAGCTTGGTGCCCACTAGTCGTGCAATATCATAGGCCACCTTCTTGGTGCCTGGGGTCACCACTCAAGGTGTCCATTGGTCTACCCATCTGGGCCTGACTCTCTTGGCATCATCCATCTGGGTGGCATGTAGGTGCGAGAATACATACTTCTACTATTAATGTGATAATCATAGTGACTTTATGATTTGCAAGTATGAACATCCAAACAGTTTAGTTGCAGTCAATGCGATTAACTATCCGGCAAACACGCGGGAAACTAATGCGGTTATTCATAAGCGTAACCACATACCTGATCTAGAGCAACTCGATTGTCCAAGCAATAAGGATAACGAATCAATCAACAAGCAATCAACAATATCCTGAAATTAATGCATGGCATCCAAGTGTTATAGTTTATCCAGAACATTCTAAAGCTAGACTTGGATTCCACCTTAGGCTCTCTAGACCATATTAGGGTTTTATTAGGGTTTTTGCCTCCATAACGCTTTTATCATATTAAAAGCTCCCTTAGTTCATAAACCCTAATTTCAACATCATAAGACCAATTAAAGTCGATCATTTCTTTTTTATACCAAAATTACCTCCTTTAAGTTATTTCAAAGTCATTAGACTCAATTATCACCTTTTGTTTCTTTCAGATTAACAACTCATAATTCATTATGGTCTAAGCCCCATATGAACCCCTTTTATTATTAATTCTACCTTGATTCAATTGAAAACCCTAATTTATATATTAAGGTTATCTTTCCACAAATTAGGGACTTTATTGCTCACAATAGCTTAGATTCAGCATATTCTACTTTAATCATGAAATTAGTCAATTAAAGCCATTAAAAGTCAAATTTACCAACATTAGGGTTTCAAGGCCCGTTACAACATATTCATGCATATGAACTTTCAATTAAACTAATTATGTATAACAATTCATCTTTTCGATCTTAATGTATCTCTTTATGATTAGTGGACTTATTTCCAAACTTTTCAAGTTAATCACATTCTTGACTCTAGATTAGGGTTTCTACATGCATTATCATGGATTCGTGGATAACAAGCCCTAACATTATCAAAATTATATTCGAATCTCACTTTACTTCTCAACAAGATACTAATACTTGAATTAACCTTTTAAGCACCTTTGATTTGATCTCCAATAATTAGAGGTTTTTATCAAAGTTTAATGCATTATATGATCACTTTTGTCACTTTTGAAATTAGAAGCAAAATTAGGTTCTAATAATATTTTAATTGAGTCCCTCTCGTTCTCCTGATCAATTTTCATGTATAAACTTTTGTCATCCGAGCTACGAATCTTTAACTACGATTTTTGCAAGATTTGACTTACCCGGACCAATCAGATTGCGCCACATCGTCAAGTGCATGCACGTTGGCTCGTTGCTTTGGAAACATTTCGAAAAGACCGAAATGCCCAAGGTTAAGTTGAGAACTCCCCGCGGGGGCATAATCGTCCAGTGCCGTTTTCCCTTTCTTCTACCTTGAGCAGGTCGACGCCTGCTGACCTAGCCGCCGCTTTGCAGCAACCTTGCGCGCGCTGCTTCCTCTCCAGGGTCCGGCGACCCTCGGGGGTGTTTCCCCTACCACCGCAGGTCCTCCGCGCACAGCAGGCGCGTCCAGGCCAAACTGGCCACCATGGCAGCAAGCTGTTGCACCCAGCGGAGGACCTGCGGTGGTAGGGGAAACACCCCCGAGGGTCACCAAACCCTCGAGAGGAAGCAGCGCGCGCAAGGTTGCTGGAAAGCGGCGGCTAGGTCAGCAGGCGTCGACCTGCTCAAGGTAGAAGAAAGGGAAAACGGGGCTGGACGATTATGCCCCCGTGGGAGTGAAGAGTTCTCAACTTAACCTTGGGCATTTCGGTCTTTTCGAAATGTTTCCAAAGCAACGAGCCTACGTGCATGCGCTTGACGACGTGACACAATCTGATTGGTCCGGGTAAGTCAAATCTTGCAAAAATCGTAGTTAAAGATTCGTAGCTCGGATGACAAAAGTTTATACATGAAAATTGATCAGGAGAACGAGAGGGACTCAATAAAAATATTATTAGAACCTAATTTTGCTTCTACTTTCAAAAGTGACAAAAGTGATCATATAATGCATTAAACTTTGATAAAAACCTCTAATTATTGGAGATCAAATCAAAGGTGCTTAAAAGGTTATTTCGAGTATTAATATCCTGTTGAGAAGTAAAGTGAGATTCGAATATAATTTTGATAATGTTAGGGCTTGTTATCCACGAATCCATGATAATGCATGTAGAAACCCTAATCTAGAGTCAAGAATGTGATTAACTTGAAAAGTTTGGAAATAAGTCCACTAATCATAAAGAGATACATTAAGATTGAAAAGATGAATTGTTATACATAATTAGTTTAATTGAAAGTTCATATGCATGAATATGTTGTAACGGGCCTTGAAACCCTAATGTTGGTAAATTCGACTTTTAATGGCTTTAATTGACTAATTTCATGATTAAAGTAGAATATGCTGAATCTAAGCTATTGCGAGCAATAAAGTCCCTAATTTGTGGAAAGATAACCTTAATATAGAAATTAGGGTTTTAAATTGAATCAAGGTAGAATTAATAATAAAAGGGGTTCATATGGGGCTTATACCATAATTAATTATGAGTTTTTAATCTGAAAGAAACTAAAGGTGATAATTGAGTCTAATGACTTTGAAATAACTTAAAGGAGGTAATTTTGGTATCAAAAAGAAATGATCGACTTTAATTGGTCTTATGATGTTGAAATTAGGGTTTATGAACTAAGGGAGCTTTTAATATGATAAAAGTGTTATGGAGGCAAAAACCCTAATAAAACCCTAATATGGTCTAGAGAGCCTAAGGTGGAATCCAAGTCTAGCTTTAGAATGTTCTGGATAAACTATAACACTTGGATGCCATGCATTAATTTCAGGATATTGTTGATTGCTTGTTGATTGATTCGTTATCCTTATTGCTTGGACAATCGAGTTGCTCTGGATCAGGTATGTGGTTACGCTTATGAATAACCGCATTAGTTTCCCGCGTGTTTGCCGGATAGTTAATCGCGTTGACTGTAACTAAACTGTTTGGATGTTCATACTTGAAAATCATAAAGTCACTATGATTATCACATTAACAGTAGAAGTATGTATTCTCGCACCTACATGCCACCCTGATGGATGATGCCAAGAGAGTCAGGCCCAGATGGGTAGACCAATGGACACCTTGAGTGGTGACCCCAGGCACCAAGAAGGTGGCCTATGATATTGCATGACTAGTGGGCACCATGAGTGGTGACCCCCAGGCACCAAGAAGGTGGCCTATGATATTGCATGACTAGTGGGCACCATGAGTGGTGACCCCCAGGCACCAAGCTCGGGATTGAGAAGGTGGCCTTAAGTCATTGGCAAAAGGGCACCCTAAGGTGGGTATGCCAGGGTTAGGGCAAAAGCGGTGGAGAATGTCATACTGGAAAGTGTAAATGGGCTTGTTAAATAATTTTATTGTGATATTTAAATTGTTATCCATATGTGCAAACTTTTGGTTGTCCCCACATACTAGTATATTTCGATATACTGACCGACGTTTTGTTTGTCGGCGTTTTAGGTACAAATGAAAAGAACAAACAGTAAAGTGGCATATGTGGAATTAAATGAGAAGTAACGTACACAGGAGGATTAGTTAGAGTAACATATTCATGGATAGAAGTTTAGAAATCCCAGTTTTTCCAAGGTAAGAAAAGTTTTATATTATACCAGTTTTCAGTTTAGTTGGTAAAGTTTATTAATTATTACTGATTATTTGTCAAACCTTTGATCCTGTTAATTAGATAACGGCTCTGACCTTCAGGTCTCCCTTAATTGGGGGTTACTGGGAGGCGGGGTCGTTACAATTGGTATCAGAGCCATAACCCCTCCAGTAGGTGGGGCCCACATGGGCATGTGGCATGCCAGTCTTGAGCCGTGCGGTCCAGGCAAGTTGGAAAGGGCTATCCGTAGAGATGAGATGGAGCCACCCTTGCGCTGGTAGCCGTGGACGGGATCTGGGTGTCCATGGGCCATTGTGGGTCTGCACTGAAACAGGGTCAGATTATGAGGCCATATAGTTGAGCCTTGACGAGGACGTCAAGAGTCTAAGTGGGGGAGATTGTAACATCCCAGGTTTGAGGCCTAGGATAACATAATCTTAAAAGGAATGATTTGACTACCCATATCACCAAGGTGCACCTCCTTTTCAGGAAGCCCATCTCTAAAGAACTCCATAGTTAAGCGTGCTCAGCTTGGAGTAGTACTAGGATGGGTGACCAGTCGAGAAGTTGATCCTGGCTTGCGCGTGAGTGGACAAAAGCGTGCAGTTAAGGCTAGTGGTGGTCTGTGGGGCCAGTCGTCATTCCTGAAACTCTGCTAGAGCCTTGGGCAGTGGGCCGGGGCGTTACAACTACAGAAATGGCTTATAACATCATATTTAAAGGCTTCAATTGTATACAACAACTGACGCCTAATTAGTATAGTGTCGGTTAAAAACTGAAACTGACATCTATCTGTAAAGGGCGACAAGACATGGGTATCTCTTTTTATTTAGCGTTAGTTACCAAATAACAAACCGACACTATAAATTGACTACCAAATCCAATTTTTTGATAGAAAAAAATTACTTCCAAAATTTAACATTTAGCGTCAGTTATTAACAAAGAAACCAACGACTAAAGTTTTTCTGTAAAATAGAAATTTGACCAATTTTTGTCGTCAATTTTCTTACAGTCACCGACGCAATGTGTTTTCACGCGTTTAACCATGAAAATTTTAATCACCATATAGAGTTAGTTTTTACAAGGAAATCGACGACTATGTTCTTAATTCGAGAACATTTATTTTTGTCGACATATATACATAGACGTCAATTTTTCTAGTTTGAACCGATGACTATAATCGAATATAAGTGTCAGTTTGTTGTTGGTAACTGACGCCGATAGTTTTTAGATGTGGTTGCTTCTAGTAACTGACGCATATTGTTAACTTAACAACATATGTGCGAGCCAGACTTTCCCCTTTCCTTCTATTTCATTCATTCTCTGATTGAGGGTTTTAGCCTCCGGCGATTCCTCTGCTCACCGCCGCTAGCTGCTCCTGTGCCGCCGCTCGCCTTTGCCACTACCATTTTCTGGTGCTCCAGCCACTACTCTGTAGGACGGTCGCCGCCACGAAGGCCCTCTCTACTCGCTGGCCGTCGCCCTCCATCTCTGCTCACCCACTCTACTCGTCGGCCCCTTTGTTCTCATCGGCGCCCTAGCTACCACCGTTCTCTTCCACAGTCGTGCCTGCTCTGCACCTGCTGGTCGGCGCCGCCACTCTCTAGAGCTCCTCTCATGCTCGCTGCTCGCACCTACTGCTCCCCAGGCTGTCCGCGGCTCTCCTAGGCGTACTCCCTGTGCTCTCTTCTCCCTACTCTCCAGAGCTGCTCCTACCACAGCTCATGTTCTCCTATTTGTCGTCGGCGCCACCACAGAGGCCTTCTTCCTCCTCTTCTTCCTCCACCTTCAAGGTACCCTGCTCCTGCCCGACCACCATTGGTTGGTCAGATTCACATTAATATTGCAAATAATGTAGAAAATGAATGCTAGCTCCAATTATAGACATATTAATGTATATGGTTTTGATCAGAAAAATGTCTAGACTGTGAATAAAATATACTTAAAACTCTATTATTCTTCTTGTTACAAAGGTATAGTTAGTACATGAATATTAGATGATTATTCAAGAAAACCCTAGTTTGATGAGCATGTTGTTAATCATGTTAATTATGATTTTTTTATATATTCTGATGTCAGTATATAATTATGCGATCCCAACATCTTAAATTAAATTAGAATGATTTCAATGAATTATAGGGTTTTAAAGTTGATAATCATGTACATGCGGAAATAGGGTTATTAAACCAATGGTTATAACATAGTATGATCTTAATCTGATCTAGATGTTCATAATAATGTAGTATGTTAAATATGATGATTAGGGCTACATATAATGTCTAGTAAAGATTTCTAGCCCTTTTGTCATTAGGGTAATTTTTATACATGTTTGAGTAAATTAGGGTTCTAATCTTCCCTTTTGTCCTATATTTGATGCTAATTGTGCATATATGTTGAGTTTGGTACTTTAGTGATGGACTTTGTCCTAAGTTGTTATTTTTTCATCTAATATGAACTCTAGTCTCATCTATCCTATCTTGGAAATCAGTAGTACATTGATGTAATCTCAACTAAGGGCCCAAGGTCATCCCCATCCCTCCCCCCCTTTTCTATATATTATCAATGAGCTTCATCTTACTCTTACCTAAGAAATTTTTTTCTTAATCTCTTATACATCACTATATTTAAGGTTAGTTTGTCTACTAGAGTGTGGGGATTAACCATGTTTCCTTTAGTTTATAACATTGCATTGTGAATTATTGCATGTTTGAAACTATTGATTTCTTGATTTATTATTTAATAATGCTCTATAGATTAGGATTAACCATGTTTCTTGTAGTTTATACACATTTATTATATATAAGAATGACAGCACATGTATTTGTTGGCCTAGAAACCCGTCCAAGATTTACTCATTAGGAGTAAATCTTGGATAGTCCCCAGTTGGGACTGTTCTTGAACACCTAATCTCACTTAGGATGAAAGTGTATAATGTGTATTGGGTTTTCAAGAAAATTTCGATAGCATTTACCCGTTTGTTCTCTAAGTACATATGTACTTGGAGAACAGCGGGGAAATGCTGCCGAAATTTTCTTGAAAACCCAATACACATTATACACTTACTAGTGAGATTAGGTGCTCAAGAATGGGATAGGTGGTACACATTTATTATATATAAGAATGACAACACATGTATTTGTTGGCCTAGAAACCCATCTAAGATTTACTCATTATGAGTAAATCTTGGATAATCCCCGGTTTGGGACTATTTTTGAACACCTAATCTCACTTAGGATGTTTTAACCATTAATTATATATAAGAACTTAAACCCTAAAGTTTTAACCATAAACCCTAATCTTTTAACCCTAGACCCTAATCTTGTTCTAATATATACTTGTTTTCTCTTTGATCATAGAATGGATAGATCATGGATGTCCATTCCAAATCGCTACACCCCCAAGTTTATTTATGGTCTTGACTAGTTTATTAGATTTGTTGAGGAACATAGGAAACAACCTGGAGATAGGTTCTACTATCCATGTAGGCATTGTGGTAACAACTTGAAAGTCAGCACTGGTGACGAAATCAAAAGTCATGTCATGTGCAATGGGATTGTACAAGGCTATATAGAATGGCATTGGCATGGAGAAATTTCAAACCTGAAATCAGTGGATTTCGATAGCAGTGCTTGTGTGGAAGAAGAAATTGCCTTCGACAATGTAGATGTGAACGAACCAGTTCCAGTAGACATCGTTGATGTGATGTTGGATAGTTGTGGGTTAGAGCACACCGATCCACCTCCCATGTTTAGAAATATTGTGCATGATGCTGAGATACCATTATACACAGATTATAAGTTTATGAAGCTTAGCACTGTGTTGAGATTGTATAAACTGAAAGCTAACAATCAATGGAGCGACAAAACCTTCATGTCATTGTTGTCTTTGTTGAAAGAAATTCTTCCTGAAGGAAACGAGCTGCCAATCTCAACATACCAGTTAAATAAATTGTTGTGCCCAATGGGAATGGAGGCAAAGAGGATACACGCATGCCTGAATGGTTGTGTATTATTTCAAAAGGACTATGTGGATTTGAAAGATTGTCCGAAATGTGGTGCGTCAAGGTATAAATTGACGACTTCAGGGGAGTCCAAAACTGGTTCTCCTACCAAGGTGATGTGGTATCTATCTATAATATCACGGTTTCAATACTTGTTTGCCAATCCTATTGATGTGAAGAATTTGAGGTGGCATGTAGATGTTAAGAAAAATAATGATGGGATCCTACGACATGTGTCTGATTCCCACAATGGAAGAAGATTGATTTATTGTACCCTGAATTCGGTGAATAAGATATGAATCTAAGACTTGGGCTTTGTATAGATGGGATGAATCCATACGAGACATTGATCAGCCAACATAGCACTTGGCCAGTTATGCTTGTTATATACAATCTTCCTCCCTAGTTGTGTATGGAAAATAAGTATGTTATGTTGTCGTCTTTGAGATCGGGCCCTAAACAACCTGGAAATGATATCAACGTTTATCTTGAACCTATGATTGATGACTTGAATAAGCTCTGGGGTGAAGGTGTGATGACCTATGATGCTTCATGAAGACAGACATTTCGTTTGCATGCTATGTTGGTTTGCACTATGAATGACTTTCCAGCGTATGGGAATTTGTCTAGATATAGTGTCAAAGGATCTAAATCGTGTCCTATATTTGAAGAGAACACTGATTCAATACGACTAAAATACGGCGGCAAGACTGCATATCTTGGTCATTGAAGGTTTCTTCCAAAATTTCATCTGTGTCGTAGGTTGCACAAAGCATTCAATGGACAGAATGTGGAACATAGTGCACCTAAACCTATATCAGGGGAGGATGTTTATGAAAGAGTAAAAGACATCACTAATGAATTTGGTAAGAGATCACAATGTATGATGGCCACACGAAGTGACAAGTCTTTATTCAAGAAGAAGTCAATATTTTGGGATCTTCCTTATTGGAGTTCTTTGACAGTCAGCCATTGTATCGATGTCATGCATGTTGAGAAAAATGTATGTGATAGCGTCATCGATACTCTATTGAATATACCAGGTAAGACTAAAGATGGGATAAAATCCAGAATGGACCTACGTCAAATGGGAATAAGGATAGAATTAACAGAAGTAGTTAGTAGCGATCTGAGAACATGCTTACCTCCCGCTTGTTACACGTTGTCTAGAAAGGAGAAGAAAGCTTTTTGTGAATGCTTGGTAAATGTTAATGTGTCACAGGGTTACTCATCCAACATTCGTACATTGGTATCAATGAAAGATCTGAAGTTGATAGGTCTTAAATCTCATGAATGTCACACTCTAATGCAACAAATATTGCCCGTGACAATTCAATCTATATTTCCGAAGCATGTACGGTTAGCAATCACCAGACTTTGTTTCTTTTTCAACAGTCTGTGTAGAAAAGTTATTGACCCTGATACTCTCGATAAATTCAAAGAGAAGTGGTTGTTACCCTATGTCAGCTTGAGATGTATTTTCCTCCTTCGTTCTTTGATATCATGGTACATCTTGTTATCCACTTGACTAGGGAAGTGAAAATGTTGGGACCAGTTTTCTTGCATTGGATGTATCCCTTTGAACGATACATGAACATTTTTAAAGGTGATGTTCAAAACCATTATCGGCATGAAGGGAGTATTATTGAGGGTTATGTGGCGAGAGAGGTTACGGATTTTTGCAATCACTTTTTGAGTGCTAATGTAAGGGAGTGTGATCACCACTTTACTAAAAATTTAAAGAATTGACATCCATTACAAACACTCTCAGAGGTATGATGGAATGGGCATAAACTTTCCAAACATATTAAACATTGGTATAAAAAAGACCATTAGAAAGCAGAGGAAAAAAAATAACTGGTTGTATTCAATTTCATAAAAAGTTTACAAAATACATCAACTTCTCCCATTAGGGTTTACATCAAGACACACAATCAGGATCTAGATAAAGGGAAGTCTAGAAAACTACAATCTTGTCTCCAAGAAACATCTCCAATAACTGAGTCTAAGATAAAAGATATATACTCCTTGTCTTGTTCATCACATTGCTCATCACCTGGGTGGTTGGGAAAGCACCCAACAAAAGGGGAAAGAAAACATGGTGTGCGTCAAATAATGAATAAGTACAAGAGAAAAGGAAATCATATGAAACATAAATATATTGAATCATCATAAGATGAGAGGGCCAAGAGAATGAGGCACATAACAAAGTAGATTCTTACCATTACAAAACATATAACAAGTAGCATGCATGATATTAATTGGACTACATTAACTATGTAGGGTTGAGGCACCTACCGGACCTCAACCTATAGGTGAGGGGAGAATTCATACATTCCCAGTCACCTATCAAATTTTATAGGGGAGGAATAACGCATTCCCCAAGGGGAGAATAAGACGTTCCCCAGGGTGATTATTTACATGCCCTCTGTGGGTGGTTGTACATAAGTACCACTACTATAGTTAAATAGCCAAATAAACCATCATGCTCAAGAAATAGTAAAGTGCCAAGATAAATCATCTTATAATTACAACTTGGTGGTGGGGTTCCAAGACCCAAGAATAATGTTTTGAAACTGATTTATGAGGAAAGTATAGTAAAAGATTCAAGAGTATATGAAATAGGGTTTAATAAAGCCTCATTATAGAAAATTAGGTTAAGGCACAATTATTCCCAACTTAAGGTGTAAATGCACACACATAAATAGGGATTGCACATACATAGCACATACATAGCACATACATAAATAGGGAATTTCACATACATAATGAAGGATTATACATCAGTGGTCCAGGCCTGGGAGAACAATGAACAGGCCAAAAATGATGAGATACAACTAGGAGGCGAGATTCCCATGAATGAGGAAAGACGCATCCTATGGATGACTAATGCTTCAGTACAAGGAAACACTGCTTCCATAGCGGCGGTAGCCATTGACAACGATGGCAATTGGCTAGGGGGGTGTGCGAAGAAAATCACTGTTCAGTCAGTTCTTGAAGCTGAAATGAGAGCACTGCACCTTGCAGTCGAAGCTTGCAAGATCAATCAATGCCCCAGAGTTACCCTAGTTTCGGACAGCGCCATAGCAACTAAAGTAGTGAAGGACAAAGGAAGAAATGCACCTACCATTCGATCCTGGATATTGGACATACACAAGATTTTAGCAGACATTGAAGATAGTGTTGTATTGAAGGTCGATAGAGAAACCATCCAACTGGTGGACGGCCTAGCCAGCCACCACCACAAAAATTATCAGGATGATCGAGTATATATCGATCCTCCACTCGACCCTGTGGGTCAACCCCTTCTCTTTTTCCCCTGTAATGGTAGAAATCCTACCAGCTTCATTTTCCCAGCATGAACAAAATGTAATCTATGGTTGTTCCCTGCCATGCGGGAGTAGAATGAATAATATATACCTCTGAAGAGGTTCCAAAAAAAAATAAGGTGTAAATGCACATACATAAACAGGGATTGCACATACATAGCACATACATAAATAGGGAATTTTACATACATAAAGAAGTCTTATACATGTCTCTCTTACTGATATCAGTTACTAACTTTCACCACTTTAATTGAGTCCAAGTTCCACTTTGCCTATTTTCAATGTATTAACATGTATTAGAGTACATAGTGCACATTAATGTATAGAAACCCTAATTTTTAACCTTTTTAAAATAACTCAGATTTAGACTCTTAAAACATCATCAATAAACTTATTAGGTTCTCTTGATCAAGAAAACATATTTTTATGTTAATTTTGGAGTTATGATGATTAAGATGTAATTTTATAGATTTTATGCATTAAATTCATTTTACAAAAATCACCCTTCGTAAAACCACGAAATCAGACCTTGAAAATATTTTTATTAAATAGAATTTAATTTCCCAATTCCAAAACATATTTATTTGTCAAATTTGGATAAGTGGTTTAGAAGATATGAATTTTTCAATACTGAACAATAGGAAATTGCCACATCATCAAACCGATCGAGATAATTAAAGAGGGAGAGGGAGAAAACACCATTCGACATAATATAATAGTTTTAGATTAACAGTTATCCAAACTATATCTTCTAGAGAAGGTAAACCGGTAAGAAACCAAAACCCTAGATGAACATGGTAAATAGAGATGGAAATCATCGATTTTAAACATAGATGCATGGATTTTAAGCATGTAGCAAGCAATATATGAGAAGTGGGTTATGAAACTCACCTATAGGGAATATAAGAAGGTCCACACAGCAAGGATCCTATCTTAGAAGGTCTGGTTGCTCCAAGCCTAGCTCATTTCTTGGACAAAGATCACCTTCTCAACTTAGAGGTGATAAACCCTAGCAAAAGAGCATAGAGATGAGGTGTTTTAGGGTTCTAGGTGGGGTTTCACCATGGAAATACATGGTTACGACCTGTAATAGGGTGTAAGGAAGACGAAAACTATGAAAATAGGGAAGGGAGGTAGGAAAATTACTAGTTTTGGTCGAAATTACCAAGGAGGAGTTTTAGAAACCCTAATAGAGCAATTTGGAAGCCCTAGGAGCCTTCTTCACCAAGGTGGGCTCCCTCTATTACCTTGGGGCAGCAACATCATGGCCAAATATAGAAGGAACTATTATCTAAGATAGAAGAAATAAAAGGAGAGAAAGAGTTTTCGAATTGTGAGTTGGCAAGGGGTATACATGGCTATATATAGAAAGAGGTGAAGCATGAGGAGTCTTAAGGGACTTTCCATGTATATTTAGCCTAGGGATTGATGGCTATGCAAGAGGATAGCTCATAGAGTCTTCATGCATATCAAAAGTCGGCTCTAAGATCCCATATATTATTCTAGGACATCCCCACCGTTTTTCAAGAAAGAAATAACCTCATTGGTTGATAGCTTTTAAGGATAAGCATCTTTATAAAGAGGGTAATCCCTATAATGCCCTTGGAAAGAAATACCATCAAACCAAGGTGAAACTAGGTTCTCAAATGGTTTAAAATCTCTTTAATGGTATGGGAATATCTAAGGATTAAAATTCAGTTGATAATTTGCAAAGAAAACCTCCCAATTGGGTAAATTACATAAAAGTCCATAATGTACCTAAAATTGCATAACTTGCACAAACAACATCCAAATCGAACCAAATTTGAAACTTAGGATCATTTTATGTTTTCAAATCATATCAAAAAGTTATATTAAGTTTTAGAGCACTTAAGTATGGTAATTACGCTTTCACTAAGGTATTTGTGCATAAACCCTTGTATTGGTACAATTAGTGAATAAATGTTCACTAAACCACTATAAATTCCACTAATTAAATGGAAAGGCCAATAAGGATAGAAATGAAAGGAAAAGATGGGAAAGAGGGTCAAAAGACAAAATTTTAGAATTCGGTATGTTACAACACTCCACTCCTTAAAGAGGATTTCGTCCACGAAATCACAAGCAAGAAGGGAAGGGTGAGTGTGCAACATCTTATCACAAAACATTAGGTATTTCTCCAACCTTAACTTCCACCAAACAATTCATCAACATATACTCCACAAGAATCTCAACATAGGTTAGGTTCTCAAGGATGACCTAGGTTCCTTTATTTAGATATTCTTTTTAGGAGATTTAACATTATTTACATTTTTGGCTCATTAAGATTATATTTATTATGATATCACATTATCATTATTATTCTTTTAATTGTGGTATGTCATATTTACTTTGTTTCCAAAAGAGTTATATTTCATTATTATGCTTGAAACCATATATATTTCTTATTTACCTCATTATAAGTTTTAACGCAAGTAGAGTTTACTCAATTATCAATATACTTGATTATTATCCTTAATAATTGGATTTAGTCTCTATTATCAACATATTGAATTATAACAAATTATTTTGCATGATGTAAGACATTTATCCAAGTTGTTACAAGTAATCCAAATAATGTCACATTAACCACTTATATCTATATTTAACATTGTCACTTTTTTTTGGAAAGAAGTAGAGATATTAGTTATTCATTCCGCGCTCTACTGTGGAAAAAATAGTTGGGATGTTCACATGGCACTGGTGAAGGAACCAGTGGGGTACATTAGAAGTGAAGCTAAAAGAAGTTTTACAGGACATAGCAAATTTTGCCAAGCTGTCCACAGGGGCATTGAACTCACGAGGAATATGATGTATAACCTCCTTAGGTTAGTGTCCTAGAAGATTCCTAGCTTCCCTAGCGTAGGCCAGGAACTTCGGGAGGGGTTTTTTAGATGTGATATGCCTTATGGCCACCATGGAGTCTGAGAGGATACATAAAGAATCCCAGGATCTGTCCTTGCATAGCTGCGCTCCCAGCAAGATAGCAGCGATTTCACTCACAAGAGAAGAGGTGGATTGAATGGTTTGATAGACACCCAAGATGTGTGAGCCATCTTCCTGAACGACATGAATTCTGACAGCCGCAGTATTCTGCCCAAGTTGGTGAGAAGCGTCGAGGAAGACGTAGACCGACTTGGCAGTGACCCTTGTGGTGTTGAGGTACACAGTTGTACGAACTATGAGGAGCTCCTTGGGAAGCTTGAGAATGGACTCCTCCCGGAGTCTAATGAACTCCACCTTCTTGGTGATAGGTATGATTTGATTTTGGTGAATCTGTAGGTTCCGGCATGACCAGATATGCCAGTAAGCGACCGCTCACAGGGTAGCAGATTCGACCGGCGTCGTGATGCATTGCCGAAGCCACTCATTGGTAGGAAGATCTTGATGGTCTTCGTTAGGAAGAAGTAGGTTCCATACATCCCGGCTAGGCAGACAATCTCGAAGAGCATGCGTCATAGTATCCTGGACATTATTGCAGATAGGGCAGTCCTCAGACACCTCCATGTGTCTATGGCGCTTCTCCATATTCTTCATGAGAGCACCATGCATCATGAGCCAGAGGTGGATTTTTATGCGTTCCGGAAACTTGGCTTGCCAAATAGATTTCCAATGACCAGGCGTGGACACCTCATTCTCACGTCTGATCCATCGGTAGACCGATCTTGAAGTGAACAACCCGCTTTCCTCGAGTGGCCATGACCAACCATCATTCCCTAAGCCGGGGCAAGGTGGAGGAATGGTAGAAATAGTTGTCCAGGTGGACTCAGGAAGGAAGCTATGAATGAAGTCCCTGTCCCACCCTCCTATGGGAGAGATCATGGAATCAACTATAAGGTCTCCGAGATCATGAGGAATAGTCCAATTTGGGTGGGATTACAGTATAGATTGGCTATAAATCCATCTATCCTTCCAAACGTTTGTACTTTGTCTGCTATTAACTACATGGTGACTGAGTTCAGTGATCCTGCTAATATTCTTCTTGATGAAGCTCCAAGTCGGGGAGCTTGGTACAGATTTGAGCCTCCCATTTGTGGTGTATTTATCTTTCATCACCCTCACCCAAATCTTAGAGGGGTCAGTGAGATAGGTCCACACATTCTTCAACATGAGAGCCTCGTTCTAGTCTTTAGCATCCCTGATGGCGAGGCCGCCGATATACTTGTTGGATGACACCTTAGTCCACGCAACCAGGTAGGATTTTCTTTGAGTGGATGCACCAGACCACACAAACTGACAGATATGTTTATTGATGTCATCACAGAGGCTCGGCGAGAGATTAACTGTCTGCATGGTGTAGGTAGGAATCGCCTGAAGAGTGGACTTGGCCAGCGTAACCCGACCTGCAAGGAACATGTGCTTATGCGTCCAGCTATTCATTCTTCTTTGTATGGATGTTAGGATGTTACCATTGGTTTCTTTATTGACACGGTGGTGTAGAAAAGGTACCCCCAGATACTTCCCTAGGTCTTCAGTCCAGGAGAAGCCCAACTTCTTGCATATTCTGTTCTTCATAGGTTGGGAGACCTTCTTGCTAAAGAAGCAGTGAGACTTGGGTTTAGAGATGGATTGTCCGGATGCCAAGGAGAAGTCCTTGAGAATAGAGGATATGACCCAGACCTGGGCTAATGAGGCTTCGCCCAATAAGAGAATATCGTCAGCGAACAAGACGTGAGAGAGCTATAGGCCACCACGAGAAAGGGTGATCGGCTTCCATCTGCCTGCTTCCACAGAAATAGAAATGGCTTGACTCAATCTTTCCATGCAGAGGACAAAGACATAAGGGCTGATCGGGTCTCCTTGGCGAACACCTTGGGACGCTTTAAAGGGGGGAAGTGCCTCACCCTCCCAAAGGTTAGAGGTCTCACCCTTTGTAATGATTTCCATAATGACAGCAGTGAGTTTAGCAGGCAAATCAGTACACTTCAGGGTGTCATGGATAAAGTCCCAGTTCATACGATCGAACACCTTTGCTAGGTCCAACTTGATACACATTAGGGGCTTCTGGGTAGAGTTGGATTTCATAGTGTGGATAACCTCCTGGACGAGGAGTATGTTGTCACTAATGTGTTGTCTCGGTATAAAGCTTGATTGAGTTGGATTAATCCAGTCATTCGTGAAGGGCTTGAGCCGGTCAACGATCACCTTGGAAATGATTTTAAAGCAACTACAGCGATTTGAGACCAATCTCTCTGAACATTGTCACATTAACTTTCTTATTCACATTAATGTCATCATTAATCATTTTTTTTCATATTTATTCAATTCTTATGATTGATTATGCACTTTTATGTGAATCAATTACTACTTATCCATATCGAAGTCATTATATGTATTTTAGTGATCAAGGTGGGACATATTACAAATTGATTCACATTAAGTGATTAATTAGGTGTGTATTAGATAACAAGGTAACATACCATGCATTTCATATTTATGACTTTATTAATATGTGATTAGATGATTATATAAATCATTTATATGTCTCAAAGTATGTTAATTGATTATGCAACCTAATGTCATTAATGTATCATGAAAGGCATTAAGGATGTATATGTTAAGGTTAGATGATTACATCTTGGGGTTCAGGTTGACATGATCATTATTCTTCATCTATACATTCTTAGCATGCATTAAATACAAGATTAGGTTACAATTATCTTGCTCATCATTTGATTAGGGTTTATTGGTTTATGACATGGTCAACATCATGCCTATCCATTATTAGTATTAAAAAGTGACTTACTCTTATTATGTGCATTAGATATTCATTAGGGTTCAAATATATGAACTATTCATTAGATGATCGTTATATGTTCTTTTTGATATAAAGAAACATGTGGTTATAACTATAACTTGTTTGGTCAAATCTAAGGATTCAAGCACACTAACTTCAAAATTAGGGAGTTAGGGTTTCTAAAGTCAGAGTAGCTATATTTCAGTATGTTACATGACTCCATTCCCTTGGAAAGGATTTCATCCTCAAAATCTAACTACCCAAACATCATCAAACCAACTATTCTCCACCCCTTAAAATGTTTGACCTACCAAGCCTAACTAATATAGAGGTAAAAGGGTGAGTCTAACTAGACCATATACAAGATACATCACACTTCACTGGGCACTCTGATTGCTTACTAAACACCAAACTTCAAAGTCTAGGTTCCAGGGATAACTATCCAAACTTGTGGTTATATGGGTCATAAGGGAACTATATTGGGTATCCATCCTCAAACAAGTCATCATACACCTAAAACTTAGGGTTCCCAAAGATATACAACATAGATGTCTAAGGTCACTATTGCCTAAAAGCAAACTATTTCAGACAATCCATTTCAGCTTAGGCCAGGCCGGTATCATATGGATATGGGAGTCCTCGTAAACCAAACAAGTGAAGCAGAGGAAAATATTGCCAGCCCCCATAACCTGATCCTTTCTAGACACCTTTGCTTCAACTTTATGCCCTAATAGTTTCCTAAAGGAAAACCTAAACAACATTAAGTTATGCATATTTTAGTTATGAGTATTTTAGAGTTTTATTCATCATGATACTAATGTGGAACTATAGGGTCCTAAATCAATCTTTCATCATTTATAGATCAACTATAGGGCAACCATGTCACCTAAAGGAACTATGTAAGGTAGGGATTCTAATTAGGGAGACAAAACTCAAATAGTCAAATTTCGACTACCATGGGCTTTGATACCAAGTTGTAAGGAGAGTGAGTGAAATCACCCCTTTACAAATTTTTTTTAAGAAGTGACATTCATTCCAAACACACTCATAGGTATGATGGAATGGGCATAAATTTTCCAAACTTATTAAACATTGGTATACAAAAGACCATTAGAAAGAAGCGGAAAAAAAATAACTAAATTTATTCAATTTCATAAAAAGTTTACAAAATACATCAAATTCTCCCATTAGGGTTTACATCAAGACACACAATCATGATCTAGATAGAGGGAAGTCTAGACTACTACAATCTTATCTCCAAGCAACATCTCCATCAACTGAGCCTAAGCCAAAAGATATATACTGCTTGTCTTGTTCATCACCTTGCTCATCACCTGGGTGGTTGGGAAAGCACCCAGCAAAAGGGGAAAGAAAACATGGTATGTGTCAAATAATGAATAAGTACAAGAGAAAAGGAAATCATATGAAACATAAATATATTGAATCATTATAAGATGAGAGGTCCTACAGAATGAGGCACATAACAAACTAGATTCTTACCATTACAAACATATAAGAAGTAGCATGCATGATATTAATTGGACTACATTAACTAAGTAGGGTTGAGGCACCTACCGGACCTCAACCTATAGGTGAGGGGAGAATTCATACATTCTCAGTCACCTATCAAATTTTATAGGGGAGGAATAACACATTGCCCAAGGGGAGAATAAGACGTTCCCCAGGGTGATTATTTACATGCCCTCTGTGGGTGGTTGTACATAATTACCACTACTATAGTTAAATAGCCAAATAAACCATCATGCTCAAGAAGTAGTAAAGTGGCAAGATAAATCATCATATAATTACAACTTGGTGGTGGGGTTCCAAGACCCAAGAATAATGTTCTGAAACTGATTTATGAGGCAAGTATAGTAAAAGATTCAAGAGTATATGAAATAGGGTTTAATAAAGCCTCATTATAGAAAATTAGGTTAAGGCACAATTATTCCCAACTTAAGGTGTAAATGCACACACATAAATAGGGATTGCACACACATAGCACATACATAGCACATACATAAATAGGGAATTTCACATACATAAAGAAGGATTACACATACCTCTCTTACTGATATCAATTACTAACTTTCACCACTTTAATTGAGTCCAAGTTCCACTTTGCCTATTTTCAATGTATTAACATGTATTAGAGTACATAGTGCACATTAATGTATATAAACCCTAATTTTTGATCTTTTTAGAAAAACTCAGATTTAGACTCTTAAAACATCATCAATAAACTTATTAAATTCTCCTGATCAAGAAAACATATTTTTATGTTAATTTTGGAGTTATGATGATTAAGATGTAATTTTATAGATTTTATGCATTAAATTCATTTTACAAAAATCACCCTTCGTAAAACCACGAAGTCAGACCTTGAAAATATTTTTATTAGATATAATTTAATTTTCCAATTCCAAAACATATTTATTTGTCAAATTTGGATAAGCGGTTTAGAAGATATGAATTTTTCAATACTGAACAATAGGAAATTGCCACATCATCAAACCGATCGAGATAATTAAAGAGGGAGAGGGAGAAAACACCATTCGACATAATATCATGGTTTTAGATTAATATTTATCCAAACTAGATCTTCTAGAGAAGGTAAACCGGTAAGAAACCAAAACTCTAGATGAACATGGTAAATAGAGATGGAAATCAACGATTTTAAACATAGATGGATGGATTTTAAGCATGTAGCAAGAAATATATGAGAAGTGGGTTATGAAACTCGCCTCTAGGGAAGATAAGAAGGTCCAAACCGCAAGTATCCGAGCTTAGAAAGTCTGTTTTCTCCATGACTAGCTCCTTTCTTGGACAAAGATCACCTTCTCAACTTAGAGATGATAAACCCTAGCAAAAGAGCTTAGAGATGAGGTGTTTTAGGGTTCTAGGTGGGGTTTCACCATGGAAATCCATGGTTACGACCTGTAATAGGGTGTAAGGAAGACTAAAAGTATGAAAATAGGGAAGGAAGAGAGGAAACTTACTAGTTTTGGTCAAAATTACCAAGGAGGAGCTTTAGAAACCCTAATAGAGCAATTTGGAAGCGCTAGGAGCCTTCTTCACCAAGGTAGGCTCCCTCTATTACCTTGGGGCAGAAACTTCATGGCCAAATATAGAAGGAACTATTATCTAAGCTATAGGAAATAAAAGGAGAGCAAGAGTTTTCAAATTGTGAGTTGGGAAGGGGTATACATGGCTATATATAGAAAGAGGTGAAGCATGAGGAGTCTTAAGGGACTTTCCATGTGTCTTTAGCCTAGGGATTGATGGCCATGCAAGAGGATAGATCATAGAGGCTTCATGGATATCAAAAGTTGGTTCTAAGATCCCATATATTATTCTAGGACATCCCCACCGTTTTTCAAGGAAAGAAATAACCTCATTGTTTGATAGCTTTTAAGGATAAGCATCTTTATAAAGAGGGTAATCCCTATAATGCCCTTGGAAAGAAATACCATCAAACCAAGGTGAAACTAGGTTCTCCAATGGTTTAAAATCTCGTTAATGGTATGGGAATATCTAATGATTAAAATTCAGTTGATAATTTGCAAAGAAAACCTCCCAATTAAGTAAATTGCATAAAAGTCCAAAATGTACCTAAAATTGCATAACTTGCACAAACAACATCCACATCGAACCAAATTTGAAACTTAGGATCATTTTATGTTTTCAAATCATATCAAAAAGTTAGATTAAGGTTTAGAGCAATTAATTATGGTAATTATTCTTTCACTAAGGTATTTGTGCATAAACCATTGTATTGGTACAATTAGTGAATAAATGTTCACTAAACCACTATAAATTCCACTAATTAAATAGAAAGGCCAATAAGGATAGAAATGAAAGGAAAATATGGGAAAGAGGGTCAAAAGACAAAATTTTAGAATTCAGTATGTTACAGCTAATGATGCTCCTATGAATGACAAGAATATTGAGGAGCATTTTGGCAAAGGAATTTTGGGATCACTGGTGAATGTAATCAGCCGTGATCAGTTGGAGCAAGGTCACTTGTATATTTTACACAACATCAACGAAGTGAGTGTTTATATCGAGGATCATACCAATTTCATCAAGAGACAATATACTCGATCCAATTCAATGTGGCTTGCTAGAGAGCATAACAAGACATTTATTAAGTGGTTTGAAGATAAAGTCTTACATCAACAATCTCAAACACCAGATAATCTTACTGAAACCATCAAATGCCTCACCTTTAAACCAAAATTGAATGTTATATCTTATGAAGGGTTTGACATAAATGGATTCTTGTATTACACAAAGCATCAAGATGATAAGAGTGTCGTCCAAAATAGTGGGGTCACCCTTCAAGCGTCTTCATTGTTTTTTGCAAGTGCAAAGGATAAGAGTCCATGTGAAGATAAAATGTCATATTACAGTGTCATTGAAGACATATGGGAGTTTGACTATGTAGATTTCAGAATTCCACTCTTTAAATGTAATTGGATAGACAACAACAAAGGAGTTATAGTGGATGAATTGGGTTTCACATTAGTGAACTTTGAAAAGATTGGTAAGAAGGGTGAACCATTCATATTGGCATCACAGGCGAAACAAGTATTTTATATCGATGATCCTACAAATGATAAATGGTCGGTTGTTCTTCTTGGTAAAAGACAGTTCGTTGAAGATCCTATAGATGAAGAAGAGTACTATGATAAGTATGATAACTCCAGTCCATTCTTAGTTGGGTTGCCAACACCACCAAACATTAAAGTTGGGGATCACAATGACTTGAATGTTCACGGGGATCACAATGAAGGATTGTTAATTGATAAAAGATCACAATATTAGAGGCATGAATTTTTATATTTTTTATATGTTTTATTTTTCTGAATGTGAACTTTACATTGTAAAATTTACAATGTGAATGTGGACTTTAAAATGTGAATTACTTTACAATGTGAATGTGAACTTTACAATGTGAATGTGAACTTTACAATGTGAATGTGAAATTTACAATGTGAATGTGAACTTTACAATGTGAATTACTTTACAATGTGAATGTGTACTTTATAATGTGAACTTTACAATTAGTGTTACTTTACAATGTGAAATTTATAATTTGAATGTGAACTTTCAGATGGCTGAGCATTCCCATGATGACAGTGCTGATGATCACCGTGAGGGTGAGGACATGCTTGCGCCGTCTGACAATGTAAGTTTTAAGAATATAACCCTGAGGTTTCTATATATATGTTCATTTATAATTATATTATGTATGTGTGTCTTTTATCAAATTTTAGGTTGGTGATGTACCCCCTAAAGATATTACAACACTTGATGAACAGCAAAAGAAAATTGAGAAAGTGAGGGGCATCACAATGATGAACAAGTTAATACAACAAAAGGGCAATGGGCCCAAATTGGTTGTGGGTTTCGATCATGTAGGAAATCCATATGGAGTGAACCGCAACTCATTTGTTTCATATCTTGGGGTTCTTACTCACAGCCATTGCAGTCCTATCCTAGAATCCTGGCATAAAGTTCCTAAGGGGAAGAAAGACCACATATGGAAGGAACTATGTGTGAGTTATTATTATTTGTAATTCTATTGGTGTAGATTACTAATTTTTAGGATACTAGTTAATAGAAATTCTATTTAATTTGTAGAGCATATTTGATCTGGATGAAAAGTTGCATCGTAAATGTGTGATGCAACACTGTGAGAGGGTCCTAAGGAACTATAGGACCAATCTCACTCAAGATTACATATGCGATGTTGATAAGAGGTTCTTGATTGATTTCCAATTCTAGACATTGATCACTATTTCACTAACTCTACACTAATAATTTTTGTTTGTATTCTCTTTTAAAAATAAATTTAGGTAGAAGGAAGCCACAAAGCAATGGAACTACTTGGACCCCAAAGACTGGGAAGTGTTTGTTACCCAAAGAACAACATATGAATTCAAGGTATTAAGCGTCACTCCCAATTTAATTAATATATGTTTTTATGTATTCAACTATTCAAGATTAACCTTTAGGTATTAAGCGATGCTCAACGAGCAAGGCGTGCACTGAATGTGCACGACCACACAATGGGTCCAAGAGGATATGCAGGCATTTGCCAAAGACTACTGCAGGCTGAGTCTGCTCAGCCTACTGCTACTCAAGAGACTGCAGATTCCTCTATTACTTCTCCCGCACCTCTGCCTCGCCATGCTATGTGGATAGCTGGGAGGCAAAACAAGAAGGGAGACATACCGAAGCCCGCAACTACTGAGGCGGCTGCAAAAATGGTAAAAATCAAATCTTAGAGAAATCTATCAATATTGATTATTGTTATGTTTAAACACTTGGTGAGGTAGTAGGCGGAGTGATATTTATGCCTGAAGCAGATGTCCTCTATACTGATATTGTATGATAAATTTCCATTACTTTAATTTGTTAGTGTGTATGTATGAGTCTATTGATTTGAAATTATATATACAGGTCAAAACGATGAGACCCGCTACATCTCGGCCTCCACCTCCTCGACTACCAAGTTGGCTTCCAAGGGACCTACACACCTCGATAGGTCCTAATTGTAGGGGTGTGGCGGTATGGATCGGCGGACATGATACAAATTTCCCTATAATTGTTACTATTACAGAGGATGTTGCAGGTAAATCATACGATAACAATCTATTTATACACGTTTAGCATACATATTAATGCATACGTAATACAAGTTTTGCATACGTACATATATGCAGGTCAATTATACGAAAACAAGATATTTATACCAGACATTTTGGAGTTGTTTAGTTATGAATGGCTGAACACAACTATGATAGAGTTGTGGATATGTTGAGATCTTGTTTATACATCCATATACCTTGTTTTATATATGGTGATCTGGTTTCTTATATATTAATGCATATGTAATACATGTTTTGTAGCCACTTACACAAGATATGTATAGATTTTGGGTTTTCCCATGTGGGATTTTTGGTTCCATCTTTGATTAGTCTTGTAGATGCAGACCCATATTCAGTTACTTCATACTATTTTGATGCTTTTCAATAATTTGGTAAAAATAATAAGATAGTGATAATAGTTCCATTCAATGTTGAGTAAGTTTACTTTGCTTATAATTTAGACTTAAGCAAATTATATTTTTATTGTGGATTTTGAGTTATTAATTTTCTACTTTCCTACTAGTAGTGGTAAGCATTGGGAGTTACTAGTTATTGTCCCCAAGACGTTCACTGTCTATTATCTAGATCCTACGGGGAATGAGTTGGATACATTATATGGACATGCAATTAAAAGGCCATTATTCTCATGAGAAATATTTCATGTTTTTATATATGTTAACATTTGTTACTAAATTACTATTTAATTATGCAATTTAATGGGTTACAGTAACATATGTAGGTCTTTACAAGAGTACAAAAATTATGGAGGAAAGGTCCCCAGGAAAAAGAATCTGTCACTAATTTGGGAGAATGCAAAAGTAATTTCTTGACTCCAATGTATATATTATTTATGTGAACTGTGCTTATTTATATTTTTGAATATTTTGTATGTTTCAATTTATAGTGTGCTACACAAGACAACGGTTGGGCATGTGCCTACTATGTGATGCTATTTATGGACCTAATCATCAAACATTTCGTAATGGAAATCGATAAGATACAACAGGTATTATACATAGACTCATTAGATAATATGAAATATATCAATCTTATTATATATTATTAATTATATATATACGTCATTCTCTTTGAAGGTCTTTAAAACTGCTAACTTCATCACAGGTGGAAAGTGTTTCGATATACATGCTCCCTATAGGAGAGATGAATTAGATGTTGTAAGAGAAGAATGGGCAAAATCCCTACAAAGAGTGGGAATTTTTAGATATAATTTTATTAACAATGATGACAATGATGAATAAAGAATAACTTTTTTCTCATAATTATTTTTGAATGAATGTGAATGAATTTTTATGAATTGTCATATGTGGTGAATATAATCAATACATAAATGTTTCTACATGTGTCTAAATGTGATAAGAGATGAAATGAATGGAACTGCAGATTCCTACTGGTTTCTACATGTGTGTGATGAAAAAATAATATGAATTAAATGTTCTTATACATGTAAGTGAATCACATATATATAATATTTTCCATCTTGTTAATTTTGCAGGTTTGTGGCCTGTTGTTGGCGGATATCAATGGATGTCGTAAATCTGCAGTTCAGAACTGAACTATAGGTTCTCATCTTGCTGACCAGCCATACAGCAGGCCTGCAAACTGATAGGAAAAAAAATCAAAACATAGGCGTCGGTTATTTGAAAAAAACCGACACCTAAGTCATACAGTGGCGGTTTTTGACCTAAAATTGACGTCTATGTGACCAGGTACCTCAGTCATGCTGGGAAGCATGGCCGTGGTGGTAGGACGGGGATATGGTGTCAGTTATTAGCACAAAACCGACGTCGGTTCAGATGATATGGTGTCAGTTATATTAAAAAAACTGACACCCATAGGCCCTTTGCTAGCGTGTTTTTTGGTGGCGGGAAGCATTTTGACGTTGATTATTTGAACAAAACTGACACCTAAGACATACGACGGTGGGTTTTGTCCTAATACTGACGTCTATGTGACCAGGTACCACAGCCGTGCTGGGAAGCATGGCCGTGGTGGAAGCTAGGGGATATGATGCTATGGCGCTGGTTATATTCAAAAACCGACACCTATAGGCCCTTTGCTAGCACATTTTTTAGTGGCAGGAAGCATTTTGACGTCAGTTCTTTTAATAACTGACATCTATAACAATTCTATAGTGTCAGTTTTAGTAAACAACCGACGCCTATAGTCCTTTTGCTGGTGCATTTTCGGTGGCGGGAAGCATTTTGGCATCGGTTGGGAACCGACGCTGAAGGGGTCCACCTTTAGCGACGCCCACTTGGGTGTCGCTTGGAAACTGACACTAAAAGCCCTTAATTAACCGGCGCTAAAGGCCTATTATGTAGTAGTGATGGTAGTGACGAGGGTGACGAGCAACAATTGGTAAAATTTTGCTCCGTCGATAGTATCGACCACCCAATAGGGGAATCGAAGAAACTAAGGGAGTAAGTTGATAGCATCGACTTCGTGGTCAATGCTCGCGAGATCTCTGGAGATATTCAGATGATTTCTTGCCAGAGAAGTCGATGCCATCGACCGCCATGTTGATGGTATCGACCCAGCTTCAGGGGAATTCAGCACCAAGACCTCACGAGGACAAAGGATGCAAACAGAAGTCGATGGTATCGACGGGCCACATCAGCAATCCACGAGACGCCATCAACAAAGCACACCAAATGGGGAGATCAATCTATGGGACGGGTCGATACCATCGACCATTGTCGATAGTATTGACGAGTCACCGATTCGGGCCCCCACATCTAACAATCGACGACTGTCGATAGCCTCGAAGACACAGATTGTGCTATAGGTGTCGATACCATCGACCGACTGTCAATGGTATTGATGGGGCACCAAGGGTGCCGAGCTCACTTATAAAAGGAGGGGATGTGTTCATTTTTTTTCACACCTTCAGAGCACCCTCCCTCAAACTTCGACCTTGAGCATTGACGAGCAACCAGAGGCACAAGAAGCTTCACCGAGCTCTTCATCGACCATGGAGAACATCTTCTCTAACCTTCACCGAGCTCTTTTTCTCTCTTCCTTGTTCATCATGGTGAGGACTGTAGGATCATCATCCTCACAGGCTACCCCAATGGAGATTGAGACCTTTGTCCCACCACCGCCAGGCTCCATTCCACGTCTGAGGCTCGCTCATCCATCGGCGGAAGTAAAGAAGATATATGACGAGATGATGAAGAGGACGATCGAGCCCACTCGTTATGGCGACCTGGCCATGATCTGAGATTTGGGGTTTGAGGACAACTTCAACTATGTCCTCTGTGGACAGGAGGGGAGGACAAGCCGGATTGATGACCAAGTAACCCACCATGTGGAAGGTCACCCTTTCTTCGACGAGTGGCCTACTTACAAAGAAATCGTGGTGGATTTCATGGCGTCCTTAGATATTTGCATCGTGCCCAATGACATCATCACCACCGACCATGAGTGGATCAAGGGTTGAGTCTCTTTTCAGCTTTTCAACTGAAACTACAACCTCACACTAGAACAGTTCAACTCCATCTACAACTGGTGGCATTCTTGTGAATAGTACAGACGGCTGGACAATTGGGATGACTACGACACCATGTTTGTGTAATTTGTGACCGCTCCACTGGGCAAGACGATAAGCTACTACAATGGCATCATCACTGACTTTGAGCACCCTTCGTGTGGATTCGCCACCGCATGTTGTGCATTACCTTCTTTCCTTGAGGTGAACTGTCGCTGAGCAAATTCCAGGAGACAGACCTTTTCTTTCTCTACAAGCTTCTGACGAGACATAATCTCAATTGGGGCACATTTTTCTTGACGCGCGTAGTGGAAGTAAAGAGGAGCACTAGATGTGGGCTCTGGTCTCCAAACCATGACATAAACACGATTAAAACGTAGCGGAAGCGAATCGGTAATCAGCGGAAAACAAAAATCACGGGAAATTAAAACTTTTTGAGATAAGAACTTGGATCCATAAAAAAAAACTTCTTTCATAAAGAGAGATAAGCTGTTTACATCTCAGGATAATTACTTCTTGGTAATTATATACATCAAGATACAAAATCTCAAGATCATATAACACAAGACTCCAAGACCTGAGAGTACAGAGGACACATAGGACTGACTCTAACTACACCACATGGCAGGACAATCTCCACCTGAGATTACTGCTGCCCCTGGTGCTGCTTCTGCTGAGACTGATCACCTGTAGGCTGGTTCCTTCGTCTCCGACGTACACCTAAAAAGTTGAAGTCTACGAGGTGAGACAATTATACATAATTGTCCCAGCGAGAGTTATAACTCTTCGCTAGAAGCTTTATTATAACATCAAAGAATATCTTAAACAGTAAAGCTTTCAAAGTATTCTATAACAGTTGCAGGTATAACAAGATCTCTACAATTTAGGAGATATGGAGAATATAAACACTATTGCAATGTAACATCAATCAACTAACATGGAGTCATCTCTAACAAGTTATTCTACATGGTTGATTATGTTTTACAAACAACATTAGGCCCTGTGGAGATGAGGCATACCACTCATACTCCAACTGATCGTTGAGAAGTCACATCAGTATCATACATAGGTCATTAAGAGAGCCGGATTCTCATGACCTTCACCTTCCTCAGTCAGTAAGAGGATCACTTGTAGGACATATCGTGTCTCTACTACTATAGCTCACCAGGGTAAACTGGTCCTTCGCTATTCTAGAGTCACAGTGGCGTTCTTTACTCTCTTCGTCATCAGGAGGTTTCATATTTACCTACCACTGATACGGATATCTGTGCTTTCTTCGTCATCAGGAGGTTTCATGTTTACCTACCACTGATACGGTATGGAATTATAGTGAAGGATGGATGGATTACACATCTACATCACTTTCCTACACTAGGATGTAAGGTTCTACACATCCATGTACCCCACATACTCAAAAGTATGTACTCCAGGAGTTCCCTGAGGAAAACCTGTTTCACCATCACTTAATCTCTGACAATGATGGATCTATGATCAGGGCTCTACATTATACTTGATTAGTTAGGTACATTCAGTATTCTTTAACAGCGTACATTGTTCTCCAAACAATAACAGTGGCATAGCAGCTATAAAAGAAGAATGCTAAATGTAACAGGCCTAACTCATATCAATCATCACTTCTCATTATCCTCATCACAAGTCATCTCTAAGGCATGACCTTGATGGTATTCATGGCTCTCACAGCCCATTATCAGCATAGGATGCCACTGACAAGGCATCAGATTACCTTACTTATTCATAAGGCTAACAACATGTTTTTAATGAATATAACATCAACATCCATACCTGGATATGATTACCTTCATATCAGAACATGCATGGTTAATACAACTGATAAAGGTAATACAAAAATAAGGAATATACTTCCTACTCTTGTCATAAGAGTTAAATCTCTAATTCTCATCAAATAGAGTTTAATACTCACAAGCATGCCATTACCCTTGAATTAGGGTTTACTATTCATATTACATGTCATCACCCTTGAATTAGGGTTTACTATTCACATTACGGTGAATTGAACTCATAACATCATCATATATGTGTAACATCTTCATTGATGCTCTTAGCTTAGTTAAAGGTTCATCATTTATCATAATTAGGGTTTCTATGATCTCACACAGGTGGATCATACCCTAATTATGCTCATTCATGTGCATTGGAGATGCTTTAATTGAGTTTTCACCTAAAAAGGGTACTTTCTCTCTCTAGAGGTACTTTCTCTCTCTAGAAGTATTTTCTCTCCCATCATAGAGTTAGGTGATGTCAACATCACTCTAGATCAGGTCGGATTAAGTCATCATAGGCTAACATAGCCCAAAACATCACCATCATGTGATTAGGGTTTGATTTGATCAAGGTATTACTTAATTTACCCTTCAGGGGTATTTTGGTAATTCACCCCATTGATCATTATCATGGTCAAAACCTTAGTCAATTAGCCCCTTAATATCCTAGGTTGTCATTAGGGTTCGATTAGGGCAACATTGAACCATTTATATCATCAATTGATTGAATGAAGTCAACCTTGAATCACATTGATCGATCTTCAACCATCATTCTCCAATTGATTTGAGATCATTTGAAAGTGTTGACCGTTTAGCTAATTTGACTTTCCAAGACCGCGAGCCCTCCTCTAACTCCAATACCGCGAGCCTCCTTACATTCCAAGACCGCAAGCCTCCTTACACTCCAAGACCGCGAGCCTCCTTACACTCCAAGACCGCGAGCCTCCTTACACTCCAAGACCGCGAGCCTCTTCAAAAGGTTCAAGACCGCGAACCTCTTCAAATGGTTCAAGACCGCGAAGCTCAAATTGATGTTAAGACCGCGAGGCTATGTAGACCGTTTGCTCACCTTGACCTTAGGACCGCGAGGCCCCTCGCGGTCTTGAGACCGTGAGCCCCCTCTCGGTCTTCAGATCGTGAGCCCCCTCACAGTCTTGAGACCGCGAGCCCTCTCACGGTCTTGAGACCGCGAGGCTCACATGGTCTCAGCCGCTTGGACCTTCAACAAGATTCAATGGTTACAACCTATAATGTCAACCGATGTTGAAGCCCTCAAAAGGTCAAAACCATGATGACCACTTATGAATTGGGTCAATTAAGATTTTGCTTGACCACTTGGTCATTCAATTGACCCTCAATTGTTGACCAAATAGGGTTGAAGTCGATTCAATTAGGGTCTATCAATGATCACCCATCAACACTCAACAATGTGACTCAACACAAGGTTGAACCCTTCAATTGAGCTCCAATTGGGCCCAAACTTGGCCCAAACGGTCTTGAGGTCATGTGGGTGGACCCCACATGGTCTTGAGACCGTTTGCCCAAGATTTCATCAAGGTCTAAGGTGATTTGATAGGGGTTGAATCATGATTGAACCACAAAACAAAATTTTGATTAAATTGATAACTTATTTGCAATTAGGTCCTCAATTGGTCAAATTACTTAACCCTAGACCTTCAAACGGTCTTGGGTGATTGTCCTCTCGGTCTTGAGACCGTTTGGATGAGTTCCAAACGGTCTTGAGACCGTTTGCCCATCCAATTTTGGATTCTAGTGGAAATTCAACAAGGTTGAACAAATTGAGTTGATGATTATATCAATACTTTAATTGCAATGTAATTTGGTGTAATTGTACCTTCAATTGGTCAACTAATCTTGACCCCAGACCTCCAAACGGTCATGGTTGATTGCCCTCGCGGTCTTGAGACCGTTTGGGTGACCCCTAAACGGTCTTGAGACCGTTTAGGTCAATCAACCCTAAAAACCCTAATTAGGTCACCATAATTTCAGTATTGATTTCACCTAGGGTTAGCCCTAGTATTCACCCTTCAATTCTTAGCCCGTTTGGAATTAGACCATCAAACTTGGTGAGTTGTTAATTAACATAATTTTGAACAGTAATATCATACGGTCAATGCCTGGTCAACGACCTTACACGGTCTTGAGACCGTTTGCCCAAAAAGGCAATTTCAGACCGTTTGAGAATCAGGAATAAATTCATTTAAAGTTGTTACTTAAAAAGGTCATATCTCTCGATTCCTTTGGAATTAGCCTCCCAAATGTTGAGGGTAATTAGCCTATATAATTTGGAACAGATTTCTTATACGGTCCACGCTCGGTCAATGGGGACAAATGGTCTTGAAGACCGTTTTCCCTGTCGCGGTCTCGAGACCGTTTGCTCACCTCGCGGTCTTGAGACCGAGAGAGCAAACTGGTGAGACCGTTTAAGGAAGTGAAAAGCGGTGGGTTTTTCTTGGAAATCATGCCTTCATCTCCTAGCTCAAGAACAGTACGAATATCCCATGGATTTGCTTACAAAATAACAGGGAAAAGTAGGGAAACATGAAGAACTATCATCTAACCGCATATAAGAGATGTATATAGTAAAGCATGGGTTTAGAGTTATAAAACCCGCCTAAAGCTTGCTTCTTGAGCTCCAAGCTGTCAGCTCCAAGCTCTAATGGCGTCCTTGAGTTCCCATAGGTTGGCCAAGGTGAAAACTCCAAGGAAAGATGAAAAGAGATGGCTAGAAAGGTAGGGTTTCAAGAGTTAGCCATGAAGTTGACCTTGAATTCGAGTTCTAACCATAGAATTAGGCAAGAAGAGGGGTTCAAACCTACCTTGCACCCTTGGTCGTTCCCCTTGAGCTCCAAGACAGTCCTTAGTCGGCCAAGCAAAGAGGAAACAGTGATATGCACGAAGGAAAAGTTCCTTTGCTTGAGAGGTGAAGTATACATATACTTGGGTGATGTTTCATTAAAGGCCCATAAGTTTCCCCATAATTCCAATCAAGTCCTTCCTTCATTACTTGCTCGTCCCTTCCTCTTTATTCTAAGGACAAACCTTATCTTAAGGTCTAGAAAAAGTAGGCAAAGAAGAACAATCTAACAATAAGGTACATACATAAAGAGATATTGCACATATACCCTGATTATTCAATCACAAGGCATATTTCATAACTTGATAACTCAATTGAGGTGAATCCCTCATCATTTCTTCTCTTAATGATGGCAAGAGTCTAAAAAAATACATTAGATGACATATTTCACAATTTGCATCCGTTAATTTGGGTAAATTGCATTTTACCCCAAATTAGGGTTTCAAGCACCGGGATTGCTTCCACAGCTGCACCTTGGTGCCCTAGCTTGGGAAATCCCTCAAACTTTACCAAAAAGATTCTCATGATGTCTCAACATCAGAGGAACATCTCAACATGTGCAAATTGCAAGCTAACCCTTTTAACTGGGTAAATTGCACATAGGTCCCTGTGTATCAAAACAATGCTACAACTTTAAATAAAAAGGAGCAAATACTGAAATATATGTTTCTGAGAAACTTAATTACATGCTCAGAGTTAATCACAAAGATTTAATTACATATTTAGGCAAAACACCTAGGGTTAACTCATAACCCAGGTCAGGGATGTTACAAATTATCCACCCCTTACAAGGATTTCGTCCCCAAAATCGATAAAACATACTACGAGAAAAGGGCAGGATACTTCCTTCTCATCTCATCCTCTAACTCCCAAGTGGCTTCTTCAACACCACGATGGTTCCAGAGGACTTTCACAAGACTTATATCTTTCTTCTTTAACTTTTTAATTCGTTTATCAAGGATTGACACTAGTCCCTCCTCATAGGATATGTCATCATTCAATTCTACCTCCATAGGTTGTAGAACTGTCTCGGTGTCTGGGTGACATTTCTTCAACATAGAAATGTGAAACACAGGATTTAACCGCTGTAACTCAGGTGGTAGCTCTAGTCTATATGCTACCTTTCCAATCCGCTCAATGATTGGATAATGTCCCATAAATCTAGGAGCTAACTTCCCTTTCCTTCCAAAACGGAGGACTCCTTTCCAAGGTGAGACCTTGAGATACACTCTGTCTCCAACCTGGAACTCTAAGGGTCTACGTCGTTTGTCAGCATAAGATTTCTGCCTATCCGGAGCAGTCTTAATCTTATGTTGTATTACTTTAATCTTTTCGGTGGTCTGCTGCACAAGGTCAGGACCTAACAACTGATGTTCACCAGTCTCAAACCAACACAAAGGTGATCTACAACGTCTACCATACAAGGCTTCATAAGGTGCCATATCAATACTATGTTGATAGCTATTGTTATAGGCAAACTCTATCAAGCTTAGGTGTAGATCCCAACTTCCGGTGAACTGGAGAACACACGCTCGTAACAGGTCTTATAAGGTTTGTATGGTCCTTTCCGACTGTCCATCAGTCTGTGGATGAAAGGCCGTACTAAACCTTAGCTTGGTGCCTAAGGCTTGGTGTAACTGTTCCCAAAAATGACTTGTAAATTGAGGGCCTCTGTCAGAAACTATTGTGACAGGAACTCCGTGCAAACGCACTATCTCTTTAACATACAACTCTGATAACCTTTCAACAGAATAGGTTGTTTTGACAGCTAAGAAATGTGTTGTCTTAGTTAACCTATCAACAATTACCCAAATGGAATCATGTCCTTTGCTTGTCCTGGGTAGGCCAACAACAAAGTCCATGGTCACATGGTCCCACTTCCACTGCGGTATGGGTAAATGTTGCATTGTTCCTGCAGGCTTCTGGTGTTCGGAATTAATTTGCTGACACACAAGACACCTCAGAACAAACTCTGCAACGTCCTTTTTCATCCCAGGCCACCAATACAGATTTTTCAAATTCCGATACATCTTGGTGCTCCCTGGATGCATAGCATACATGGAAGAATGGGCTTCTTCCAGGACTAACTTCCTCAAGTTGTCCACATCCGGAACTATCATTCTCCCATTATAACAAGCTACTTGATCCTTTGAGTCATGGAAACCATCTTGCTTCTCATTTCCATACTCAGATCTAATCTGCTGAACTGCAACATCACCTAGCTGTACTTCTTTAATCTGCTCTCTTAGGGTAGGTTTAACATGCATCTCAGCCAACAATCCGGCTAACAATGACACCTTCAACTGTACATTGTCTTGCCTTAAAGAGATAAGAATATCTCTCCTAGAGCATACTAAAGAGTTTAGTTGTGCTCTATTCATGGTTGATGTTGCTGATTTCCTACTCAAGGCATCTGCAACGACATTGGCCTTGCCTGGATGGTAATCAATTGTACAGTCATAGTCCTTGATTAACTCCATCCAGCGACGTTGCCTCATGTTGAGCTCATGTTGAGAGAAGATATAATTAAGGTTTTTGTGGTCTTTGAAAATCTGGAATGTTTCTCCGTAGAGATAGTGTCTCCAGATTTTTAAGGCATGAACCACAACAGCTAACTCTAGATCGTGTGTCGGATAATTCTCCTCGTGTTTCTTAAGCTGTCGGGAAGCAAAAGAAATCACTTGTTTATCCTGCATCAACACACATCCTAGTCCATTTTTGGAAGCATCACAGAAGACTACATATCCTTTTCCTTGTTCAGGTAGCACTAGCACAGGTGCACTTGTCAATCTCTCCTTCAGCAACTAGAAAGACTGTTGACACTTATTACTCCAAGAAAAAGGAACATCTTTCCGGGTTAACTTGGTCAAAGGTAAAGCTATAGAACTAAAGTTTTTAATGAACCTTCGATAATAGCCAGCTAACCCCAAGAAAATTCGAATCTCCGTCGGTGTCTTCGGTTGTTCCCATTGTAGAACAGATTCTACCTTTGTAGGGTCAACACGAATTCCCAAGGCAGATATCACATGTCCAAGAAAAGATACTTCCGGCAGCCAGAACTCACACTTGCTAAACTTAGCATACAGCTTATGTTCTCTTAGCAAGGTCAAAGTTTGGCGAAGATGCTGCTCATGCTGCTGAGCATCCTTACTATAAATCAGAATGTCATCTATGAAGACGACAACACACTGATCAAGGAAAGGTCGAAAAACTCTATTCATGAGTTCCATAAATGCAGCTGGTGCATTGGTTAGTCCAAACGACATAACTGTGAACTCATAGTGACCATATCTTGTCCTAAAGGCAGACTTGGATATGTCACTATCCTTAATACGGAGTTGATGATATCCAGACCTCAAGTCTATTTTTGAAAAGACTGTTGCACCACGCAACTGGTCAAAGAGATCATCAATCCTCGATAGAGGGTACTTATTCTTTATTGTTACTTTATTGAGTTGTCTGTAGTCGATGCATAACCGCATCGACCCATCTTTCTTTTTAACAAACAAGACCGGAGCACCACAAGGTGAAGTACTCGGTCGGATAAAACCTCCCTCAAGTAACTCTTGAAGCTATTCCTTGAGTTCTGCCATCTCGGCAGGCGCCATCCTATACAGAATTTGAGCTATGGGTTTTGTATCTGGGATCAGATTGATTTCAAAATCAATCTCCCGAGGTGGTGGAATACCAGGAAGTTCTTCAGGAAACACATCTTCGAATTCCCTGACTATAGGAACTTCAGCAGGATTGGAACTTTCCTTGGTAACATCTACCACATGGGCTAAGAATGCATAACATCCTTGCCTCAACAGCTTATCAGCAACCATAGCTGATACAAGACAGGTGGGCAGAATCTTTCTTTCACCTTGAAAGACCTTGAAAGATCCATGTGCTGCTTTCGTCAGCAAACACAACCAACTTGGACTCACAATCCAAGTCAACTCTATACCTCTCTAAGGTATCCATCCTGAGGATTATATCAAATCCCTGCATATCAAGTGGTATAAGATCCACTTGAATGCAATGGTCAGAAAGGAAGAGGATGCAGGGAGAACATACCTCCTGCAAAACGGCAGACCCACTCAACGGAGTCTCCAACAACAAACTATCTGTCCTATGACTAACAGTCACATTGCAGTTACGAATCACTTCACGAGTGATGAAAGAGTGTGTAGCACCCGGATCAATCAGAACAGATACAACACAGGATGTAGACATATCAGAATATAAAAGTTTCATCTGACCTGCCACTACCCGTGGATTGACCACTGCCTCAGGTGGGTTCATAGCATAGAACCTCGCAGTCGCCTGGTGTTGAGGTGGTGCTGATGATCCAGCTTGAGACGCTTGTCCACGTCCTCGAGCTGCTCCTTGATGTTGTCTATTCAGAGATCCCTGTTGATTCTGTCTCGGAGGTTGTTGTGTCACACTAGCAGGCCTAGAACGGCAATCCTTCATCAAGTGTCCCACCTTACCACAGTTGTAGCAACTCCTCTCCTGTTGCTGTGGTCTGGGTGGTCCAGTGACTGATACTGATGCAGAACTGTGCATCCCTTGAAGCGGTTGACTCCATCCTCTACCTTTTCTTGGTGTCCATTGAGTTTGAAAACTTGATCTGGGTGGTGGAGGGTTAGGTGCAGAGAATCTAGGTTTCTTGGAATCCCTAGATGAAGAACCCTGGAACTGTGGATATCTTTTATGGGTTTGTCTTTTCTCAACCACAGATCTCTCTATCCTTCAGACTGACTCAACGAAGGTAGAGAATCTCTCTCGGTTCTCTAAGGTAGATACAGGGGTTGACATATCAGAATTCAAACCCTTCTCGAACCTTATGATTCTTTCCTCATCTGTAGCTGCCATGTGCGGACAGAACCGCAACAACTCCATGAACTTAGCTTCATATTCGCTAATGTTCATCATACCCTGCCTTAGTTTCTCGAACTGAGAGATCTTCTCATCTAGGAAGGTCTTTGGAAAATATCTTTTGATAAATTCCCGACGAAACTCTTCCCATGAGAACTCTACTCCAGGCCTCTTCTGCTCTTCCATGTTCCACCAGTGACCAGCACTGCCTTTGAGAAGATAGACAGCATGTCTAACCTTCTCAGCTTCCGGAATCATAAGAATCCTGAAAGCCTTCTCCAACTCTGTCAACCATAAGTCAGCATCTGCAGGGTCGGAAGTTCCAAAGTACTCGGTAGCTCCGACATGACGAAGTCGTTCGAATGTCTTACCGATACCTTGTGCTTCAGGATGGACAGGTGCCCTAGGTGCAGGAATGGGCATCCTATCATTTATGTGTGTCATGGCAGTCATGAACTGCCCGAACATCGTCTGTACAGCTGGATTACTCATGTCAGCTGGATTGAACTGGGGTTGCTCTCTTGGCGACTCAGGTGCAGGTTGTCCTATTCTTGGAACCCTTGCACCGCCTCGAGGTGCACTAGAACTACTCTCTGCCACGTACTCATCATGATGTTCTGACATTCTTATGTATCTTCTTCTCCTGAGGAGCAGAAGATTCTATTAGATAAGGAAGGAGTACTAAAGATAGACTCGACATCCTAAGTCCTATGCCTCTGTAGACTCAACTGACCTAGAGCTCTGATACCACTAATTGTGGGCTCTGATCTCCAAAGCATGACATAAACACGATTAAAACGTAGCGGAAGCGAATTAGTAATCAGCGGATAACAAAAATCACGGGAAATTAAAACTTTTTGAGATAAGAACTTGGATCCATAAAAAAAAACTTCTTTCATAAAAAGAGATAACATGTTTACATCTCAGGATAATTACTTCTTGAGTAATTATATACATCAAGATACAAAATCTCAAGATCACATAACACAAGACTCCAAGACCTGAGAATACAGAGGACACATAGGACTGACTCTAACTACACCACATGGCAGGACAATCTCCACCTGAGATTACTGCTGCCCCTGGTGCTGCTGCTGCTGAGACTGATCACCTGTAGGCTGGTTCCTTCGTCTCCGACGTACACCTAAAAAGTTGAAGTATACGGGGTGAGACAATTATACATAATTGTCCCAGCTAGAGTTATAACTCTTCGCCAGAAGCTTTATTATAACATCAAAGAATATCTTAAGCAGTAAAGCCTTCAAAGTATTCTATAACAGTTGCCGGTATAACAAGATCTCTACAATTTAGGAGATATGGAGAATATAAACACTATTGCAATGTAACATCAATCAACTAACATGGAGTCATCTCTAACAAGTTATACTACATGGTTGATTATGTTTTACAAACAACATTATGCCCTGTGGAGATGAGGCATACCACTCATACTCCAACTGATCGCTGAGAAGTCACATCAGTATCATACATAGGTCATTAAGAGAGCCGGATTCTCATGACCTTCACCTTCCTCAATCAGTAAGAGGATCACTTGTAGGACATCTCGTGTCTCTACTACTATAGCTCACCAGGGTAAACTGGTCCTTCGCTATTCTAGAGTCACAGTGGCGTTCTGTACTCTCTTCGTCATCAGGAGGTTTCATATTTACCTACCACTGATACAGATATCTGTGCTTTCTTCGTCATCAGGAGGTTTCATATTTACCTACCACTGATACGGTATGGAATTATAGTGAAGGATGGATGGATTACACATCTACATCACTTTCCTACACTAGGATGTAAGGTTCTACACATCCATGTACCCCACATACTCAAAAGTATGTGCTCCAGGAGTTCCCTGAGGAAAACCTGTTTCACCATCACTTAATCTCTGACAATGATGGATCTATGATCAGGGCTCTACATTATACTTGATTAGTTAGGTACATTCAATATTCTTTAACAGCATACATTGTTCTCCAAACAATAACAGTAGCATAGCAGCTATATAAGAAGAATACTAAATGTAACAGGCCTAACTCATATCAATCATCACTTCTCATTATCCTCATCACAAGTCATCTCTAAGGCATGACCTTGATGGTATTCATGGCTCTCACAGCCCATTATCAGCATAGGGTGCCACTGACAAGGCATCAGATTACCTTACTTATTCATAAGGCTAACAACATGTTTTTAATGAATATAACATCAACATTCATACATGGATATGATTACCTTCATATCAGAACCTGCATGGTTAATACAACTGATAAAGGTAATACAAAAACAAGGAATATACTTCCTACTCTTGTCATAAGAGTTAAATCTCTAATTCTCATCAAATAGAGTTTAATACTCACAAGCATGCCATTACCCTTGAATTAGGGTTTACTATTCATATTACATGTCATCACCCTTGAATTAGGGTTTACTATTCACATTACGGTGAATTGAACTCATAACATCATCATATATGAGTAACATCTTCATTGATGCTCTTAGCTTAGTTAAAGGTTCATCATTTATCATAATTAGGGTTTCTATGATCTCAAACAGGTGGATCATACCCTAATTATGCTCATTCCTGTGCATTGGAGATGCTTTAATTGAGTTTTCACCTAAAAAGGGTACTTTCTCTCTCTAGAGGTACTTTCTCTCTCTAGAAGTATTTTCTCTCCCATCATAGAGTTAGGTGATGTCAACATCACTCTAGATCAGGTCGGATTAAGTCATCATAGGCTAACATAGCCCAAAACATCACCATCATGTGATTAGGGTTTGATTTGATCAAGGTATTACTTAATTTACCCTTCAGGGGTATTTTGGTAATTCACCCCATTGATCATTATCATGGTCAAAACCTTAGTCAATTAGCCCCTTAATATCCTAGGTTGTCATTAGGGTTCGATTAGGGCAACATTGAACCATTTATATCATCAATTGATTGAATGAAGTCAACCTTGAATCACATTGATCGATCTTCAACCATCATTCTCCAATTGATTTGAGATCGTTTGAAAGTGTTGACCGTTTAGCTAATTTGACTTTCCAAGTCCGCGAGCCCTCCTCTAACTCCAAGACCGCGAGCCTCCTTACACTCCAAGACCGCGAGCCTGCTTACACTCCAAGACCGCGAGCCTCCTTACACTCCAAGACCGCAAGATTCTTCAAATGGTTCAAGACCGCGAACCTCTTCAAATGGTTCAAGACCGCGAAGCTCAAATTGATGTTAAGACCGCGAGGCTATGTAGACCGTTTTCTCACCTTGACCTTAGGACCGCAAGGCCCCTCGCGGTCTTGAGACTGTGAGCCCCCTCTCAGTCTTCAGATCGTGACCCCCCTCACGGTCTTGAGACCGCGAGCCCTCTCACGGTCTTGAGACCGCGAGGCTCACATGGTCTCAGCCACTTGGACCTTCAACAAGATTCAATGGTTACAACCTATAATGTCAACCGATGTTGAAGCCCTCAAAAGGTCAAAACCATGATGACCACTTATGAATTGGGTCAATTAATATTTTTCTTGACCACTTGGTCATTCAATTGACCCTCAATTGTTGACCAAATAGGGTTGAAGTCGATTCAATTAGGGTCTATCAATGATCACCCATCAACACTCAACAATGTGACTCAACACAAGGTTGAACCCTTCAATTGAGCTCCAATTGGGCCCAAACTTGGCCCAAACGGTCTTGAGGTCATGTGGGTGGACCCCACATGGTCTTGAGACCGTTTGCCCAAGATTTCATCAAGGTCTAAGGTGATTTGATAGGGGTTGAATCATGATTGAACCACAAAACAAAATTTTGATTAAATTGATAACTTATTTGCAATTAGGTCCTCAATTGGTCAAATTACTTAACCCTAGACCTTCAAACGGTCTTGGGTGATTGTCCTCTCGGTCTTGAGACCGTTTGCCCATCCAATTTTGGATTCTAGTGGAAATTCAACAAGGTTGAACAAATTGAGTTGATGATTATATCAATACTTTAATTGCAATTGAATTTGGTGTAATTGTACCATCAATTGGTCAACTAATCTCGACCCCAGACCTCCAAACGGTCATGGTTGATTGCCCTCGCGGTCTTGAGACCGTTTGGGTGACCCCTAAATGGTCTTGAGACCGTTTAGGTCAATCAACTCTAAAAACCCTAATTAGGTCACCATAATTTCAGTACTGATTTCACCTAGGGTTAGCCCTAGTATTCACCCTTCAATTCTTAGCCCGTTTGGAATTAGACCATCAAACTTGGTGAGTTGTTAATTAAAATAATTTTGAACAGTAATCTCATACGGTCAATGCCTGGTCAACGACCTTACATGGTCTTGAGACCGTTTTCCCAAAAAGGAAATTTCAGACCGTTTGAGAATCAGGAATAAATTCATTTAAAGTTGTTACTGAAAAAGGTCATATCTCTCGATTCCTTCGGAGTTAGCCTCCCAAATTTTGAGGGTAATTAGCCTATATAATTAGGAACAGATTTCTTGTACGGTCCACGCTCGGTCAACGGGGCCAAACGGTCTTAAAGACCGTTTGCCCTGTCGCGGTCTCGAGACCGTTTGCTCACCTCACGGTCTTGAGACCGAGAGAGCAAACTGGTGAGACCGTTTAAGGAAGTGAAAAGCGGTGGGTTTTTCTTGGAAATCACGCCTTCATCTCCTAGCTCAAGAACAGTACGAATATCCCATGGATTTGCTTACAAAATAACAGGGAAAAGTAGGGAAACATGAAGAACTATCATCTAACCGCATATAAGAGATGTATATAGTAAAGCATGGGTTTAGAGTTATAAAACCCGCCTAAAGCTTGCTTCTTGAGCTCCAAGCTGTCAGCTCCAAGCTCTAATGGCGTCCTTGAGTTCCCACATGTTGGCCAAGGTGAAAACTCCAAGGAAATACGAAAAGAGATGGCTAGAAAGCTAGGGTTTCAAGAGTTAGCCATGAAGTTGACCTTGAATTCGAGTTCTAACCATAGAATTAGGCAAGAAGAGGGGTTCAAACCTACCTTGCACCCTTGGTCGTTCCCCTTGAGCTCCAAGACAGTCCTTAGTCGGCCAAGCAAAGAGGAAACAGTGATATGCACGAAGGAAAAGTTCCTTTGCTTGAGAGGTGAAGTATACATATACTTGGGTGATGTTTCATTAAAGGCCCATAAGTTTCCCCATAATTCCAATCAAGTCCTTCCTTCATTACTTGCTCGTCCCTTCCTCTTTATTCTAAGGACAAACCTTATCTTAAGGTCTAGAAAAAGAAGGCAAAGAAGAACAATCTAATAATAAGGTACATACATAAAGAGATATTGCACATATACCCTGATTATTCAATCACAAGGCATATTTCATAACTTGATAACTCAATTGAGGTGAATCCCTCATCATTTCTTCTCTTAATGATGGCAAGAGTCTAAAAAGATACATTAGATGACATATTTCACAATTTGCATTTGTTAATTTGGGTAAATTGCATTTTACCCCAAATTAGGGTTTCAAGCACCGGGATTGCTTCCACAGCTGCACCTTGGTGCCCTAGCTTGGGAAATCCCTCAAACTTTACCAAAAAGATTCTCATGATGTCTCAACATCAGAGGAACATCTCAACATGTGCAAATTGCAAGCTAACCCTTTTAACTGGGTAAATTGCACATAGGTCCCTGTGTATCAAAACAATGCTACAACTTTAAATAAAAAGGAGCAAATACTGAAATATATGTTTCTGAGAAACTTAATTACATGCTCAGAGTTAATCACAAAGATTTAATTACATATTTAGGCAAAACACCTAGGGTTAACTCATAACCCAGGTCAGGGATGTTACAAATTATCCACCCCTTACAAGGATTTCGTCCCCGAAATCGATAAAACATACTACGAGAAAAGGGCAGGATACTTCCTTCTCATCTCATCCTCTAACTCCCAAGTGGCTTCTTCAACACGACGATGGTTCCAGAGGACTTTCACAAGACTTATATCTTTCTTCTTTAACTTTTTAATTCGTTTATCAAGGATTGACACTGGTCCCTCCTCATAGGATATGCCATCATTCAATTCTACCTCCATAGGTTGTAGAACTGTCTCGGTGTCTGGGTGACATTTCTTCAACATAGAAATGTGAAACACAGGATGTAACCGCTGTAACTCAGGTGGTAGCTCTAGTCTATATTCTACCTTTCCAATCCGCTCAATGATTGGATAAGGTCCCATAAATCTAGGAGCTAACTTCCCTTTCCTTCCAAAATGGAGGACTCCTTTCCAAGGTGAGACCTTGAGATACACTCTGTCTCCAACCTGGAACTCTAAGGGTCTACGTCATTTGTCAGCATAAGATATTTGCCTATCCTGAGTAGTCTTAATCTTATGTTGTATTACTTTAATCTTTTCGGTGGTCTGCTGCACAAGGTCAGGACCTAACAACTGATGTTCACCAGTCTCAAACCAACACAAAGGTGATCTACAACGTCTACCATACAAGGCTTCATAAGGTGCCATATCAATACTATGCTGATAGCTATTGTTATAGGCAAACTCTATCAAGCTTAGGTGTAGATCCCAACTTCCGGTGAACTGGAGAACACATGCTCGTAACAGGTCTTCTAAGGTTTGTATGGTCCTTTCCGACTGTCCATCAGTCTGTGGATGAAAGGCCGTACTAAACCTTAGCTTGGTGCCTAAGGCTTGGTGTAACTGTTCCCAAAAATGACTTGTAAACTGAGGACCTCTGTCAGAAACTATTGTGACAGGACTCCTTGCAAACGCACTATCTCTTTAACATACAACTCTGATAACCTTTCAGCAGAATAGGTTGTTTTGACAGGTAAGAAATGTGCTGTCTTAGTTAACCTATCAACAATTACCCAAATGGAATCATGTCCTTTGCTTGTCCTGGGTAGGCCAACAACAAAGTCCATGGTCACATGGTCCCACTTCCACTGCGGTATGGGTAAATGTTGCATTGTTCTTGAAGGCTTCTGGTGTTCGGCTTTAATTTGCTGACACACAGGACACCTCAGAACAAACTCTGCAACTTCCTTTTTCATCCCAGGCCACCAATATAGATTTTTCAAATTCCGATACATCTTGGTGCTCCCTGGATGCATAGCATACATGGAAGAATGGGCTTCTTCCAGGACTAACTTCCTCAAGTTGTCCACATCCGACACTATCATTCTCCCATTATAACAAGCTACTTGATCCTTTGAGTCATGGAAACCATCTTGCTTCTCATTTCCATACTCAGATCTAATCTGCTGAACTGCAACATCACCTAGCTGTACTTCTTTAATCTGCTCTCTTAGGGTAGGTTTAACATGCATCTCAGCCAACAATCCGGCTAACAATGACACCTTCAACTGTACATTGTCTTGCCTTAAAGAGATAAGCATATCTCTCCTAGAGCATACTAAAGAGTTTAGTTGTGCTCTATTCATGGTTGATGTTGCTGATTTCCTACTCAAGGCATCTGCAACGACATTGGCCTTGCCTGGATGGTAATCAATTGTACAGTCATAGTCCTTGATTAACTCCATCCAGCGACGTTGCCTCATGTTGAGCTCATGTTGAGAGAAGATATACTTAAGGTTTTTGTGGTCTGTGAAAATCTGGAATGTTTCTCCGTAGAGATAGTGTCTCTAGATTTTTAAGGCATGAACCACAACAGCTAACTCTAGATCATGTGTCGGATAATTCTCCTCGTGTTTCTTAAGCTGTCGGGAAGCAAAAGAAATCACTTGTTTATCCTGCATCAACACACATCCTAGTCCATTTTTGGAAGCATCACAGAAGACTACATATCCTTTTCCTTGTTCAGGTAGCACTAGCATAGGTGCACTTGTCAATTTCTCCTTCAGCAACTAGAAAGACTGTTGACACTTATTACTCCAAGAAAAAGGAACATCTTTCCGGGTTAACTTGGTCAAAGGTAAAGCTATAGAACTAAAGTTTTTAATGAACCTTCGATAATAGCCAGCTAACCCCAAGAAAATTCGAATCTCCGTCGGTGTCTTCGGTTGTTCCCATTTTAGAACAGATTCTACCTTTGTAGGGTCAACACGAATTCCCGAGGCAGATATCACATCTCCAACAAAAGATACTTCCGGCAGCCAGAACTCACACTTGCTAAACTTAGCATACAACTTATGTTCACTTAGCAAGGTCAAAGTTTGGCGAAGATGCTGCTCATGCTGCTGAGCATCCTTACTATAAATCAGAATGTCATCTATGAAGACGACAACACACTGATCAAGGAAAGGTCGAAAAACTCTATTCATGAGTTCCATAAATGCAGCTGGTGCATTGGTTAGTCCAAACGACATAACCGTGAACTCATAGTGACCATATCTTCTCCTAAAGGCAGACTTGGATATGTCACTATCCTTAATACGGAGTTGATGATATCCAGACCTCAAGTCTATTTTTGAAAAGACTGTTGCACCACGCAACTGGTCAAAGAGATCATCAATCCTCGGCAGAGGGTACTTATTCTTTATTGTTACTTTATTGAGTTGTCTGTAGTCGATGCATAACCGCATCGACCCATCTTTCTTTTTAACAAACAAGACCGGAGCACCCCAAGGTGAAGTACTCGGTTGGATAAAACCTCCCTCAAGTAACTCTTGAAGCTGTTTCTTGAGTTCTACCATCTCGGCAGGCGCCATCCTATACAGAGTTTGAGCTATGGGTTTCGTATCTGGGATCAGATTGATTTCAAAATCAATCTCCCGAGGTGGTGGAATACCAGGAAGTTCTTCAGGAAACACATCTTCGAATTCCCTGACTATAGGAACTTCAGCAGGATTGGAACTTTCCTTGGTAACATCTACCACATGGGCTAAGAATGCATAACATCCTTGCCTCAACAGCTTATCAGCAACCATAGCTGATACAAGACAGGTGGGCAGAATCTTTCTTTCACCTTGAAAGATCCATGTGCTGCTTTCGTCAGCAAACACAGCCAACTTGGACTCACAATCCAAGACAACTCTATACCTCTCTAAGGTATCTATCCCGAGGATTATATCAAATCCCTGCATATCAAGTGGTATAAGATCCACTTGAATGCAATGGTCAGAAAGGAAGAGGATGCAGGGAGAACATACCTCCTGCAAAATGACAGACCCACTCAACGGAGTCTCCAACAACAAACTATCTGTCCTATGACTAACAGTCACATTCCAGTTACGAATCACTTCACGAGTGATGAAAGAGTGCGTAGCACCCGGATCAATCAGAACGGATACAACACAGGATGTAGACATATCAGAATATAAAAGTTTCATCTGACCTGCCACTACCCGTGGATTGACCACTGCCTCAGGTGGGTTCATAGCATAGAACCTCACAGTCGCCTGGTGTTGAGGTGGTGCTGATGATCCAGCTTGAGACGCTTGTCCACGTCCTCGAGCTGCTCCTTGATGTTGTCTATTCAGAGATCCCTGTTGATTCTGTCTCGGAGGTTGTTGTGTCACACTAGCAGGCCTAGAACGGCAATCCTTCATCAAGTGTCCCACCTTACCACAGTTGTAGCAACTCCTCTCCTGTTGTTGTGGTCTGGGTGGTCCAGTGACTGATACTGATGCAGAACTGTGCGTCCCTTGAAGCGGTTGACTCCGTCCTCTACCTTTGCTTGGTGTCCATTGAGTTTGAAAACTCGATCTGGGTGGTGGAGGGTTAGGTGCAGAGAATCTAGGTTTCTTGGAATCCCTAGATGAAGAACCCTGGAACTGTGGATATCTTTTATGGGTTTGTCTTTTCTCAACCACAGATCTCTCTATCCTTCGGACTGACTCAACGAAGGTAGAGAATCTCTCTCGGTTCTCTAAGGTAGATACAGGGGTTGACATATCAGAATTCAAACCCTTCTCGAACCTTCTGATTCTTTCCTCATCTGTAGCTGCCATGTGCGGACAGAACCGCAACAACTCCATGAACTTAGCTTCATATTCGCTAATGTTCATCATACCCTGCCTTAGTTTATCGAACTGAGAGATCTTCTCATCTAGGAAGGTCTTTGGAAAATATCTTTTGATAAATTCCCGACGAAACTCTTCCCATGAGAACTTACTCCAGGCCTCTTCTGCTCTTCCATGTTCCACCAATGACCAGCACTGCCTTTGAGAAGATAGACAGCATGTCTAACCTTCTCAGCTTCTGGAATCATAAGAATCCTGAAAGCCTTCTCCAACTCTGTCAACCATAAGTCAGCATCTGCAGGGTCGGAAGTTCCGAAGTACTTGGTAGCTCCGACACGACGAAGTCATTCGAATGTCTTACCGATACCTTGTGCTTCAGGCTGGACAGGTGCCCTAGGTGCAGGAATGGGCATCCTATCAGTTATGTGTGTCATGGCAGTCATGAACTGCCCGAACATCGTCTGTACAGCTGGATTACTCATGTCAGCTGGATTGAACTGGGGTGGCTCTCTTGGCGACTCAGGTGCAGGTTGTCCTATTCTCGGAACCCTTGCACCGCCTTGAGGTGCACTAGCACTACTCTCTGCCACGTACTCATCGTGATGTTTTGACATTCTTATGTATCTTCTTCTCCTGAGGAGTAGACGATTCTATTAGATAAGGAAGGAGTACTAAAGATAGACTCGACATCCTAAGTCCTATGCCTCTGTAGACTCAACTAACCTAGAGCTCTGATACCACTAATTGTGGGCTCTGATCTCCAAACCATGACATAAACACGATTAAAACGTAGCGGAAGCGAATCGGTAATCAGCGGAAAACAAAAATCACGGGAAATTAAAACTTTTTGAGATAAGAACTTGGATCCATAAAAAAAAACTTCTTTCATAAAGAGAGATAAGCTGATTACATCTCAGGATAATTACTTCTTGAGTAATTATATACATCAAGATACAAAATCTCAAGATCACATAACACAAGACTCCAAGACCTGAGAGTACAGAGGACACATAGGACTGACTCTAACTACACCACATGGCAGGACAATCTCCACCTGAGATTACTGCTGCCCCTGGTGCTGCTGCTGCTGAGACTGATCACCTGTAGGCTGGTTCCTTCGTCTCCGACGTACACCTAAAAAGTTGAAGTCTACGGGGTGAGACAATTATACATAATTGTCCCAGCGAGAGTTATAACTCTTCGCCAGAAGCTTTATTATAACATCAAAGAATATCTTAAGCAGTAAAGCCTTCAAAGTATTCTATAACAGTTGCCGGTATAACAAGATCTCTACAATTTAGGAGATATGGAGAATATAAACACTATTGCAATGTAACATCAATCAACTAACATGGAGTCATCTCTAACAAGTTATACTACATGGTTGATTATGTTTTACAAACAACATTATGCCCTGTGGAGATGAGGCATACCACTCATACTCCAACTGATCGCTGAGAAGTCACATCAGTATCATACATAGGTCATTAAGAGAGCCGGATTCTCATGACCTTCACCTTCCTCAGTCAGTAAGAGGATCACTTGTAGGACATCTCGTGTCTCTACTACTATAGCTCACCAGGGTAAACTGGTCCTTTGCTATTCTAGAGTCACAGTGGCGTTCTGTACTCTCTTCGTCATCAGGAGGTTTCATATTTACCTACCACTGATACAGATATCTGTGCTTTCTTCATCATCGGGAGGTTTCATGTTTACCTACTACTGATACGGTATGGAATTATAGAGAAGGATGGATGGATTACACATCTACATCACTTTCCTACACTAGGATGTAAGGTTCTACACATCCATGTACCCCACATACTCAAAAGTATGTGCTCCAGGAGTTCCCAGAGGAAAACCCGTTTCACCATCACTTAATCTCTGACAATGATGGATCTATGATCAGGGCTCTACATTATACTTGATTAGTTAGGTACATTCAGTATTCTTTAACAGCGTACATTGTTCTCCAAACAATAACAGTAGCATAGCAGCTATAAAAGAAGAATACTAAATGTAACAGGCCTAACTCATATCAATCGTCACTTCTCATTATCCTCATCACAAGTCATCTCTAAGGCATGACCTTGATGGTATTCATGGCTCTCACAGCCCATTATCAGCATAGGATGCCACTGACAAGGCATCAAATTACCTTACTTATTCATAAGGCTAACAACATGTTTTTAATGAATATAACATCAACATCCATACATGGATATGATTACCTTCATATCAGAACCTGCATGGTTAATACAACTGATAAAGGTAATACAAAAATAAGGAATATACTTCCTACTCTTGTCATAAGAGTTAAATCTCTAATTCTCATCAAATAGAGTTTAATACTCACAAGCATGCCATTACCCTTGAATTAGGGTTTACTATTCATATTACATGTCATCACCCTTGAATTAGGGTTTACTATTCACATTACGGTGAATTGAACTCATAACATCATCATATATGAGTAACATCTTCATTGATGCTCTTAGCTTAGTTAAAGGTTCATCATTTATCATAATTAGGGTTTCTATGATCTCACACAGGTGGATCATACCCTAATTATGCTCATTCATGTGCATTGGAGATGCTTTAATTGAGTTTTCACCTAAAAAGGGTACTTTCTTTCTCTAGAGGTACTTTCTCTCTCTAGAAGTATTTTCTCTCCCATCATAGAGTTAGGTGATGTCAACATCACTCTAGTTCAGGTCGGATTAAGTCACCATAGGCTAACATAGCCCAAAACATCACCATCATGTGATTAGGGTTTGATTTGATCAAGGTATTCCTTAATTTACCCTTCAAGGGTATTTTGGTAATTCACCCCATTGATCATTATCATGGTCAAAACCTTAGTCAATTAGCCCCTTAATATCCTAGGTTGTCATTAGGGTTCGATTAGGGCAACATTGAACCATTTATATCATCAATTGATTGAATGAAGTCAACCTTGAATCACATTGATCGATCTTCAAACATCATTCTCCAATTGATTTGAGATCGTTTGAAAGTGTTGAGCGTTTAGGTAATTTGACTTTCCAAGACCGCGAGCCCTCCTCTAACTCCAAGACAGCGAGCCTCCTTACACTCCAAGACCGCGAGCCTCCTTACACTCCAAGACCGCGAGCCTCCTTACACTCCAAGACCGCGAGCCTCCTTACACTCCAAGACCGCGAGCCTCTTCAAATGGTTCAAGACCGCGAACCTCTTCAAATGGTTCAAGACCACGAAGCTCAAATTGATGTTAAGACCGCGAGGCTATGTAGACCGTTTGCTCACCTTGACCTTAGGACCGCGAGGCCCCTCGCGGTCTTGAGACCGTGAGCCCCCTCTCGGTCTTCAGATCGTGAGCCCCCTCACGGTCTTGAGACCGCGAGCCCTCTCACGGTCTTGAGACCGCGAGGCTCACATGGTCTCAGCCGCTTGGACCTTCAACAAGATTCAATGGTTACAACCTATAATGTCAACCGATGTTGAAGCCCTCAAAAGGTCAAAACCATGATGACCACTTATGAATTGGGTCAATTAAGATTTTGCTTGACCACTTGGTCATTCAATTGACCCTCAATTGTTGACCAAATAGGGTTGAAGTCGATTCAATTAGGGTCTATCAATGATCACCCATCAACACTCAACAATGTGACTCAACACAAGGTTGAACCCTTCAATTGAGCTCCAATTGGGCCCAAACTTGGCCCAAACGGTCTTGAGGTCATGTGGGTGGACCCCACATGGTCTTGAGACCGTTTGCCCAAGATTTCATCAAGGTCTAAGGTGATTTGATAGGGGTTGAATCATGATTGAACCACAAAACAAAATTTTGATTAAATTGATAACTTATTTGCAATTAGGTCCTCAATTGGTCAAATTACTTAACCCTAGACCTTCAAACGGTCTTGGGTGATTGTCCTCTCAGTCTTGAGACCGTTTGCCCATCCAATTTTGGATTCTAGTGGAAATTCAACAAGGTTGAACAAATTGAGTTGATGATTATATCAATACTTTAATTGCAATGTAATTTGGTGTAATTGTACCTTCAATTGGTCAACTAATCTTGACCCCAGACCTCCAAACGGTCATGGTTGATTGCCCTCGCGGTCTTGAGACCGTTTGGGTGACCCCTAAACGGTCTTGAGACCGTTTAGGTCAATCAACCCTAAAAACCCTAATTAGGTCACCATAATTTCAGTACTGATTTCACCTAGGGTTAGCCCTAGTATTCACCCTTCAATTCTTTGCCTGTTTGGAATTAGACCATAAAACGTGGTGAGTTGTTACTTAACATAATTGTGAACAGTAATCTCATACGGTCAACGCCTGGTCAACGACCTTACACGGTCTTGAGACCGTTTGCCCAAAAAGGCAATTTCAGACCGTTTGAGAATCAGGAATAAATTCATTTAAAGTTGTTACTTAAAAAGGTCATATCTCTCGATTACTTTGGAGTTAGCCTCCCAAATTTTGAGGGTAATTATCCTATATAATTAGGAACAGATTTCTTATACGGTCCATGCTCGGTCAATGGGGAAAAACGGTCTTGAAGACCATTTTCCCTATCGCGGTCTCGAGACCGTTTGCTCACCTCGCGGTCTTGAGACCGAGAGAGCAAACTGGTGAGACCATTTAAGGAAGTGAAACGCGGTGGGTTTTTCTTGGATATCACGCCTGCATCTCCTAGATCAAGAACAGTACGAATATCCCATGGATTTGCTTACAAAATAACAGGGAAAAGTAGGGAAACATGAAGAACTATCATCTAACCGCATATAAGAGATGTATATAGTAAAGCATGGGTTTAGAGTTATAAAACCCACCTAAAGCTTGCTTCTTGAGCTCCAAGCTGTCAGATCCAAGCTATAATGGCGTCCTTCAGTTCCCACAGGTTGTCCAAGGTGAAAACTCCAAGGAAAGATTAAAAGAGATGGCTAGAAAGCTAGGGTTTCAAGAGTTAGCCATGAAGTTGACCTTGAATTCGAGTTCTAACCATAGAATTAGGCAAGAAGAGGGGTTCAAACCTACCTTGAACCCTTGGTCATTCCCCTTGAGCTCCAAGACAGTCCTTAGTCGGCCAAGCAAAGAGGAAACAGTGATATGCACGAAGGAAAAGTTTCTTTGCTTGAGAGGTGAAGTATACATATACTTGGGTGATGTTTCATTAAAGGCCCATAAGTTTCCCCATAATTCCAATCAAGTCCTTCCTTCATTACTTGCTCGTCCCTTCCTCTTTATTCTAAGGACAAACCTTATCTTAAGGTCTAGAAAAAGAAGGCAAAGAATAACAATCTAATAATAAGGTACATACATAAAGAGATATTGCACATATACCCTGATTATTCAATCACAAGGCATATTTCATAACTTGATAACTCAATTGAGGTGAATCCCTCATCATTTCTTCTCTTAATGATGGCAAGAGTCTAAAAAGATACATTAGATGACATATTTCACAATTTGCATCCGTTAATTTGGGTAAATTGCATTTTACCCCAAATTAGGGTTTCAAGCACCGGGATTGCTTCCACAACTGCACCTTGGTGCCCTAGCTTGGGAAATCCCTCAAACTTTACCAAAAAGATTCTCATGATGTCTCAACATCAGAGGAACATCTCAACATGTGCAAATTGCAAGCTAACCCTTTTAACTGGGTAAATTGCACATAGGTCCCTGTGTATTAAAACAATGCTACAACTTTAAATAAAAAGGAGCAAATACTGAAATATATGTTTCTGAGAAACTTAATTACATGCTCAGAGTTAATCACAAAGATTTAATTACATGTTTAGGCAAAACACCTAGGGTTAACTCATAATCCAGGTCAGGGATGTTACACTAGACGAGCCCCTATTCATTTTGGGGGACTTATCACGCTACTAGCCATCTACCTCGGGCTAGACCTTTCCTCACTCTCTCCACTGGTCAGCAGGAACCCCATCAATCTTCTCCATCTCCATCGCTCCAATCTCCTTACAGTTCGCAACAATGTGGTATATGCTCATCGCCACATCAACAAGGAGTACAAGAGCGCGCACTCCCAAACCCCGTCTTCAACCTCAACGCTGGCCAGCACTTCCGGTGGCCTATTATAGCCATTGAGGATTCAGAGGAATAAGTTGAAGTGGGAAACAATGACGATGATGCAGGCAATGACAATGAGGAGGAAGAGGAGACCTTCACTCCTCTTCAGCCACAAGTAGCTCTGAGGAAGCGTCCACACTTCTATCTTGGAGCTTCATCTTCCTCTCAGCCTCTGCCACCACAACCCTCTCAGGGAGGAGAGGATGTCTATGTTGGTATGTATGCCCTGAGAGCCAATCATGGGATGATTGGTGTGCTACATTAAGATTGATTTGATAAAAATCAAAGTTAAGCTTCCAATTCTTTCTGGTTTAGTCATATGAGATAATGATAGAACTGATTGAATGTCTAGAGAATGATAGTACTCAATGAAATATGCTTTCAGGTTGAGGACCTGAATGATGAGATCATTGAGATGCTAAGAGTTTGTACATTCTTATTATGTCCCTAGTCATATGTCATAGTGGAAGGTAGATAAACAACAATGACACACAAGACTAGATTGTGGTGTTGATTGATGATAGAATCTCATTAGTCATGATATGGAGATATCAAATCAAACACATAGGTACTTGTTAGAGAATAAGTGTACCAGATAGACCCACCATGAGTTTGACACATGGAACCATGACATGGTAGTCACAGTCAGTTATCACAGTGATGGCGGTGAGTGTGATTCTTTGACCTGAAATCACTACACTCAGCACATGTCGTTGGGTACACTTTGACATCATCAAATGCAGTATTGAAACATGAGTTGTTATAAAGGTGATGATTGGGTGTCTTTGACACATGTGGATTTTGAGGGGTGAGTGATAGATATGGGATTTGTCCCTCTTGAGGGAGTTTGATATACATGGCCACTTGATGAGTAGGATTGAGATAGGCATGCGCACGCATGTGTGAATTAGTATGTGATATTGATGTCATACATATCTCCTCCAATCTACTCTGAGATCAAGAAAGTGAATGAACGTTGAAAGGATGATTGTTCCATACCTTGAGTTCATTCAGGATATCAGTGACAAAGGAATTATACATTTGTTGCAACACCATTCACGGATTGTAGGATTGAAAGTTGTTCTCCAACTTTCCTTTTCACTTGGGTAGCATTGATGTGTGACTAGGCACCGCTCTTTGCTTGTGAAGTCATAAGTATTATGGACTTTCACTGCCAACGTGAAATGGGCCTTCAGGGTCACACACATAGGATTTTACCTAGAAGATGATTTTATCCACAAATGATGTTTATATTGATTACTAAAGGAGTTTAGTAGTTCAATTAAACACTCAATCAATTGATAGCTCAGTATCATAGTGTTCAAGGTGTTGGACCGATTGATTAGAGTATCAGATTGATTGAAACTGCAATTGATTGATTTTGCACAGTCTGCACTCCCAAATGATCGACTCATATGATGAACTGATCGGCTCAACTTGGTGAACCGATCGGCTCATGTGATGAACCAATCGACTCAGTATAGGTTGATATGACCGGTTCAAGGGTTGAACCGATCAGCTCAATAGGTCCAAACAAGCAAGTTGGGAAAGTCAGGTTGGTGAGAAATTTCTTTTTGTTTCACTTGTCCAATTTGATTGGAATAAGGATTGGTATTTGGATCAATTTGAAACAAAAGATGAAAAGTCCATTGGGAACTGATCAAGATCACAACTCGATCGGCTCAGGTGTCCCAACTGATCAGTTCATGTGTGAACCGATCGGCTTAGGTCCCCAACCAATCGATTCATGCTTGAAACGATCAGTTCAGCTGGTGCAATTGGTTGTTTTGTGGAAAATCTTGAACCCTTCTACTCCTTCCTTAATCCCACATTGCCCGGGGTAGAGAACCCTATCCCATGACCCTCCTATATATATATGGTATTGGGGGCTTCTTAGGTACAACAACTCATAACACCAGTTGCTCTGTAAAGTTGTCGTTCTCTCTGGTTGTGGTAACCAAGAGAGCCCGAGAAAGTGCTACCCGATAAGGGAGGCACAACAAGGGAAAGACAACTGCAGAAAAGCGACTTGTGGAAGAAGAGTGTGTCAGTGACTAGTACACCGATAGGAGGGTACGAATCCTTCCGGTTCCTTGTGCGACAAGGCGATCGGAGTTTCAGGTGGTCCGTGTGGACTACTTCAGAGGCGGGATATTTCTACTGCTCGGAGGATAGCTGTCAGTCCTGACAGTCCCGGTGAGACCAGGAGCTGCACAGACACCGTCCAAGATTGGAGGTGAAGACCGCGCAAGCCGGAATGTAACGTCATCAAGCAAGCCTCGAGACAAAGTACGCCTATACAAACCATCCTTCCTATTGTGTAGACATTGACGCGTTTTCTTTATTCTGGGTTTAGGGAGTAGAAATTTTTGTTTCCACTGCCTTCTCTGTCTCCCCTAAAACCCAATAGTGGTATCAGAGCCATGTCAACTGCTCTATACTTTAGGATTATCAATGTGATCCATTTTGGTTTGTCCCCTTTGTTTATTGCATATGATGTGAATAAAATTGACTTTATGCATGTCCAATCCTAAATCCACAAATCTCGATATACATATATGATATGTAATATGAATGCACTTGATACATGTCGCCCTTAAACGAGTTTTGTGGTATATGTATAGCGTGGTTATGGTCAATAAACCCTATATATGTGTGCTTGTTGGTTGAATGTGGTTGTTTGCATCTCAGTCTGCGGATTGCTTCCCTACCTCCTTTTCTTGATGTAATTCGAGATAACTCGAGATTTCTTTCCTACCTTTTCTCCCCCCAAATGTAACTCAAGGTTTCTCAATTCAAATGTAAAATAGGATAGATCTTTTATTTCTTGTTATGTCAAAGAACGGCAGACAACCTGACGACAACTGAGATGATCAGTTCAAGGCATGAACCGATCGGTTGGCATTCCAGACGATCGGTTCAAGGAATGAAATGAGTGGGTGGCAGCCATGAGGATATGCATGATAACCAGATGAATCAATCAATTGGAGGAGCCAATCGATCGACTGGTGGCACCCAACCGACCAGCCTAATGGCGAGACGATCAATCATGGAGATGAGTTGATCAAACCCAGAATGGCAAAGCACAGAGTTTATCTTGTACAGGTTGCATGTGATGTGGACCTAGATGACCGTGATTCCTCTTGGCTCGAGGAATCACATTAGGATGGCCATAATCATTGCTTTTATCGTTTCATATGTTTTATGTGGGATATAGCATGTATATGATACATACTATGTATTGTGGTGATTGGATATGTATAAGTACCTATAAAACCAAATCCCTCATCTAAATATTTAGTCTTATATGCCTTCTATTAGCGGCACACATGAAAAACCTGATCGACTAAGCGTAGGTTATGCCAAAGCGTGGTACGTCGTCTATCTCGTGGAAGTGTGAAGGGTGAACATGTAGGTTCTGCCAAAGTAGGGTGCATGTTTACCGTGTCGGCTTTTGGGTTAGACTTAACTGGTGATTCTTAGAGCGTCTAAGCGCAGAGGCACGAAATGTTCATGGCAAGGTGTTGCGCATGTTCATTCATCAAGAGTTGGATATGATGCAATTGGCATGATGGCCTACCTAAATAGTCAAGCTGTGGGCGATCAGCCAAAGCTGACTCATAACTTGATGAAATATGAATCTTGACCCACTAGAAGATTGTACGCTGCAATATTCCAAATTGATGGTGAGGGCTATCAATTTGAACAAAATAGTGGGTGCGATAATTAATTAAAGTCCTAATTATATCGTCAACCTTTCAAATCAATCAAATAAGTCAAAATTGAGTTTTGGACTAAATTGCATATATTTCCTTTTGTAGTACAAATGACAACAAACAACAATCACTTTTCATTGCGATCGGTCCTTGATAAGGACAAGCTGAATGGGACTAACTTCCAAGACTGGTTTAGGACATTGAGAATTGTTCTCACTCAAGAGTGAAAGCTCTATGTCCTGGATACTCCAGCTCTAGAGGAACCTACTCCTACCATACCAAAGGTAGAAAGGGATGCTTATAAGAAGCATTCTGAAGATGCCATTGATGAAAAGTGCTTGATGTTGTGCTCCATGAACCACAAGTTGCAGAGACAACATGAGAACATGGGTATCATTGAGATGATTCATCATCTCAAGAACATGTATAAAGATCAAGCACGACAAGAGAGATATGATGTCTGCAGGGTGTTGTTCAACTGTGTCATGACAGAAGGAGATCCAGTTAGTCCTCACACGCTCAAGATGATTGGGTATGTGGAGAATCTAATGAGACTGGGATTTCCCCTCAGCCAAGAGTTGACTACTGACGTGATACTGCAATCGTTGCCAGAATCCTACAATGAGTTTGTGATGAACTACAACATGAACAACTTTGACAAGCCATTGACAGAGTTGTTAAGCATGTTGGGGACAAATGAGGCACAAATGAAGAGGGACAAGCCTAAGTATGTGATGTTGATCAATGGAAAGAAAGGAAAGTCCAAGGACAAGTGAAAGGGCCAGGCTAAGAAAGGTTTTGATGCTAGCCAACAGCCCAACACTACAAAAAAAGATGATTTAGCTATGATTGTTTAAGTTACATTTAATTTATGTGTAGCGAGAGCTATTTTTACTTATAAAATTTAATTGTGTAACTTAAATAATTGTAGCTATCTCAATAAATAAGATGTAGCTACAAATTTTTACTCATTTTAATTGTATAAAAAAACGTAACAAAAGGCCAGAGACTAAAGGGGAAAAAATCCCGCACTCTTTCCATCTCTCCCCCGTAAATGCCCGTGCATTGTGAAACAGTTTGAGCATATCCCAGTTTGGCCATGCGACCCTCGCACACGAAGCCAAGGAGTCTCGTTCGTCACCACTGCTTCCCAATCGCCGACTCCCAACTGTCGGCTGCCTCCCCGGACGCCGCTGCTCCGAGCCCAGCCGCCGATCGGAGCCCAGTAGCCAAGCAGCCAAGCGCGCAGCCGAGCGCGCAGCCCAGCATCCGAGCGCCTCCATCGACCCCCCCACCCAGCAGACAAACTTCACTTTTCGAAGGACGTCCGCCTCCCATCCTCTGACCCGACCACGCGAAGCAAGGTTCGTCTTCAACATAGTGGCTCCCCCAATTTCCTGCCTACATTCAGCGTAGTTTTAACATACCTATTTTTTCAAGCAGAGTCTGATGACTATAGATGGTTGTTATCATCATCGCCTTACCTTTACAAAAATACCGTATTTTTTAGGTGAGAGTTTCTCCCAAGCAGTTCTCCTTGACGGGGGCTTGATGTCAGTACAACTTGTTCGGCAGTAGTAGTAGCATTTGACAAGGTCATAGTTTGTGTTATGAACTCAGATCCGGCTGAAATTGTAGTTCTCTTTGCTATTGCACCAAGAGAGGGAGTTCTTTGATAACTCTACTAATAAATAGGTTGCATGCAAGATGACTCGCTTCTCCTTGGATTGCATTAGAGCCCCGTTCATCTCAGCTTACCAACATTAACAAAAACAAATAAATTATGATCACGACAGGATTAATGACCCCATGATTACAAATTGTGATTTTCTAAAAAATTAGGCGATGATGAGAACACTCATTTATGTTCATTAGACGTTGTTTGAGGAAAAAGGTATGTTAAATTATAAGTCCCCAATACAACTGGGACTAGGTGTACTGCAGGCCTTGGTTGGGCTGGACTAAGGTTATTTTGACCTTGTAGACCATGTCCCTTTGCCTTGGAAACTTATAAATTTAACATACCTTTTTTAAACAATGTATCATGACCATAGATGGGTCTCCTCATCATCACCTTCTCTTCAAGAAAATCATGATTTATAAGTATGGGTATTCATTCACTTGTGTAGCAACCATTATTTATCTTTTTTTATTAATGTTAGTAGATTTTTAAGGGTGAATTAAGGTTGGCTAACTAGGGCCTCAAGATAACGGTCATGTTACTTCTATCATCGACCTTATAATTCTGATTTGGTCCCACACTGCTACAGACTTACATATGAAACACAATCGATTATTTAGATGAATTAAATGTAGTTTAGAGGTGGGAGTTTCTTCCATTATGTGCTTCTTCCCTGGGGCTTGGTGATGGCGAAGCTTGCTCAACGATATAAGAGTTTGATGAGGTTGGCTTTTGTGTAATGGAGATAAACATCCTCATCCATGTCTTTCAGACATAGGCCACCCCATTCTTCGATGTCGTGTATGATGTAGGGTGACTACAAAATAGAGTCAGTAGTAGCAGCCCTAGCAGTCGTCTTTGTCATAGCTATATGCCGCAACACCAGCCCCAGCCCCACCCCGCCTCAACCCGCCTCACCTAGCTTAGCTCTGCTCACCAACACAACTCAGAATATTTTAACCATGGTAATAAAAAACCCGCCTTGAGGCTCTCGAGGCTTACGCCTCTTGGCGAGGCTATCCCAAATGCGTCTCGAGGCTTACGCCTCAGTGTCCTGGACTGAGGCTTATGCCTCACAATGTCTGAGGCCCGCCTCAAAGCACTGAGGCTCTGAGGCTTAGCTGAGGCACACACCTCAATTCTAAATGATGACATCTTATGTTAACCAACAAATTGTCTACTTTTAAGTTTACTAAAAACACTTTCTTCAAAAAAATCAAACTTCTTGTAGTCGATTTTTACTTTTCATTAATAAACATTTAATCATCATTTTCTGAGTATCATCTTTCGATCTTCATTGTTAAATTTCCCTTTGTTTGCTACCTTCTTATCTACTATGTCGATGAATTTCATATCAATGTTAACTAATTTTGGTTCCTCGTTCCTACTAATTTGAAATTCTATCTCCTTCAGTTTATCTATTGACATCTTTTATTCTAGTAGTATAAAGAATTGATATCTTGTTATTTTTTTACAGATTTATTTGGTATTCTGGTGGGTCCTTAGTCTCTATTATCATTATTATGTTTTATAAATAATTACTATTTCATATTGTTGTGCTTGTATATACATATTTTTGTTATAACACATTCATACACAACCTATAATATATATATATATATATATATATATATATATATATATATATATATATATATATATGTATATATATATATATATATGTAAATGCATGTATAATTTTATTTTGTATGACCGCCTCATACATATTTTGAAGCTTATGCCTCAAACGCCTCGAGGCTTATTCCTCGCCTCACTGAGACAAAAATGCCTCGTTGTGCCTCACACATTTTTCGTATGACGACTAGATTATAGACCATTAAAATTATGTATGTTATGTAGAGCATATTTGGTATTTACTATATTCTGATGATTCTGTTTCTGTGTTGTATTGTTTCTAAACAAAAGGAGCCACACATGTCATATATGTGTTTGAGTTGTATACTAGGATTATATGGGACTTTTGGTTGGGTTACAATTGACTATTACCATGGCAAAAGTATTGAGAATTTCATTTAAATTGTAGAATTGTTGTACTTCAAATGATCAATGACCAGAAACTACATGACTGATGGGAATCTACAATAGTGCAGAGTTAAAAAACATCTTAATGAATAGTTTATATATGAGCCTTTAGTTATGAAACTAAGTTATGTAACGATTTTTAATACTTTGTATTCTTATCCTTTTTTTTCTTAATTGTTATAAGTAGTCATGATAGATAAAAGTTGGATCCATGAGGAACACAGAACAAGCACAACATATTTACTTGGGGTGGTTAAATTTTGATAACCTCCTATTTTAGTTGTTTATCTTAGTCTTTTTCCTTAATTTTCCATACTCTTTTTAAGTTTAAACTATACATAATCCTAATTTTACCCCTTTTTGTAAATACACCATCAGACTAACTTTTTCCTTTTATATATGCAGAAAAAGCACAAAAAATCATAAAAGAATAACCCAGCCTCAAGACCGAGTGGATTCAAACGGTCCAAAGACCGCATGAAGCCAACTGGTCCTGAGACCGCATGGAGTTCAAACGGTCTCAAGACCGCATGAAGCCAACCGGTCCCGAGACCGCATGGAGTTCAAACGGTCTCAAGACCGCATGAAGCCAACCGGTCCCGAGACTGCATGGAGTTCAAACGGTCTCAAGACCGCATGAAGCCAACCGGTCCCGAGACCGCATGGAGTTCAAACGGTCTCAAGACCGCATGAAGCCAACCGGTCCCGAGACCGCATGGAGTTCAAACGGTCTCAAGACCGCATGAAGCCAACCGGTCCCAAGACCGCATGGAGTTCAAACGGTCCCAAGACCGCATGAAGCCAATCGGTCCCGAGACCACATGGAGTTCAAACGGTCCCGAGACCGCATGAAGCCAACTGGTCCCGAGACCACATGGAGTTCAAACGGTCTCAAGACCGCATGAAGCCAAACGGTCCCGAGACCGCATGGAGTTCATACGGTCTCAAGACCATTTGAAGCCAAACGGTCTCACAGTCCAAATGGTCTTCAGGCCCCAAACGGTCTTGAGGTCCAAACGGTCTCCAAACCGTTTAGACTTCACTCAAAGCCTATAAATAAGACCCCAAGGGTCCTCCAAAAAGGGGGGGAAGATCTCAGACGTCCAAAGGCTGCCCCAATCGTGCCAGAGCTCTTGCCACTTCCATCCTTCGCCCTGGGGCTGTCGGTCTGAGGTCCATACTCCATCCTAAAGCTGCTTTCTCCTTCTTCGTCAAGAAGGTGGGAAGGGGAGACCTCCTCATCGTGCAGCCTACGAAGACTGGTGGATCGTTTCTCTCTCTCTCCAAGGGGTTGACCTTCTTCCATCCTTGTGGGGATGATGCTCTCTCTCTCTTCTCGCCTCCTTCTTGGTCTTAGTCATGTGGGAGTAGTCTTCTTCACTAGGGTGCGGGGAGTAGCCCCGCTACCCATACTTTCATATCATGTAAAATGTAATCCTTAGGTTGTAATGTAGAGTTCTTATCTTTGTCGGTTCAACATCAAACGATTAATGAATACTTGTTGCTTGATCTCCAACTTGTGTTATCTTTTATCTTTTAGTATGAATTGTCTACGTTTGTACTATTAGATTCGAAACTCGTTTGCATGTTGGTTCTTGATGCATGTATCCACCATGTATCTGTTTCGGTATCTAGAAGTGTATCTCAAGAAGTGGAGTAAACTCACTATCATCCGTTGCACTTTCATACTATGAAATGGAATCAGTTGACATATGGAAGTGCAACCTTGGTAAGTCGAGGAACACACTTTGCGAGGGGAATGATGTAAAGTAATGTGACCATTTGATCGGGAATGGCTGGCGTTGCAACATTCCCGCACTTCTCATAGCTAGGTTATCCGAAAGGAGACTAGGTCTACAAGGATACTAACTGACCGAACTCTTTTTGCAGGTTAAGTTTTGCTTTACATGTGTTGATCGATGTGTAGTGGCGGTGAAAAACTGATCACACCCTAGTGATCTTTATCATAGTTTAACTCTTAGATTTGCTTGCTTTCTTTACTTTTCATGTTTTAGTTTAAAACCATCAAAATCCAACTTTTCGATATAAGTGCCAACTAGTGAGTAGCTAAGTGAAGTTCTATACGTTTTTCATCTTGTTGCTTGCAACAAGACCGTTGTCTTTTGGGTTCGATCCTAAATCTGTACTATGATAAGGCTTCCATACTCTTATGGGGTTGGAGTTGTTATCTAAGCACCAGTTCTAGGTAAACCTAGAGAGAACATCAACTCCCTAGGGTTTTTGGTGCATCTTTGGGACTCCCATTGGAAGAGTGATCTTTTAGTGTAAGTCCCAGCACCATCAAAAAATGGTGCCGTTGTCGGGGACAACGGAATGTTGTTATTTCACTTAGTACCTTTCTAGTTGGTTAGGATTTTACACTTTCTTTTTGAATCATAACTCTATATCTTCTTGAAACTTTCATATTTTCACTATTATCTAAAAGGTGTTCTCTTTTCTCTACTCATGTAGAACACGTGCATGCAATCACCGCATAGTCATAGATTCTCCCCTGATCCGGAGTTCGACTCCAAGGTAGAGAGAAGTTTCCACCGCCGAATCCGTCTCAATCGCCAACGCACTAGACAAATGGCTGACGAACAACACCAAGCTGCTTTGATAATGGATAGAGTTAATGCTGCCATCGCCGCACAACGGGCACAACTTATCGCAGACACCCGTGCCCAAATACAAGCGGAGATACGAGCAGAAGAGCAAGCCCGCATAAGAGCGGAGACCGAGGCTGCTCAGCTCGAGTTACGAAACAAGCAACTGAGGGACTATGCAGTCCTGAAAAACTACAAGGACAACCACCCGGTCCGACCTCCGATCATCAACATCCCAAACTTTGAGATCTGGACCCAGTGGATCCAGATTATGCAAGGAATCTCCTTCTCTGGAGGTTCAGGAGATGATTGCATGGACCATTTGAAAAGGTTTAAGGCATTATGTTGCCTGGTTCCGCAAGCCGGTATCGCTTTCGATGCGATAATGCCCCACCTGTTCCATTTCACCTTATCTGGAAGGGCTTTGAGTTGGTACAACTCATTGGACAGAGAACCCATTATAACCACTTGGGCCCCTCTAGAGGAAAAATTCTTGGAGAAGTTCTTCCCACCCTCACTGACCTATGAAATCAGAGGGCAGATTAATCATTTCTCTCAGCTACCCAGAGAAACCCTCGCTGAGGCATGGGAAAGATTTAAGGAACTTCTGCACAAATGCCCTCATCATGGAATTTCACAGAATCAATTGATAGAAACTTTTTATCGAGGGGTAAGCGATGATATTAAGCAGTTCCTAGATTCCTCGTCTGGAGGAAATTTCATGAGGAAAAACTATGAAGATGCCTGGAAGATCGTTACTTTAGGAGCTGAAAACCAGTCCAACTGGGGACGGTCAGTTGGAAAAGGCGTCCTTAAAGTTTTTAAAGCTGAGGAATCTATGGAACTGAAGTCAATAGCCGAGGCATTGAAAACAATCGCTCATAAACAGCAAGCCCTTGAGACAACTCTAGGGGAAATTGATAAGAAGAAAACCCTGTTGGTTCATCAAGCCAAAGCCGTCACAGGATCATGTGAGGCTTGTCATGCTTCGGACCATCCAACTCTCTCTTACGGAATGCTCTATAATGTGATGATGGATCTGCATCCACCACCACAACCATATGAGTCCATCACTAATCAGGTTGAAGTTCAGATTCCGGAGCAAGTCAACTCCATCCATACTATTCCCGGACAAGTTTACTATAATCCCAGTCAACCAAGGAACCATCCTGCGTTCCAGTATGGGAATCCTTCTGGAACTGTGAATCCGCAACATCATACACAAGGGGGATTTGATAGTAGGCTGCCTCCAGGGTTTCCAAACAATTTTAACCAAAGTCAAGGGAACCCAAGGAACAATTTCCCTAGGGCTAACTACCCTAGAAATCAATCAGCCTACTATCAGTACACTCATCCTCCGCTTCACCCGCAGTTGCATACTCAGCAGCCTCAACAACAAAGCCCCCAGAAAGATGCTATTGCACAGCCGGAGGATGAGATATCTTCGATAAGACAAATGCTACAATCTCAGCAAACCATGTTGGCCAACCAACAAGCCCAACAGAAGGCAGTTGAAGCCCAGCTTGCCCAGATTGTTGCACAACTAAAACCTCCGGCGGGCACTTTTGCTGGACAGCCCGAGTCGAACCCTAAACATGGGCCGAATAGACATGAACAATCAAATATTGTGCCAGCAGCATAACTATGTTTTAACTTCGTCGAGCCAGCGACATAAAACCAAGGCGCTACTTGGGAGGCAACCGAAGACTTCTACTCTATGTTCTGTTCTTTAATTTTTCCTTAAGCCTTATCTTAAGAAAATACAAAAAAATCTACATAACTAAAACTATCAAAAAAAAATAAAAAACAAACAATATAAAAATGCATAAATAAAAAACAAACACAAAAATATAAAAACCTTTCTGCCTTTGCCCTCCCAAGCGGTCGTCAAACTGTTTGAGACCAAACGGTCTGGAGACCGTTTGGACTCCAAACGGTCTCCAAACCGTTTGGAGCCAAACGGTCCTCAAACCGTTTGGGACCAAATGGTCTTGAGACCGTTTGGGCTCCAAACGGTCCTCAAACCGTTTGGGACCTAACGGTCTTGAGACTATTTGGGCTCCAAACGGTCTTCAAACCGTTTGGGACCAAACGGTCTTGAAACCGTTTGGGACCAAACGGTCTTGAAACCGTTTGGAGTCAGACGGCATCAAAACCGCTTGGGTCACCAACCGTTCCCTATAAATATTAACCCTACCCCTTCGTCTTTCTCTCTTTGAACTTTCGAACTCTCCAGAGCGCTTGTGCGAAGAACCTTCTTGCTGCTTCTGTTGCTCCCACGCGATCGCTCTTCTGTCCACCAACCACCTGCAAGGTAGTCTGACGACCTCAACGCACGCCGCTCATCTTCCTTGCCGCCTTCGTCGTCACCGTCTGTACCGCCATCGCCGCCTTCTTCGTCGACGGCTCTAACGATCGTCTGCAAATTTCTGTTGTCTCCCGCAAGTTTCTCTTCCTACCGCAACCATCAGCTCTATCCTCCGTCACCGACTTCATTTCCGCTATCATCGTCGTTTTCACCATCGTTTTCACCACCGCTGTGGTCATCAGTGCAACCTCTGCCTCCGCGCCGGTTCATCTTTGTCTTCACCCACGCCGGCGACCCTGCGGCTCTTCGTTTTCCAAACGGTCCTTAAACCGTTTGGAACCAAACGGTCTCGAAACCGTTTGGGACCAAACGGTCTTCAAACCGTTTGGGACCAAACGGTCTTCAAACCGTTTGGGACCAAACGGTCTTGAAACCATTTGGGACCAAACGGTCTCCAAACCGTTTGGTCTCCACATCCATTAATCTTTCACAAAATTTCAAAAGACATAACTACAAATAAAATCTAATTTGTTTTAAATCTTTTGCTCTAACTCATAAACTCTTATTTTTCAGAAATGGCATCACTAGCAAACAAGACCACCGGCTCAGGAGCTGCTCCCTCTCAGACAAGGGAGCAAATGATCGAAGAGCTGGACAGGCTCAAGAAGATCAGAGATGTCTTCAACACCACCAGAGAAGTCCCACCAAAGACTAAAATGATTGATGTCTTGTGTGAGTTTGCCCGCCTCACCAAATGTCTAGCTGAGGCATCTGAAGAAGAAGTGGAAGAAATCTCCTCTGATGACGACGAAGGTTCGGATTACACACTGAATCCTGAGGCGGAATCCGCCGCCGAAGATCACAAGGGGAAACGTAAGGTCTTGGAGACTGCATCTGGGCAGCCCTTCAAGAAGCGGGAAAGAAAACAAGTTCGACCCGTTTCTGCCATGGACGAACCCCTCGCCAAACCTTCCATCCCTGCAGCTACCATCGCTGCTACTACCACTATCACCACCATTCCTACCACCACTATCCCCATCACTACAACCACTTTCATTCCCATCACCACCACGATACCACCACCACAGAACCTCTTCATCCAAACCGCCATCTCCACCGATAAAACCCTAAAACCTACCAAGTATGTCTGCTCCAGCATACTAATCAAGATGGGGATATATGATCATATCTTCAACGTGCTAGACAAAGTCAACCTCACCAGGTTGTGTCTAATACTTGAAGTATCTTACTACGAACCCACTGCATAATTCTTCTCCTTTCTGACCAAGGAACCTGTTGACAGCACGGATAAGTCTCGGGACGGGGGTGACAGAAGGCTTGTCACCCAAATTTTTGGCAGCAAGGTCGTCATAACAGAGAATATGCTGAACTCCATCTTTATCGATGATCAGGAGCAGCTGCGAAAGGCTAAAATAGTGGGAACCGATCATCCAGAATTCAAAAGACATACATTCTGGAAATCCTTAACCGGGATCCCCACTTACGATGCAAAGACGTGCAAGGCGTCAAACATACACTCTGGTTTTGTGTGCACTGTACCCAAAATCATCGCTGGCACACTCTTCCCTAGGACAGAAGGGGGGAACGTTATAACCTCTGATCTTTTTGTTCTCTGGTCTATTCTTAACGAACGGCTAGTTAATATCGGCCGTCATCTGATCCAGAAATTCTCAATCTCCATCTTGGGGAAAGAGATTTGCATGGGGGGTCATGTCACATCTATCATCAAATATCTTAAGATGGACAAACCTTTACCCCGTTGCACGCAAATAAAGGGCGACATCCTCACCAACGAACAAACTCTGAAGAACTCGTTCATAATCAAGGAAAAGGATGGAAAACTACACTATGTATTCTGCCCTATGGTCAAGTCATCAAGGACTCTCCTCCCGCTCCCAGAGTTAGCACACTATGATATGACACAGCTCCTCTTCTCTGACGAGGAGCTTACTCATCTGCTAGCTTCGGTTAAAAAACTTGAAAAGAAAGCAACAGCGGGTCAAACAGAGATGAGTATCACAGCCCCGACAACTCGACCTACAAAAATGCCTGTCAAACGGCCTTCTAGAAGGCAGTTGCAGGCCCATTAGCTGTCAGGGACACCAACATCTCGGCCAAATCCGGAGGTTGAGCAGTTCCACGAAGAAGTCTTAACAACATCCTCCATCGACTCTTTTATCCAGAGTCTCCACGAGCAGCTAACCACTGCCACCACCACTCCGCCTTCCACCATTCCAACATCTACCACTCCCTTCCTCCCCACATCCACACAACCATTCACATCCACTTCTTCACTCATTTTTACATTGGACTTCCCTTTCTCCATCCCTATGCCCGACTTCACCACCCTTCCATTTACTCCCGCAATTTGCACCCCATCATTGTCGCTACCACCACTTTCGCCTCAAATACCACCACTTTTCACATCCGCCACCACCCCGACACCGCTAGTGACTACATCCACAGTCACTACGCAGCTCGGGGCAGCATCTGTGTCTCTTCTGCAAGACACTAACACCGTCCCAAACAGACCCCAATCATCTCACCCTTCCGCTCCTGGGGTCCCTTTTACTAACATCGGTGAGGAATTCGGTCGTCAATTTGACGTTGTCTGAAACCTCCTCACCGATCCTTCTAACATATTAAATTCTATTTTTTCTTGTGTATAGGATTTATCACGACAGGTAACCAAGATCGACGAACAACACCGAGCCTTGCCTACCTTCCTCCAAGGAATCCAGCAACGACAGGACGAAGTGGCTAAGCAAGTTGAGCACATCAACAGCCACACCAACAACCTTCCGGACCTGGTCCTTGGAGCAAAGCATCATCAAGAAGCTACAACACAAAAAGTCGATGAGATCTCCAAACAGACTCAACCTCTGCCAGAGAATCTCCGCAAGCTTGAGCAACATCAAGAGGCCCTGAGCACGCGCTTGGCTACCATTGATGGAACACTTACGCAGCTACATCATCACCAAGAGGAGGAAAATAACGATGAAACCCAACAGCTACGTGCCCAAGTCACAGAACTGACAGCACGTCTCCTCTCCGCCGAGGGCAGATTCACAGACCTCAAAGAAGCCCACGATGCACTGCTCGAAAAACACGAGCATCTGCAAGTGGCTTTCGACGAGCTACAAGCCACTCATCGGCGGTGTAAAAAGTCTGCCAACAAAAAGCAAACAGACGAAGCTGCGGATGACAAAGATGACGATGATGAAGAAGACGACGACTCCGACTCATCTGCTGACTCCAATAAAGATACATCTTCGGACGAAAAGCATGATGACGGAGAAGACCCCGGGCATGCAGCAGGACCCTCCCAAAAAGGGTCCGACAAAGGTCACCAGGACAGTGACCATCACCCAAAGTCCCCACACAACGACAATGTCAACATGTCATATGGGGATCAATTCTTTGACTATTCAGCTATGGGGCCCATCGGGGAACCTACCAAGGACGCGGCCTACGCTGAGTTACAACAATGCATACTAGGAACCAGCGCCAGCCCGCCAAAAACCTATGCTCTCTTCTCAGCACCTTCTCCCCCTTACCATGACGAGGCAGACCGAGTAAGTCTAGACACGGACGAGGATCTTGACTCTGCCTCTGACTTGGACGATAATCTAGAGGGCCATGTAGAGGCCTTCGAACAACCTGCTTCTCCTCCACCACAAGAGCTTCCCCCGCCACCTCCTCTGCCGCACAAAATGCACGACCTAGATATGGCATCCATCTCTACTTTAGATGCTCAGGACATTTTTATACTGAACACTATAGTGGACGATGCAAAAACGGGGGAAGACATAATCTATCATAACACCAAAACTAGGCGTAAGTTGACACGCGAAGATTTCCGTTGCATCCTACGACCTCGGTCCACGGTGCCAATGGCGATCTTCTGTGTCCTCCTCGCCAATTGTATAGAAACATAAAGAAGTCACAAGTGGCAACAACTGGTTTTTAATTCTTCGCCCGCTTTGTCTTTTGGCCTTTTATACAAAGACATACACGAAAAATCGGTTGAGCGGCTGCGTGTCAGTTTGGCAAGAAGGGCACGTTATCTTACAATGCCCTTCCAAGTCTCGGACCACTGGCTTTTTATGATCGTGGATACCGAGGCTCGAGATGCCAAAGTATACAACTTCTGTAGCACCGAGCTACCAGCCGGCACAATAAATTTCATAGGAGAAGCAGTAGGAGAAGCCAGGTGTATACCCTTCCGGCTGCTTAAATTAATCTGGGTTGCACGCCCATCTCTTCGACAAGACTGGAGCCAACCATGGTTCAAAATCATAAACCCTCCAGTCCAAGCCACCGAGGGATCTGGGGATAGCGCTTTCTGCACCATCCGTCAGATTCAAGCGTTGAACCAGGAAATCCCATTCAACGACCTGGTAGCTGAAGACTTTCATTCCTTACGTGGACGTTACGCCATGGAACTCATCTGTGATAGATGATTCTTCAACGACCCAACTATGTCACCAGATGATGTTCCTCGCTACCTTTTCTCAGCTGTCAAGCGACGACAACGACGACCTTTCCGACAAGTTTTGAAGGAGTCAGAGCAGACCAAGTCGCCAGAGCAAGATAAAAGCAAGAGCGATCCTGCTTACACCATCAACCCAACATTTCCTGATTTTGATCGCGATGCTTGCAAGGGTCTTAACGACCTCGAATTGCGTACCATTATGGCACGACTCTCCGCAGACAAAGATGGCCTGGTATACATGTCTCGAGACATACTCGTAATGGAAGATTCACTTCGAGAGACTCTACAGGATAAGGGATCCCTTTCTGTCAGCCTCATGGCCGCCTACCAGTTTCTACTTGGCCAAACCAACCCAAACACATACATGGCATCTCCATATATGAAAGATGATCTCCTAAAGCTCAAGAACATCGGCACAACCGACGCACTGATATCATATCTCCAACACACAACGCCGAAGTTCATCATGTTACCCATCCTGTATCATGAGCATTGGATTCTCCTGGAAACAAACCTCCAGACGGAACAACCACAATATACAACAGTTCTGACATCCAGTTCAACGCTCGACAGCGACACTACGTCGTGATGCCAAAGACGCCAACAGAAGTGGTGGCAAAGGAGTGCGCCGAGAAATTAATCGATTTTCTGAGTCAGCATACAAAGGCGTATGACAAAGAACATTTCCATCGCCCCGCCTTCTTCCACAAATGCCCCCAGCAAATACGACAATCGAACGATTGCAGCTTCCACGTCCTCTATTGGATGTACGCCATCATTGTTCTTCAAAGACCAGTAGAGGAAATGAATGACGTGGACTAACACGCTTTACGAGGACAGTTCACATCCAATCTACTTCGTTCTCCGGGGGCAAATGAAGATTTACCTTAACCCGTGGCCTTTGTCCTAATGACTTCTCAACCTATCACTTTTCCACTCTGGGGACAGAGTGCGTGATAATTTAGGGGGGGGGGTACATTAGACAAGGGCGAGGTATCAATTTCTACACTCCTCTTTCTATCTAACACTTTCCATACAATTCTTTATTCTTAATTTTTTTTTCTTAAACAATTCTTTTTACTTAATTTCTTTTTCAAAAATAGTCACCTCAACTAACTCTAGAATCATGTTAGTCCCTATAAGGAAATAGCACTTAGACATCGAATGGTGATTTATCAATTTCCACCCACTAGTGATTTCATATTTTTGCTTCAATTCTTCATCTGACTCTCCACAGGTCAAAATCAAGGCAGAAATAAGCTAAGATCTCGAGGATGAGAGGGAAATCAGGCAACTTCCAAATCAAAAAAAGTTCTACAAGTGAACCACAAACCAAATAAGTGCACGTTGAAAAACATTAAGAACAGCTTTCCTCTCTTCAAAATAAAAGAGGCTTGGCCGCCCAAAATTAATTCTCAAAAATCCCAAAACCCAAGCCTGTGAGTTATTCAATAAAATCCAGAGAGACGAATAAAATTATGAGAGTTGTGCCACGCATAAGGATCTATACGAAGAACTGACGAAGGTCTCACCCGACCGGCACATTCCGCTGCCCTCACAAAGGCAGATGTGTCGTGCCCGGTAGTGAAACCCTAAAGTTTCCAAGTATATGAAAGGCTCATAAAGGACTCGCCCGACCGGTACATTCAGCTGCCCTCATAAAGGCAGATGTGTCGTGCCCGATAGTGAGATTCTAAAAAGCATAGACAACCCCTCCCCCACTTGAAGGGGGAGCTACACTTCAAAGCCTTTAGCCAACCCTCATACCCTCTCTAGCTTCCAGTAGGTTTTTCAGAGAGGTATAAAGCTGATTAGAGTCAACAACATGCACAAAATAAGGTGGTCCCAATGCAAACCTTGAGATACGGAAAGAACCTGAGATCCAAGCAACTCTCGAAATTCGAAAGAATCAAGGCATGCAATAAGACTTGATATGACCCCAGGGGAACTCAGGTCAAGAATTGAAGCAAGAGTATGGAAATCCTAAATAAAATCACTTCGCCATTACATGTCTCAGCTCTATCTAACTTGAGGACAAGCTAGACTCTAAGTTAGGGGGGGTGATAACCTCCTATTTTAGTCGTTTATCTTAGTCTTTTTCCTTAGTTTTCCATACTCTTTTTAAGTTTAAACTATACATAATCCTAATTTTACCACTTTTTGTAAATACACCATCAGACTAACTTTTTCCTTTTATATATGCAGAAAAAGCACAAAAAAATCATAAAAGAATAACCCAGCCTCAAGACCGAGTGGATTCAAACGGTCCCAAGACCGCATGAAGCCAACCGGTCCCGAGACCGCATGGAGTTCAAATGGTCTCAAGACCGCATGAAGCCAACCGGTCCCGAGACCGCATGGAGTTCAAACGGTCTCAAGACCGCATGAAGCCAACCGGTCCCGAGACCGCATGGAGTTCAAACGGTCTCAAGACTTCATGAAGCCAACCGGTCCCGAGACCGCATGGAGTTCAAACGGTCTCAAGAAGGTGGGAAGGGGAGACCTCCTCATCGTGCAACCTACGAAGACTGGTGGATCGTTGCTCTCTCTCTCCAAGGGGTTGACCTTCTTCCATCCTTGTGGGGATGATGCTCTCTCTCTCTCTCTCTTCTCGCCTCCTTCTTGGTCTTAGTCATGAGGGAGTAGTCTTCTTCACTAGGGTGCGGGGAGTAGCCCCGCTACCCATACTTTCATATCATGTAAAATGTAATCCTTAGGTTGTAATGTAGAGTTCTTATCTTTGTCGGTTCAACATCAAACGATTAATGAATACTTGTTGCTTGATCTCCAACTTGTGTTATCTTTTATCTTTTAGTATGAATTGTCTACGTTTGTACTATTAGATTCAAAACTCATTTGCATGTTGGTTCTTGATGCATGTATCCACCATGTATCTGTTTCGGTATCTAGAAGTGTATCTCAAGAAGTGGAGTAAACTCACTATCATCCGTTGCACTTTCATACTATGAAATGGAATCAGTTGACGTATGGAAGTGCAACCTTGGTAAGTCGAGGAACACACTTTGTGAGGGGAATGATGTAAAGTAATGTGACCATTTGATCGGGAATGGTTGGCGTTGCAACATTCCCACACTTCTCGTAGCTAGGTTATCCGAAAGGAGACTAGGTCTACAAGGATACTAACTGACCGAACTCTTTTTGCAGGTTAATTTTTGCTTTACATGTGTTTATCGATGTGTAGTGGCGGTGAAAAATTGATCACACCCTAGTGATCTTTATCATAGTTTAACTCTTATATTTGTTTGCTTTCTTTACTGTTCATGTTTTAGTTTAAAACCATCAAAATCCAACTTTTCGATATAAGTTCCAATTAGTGAGTAGCTAAGTGAAGTTCTATACGTTTTTCATCTTGTTGCTTGCAACAAGACCGTTGTCTTTTGGGTTCGATCCTAAATCTGTACTATGATAAGGCTTCCATACTCTTATGGGGTTGGAGTTGTTATCTAAGCACCAGTTCTAGGTAAACCTAGAGAGAACATCAACTCCCTAGGGTTTTTGGTGCATCTTTGGGACTCCCATTGGAAGAGTGATCTTTTAGTGTAAGTCCCAGCTCCATCAAATTTATAGAGCATGCATTTTCAAAATCCAGCAGGGATGGGACTCTCTTATGTCCTTGTAAGCAGTGCTTAAATGTGCATAGGCAGAACCGACAAGTCACAACTGAACACTAGTTATGGAATGGATTCTTGACCACCTACACAAATTGGATTTTTCACGGTGAGGGTTCATTTGATAGCTCTGAGGATTCACAAATACAAAATGACACGTCCAAAGATGACATGAGAGACATGTTGCATGATGCGTATGGTGTATCACAGGAAGGAGAGAATATGGAAGACGACGACCATTGATTTGTATTTGTTGATGATGCAGAAGTTGAGCAATTTTACAAACTGTTAGAGATTGTTGCACATGAATTGTACCCTGGAAGTAAGAAGTACTCTAAATTGTACACCGTTGTGAGGTTGTTTCACATAAAATGTGTCAATAATTGGAGTAATAAGTCATTTTCTGAGCTGCTTGAGCTTTTGAAGGAATTTCTTCCAGAGGGTGAGATGTTGCCCGACTCTTATTATGAATTCAGGAAAATAATCAGGGACCTTGGACTTGACTATGATAAAATCGATGCTTGCAAAAATAACTGCATTTTGTATCGAAAGGATTTTGCAGATAAGACTTCATGTCTGAAATGTAGTGCTTCTAGATATAAAGAAATCGAAATTGACGAAGCTGGTGTAGAAAACATTCATATGAACAAGTAAAGAGTTCCTTGTAAAGTCCTGCGCTACTTTCCCTTGACTACTAGGTTGAAGAGATTGTTCATGTGTTCGAAACTTTCTCCCCTAATGCGGTGGCATGATGAAAGTCGTACCAAGGATGGGATTCTACGACATCCAGCAGATTCTCCAGCATGAAAGATGTTTGATAATATGCATGTTGAGTTTGCTTCTGATTCTCGCAATGTTCGCCTTGGATTAACTTCCGATGGATTTAATCCATTTGGCCTCATGAGTCTATCATATAGCATTTGGCCCATCGTATTGATTCCGTACAACTTGCTACCATGGTTGTGCATGAAGTCTCCCAATTTTATCCTGTCGATGATTATTCCTAGTCCATCTCAATCGGGAATGGACATAGATGTCTACCTGCAATCGTTGATTGAGGAGTTAAAAGAACTGTGGGAAGCTGGTGCGGATACTTATGATGCTGATAGTAAAGAAGTTTTCAAGTTGCATGCTGCCTTACTGTGGATGATAAGCGACTTTCCTACATATGGTTATCTATCTGGTTGGCAAACTAGTGGGTATCTTGCATGTCCTTTCTGTAACAAAGACGCGTGCTCATGGAGACTACCATATAATAAGAAAGCATGTTTCATGGGTCACAGGAGGTTCCTCCCAATGGATCATAAATTTTGTAAAGATGCTTCATCATTTGACGGAAAAGAAGAATTTAGAAGTGCTCCTAAGATGCTGTCTGGAAGTCAAGTTCTAGATCAAACTAGAGATGTAGATAATTTACCGTACAACTAGAGAAAGCGAAGTATATTTTTTGAGATGCCATTCTGGAAGTATAACCTTATACGTCATAATCTTGACGTGATTCACATAGAAAAGAATGTATGTGAGAGTTTGATTCACACACTGCTAGGAATGGAGAAATCAAAGGACACTGAAAATTCTCGATATGACCTCGAAGAGATGGGCATAAGGCATAGACTTCACATTATCAAGGATGGAAATAAAAATATCATCCCACCTTCATGTTTTACTTTGAAGAAGGAGGAAAAAGAATATTTTGTAAGTTGTTTAAGTATGCTCGAGTTCCTGATGGGTATTCTTCTAATATAGCTAGAAATGCACGCATCAAAGAAAAACAGCTGATGTCATTGAAGAGTCATGATTATCATGTATTGATGCAACAGTTCCTCCCATTAGCTTTACAAGTAGCGTTTCCCAACAAAAATGTTAGATCTGTTGTAATTGAGTTGTCCAATTTTTTTAAAGACTTATGCTCTAAAGTCATAAATCCAAATACTTTTGAGAAGTTGGAATCCAGAATAACAGTGACTCTTTGTAACCTAGAGAAGATTATCCCACCATCATTCTTTGATGTGATGGAGCATGTGGTCATTCATCTTCCACGAGAAGCGAAGATAGCCAGACCGATATTCTATCGTTGGATGTACCCCGTGGAGAGGTAATCTTTCTAACAATTAAATTTGTTCAGACTTTGCATCCGATCATATGTGATGTTCTTACAGAGTTTTATCTTGTTATTAATGTAGACACTGGCAAACTTTAAAAAGATATGTGCGAAATAAAGCTGCTGCAGAAGCTTCTATAGCAAAAGGTTACTTGGCAGATGAATGCTTAACATTTTGTTCGAGATATCTATCAGGAGTTGAGACAAGGTTCACTAAATTGTCTAGAAATGATGTGGAAGATGAAGATATGGATAATGATGAAGAGTGGTCTATATTCTTTCATAAAGGGCTTCGTCTAGGAAAGAAGACTACTATTATGCTTGATAGCACAATGCTCAAAGCTACGCATCAATATATTTTGGCAAACTGTGATGCAGTTGTTCCATACGTGAAGTAAGATCGTTGTTTACTTTTCACGATGTACTTTCATATTTACATCTATGTGTGTCATGAGTGTTTGTTAGCAGGGAGCACATCCGATACTTGAAGAAAATCAATCCATGTGCACGACAATGGGAAATCGGTAATCTTCATATGAACAGTTTCAATGAATGGTTTAAGAAACTTGTAAGTTTAAATAAGTTATTTCCATTAGCAAAATAACACAAATATATAAATAATAAAATTCCTAATATTTACAGATTGAGGAGAAGGCAAAGTCAACAACTGTGTCACCAAACCTTTTGGTGTTGGCTCGAGGACCGCAACAAATGACGATGCAATATACGTGATATGTAACAAATGGTTATTGATTTCGCACCAAGGATCGAGAATGCGGGAGGAAAACACAAAATAGTGGAATTATGGTGAACGCTCAGACCGAAAGTTTTGCCAGCTCCAAGGACAAAAATCCTCTAACGGGTCAGGTTACGTACTACGGGGTGTTAAGGGGTGTTTTCGAGATCAGTTATTACGAGCAACTCAAAGTTATATTGTTCAAATGTGATTGGGTCAATGCAAATAGAGGCATCAAAAATCTTAAAATGACTTCACAATGGTCAATTTAAAACATATTGATGTAACTGATCATCCATTTGCATTGGCCTCCCAAGCACAACAAGTGTTTTATGTGAAATACATAAGTCAAAAAAATTGGAGCTTTGTTGTGCACACTACACCTCGTGATACTTATGACATGGTGGAGAAGCTTCATGATAATTTCATGGATGGAACCCTCTTGTTAGAAGATAAATCTCTAAGTGATTTGGAAGATATCTTAAGTAACATTTGTGATGACGTTAATTTAGTCAGAGAAGACATGAAGGGTGTGACCTTTTATGAAGAGGGTCATGATCCCCATCATTGATCTTATGTAACTCTTTTTATTTTATTAGTTGGGTCAATTACTAGAAACACTCATGTTATCCCTTTATTTATAAAATGATCATTTATTCTTTTACATAATTATATATTTGGGTTAATCTAATTAATGAGTTTGCTTGTTGGATGTTGGCTTCATCAGCAAAATTAAAATATTATTGAAATTTTTAATTTTATTAGAGGAACACAATTAGAGAATGTATGCCATGATTTCAGTTTGTAATTGAATATTTTTGATATCAATTGTCTATTTAGGAGAATGAAAAGATGCAGTCAGCTATTGTCTCCACTTAATGATGATGTTTGCAATGAAGGATTAACTCATGGGAGTATGACAGGTAAAATAAAAAATTACATCATTGAATATCTTTCTTAGAACCGCTCATATCATCATTTTAGTTGCAGGTACTTCTAAAATACCAAAAGGAGGGTATCTTGGCTCGATAAATGCTGATTGGGGGTGTTCAAATGAAAAAGAAGGACTTAGAAATAGTAAAACTGTGGCGGGATCAACTGCAAATACAATAGAAGTTCTTCTTTGAACCTTGCAAAAGAAAAAAAATCTTCTGTGTCAAATGATGGAGTTGGTGTCGTTGGTAAAAGTCATGTGGTGGAAAACTCAAATAATGCTAGAGAAGAAAGTCATTCTAAAAGACACTTAGAAAAAAAAATTCATCAAGGAGTGCCTGTAAAAGAAAGTATGCAACGTTTGGTAAATGATGTCAGTAACAATCAAGAGGTTGAAATAATAAATTAGATAATGATCAACATTCTGTTGCTGAGTCTCCTACTTTTGATCCTGGGCAGAGTGAAGGTAAGAAAATTTAGATACGAAGATGCATTATATTTTTCACAAACTAATACTTAATTATATGTGTATAATATGTATATCCTTGTAAATGCTTGCATCATATTCATAATTTTGTAGGGGGAGCTACAAATAAAAAAACAAGGGGCTATTCTAAGTGTATCTGATTATGGGGTAAGACAGGGGATAAAAAGTTGCCAATTACTTTGGATGAGAATGGAGATCCAATAGGGCCACATCAGAATGACCTGTCTTCCTTTTTGGGAACCGTTGCTAGAAATTCTGATCTTTCACCATTAAACTATCTTGATTGGCGACAAGTACCTGTGGAAATCAAAACCGCTATATGGAATTATGTGGAGGTAATTCTAGTCTTAGAGATATAATACAATGTTGTGAATTTTTTATTTAAAAATTATTCTTTTGTTATAGACCAAGTTTGTTATCGACATAAAGGGGAAGAATTCAGTTTTGCGAACAGTGAGGGATTGTTGGAGAAACTTCAAAGCGGATATTAAAAAAAATCACTACATGCGGCACAAAGAAAAATCTGACTGACTTAATGATTGCCCCTCCCGTGTTGATCTTGATCAATGGAAATTTCTTGTGAATTTTTGGGATTCTGTCGATGGAAAGGTAAAACAATTTATTCCTTAATTTTGTAGAATTTAATAGTGTATATTGCATATAATTATATTATAATGCATTGTATGTAGTTAAGGAGTGCTAAAAATGTTATGAGCAGAAAGTTCGTAACGACAAGACATACATCGGGATCAACGCCGTATGCTTGTGTGAAGGCTAATGTGAGTTATCTTTTGGTTGAAATTTGCATTACACTTTCTTACTACTATGCTCATATATGATGCTACTATTAGAAACAGTTTCAAGAAAAGAAAAATGGTGGCAATGTTAGCAGATTAGACTTTTTTAAGGCCACCCATTTGAAGAAGGATGGTACTTCTGTGGATGCAAAATCTGCAGAATTGATTGTAAGCAATCATTTAACAAATTTATTTTTTATTTAATGAAAATATTCTCATTAATATTGTATGTAAGACAAGATGAATGCGGCACTTGCAAGTAATGATGAAAATCTCGATGAAGATGAGATATTTGATCATATTTTGGGCCTGAAGAAGATTCATGTGAAACATACGATTTATGTGTCTCATAATGTATATCAAAATAAAATCATAGACTTAGAACTGGTTGTTGATGCTCATACCCAGATATACGAGGCTCAACAAAAGGAGTTGTTAGAAATGAAGAAAATTTTTGAAAATCTTGAAGCTATGATGTTGAGAAATTCTAACCTGAGTGCTTCGTTTCAGCCGAACGAGGTAAATCTTCAAATTCTTATAATTTGATTACATAATAAAATTGATTTTCTTATAGTAAACTATTTATTTTGTAGAATATCACAATGACCACCAATGAAAGACTACCCAGACCAAATCAATCGAGTAGTGAAACACCCATTACCGAAGGATAGGTTATTTTATTGATTAATTTTTTCAATCTGATATTTAGGTATAAACAATGTTTGATACAATCTTTATAAATTTAAAGGTTGTTTCCTTGTTAAGTTTTGAGGATGGGAATTCAATTGTAGCACGAGGACATGTTACTTCTATAAGTCCAACTTATGTCGTAGGAGGAGCACTATTGGGGTCCTCATTTGATGTCGTTTCCATTATTGTACCAATCCAACCTCAAGAGTTGATGAATAGGCCTTTTTGTCAACACCAAGTCATTGAGGATGTAATTGGGACAGTGATAGCTTGGCCAAAGAAATTACTCATTGTCAGGTAACATTTTCTAAATTACTCTCAATAATAGAAGTGCACTTCTTAGTTATTTCTTCATCATTGTAGGTGAACCATTTGAAGATGTGGAAACCAAGAGTAGCAGTCATTTGATCAATATAGAGATTCACATATCATTTGAATTGAGAGGATTTCGTAAAAATAGAAGTCAGCCATTCTTTATTATATTTAGTTGGTTTTAAATAAATGTGTATGTCACACATATTGTAGTACCATTCATTATTTCATTGTCCTGATTTTAAATTGAAAGGAAAACATATTATTTAGTTCGTCTTTTAAATAAGTTACATTTGTCATGCTTGATGCTCAATTGGTTGCTTATGAAGATATTCTTCCAGCCTTCTTACTTCTTCATCTGTGTAGCTTTCAAATTTTCTATTGTTTCTAGAAGATATGTGGCTGGCACTTTTTGATTGCAAGGATCTTGGTTTTATGGTTTGTGTATTCTATGATCACCCTATTTTGATTTGTCTTTGTCGTCAACCTGATGGTTATGGTTTGTGTATTCAGTGATTAGGTTCTTAACCCATTTAATTTATACTCAATTCTTGTGTATTCAGTGATCAGATTCTTATTTGCACCTAGTGTGAAGAATGACAATTCATAGTGCCATGCATTTTTGGCATGAATGGTAACTCATAGATATCCATATAATGGTTTTTTTATATACTATTTGTGTGTTCTGTATTTGGCATTTACTATAAGATTAATTATTTAACATAGATTGCTACATGTCAGACTTAAGTTTAATATAGGTCAATCAAGTCCAATTAGTTATTATATTTTCCTGTTTGCATACTCCCTCCAAGTTAATGTAGGTCTGCCGCTTCCTATTATAACTTTGTATTAGTCGATTACATTACTCCAAATTAGTGTGTGCATTTCTCTGTGTTGCACGCCCAATTAAATTATATGATGATGGTAGGTTTTCTGTAGAATCTGATTTGCATCTGATTTGATGTTCTGTGCATTTCTCTGCTTGAGATGATTTTTGCATCTGATTTGATGTTCTGAGAATGGATCACCTGTACCAGGGTTCTTCTCAATTACATATTTCATTTCATGCTTTATTGACTGTTAAAGTACCCCTTTTCTGTTATATTTGGCAATTGAAGCATAAAAATTTCAGTTATACAAAAGATTCAATTAGAAAGTATTTTCTAAGTCAAATTATATGGCTTTACAAAAGCCCAAATAAAAGCAAAATGAAAAGTCAAACAAAAAGCCTAATGACTATTCGATCGTTACCTCTACGTTCATAAGTGCATAAACGTGGTGTCTGTACTAGATCAGTGGGTTTATTCACCAATCTAACAAAGCACTGTATATGAAGAGCCACCTTTCAACATTGTATTGTGCTATTACCTAGATGCATGCAATAGTTAGGTCTTAGCTAAGAAGCTGGTACATGATAATCAATAGCATATTATTGTGTGGTTTATTAATAATACTTCGGTATTTCATCCTGCATCATTAGCCAAACTTCGTAACACATTATACTTAGGTTTGTTTGGCCTCAAGATCTTTGCTATGTGCGCTACTGGCGTCACAATGATGATGGAAGCTATGGTTAGTATTGAGATGTCTGCTATTTTTGCTCTTTCCTATTGCTTCACTAACACATTGTGATGTCGTTTCAACAGTTGTTCTGTTTAGGTCAAGGGAACATGTGGAATTTGGTACACAGCCTGGATTTGTGAGAGCTCATATTGAGAGTATATTTTCTTTCCTCTGTGTTTATTTTTATCTTGTTGTTATGGATTTTCAATTCAAATGATTTTTTCTTTGTGTTCTGCTATTGTTTAGGTGGTGGGTTTACTATATCTCCTCTTAAGCTAAGGAATGGAAGACCTCGGGCACGAGTACAACATCTTATGCAAATAGATTTGAAGGGATGGGGGCTTGGTTAGTTTTACAGAACAATTGAGGAATTGTGCTTCTTTTCCATGTAGCCCGTATTTAATCAAAATTAGCAGTTTTGTTGAAAGCTTTCCTCTTTGAAGCTTTGATCTTGGCTCTCCATTGTCTTGAGACTCTTTTAAATCTGATACTTTGGTGCCCTTACAAGAGAGAGATTATTCCAAGAAGCTAACCAAATTCCAATTGCAAATATATATACATGTGTAGAGACTAGATAGCTTATTCTAACAACCTTTGTTAGAAAATTCTTCTAGATTAATGCCAACCATATATTTGAGAAATGAGATGCTTAGTTTACTTGCCATTTGTTAATGCTAGTAAGGTTGAGTGGTACTAGACTTTGATTGGGATATCTATTTTAAATGTTTCTGTTTTATGCAAGCACAATTGTATAATTTGAACGCTGAGTGGTTAAGTTTGAAAACAAATGATTTATGAATCCTTTTTCTCAGTGGTAGGGCAGAAAAAAATTTCGTCCTGCACTGATCATGAACATGAAATATTCTCAGAATTTTGTTCAATATGTATACCATTTTGCATACCAGTCTAACATATTTCATATGCACTCTTCCACAAAGTAATGCATTATACTATCTTTATCGTTGAAGGAGTTTATACAGTTATGTATTGTTGTACTGAAAATGTTGAAAATTTGGATGTTTAGAATTGTCATTGTATTGCCAAAGAACATCCTGTCAAATATATTGAATGGTGGGAACTACTTCAGATCTGTGGCCTAGTAAATGTTTGATTTGAGTGAGCCGTTTGCAATGAAATCAATAAGAGTCTAACCATGCTGGGTCTATTATCGGCATAAAACTTAAAAAGACTTGTCGTGCATTGTCTGTGTTTAGTATTATCGGCATAAAACTTAAAAAGGCATGCCTTGTGCTGTCTGTGTTTAGTTTGATCAAGCACAAGATCTTTACCCCCCCCCCCTTTATCGTAGCATTTTTGTTCTTTCCTATTTGCCACATGCTCAAATAAAATAACTGATACGTAACTACTCATTATTTATTGATGCTGAAATATTATTACTATTATTATTTGATTTTTTATAATTTCTGTGCTTATTTTTTGTCTATATTATTTTTTTATACATTTTGTTTTCTCTCCCCCCTTTTTGATCTGATAGATATATAATAACAACCTCTAAAGTAGTATAGTCTCCTTGCCCTCACTGTTTTATTTACCCTTTAATGGATTTTAAAACAATATCTTGGTCAGGGATGAGTTGTGTCAATTTGTTGCTGAAAAGTGCTTCCTCACCAGTCTTAAGATCAAAGGATGCAGTAACCTTGGATTTCTAAACTTAAACTCCTCAAGTTTGTCAACTTTGTGGCTCTCAGACTTGCATTGCATTTCAAAAATGGTACAAAGAAAATTTTCGTCTTATTTATTATCTAGTTGCTTTGACTTCTTGTTGACTATCATAACAGCTTCACTTTCCTCTGCCACCTTATAGGTGATCAATTTCCCTAATCTGAAAGAGTTGTCATTTGATTTTTCTTGTCAAGAAAATGATTCTACTGATATCACTAATATCATGGATTGCTTGGGCCGGACATGCCCACGGTTGCAAAAAATACACATTGCATCTACTAGATTGAATAATGTTGTTGTACTTGCTCTGGTAGATGCTTATTTAAGGTATGTTAATGATATTTTCTGCCTGGCCCCTGCATTATATTTCTTTCTCTTTATTCATGTTCAATTTTGTTGACGGAAACAAATATGCTCTTGTCAATGTTGTCATCACCTTGCAAATTCAAAATTTTGTATTATGATTATGGTTGAAAATTTTCTATTACGTATGTGTACAGTTGTGTATGTATCATATGAGCTTCCCAGTATAGGAGGGTAGCTATATACACTTTACTTTTTTTTCCATCAAACATGTTGCAATATTTTGCCAGATGGCAAAACATATTTTCAAGAGCGGGTTGCTCTTCACATTAAGCACCCGTCACATGAAAATTAAAAAAAATGTAAACTTTAGCTTTTAATTAGAGACTTTTTTTTTCCTCCAAGTAGGAAATGATTGACATGAGTGTCATGTTTTGATTCTGTAACTAGGAAAAGCTTCATTTCTTTTGGCTCCACATTATCTCTAACCAGATTTATCCCAGTTGGACCCCACAAGCTGAATACGAGTCTGTATCTAGACTATTCTGATTAGCAATACACCATTCTTGAACCATGGGCAGTGGAGGTGCCAATAATATGGAGTGGATTTAAGTTACACAACTGTTACAGAACTCTTTGCATGGTTTGTATTCTGTGCTTGTTTTGAGTATATTATCTTGCTACCATCAAGGACTTGCTAGAGCCTTTATAGAAGTTTAAGCAGAGAAAGATGTCAATTACAAGTGCTTAGCTTCTACAGACTAATTGTCAATCTTAAAGATTTCAGCTACCTTGTGGTGTACCCTATCCCAAGTTGTGAGGAAGTTGCAGTTCTAGATCCCTGCATCAAACTTGATATTTGTTTTTTGAACTATCCCATTATGAAATTGCAATAACAAGAACAGATGTCCAGCAATGAAAATGCCAGCACAATGTAATTAGTTGTTAGCATCCATCTTAAGACTCTACAGAGAGTCAGAGACTCTTGAAACTCATGTCTAAATCTACATCACCAACATGTTTCCTTTTATACCAACAATTTCATATGTGATAAGTGTTGTCATCTAGTATATTTTCCTTTGAATTACCTAACCCACCCTCAATGTTAGACAAATATCCTCTCATGATATGTTGTGCATATACATATAAACAACTTTAGTGCCTCAAGAAAGTGATGAAATAAGAGCTTATCAGTTTCTTACACTACAACTGTGGTAAAAGGGATGTTGGTGTTGAAAACATGTGGTTCATGCAGTTGATCACACAAGATATTTACTAAAACCCTTTTGTAGAAAGAACAATAGATGAGTGAGTTGATGTTCATCACAGTTGATGGTTACACCTGAACTGCATTTTCAAAGTGATCTGGTTGACGTACATTTCAATGACACTTTGACACTTTTTTTTGGGTACAATGGGGAGGAGGTTTGTAGAGTTTGTCATGCTTAAGCTGGTTGGATTGTTTCAATAAATATGCAGGACGGTGTTCTTAAATATGTTTCAGGCCGGGAAGGGGTGGGGGTGCTACAAAGGTTTCCTTCTGGCATTGTCCACTGACCGTGATGCTCAAATGGGTTATTATAGTTGCACACACAAACCACAATGCTCGTTGGTTTTTCTTCCTCGAGTGTGTCCTTGGGTTTCAATCACTCAATCTGTATTATCATTCTTTGATGAACCAAAAACCTCCTTCAAGGTTGTCCATCTCTTTTATGTTGCCAGATTTGTTAGGTGGATCTGACCTTGCACTGTTTTTAAGGTTCTCTTCAATTATTTCTATAAATACAAAACCTTACCTCACGCTAACCTCAAGATACCCTTGCGACAAAAATGTTTTTCCAATGTTGGCAAGTAAAGTCTTTTTTACAACCACGTATGTACCGTTTTGCCCACAGTGGTGTATATATCCACCTCCTGATGAGGGTAGACCAGGGCTCCATCCTATTTAATTAATGTTGACTACCTAGCAGGTGTCTAGCTAGGGGTTCTCTAAGAATTCAATTTCGGTGATAAATCAATGCTTGATCATTGTTGATTGAATCAATTGTTATTTGCTCCTAGCTGTAAATATGATATTATATCAAACCTATTATGTCTGTCTAATGAATATTTTCAAATTTTCACTTGGTTGCAGCTCTTATTGTCTTTTTAGAAAAATCGTTGACAACTTTTGCCCTCTTTTTTGTTATTACTATGTGGGCTAATTAGAGGACTATATATCTTTTACTCCCTTAATGATTATCAACTTTCTAGTTATATTTTTCTTTTAGTTTTTGACTTGCTAAATTGTAATTATTTCTGAGTAACATCTGTATCTACTCAGGGTTGGTATACAGGTTGTCAACATCGCATCTTTTATGGTGAGAATGGATTCCCAGAAGCACATTGACTTCTCCCTAACTAGTCCTCTTGGAGGTGGTCGTCCTGGAAGAGTGAAGCGAAGGAACCAAAAGGCTACTGCTAAGAAGGCTTTTGGTGGAGATGGTGATGAAGAGGATGAAGAATAAATGTTGTAGCCCCATGGTGGTGGATAATATTAGCTCTATTTTTAGCTGCTTGACATTATGCTATCTGGATGTTGAGTTCTGTTTGGGAATTACAAAGAATTTTTGATGCTTTATTTATCTTTGAGCATCTTTGCAACCTGGCTCAAGGAGATTCTAGTTTTAGCCCTCCCTTTTGCTCTTAAAATAGAAACTTGTTTGTTTGGTAGAAATGTCAGCCTTTATGTTTATTTTATTTAATCATGCTCTTCAAATGGATATATGCCTCTTCTGTTTCAATTATTTTAAAATTTGAAGTAATTGGAAACGCCAGGTGTAATGCCTACTCTGACTGTCTGGATGATGGTCTGCCTACAAGTTTTCTCCTTGCCCCCTTTGTTCTGTCTGCTGCTTTCAGAGTCATTTTTCTTTGTCTAAAAAAACTAGGATTGTATAGAGCTGACTGTGCGATCCTTTCGATTAAAGTTGTATTTTATGCCTTGTTAACCGCAATGATTGGATGTAGTATCTCCTTCTTCAAGTCAGAGGCGCTGAAGACTCCACTAGAAGAGCCGTTGAGAACCAACAGCAATGGTTTGGAGCAGTAGAACCCGACAAGTGATTATGAGCTCAAATCCCTCCAACAATGGCAATCGAAATAGCAGCAGTAGTGGCACTCGCTCCCCAAAATGTCTCCAAGGACAAGGAGCTCACTGTCCACCATGAACTAAGGTACAGAACAGACTGGCGTGAAGCTTCCTGAGTACGCTGGGGTTGTGGAAATCAACGTCTCCTTATATAGTTTAGGTTTTTAAGTATTTATCCATTTTTTTGTTGTAGGTTCCTTCTCTGCAACTTGAATTCTTAGCTATTTATATAGCAGAGTTGACACTGGGAGAAGAAAGCTTATGGAACAGGTAAGTTATGAGTAGGAGAAACTATGCTTTCTTGTTTCTTTCGTGAGCTATATCTCAAAACTTGTATGTTTCTTTATGGAACAGGAAACTATAAATTACTTGACAAGTTTTTCTCAAGTTAACAGGGCCTTGGAGATGTCTTCTGGTAGTCAGATGGGAGTAGGTTTCCGAGGAGACCCAACTCATCCTCCTTTGAAAGTTCCAGGTCCTATGCTCACATCAAGGCCTTTATTGACCCCCGAATCAGGAATTAGTGGCAAACTTAATGCTACTCCCTTACCAACGAATCAAACAAGTGCAGTTGGAAATCATCCAGTAATAAATCCAATAATAAATGAAGTATCAAGGCCAGTTATTGGATCTATAGATAGCAGTGGTCCTACTGTAATCTTAGTTGGAGAGTTGCAATGGTGGACAACTGATACTGAGCTCGAATCTGCATTATCCCAGTATGGAAGAGTCAAAGAGATAAATTTTTTTGATGAAAGGGCTAGTGGAAAATCAAAAGGTTATTGAAAGGTTGAATTCTATGACTCTGTTGTTGTTGCTTCATGCAAGGAGGAAATGAATGGATATGTATTCAATGGATGTGCATGCGTGGTGACATTTGCTTCTGCGGAGACTTTGAAGAAGATGGGGTCTGGTTATATGAAAAGAAATCAAATTCTTGTACAATCTCAGGGGCATGGTAGGTTTGGTGACAATGTTGGAAGAGGTGGTGGTATGCATCATCAAGGTGGGGATGGAGGAAGAAATTATGGCAATAAAGCTGGTTGGGGTCATGGTGGTCAGGGCATGCCTAATAGAGGACAAGGAAATGGTGGATATATGAGAGGATGAGGTGATATGGGCCCAAAAGGTATCATGGGAATGGGTGCACAATTTGGGCAAGGACTGACTGCTCATGCTATGATGCATCCACAAAATATTATGGCCACCGGATTTGATCTGACATACATGGGTTGTGGAGGTGGTTATGGTGGATTTCCGACTGCTGCTTTTCCTCCCATGATGCCTTCATTTCTCACTATGAATCATGTTGGTCTTCCAGGTGTGGCTCCACACGTGAATCCTGCCTTCTTTGGTCGTGGAATGATGCAAAATGGAATGGGCTTGATCGGAAGCAGTGGGATGGATGGAAATTCTACTGAAATGTGGGGTGATCCTGGCATGGGATGGACTGCTAAAGAACCTAGAAGGACAAAGGAATCATGTTTTGGTGGCGATGATGTAGGATCTGACTATGGCTATGGAGAGGCAACTCAAGAAAGAGGTGGGAGATCCAATGCATCTCGAGAGAAAGATGTGGGCAGTGAACATGATTCATCAGGAAGCTCTGGAAGGAAACATAGTGAAAACAGAGAACAAGATCGAGATAGGTCCAATCTAGATCGACATAGTGAAGGTAAAGATGTTTACAGAGACCACCGACAGAGGGATCGAGACTACGAAAATGAGGACAGGGACAGGGGACAGTACTCAAGTTCTAGAAACAAGTCAGAGATGAAACATGAAGATGACTATAGATCTCACTCAAGGGACACTGATTATGGAAAGAGACGCCGTGAATGACAACACTGTTGAATGAATCGATACAGTTGTGGTGTTGGCTTCATCATCGCCGCCCCTATTATTATGTAGACACGTGCAGGTCACTACAGCAGAAGTAAGTTCTTGTTTGCTTTCTTTAGTGTATATTTTCTGCAAATAGTAGACAGTTTGTGGCTAAAATAGTTTGTAATTTATATTGCCATGTTCCTTCTCCCATATGATTACCAGAAGACATCTCCAAGGCCCTGTAAACTTGATGGTGCTTGATCCACAAATACAAAAGTGCAGAACGTAATGATTATGAGAAGAAATGTCAATATGTTATGATCCAAGGAATTCTCCGACCAAAACTAACCATACATGAACATCTACATGAGTTGCCAATAGGAAAAGCTGCAACTCAAGCTCTGGGAGTTGATGACGGCATGGCACATACCTTTATCATGTTTGGGATTGGAAGATTCACCACTGATGCTGAGATTCATAGGTATGTTAAACTCAACTAAGGGAGATGAGCCCTCTTTATATTGTGCTTTGTAGTCTGTAGTGGATAGATGTAGTCAAAAGAAGATATTGTATACATGTATCTTTTTTCCATGCATATTTTAAAACAGGGGCCAGGTTAATGTCCTCCCCATTTGTACTCGTTTTTCAAATATAAATAAAAGTATCATTGGTGACATTGTAAGCACAACTCGATCTTGATTAACATTCATCTGTTTTCTTATTGAAAACCACTCTATATTGGCAAGCGACAGACTGGTTACATAATGTCTCTGACTACATATGTATGTATAGTACATGGTGTCTTTCACTACACACTAGCTATAGTTACATGTGTAGCAAGTGCTAATTTTTGCTATACATGAACTACAAATACAAATGGTAACCAATGTCATCTCTCCCTACATATCATAGGTACAAATTAAATTGTAGTCATACATTTGGCTACAATTGAAACTACATGTTTATGTGTAAGGATATTTTTACCTACAATTAGGGTTACATATGAATTTGTAGCGAGAGGAATAACTAACTACAACTTAAAAAAATGTAGCCTAAATAATTAGCTATATATTATAAATGTAATTATAAATGTAGCCAAACCTTTTAGCTACAAATTTTGGGGTTTTTGCTACAATTTTTTTTTGTAGTTAAAGACCATATTTTTCGTAGTGCAAGTCATCTTCAACTCTCAAGGCCAAGGGAGGCGTGATCAAGAGAGGCAATTGCCACCAAAGTCAAAAGCAAAGACATTGTTAAAGGAATTGTGCTATCTATCTGGAAGAACTAAAGAAGAAGGAGGCAACAGACGTCTCCACCTGAAGGTGTCATGAAATAAACTTATAACACTTTTGAGGTATATGATACCAAGATATAAAGTGTAAAGCACCCAATAAATGGGGCAAGTGTTGCCGCCATAGATAGGAGTACTTTAATTTATTTTTAGCCTTGAAGGCATGTAATAGAGTTATGAACTGTTATTTCATATTTGCCAATGGATAGAAACACCTTAATTTTTGCATATTGTATGACAATGATGGCAATTAATAAAGTTGATGTTTCAATCTTTGTGGCAATGCCTTACTTATGTTGTGGTACTTGGTATGCATAAGATAAAATGATACCTAAAAGTTATTGATAACTCAACCAATCAAATTAGCATAAATCATGAGAAATTCATTTCTAGATTCCATATGATGGATAAGTCTAGACTCGTTTTGGTTAAAGAACCAGTAAGAGACATGAATCTCATGGACATGATCAATCTTCACTAGTCATAGTGGGAGATTGATTATCCTATTAGGTATAATACATGTGATGTATTTACATACCTATTGGACTTAATGCTAATACTTCAAATGGTGTTTAGATAAATACCAATATGAATATCTTGAAGTGTTCAAGAATATCATAGATGAAGTGCAAATTTGGTAAAGTGCTAATTCTTGATGAGATCAATGAATAAAATACTTGAACCAAATGTTTGAGATCCTTATGAGTGATTATGATAGTGAGCTCGTGATTAAGGCATAGTGATGTCTAAATCAACAAGGAGTCATACTCTAAGGAGTTAGAGTATGATTATTAAATAACTAATTTCTTCTTAAGTTAAGAATACCCTACACTAACAAAGGACATTAAGAATCACAAAGGGTTGTGAGTTCTTATATCCTTGACAGATACACCTCGATTATCTATGTGATGAGTTGGTCATGTGATGAGTCAACTATCTAGATGAATATGAGGAACTAGATTTTGAGTTATGGTTTATGACCATTACATCCTAAATGACTTCCATGTGAACCATAAGGCATGACCTTGATGGTAGCACCCATAAAATCCATAAGTGCACATGAGTCTTAAGCGTTAAGACACATGGATAACATTTTGAGAAGCATGATGCTTGTTGATTGCAACTTAATGACTAAAAGATTTGGCACACAGATACTAAAACCACATCCTATGAGGAATAAGACAAGGATGTGTATGTGACACAACCTATAAAGTTTATGAATCCATTAATGCAAATGAAGTCTATAAGTTACATTGGACTAATGAATTTGATTGATTAAGTACAAGAAACTCAGAGTTGAATCTTTACTTTGATGATATAGTCAAAGGGTTTGACTGATATGTCAAAGATAAAGAAGGGATCTATGATTTAGTGGGAGCATATTCACATTCCACATATTGATGTGAAATAGAAATGTTCTAGAATGGAAATCCAAAGTGGAAATTATCTTTAGGGAAGATAGAGACGTTTCCTATGTGATAGGAATAGAGATCTATAGAGATAGTTCTCGAATACCTCTTGAACTGAAAAGAGAGAGCATACATTGGCAATCTATACTGAAGGGTTCAGTGTACACAGATTCAGTGGGAGAAAAGTTGTCCATGTTACATGGAGTTAGTATCCCAAGGCCAAGTGTCCAATTCTTATGAAGAATGGGAACACTGAGAATAGATATGGATCTATCATGTATGTAATCATCCCATTATCTTACATGTATGGACATAGCAAGAATAAAATGCATTCATCATCTTGTATGTAGGACATGACAATATGATGTGCTCATCTTGATAACTCATACGTGGGACATGATGAGTGGATGTCTATCTAATTCCAGTAAAGGTTACTGGAATACCATAAGAACTTGATAAGTACTTAAGAAGTACTAGCTCTATGGAAATAAGGAAGGGTTCACTGTAAAGAGTTACACTGATGCAAACTTCCAAAAAAGGATAGAAAATTAATCACAATATATATGTGAGATATATAAAAGTGAATGTTTGTTGATAATTGGAAATGTTCCAATAAAGCTGTTTAAAAGGAAAATCCGAGTATCTGTGTGTTAGAGAACATTAGTGAATACTATATGGATATGGAAGTTCATGAGATGAACTTATAGATATTTTGATCATTGATGACAAGTAAGGAGTACTTGGTCATGCAATGTGGCTAAAGGTTAGCAAAGGAATACTAGATCGCGTATTACGGCAACTCCATCTCATACATGTGGCGTACAATGAAGAGATGAGAGACATGCAGTTAATACCGACTTTGGCAAGGTGTTGTCATAACTCACTGCGTAAGTATTAGAGCATAGTAACATGTGGGACATGTTTGAAGATCACTATGAATATGATTCAAGGGTGATTGGCTCGCAGTGCAAGTGGGAGTCTGTTGGTATGTATGCCCTGAAAGCCAATCATGGGATGATTGGTGGGATACATTAAGATTGATTTGATAAACATCAAAGGCAAGCTTCCAATTCTTTCTGGTTCAGTCATATGAGATAATGATAGAACAGATTGAATGTCTAGAGAATGACAGTACTCAATGATGTATGCTTTTAGGTTGAGGACATGAACGATGAGATCATACGGATGCTAAGAGTTTGTACATTCTTAATATGTCCCTATTCGGATGTCATTGTGGAAGGTAGATAGACAACAATGTCACACAAGACTAGATCGTGGTGTTGATTGATGATAGAATCTCATTAGTCATGATATGGAGATATTAAACCAAACACATAGGTACTTGTTAGAGAACAAGTGTACCAGACAGACCCACCATGAGTTTGACACATGGAACCATGACATGGTAGTCACAGTCAGTTGTCACAGAGATAGTGGTGAGTGTGATTCTTTGACATAAAATCACTACACTCAATGAAAAACACTAGAGGGTGGGTGAATAGAGTTTTTAAATAATTTTAACAATTTATTGAACTCAAACAACCACAATTGAAATTGAAAAAAGGAGACAGGTGTTTAGAGTGGTTCCAACTTTAGCAAATACTAAAGTTGTCAGTCCACTACCCGGTTGCTTACCCAACCGGGATTTTGAAAGTATTTATTTTATTACCTTCTCAAGGATTTATACAAAATACAATACTTTCCTTTACACCCTTTGAACAGCCTTCACTTGAAGTAGGTGCACCAACTTGAGGTAGCCTTCTTGAAGTAACTCCAAGCTCCCCCTTGAAGTAGCCTTCCTCTCTAGAAGTAACCTCCCGTTACACCAGCCTTCTAAAGAAGCTCAAAGTCGCCTTCTTCACCAAGAAGATCTCCACCCTCTCCAATCTACAGCCTCCAACCTAGGAGTAGCAAGGAGAGTACAAACGGTAATAGAGAACAAGAAAGGAAAAAGGAAATTACAACTTATCCTTTGTAGCCCAAGGCTTGATTTTCCTAGATCAAGCGTATAGATCTCCTAACCAAGTGTATGGACTTGTGATTGCAGTGGGTAGGAGATGCTAGCCTATAGGACACGAATTTTGAGCTAAGGAAGGAAGTGTCCAATTGTCACAATGCTCAAATTGCTCACAAACAGATTTCTCAAAGTATGCTCAAGGATTTCTCAAGTGTAACAAGTGTATTTGAGTGTCCTATGGCTTGTCCTATTTATAGGAATGGCCTAAGGATGCTTAAGGACGTTCTAGACAACTTCTAGGGGTTTCTAAGTGCTTAACTAGCCGTTAGGTACAAGTTTGTTGCTTTAACAACGGCTAATTAATTAATTCTGCAGTTGCTGTCAAAGACCATCTCGGTCGAGGAATGGTCGATCGAGACACCTACTCGGTCGAACTTTTGTCGACCGACAGGCTCTCTGGAACAAGTGTTTTGCAACGTTTATCTCCAACTGCCAACTACCTTGTCAGTTGTGTCTAACGGCTACTTTGGATCTTTCTCGGTCGAGAAGTTTGTCGACCGAGAGTGTCTCGGTCGAGGAGTTTGTCGACCGAGATTGACCCTGTTTCAATCTTTAAATTAAGGCACTAAGTGTGTGTACGAGTGTGCATATGTGACACTATTGAAGGGGATGACATGACTAAGTGTGGTGTTTAGCTAGGGAAGATCTAACGCTTGATTTACATGAAGTCTAAGTACTTGTACATTATATATTTGTACAAGTTTACAATTGATTACATTTCATGACATTTACAATCATTCAAGCATATAGATTCCCTAGAGCGTTGTCATCCACCTTATTCCTGCAACACTCAAGTAGCATGTTAGATCAACAAGAATGAAATGTTTGTCATCATCGAAACAAAGGGATTTATCATAATGTCCAATTTATCCAACAATCTCCCCCTTTTTGAAGATGACAAACATTTCCTAAATATGAAATAAGGAAATATAAAGCATGTGAGTTTCATACCTGAAGATTACCTTTTGTAGCCATTCTTGTTTTGCAAGTTAGTGCTGGCCAAGATGTTATGAAACTCATTTATATGTTTGATTTTATATTCTTTCTCCCCCTTTGTCATTTCAAAAAGATATCCAAGTTGAATATTGTATATTTCTTCTCCCCCTTAATTTGATACTATGCTCCCCCTTAAATAGATATTCTATTAGGAACATGGATTAATATCATTTTTTTCTAATTTAGCCACAATTTGTTTCTCAATCATTTGCAAAGGGTGTTAAGCCTTGAAATGATATGAGATTCCCTTAAGCTTATATATTGATTTCTAATCTATCAAGGGATGGTAAGCCCTAAAATTCAAATGAGAATCCTTTAAAAAATGTCTCCATCCAAATGCAAAGGATGTTTAATCCCTGATTTGTTTAGAATGTTCCTTTAGGATATATCATTTTTTATGAAATTCATAGATGTCTTCATAACCCAGAGTGAAAATACTAAGGTCGTAACAAGCTTCAAAATCTTTTTAATCAAATTTGTTTGTATGAGCTCCCCCTTAATCTTACCATTAAAGCAATTTAAAGCTTCTAAGGTCACAGATGATTTTAAATTTTGATTTTGACCTTTATCAAAAGTATACTAAGATTAAGTATAATAAAATGATGTCCAAATAAGCATTTTGTCAAAGCTTATTTTAGGTCGTCCTTGACTACGACCATAGCGCCCCTTGGCTAAATTTTATTTCAACCAAGAGGCAAAAATCTGCAGATTTCACATGTGAAGTATAAATTTTGCAGGTAACTTAAAGAGATATCAATTAAATTACTTTGAATAAAACCTATTATGAATGATGTCCTTTTTACTATGAGTGCATAAATCAAGTTCTATTTTTGTTCATATTAATCATGTGATTCTTCAAGAAAAGACATATCCTTGAAGGCATGAATGATATCTCAATTTCTTATAGATACCAATTGAGAAATTCTTTATTTTATGTTTTGCAAACCTTAAATTTATTTTATGTATCATCAAGGATCCACGCATACAATAATCATTATCTATTTGTTCTATGTAACATAGCATCATCTTTATGAGCTGAATGATAAAAAGTGAAAGCATATCCATGATGTAATGATAGAACAATAAAATGATAATTCCATGAAATACAGTGATTGTGATCATTTAAACTAAATGCCATAACACATGATTTCTATATAGATAGACCAGGAGATGCTTTAAAAAATCATGTAAAACATTATAAAATAGTGATTTCTAAACATGATTTTCAGTTTTACCTTATTTAGAGGATCAATCGAAATGATATCATTTATATTCAAAAATGATCTTCAACTTGTTTTGCATGTAAAACAGTCATTAACAACAAATAGATAGCCACTTGATCAATCAAATTATTCAGCAATTTTACTGCAGACTAAAAATCAGTGATATGCTCGGTCGACAATTTCTCGACTGAGGTTCACTCGGTCGACAGATTCTCGACCGACAAAGTTTCTGGAATATTTTCAGTACTGTTAATTTATTCCAAGCAAAATACGATTATGCAAGTTAGAGCTCGATTGTGTTGAGATATGACATTTGTATATCAAGAATTAGTTTAGGTCAAATCTCAACTAGTTAATTTTGAGCTACTAAGTCTTAGGAATCCAAGCTAAATCATCATTCTTTTTCTTATATGGGCATGAAAATGAATAATGTCCAAGACGCATGCAATAATGACAACTAATAGAGTCAACTTCATTTCTCTTTCTAGGAATTGTGTTCCTAGGTACAAACATAATCTTAGTCTTGGATGCTTTAACTCTTTTGGGTTTATTTCTCCTTGCATCATATCCTAATCCTCTTCTTCCATTATAACTAGAGGAAATTTTCAGAATATTTTCAAGCATGTCATTTTCTCTTAACTCATTTACATTTCTTTGTAACTTAGCAATATTATCCATCTTCTTATTTATATCTTTCTTTGCTTGATCTAAATCAGATACTAGAGAGTTTCTTTCTTTGACAACCTCATCATAATCTAAATGTGAACATAGAACAGGTTGTTTCTGAAGATCATTCACTTGAGTTTGCAAGTTTAACTTTTCTAAGGAAAGAAGATTGCAATTAGATTCTATCGATTTTAACTTAAGATCATAATCTTCATTTTCCTTTTTGAGATTTTCATTTTCGGATACAAGAGCAAGAAGTTTAACATTTAAATCATCATTTACTTTATTTGATTTCTTAAGTTTCTTCTTGCACTCAATATATTTCTCATGAGTATCTTGAAGACTAGCAATTAGATCTTCTTTGGGTAGATCATAAAGACTTATCTCTTCTTCGTCTTCATTTGTTGTAGCAATGAGGCATTCTACCTCTTCTTTTCCATCATCACTATCATCACTTGAGTCATCCCATGCAGCTTTATATGCTCTTTCTTTCTTTTTGTGAGATGATTTCTTCCCTTTCTTGAGTTTTGGACAATCACCTTTCATGTGTCCCTTTTTGCCACATTCAAATCACCTGGAAGAAGAAACACTAGAAGTTTTATTAGTTTTAAAACTTTTATATTGCTTACCATTTACAATGAGAGTTTCTTCTTCACTATCATCTTCACTTGTGTCATGAGTGTCCTTGGTTGATGCTTTGAATGCAATGTCCTTCTTTTTCCCTTGTTGACGTTCACGTTCTCTTCTTTCTTCCTCTTCTAAAGTTGCCTCATGAGCTTCTAGATTGCCAATGAGTTGCTCCATTTTCAGTTTAGTGAGATCATTAGCTTCTTCAATGGCTATCACCTTGGGCTTGTATTTGGGAGGAAGTGATCGAAGTACCTTTGATACCTGGTCTTCTTCAAGAATGGTTTTTCCTAAGGCATTCAAACCATTAACAATAGAAGAGAATTTTGCAAACATTTCACTAATGGATTCATTCGGATCCATACGAAAGTGTTCAAACTTCTATTTAAGCATACTAATCTTAGAATTCTTAACTTGAACTGTACCTTCATAAGTTATGGACAATCTACGCCATATTTCATAGGCTATTTCACAATTTGATATTCTATTAAATTCTCCTACTGAAATTGAACAATAAAGAATACTTACAGCCTTTGCATTCATTTGAGCCGATTTTACCGTGTTTGCATCCCACTCTGCATATTGCATTTGAGGAAGCTCGTATGGGGTTGACACCATCCTCCATAAGTCCCAACTGATGCCTTGGAAGTAGAACTGCATCCTTCTCTTCCAATATGTGTAGTTTGTTCCATCAAACACCAGAGGCCTAGCAACAAATGTCCCTTCAAGGTTAAGGTTGTTGAGCACCCCGTCCCCCATTCTTCAAGACCTTGTTAGGGTTCCTTGAAGCCCGCTCTGATACCAATTGAAAAACACTAGAGGGGGGTGAATAGAGTTTTTAAATAATTTTAACAATTTATTTAACTCAAACAACCACAATTGAAATTGAAAGAAGGAGACAGGTGTTTAGAATGGTTCCAACTTTAGCAAATACTAAAGTTGTCAGTCCACTACCCGGTTGCTTACCCAACCAGGATTTTGAAAGTATTTATTTTATTACCTTCTCAAGGATTTATACAAAATACAATACTTTCCTTTACACCCTTTGAACAACCTTCACTTGAAGTAGGTGCACCAACTTGAGGTAGCCTTCTTGAAGTAACTCCAAGCTCCCCCTTGAAGTAGCCTTCCTCTCTAGAAGTAACTTCCCATTGCACCAGCCTTCTGAAGTAGCTCAAAGTCGCCTTCTTCACCAAGAAGATCTCCACCCTCTCCAATCTGCATCCTCCAACCTAGGAGTAGCAAGGAGAGTACAAACGGTAATAGAGAACAAGAAAGGAAAAAGGAAATTACAACTTATCCTTTGTAGCCCAAGGCTTGATTTGCCTAGATCAAGCGTATAGATCTCCTAACCAAGTGTATGGACTTGTGATTGCAGTGGGTAGGAGATGCTAGCCTATAGGACACGAATTTTGAGCTAAGGAAGGAAGTGTCCAATTGTCACAATGCTCAAATTGCTCACAAACAGATTGCGCAAAGTATGCTCAAGGATTTCTCAAGTGTAACAAGTGTATTTGAGTGTCCTATGGCTTGTCCTATTTATAGGAATGGCCTAAGGATGCTTAAGGACGTTCTAGACAACATCTAGGGGTTTCTAAGTGCTTAACTAGCCGTTAGGTACAAGTTTGTTGCTTTAACAACGGCTAATTAATTAATTTTGCAGTTGCTGTCAGAGACCATCCCGGTCGAAGAATGGTCGACCGAGACACCTACTCGGTTGAACTTTTGTCGACCGAAAGGCTCTCTGGAACAAGTGTTTTGCAATGTTTATCTCCAACTGCCAACTACCTTGTCAGTTGTGTCTAACGGCTACTTTGGATCTTTCTCGGTCGAGAAGTTTGTCGACCGAGAGTGTCTCGGTCGAGGAGTTTGTCGACCAAGATTGACCCTGTTTCAATCTTTCAATTAAGGCACTAAGTGTGTGTACGAGTGTGCATATGTGACACTATTGAAGGGGATGACATGACTAAGTGTGGTGTTTAGCTAGGGAAGATCTAACGCTTGATTTACATGAAGTCTAAGTACTTGTACATTATATATTTGTACAAGTTTACAATTGATTACATTTCATGACATTTACAATCATTCAAGCATATAGATTCCCTAGAGCTTTGTCATCCACCTTATTCCTGCAACACTCAAGTAGCACGTTAGATCAACAAGAATGAAATGTTTGTCATCATCGAAACAAAGGGATTTATCATAATGTCCAATTTATCCAACACTCAACACATGTCGTTGGGTACACTTTGACATCATCAAATGAAGTCCTGAAACATGGGTTGTTATAAAGGTGATGATTGGGTGGCTTTGACACATGGGGCTTTTGAGGGGTGAGTGATAGATATGGGATTTGTCCCTCCTGAGGGATTTTGATATACATGGCCACTTGATGAGTAGGATTGAGATAGGCATCCGCACACATTTGTAAATTAGTATGTGATATTGATGTCATACATATCTCCTCCAATCTAGTCTGAGATCAAGAAAGTGAATGAATGTTGAAAGGATGACTGTTCCATGCCTTGAGTTCATTCGGGATATCCGTGACAAAGGAATTATACATTCGTTATAACACCATTCATGGATTGTAGGATTGAAAGTTGATCTCCAACTTTCCTTTTCACTTGGGTAGCATTGATGTGTGACTAGGCACCGCTCTTTGCTTGTGAAGTCATAAGTGTTATGGACTTTCACTGTCAATGTGAAATGGGCATGTAGGGTCACACACATAGGATTTAACCTGGAAGAGGAGTTTATCCACAAATGATGTTTAGATTGATTACTAAAGGAGTTTAGTAGTTCAAGTAAACACTCAATCAATTGATACCTCAGTATCATAGTGTTCAAGGTATTAGACTGATTGATTAGAGTATCAGATTGATTGAAACTGCAATTGACTAATTTTGCAAAGTCTGCACTTGCAACCGATCGGCTCATATGATGAACCGATCGGCTCAACTTGGTGAACTGATCGGCTCAACTTGGTGAATCGATCGGCTCAACTTGGTGAACCGATCGGCTCATGTGATGAACCGATCGACTCAGGACAGATTGAGATGACCGGTTCAAGGGTTGAACTGATCGGCTCAACAGGTCCAAACGAGCAAGTTGGGAAACTCAGGTTGGTGAGAAATTTCATTTCGTTTCACTTGTCCAATTTGATTGGAACAAGGATTGGTATTTGGATCAATTCGAAACAAAAGAGGAAAAGTCAATCGGGAACTGATCAAGACCATGAACCGATCGGCTTAGAAGTGAACCGATCGGCTCAGGTGTCCCAACCGATTGGTTCACATGTGAACTAATCGTCTCAGGTCCCTAGCCAATCGGTTCATGCTTGAAACGATCGGTTCAGGTGGCACAGTTGGTTGTTTTGTGGAAAATCTTGAATCCTTCTACTCCTGCCTTAATCCCACATTTCTTGGGGTAGAGAAACCTATCCCATGACCCTCCTATATATAGGGGTATTGGAGGCTTCTCAGGTACAACAACTCAGAACAGCAGTTGCTCTGTGAAGTTGTCATTCTCTCTGGTTGTGGTAACCGAGAGAGTCGGAGCAAGTGCTACCCGATAAGGGAGGCACAACAAGGGAAAGACAACTACAGAAAAGCGACTGGTGGTAGGAGAGTGTGTCAGTGACTAGTACGCCAACAGGAGGGTACGACTCCTTCTGGTGCCTTGTGTGATAAGGCGATCGGAGTTCCAGGTGGTCTGTATGGGCTACAACAGAGGTGGGAGATTTCTACCGCTTGGAGGACATTTGTCAATCCCGACAGTCCCGGTGAGACCAGGAGTTGCACAAACACCGTCTAAGACTGGAGGTGAAGACCGCACAAGCCGTGAGGTAATGTCGTCGAGTAAGCCTTGGGACAAGGTACGCCTCTACAAACCATCCTTCCTACTGTATAGACATTGATGTGTTTCCTTTATTCTGGGTTTGGGGAGAAGAAATTTTTGTTTCTGATGCCTTCTCTGTCTCCCCTAAAACCCAACAGTCTATTCAATGCATGCCATGTATTCCATGCTCCAGGACATCCAGCAGACGCAGCAGCAGCATACTGCGTCTTTTGCTGGTATTCAGGAAACTACAAACCAGCTGTATGAAAATCAACAAGCTATCTATGAGAATGAATGCCTCATCCTCGCCAACCAAGAGAACATTCACAATCGGTTGCATAGGATGGATATGCATCATCAACCCTTCTACGCCACTATTGGAGTAGGGATTACTTTGGAGGCTACCCATAGACACCATCGATGCCCCCATCTGACCTTTCATTTCAGGGGCAATTTCCTATATGGGATCCCAGTGGCCAGCAGTACCCTCCATATCCACCACCAGAGCAGTAGCACGGTATTACTGTTCAACCTTCCGAGTTTGTTCTTGACTATGAGGCCATAGTCGAATTCAAGCTTAGGGGGGGAGATGGTACAATTTCTATCTTAGTTTTATTTTCATCTTCTTTTATTTTAGCATGTTTCTTAGTTTTTTGCAATTTCTTTTAGTGGCATAATTTTGTTTATTTATGGCTTTCTAGGATCCACATTCTATCTAGTGTAATCAGTGGATGTCTAAATGTAAATTGGATTGTCATCTCAATGTTTTGAGTATGGGGCTGATGTGTGAAATTGAGTGAAACTTAAGCATTAACAAAAAAATTTCAAGACATTTAAAGTTTGACTTGTGTGAAATTGAGCACATAACTTATTAAAGTCATTGGGTAGGTCAACTTTAACGCATATGATCATAACTGTACATCCTTATGGTTCAAGAAATGAGGATGGATATGGATGTTGAGCCTAAACTGACCAAACGATAACGAGACTTTAATTTGAAGTGAGAGAAAGAAACCTCTTCGTTACCCTGTACACATGTCAGTAAGGAGGGACATATAATCTTTTCTAATGGTTTTGTCATTTAGTCTTGTGATTTATCAACCTCACTTCATTCACACTCCACCATAAGAACTGGGAGCACCTTACAATTTTTCATCTCTTGATTGCATATCATTTAGATATGATTGCATTATAGCTAGGTGTTGCTTCAAAAAAAATGAAAAACAAAGTTGTGAATTAGTCATGCATGCACATATTCTAGAGTGCATGCCATTGTAGTTGCATAATTACTTTCATGTAGTTGCATTTTGCATATTTTTGAGCATATAGTACATTATGTGCCTTATTTCTTCTGAAACTTAAGAAAAGCGTGGAACTTGTTCTATACTCTCTGAAAAATAGATTATAATGCATCAATTGTAGTAGTTATGTGAAAATAAGCTCGAAAGAAAAAAAAAGTATTATAAATGTTTCCTTAGTCAAATTGAGAAAAACAAGGGCTTAGAAAAAAAGGAAAGAAGGAAAAGAAAATAAAAGTAAGTGGAAATCAGAGGGAGAAAGGAACTTGTTTCACCTGCATAATAAGAAGAACAAGCACATGATGTAGTTTTCTAGACATTCTATCTCACACTGAGACAAAATAGTAGGGCATGCGTCATCCCACCTAAAATGTAGGCATTAGGTCATTTTCATATGCATATGCATCATGTAGGTCATTTTTGTTGTTTTGCATTTTAACTGTATTGTGCTTTATGTTCTTCCATAGCCGCCCATTCCATCCACCCGTTGCTCAAAACGGTAGGCCACTCATGACTATCTCCTCATTCTTGTATATTAGGAGATCTGCTTCCATGTAGATGGTAGTTAGGATATGAGCAACGTAGATAGGAGATCACAAGATGCACCACGCATGAACCAGAGGAAATTATTATATTAACAGCTTTATTTGACAGTGTTCATTGATTATGGCGTGGGCATCTCTCATGGATGATCATTGTCACCTATAGGGTAGTTATCGGTCCATGGTTAGTGAGGGCCGGTATGTGCCTAACAGGTGGGAATCATTTGGTGATGTCTTTTTTGCTAGTATGCTCTTTAGTTGACCCTCACAATCATATTTTATAGTTTAATTTCTCAAGGACGAGCAAAGTTCAAGCTTAGGGGAGTTTGATGCAAGGGTTTTGAATCACTTTTATAGGCTAATTTTACACTTTTTTTATGGGCTTGTTGGTCATATTTGTGGTTAATATTGCATGATTCATTTCCTTTATCATGTTACCCTTGCTTCGATCAAATTGAGCATATTTCATTACATTTTTGTATTATTTATGAAATTCCATTTCTAATTAGGCTTTTTCTTCTTATTTTAGGTTTTTCATATTCCTGGACCTATCAATACCATCGACGGTCTGTCGATGCCATCGACATGGCAACAGCAAAAGAGTCAGAGAAAAGGTAGACAAGTCGATACCATCGACTCCTCGTCGATGGTATCAAGAGTTCATCAATGTTCCAAAGTATCATCTCGTTGATACCATCGATGAGGCCGATCAATGGTATCAAGATGCCATCAGAGCGAACCCTAGAAGTTGAAGGAGCACCGCTACCCTAAGGGGTAGATACCATCGATGGCTCATCGATGGTATCGACACCGTCAGGTCAGCAAAATGCCCAGAACGATCATGATCAAACGAATGTGATATTCAGACGGCCATAAGTGATACCTATACTTGGGGAAAGGTGGCCCAAAGTGGAGGATCACATTATATTGCATTTCACAAGTCTTGAAGGAGGAGAGAGTGGAGACTGGAGCCGAGAGTTATGCCCCCGACATTTCCAGAGCCACAGACGGAGTTTTCACCACCATAAGGTTGTAGAACACTCATCCTGCGTTGAGGATCACCCGGTTCTCCTCTGTTCAGGGGTTACACCATCTCCATTCATGTTCTCCCCATGTCTTCTTCTTCCTTCATGATGTTTTTCATTGAGATGAACATGTGGGGCTAATCCCCTTTGTCTCTAGGACCGGGAGTAACCCGAGCAATCGTTGTATTACTCTTTTTACATAGTTTATCATAATTTGTCTCTTGAATCCTTGGTATGATATCATTTTCTCCATTGCTATCATTGTGCTTGATCACCATAATGGTAATCTAATACTTTTAATTGCTTTTGAAAAAGACTTAACAGTCAAAAAGAGGCGATCATCACATTAACTAATAAATCATTTGGAAAAGGCAATGTACGGTTAATGGTGGGAACCCAAAGACATGTTTTTCATGCACCTATTCTAGGGCATAGCTTACTACTGCATGGAACCAACCTAGATTAAGGTAGTGAATTGTATCGCGAAAGTGAGCAATTCTGACTACATGTCACTGTCTGAAAAAGGAGACGAGTTGTGATAAATGTGTAGGAATTAATATAATGCGAACCCACGGTGAAACCACAATCCTAGAGATTCCATTTTAATTGATTAAACCAACCATTTAATTGATTGCTTTATTTTCTTTTGTTTTTTTTCTTTTTCAAAACAACTCTCAACTTTTATATTTGGTCTAGTTGATTACAAAAAGTTATTATTAGTCTACCAAAAATTACGTTTCCATGTGTTTGATTTGGGCCTCACAAGTCCTATATTACATTGATGTGTATACTTGTGTTTTACGCACGGTAAAGTCATGTCACTACACATCATATTGCCATCAATGTAAACTAAGCCTAGCATTAGTTCGACTATCCTCTCCACACAATTCAACTTTGCCTAAACATTGTTGTAGAAGATCACCATCACTTGTCTATAGTGTTTAATTGTACATCTTGAGAAAAGAGCATTATAATCTTCTTATTCCATTTTCCCATCTTCATTTCTCTACTGTGTAACTATGGTTGGAATACTTCAAGTGGAGAAGGATGTCCACCATTCCCTAAGAGAAGGTGCTCTTCCCCGTACATTGATGATTTACAAAACCATAAAACAAGAGGTTTGGTTTGTGCTCTTCCCCATCCGTCGATCCTTCCAGTGACGATAAAAAAGAGGTTTGATCGTGCTATTCCCCATCCATTAGTTCTCTCAGTGATAGTAAAAGAAGAAGTTTTGTTGGTGCTCATCTATGGTCAGTAAATAAGAGGGTTTAGTTGAAAAAACTCTTTTGTAATTTGTCCTAACTGATAAATTTATAAAATTGTTTGTTGCAAATCTTAGATGGAAATAACTAGGCAGTGGATTGATGCTACAGGCGAAACAACTCTAAATCCTATCTCTTATGGTTGTCTCTTTTGTTTTATATGTCTACTGCACTTTAAGTCTAACGCCCGAAGCCACCCCAAACAAGATTACTCAAAACAAGACATGTGATCAACAACTAATCATTGATGCCCCATAAAATAGGGTAAATTAAAACCAATTTATACATTGCCATCATGTTAAGAAACATTACATAATGTTCCTACAACTTGTAACTCATCACATACCATATCCGGTATCACATATAATTTGAGTTGCATCATCCACAAACTATATACAGAAGAGATGTTCTACATATACATGCAATATACAAAACATAGGCACACTTGCCAATAACTCGAGTGGATGTACATATCATCTACAAAACATCCCTTCGTGGACCTAAGAGTATAGGGACGACTCTAGGACTCTACATGTTACGACCCCACCTTCCAGTAACCCCCAATTAAGGGAGACTGAGAGGTCGAAGCCGCACCCATAATTTCCGGATCAAAGGTTCGACAATTAACCAAGAACAATTATTAAATTTTAACAGACTAAACTGACAAGCTATAAGAAAATAAACTTTTGCATACCTTTTTTTTTTCTTGAAACCTTGGATCTCTAAACTTCTATCCACTTAAGGATTCTACTCTAACTAATCGTCCTTGTATTTTACTTTATGTATTTCCCAATATGATGATTTATTGTTTGTTCTTTTGGCTTGTACCTAAAACTCCGAAAAACAAAACGTCGGTTAGCCGAAGTTGGTATGTGGGCGAAACAATAATCATGCAATTATTCTTAACAATGCATTATAGCCAATTACCATTTAACAAACAAGTTTACATTTTAAATATAACTGTGTGATCCATGTGTACCCTATCCCCTGCATTGTCCCTGCAGTGGACCTGGATACTACCTTCCTTATGGTAGATCCCCATTATACCCCTCATGATTTCACCTAATAGGTGAATCAGTTTCTAGGGTTGAGTCACATGGCACTACCTGTAGGTAGCCCACTCCTTAACTCATGTCAAGCTAAGAGTCTCATGGCACTACACATGTGTAGCCTAGTTTCTAACTCATGACAACCTAGACCTTGCTCTAGGTTATCCCTTTTATCCCTTGCATAGACATAGGGGTGGACCCGGATCTAAGCCAGTTATATACATATGTTTAAAGTGATAGTCATAGTCACTCTATAGTTGCATGAAATAAAAGAATCCAACAGTTAATTTCAAGCAACTGATAAAACCTCGACAAACCATCGGAAAACTAACTCTGAATATTCATAAGTGTAACCACATACCTTTGATTGCAGATTTGAGATAGAATTATCCAGAATAGAGAAATCCCAATCAAGCAAACAAATATGCACAGTATCCTGAAATAAATATACCAATTTCCTTTTAACAATATTTATCCAATATCATCATATTCCTTAGGATTTCTATTCCAATTTTTAGGGTTTCCTTGGACATTAGGGTTTCACTTCATATTTTATTATCTTAAACCCTAATTTTATATCATTACTTATAAACCCTAATTATCTCATCTATTCTTCAACATTAAGGTTATCGTAACAACATATAACCCTATTTCCATATTAAAGGCACATTAATCATTAATTAATTTCATTATGCTTCTTTTTCATTAAAGCTACTATTTCTATCCTTTTAATCCATGACAAGATCATTATGCGCGTCTATCATTAATTCAAAGTTCATTAGGGTCTAATTAACATATGAACTCATTTTGCCTCAATATTACCCTTTATTCATGAGAAAACCCTAATTACTACATTTAGGGTTTTTATCCATGATTAGGAACTTTAAAGCTCAAAATAGATTAGAACCATCATATAATAGCATATTTTCACATTTTTCAAATTAAATATGATCTTATCCTCTTTGACCCTAAATTAGGGGTTTTAAATACTTAATACTTCTTATATGGGGTAAAAACCCTAAATAATGCAATTTTACATCTAGATCAGGTTCGAATCTAACATTATCATTCAACAGGTTATTAATACTTCAATTAACCCATTAAGCATACTAGATTCAACCCTTAATCACAAATAGGGTTTTCAACTTAACTTTAATGTGCTTTTCATGAACTTATAGTCCTTTTGCAATTATGAACGGAATCCATCTTTAATATCATTTTTATTGGATTCCTCTCGTTCTCTTGATCAATTTTCATATTTTATTCGTACTAATCCGAGCTACTAATCTTTAGTTATGAAATTTGCAAAATCACTTACTTTTGGGCCAATCAGAGCGTGCCACTTGTCCTGCTCCATGCAATGTTGCCTTGTAAGTTGAAATTATAACCGAATTATGAAACTACCCTTGACTTAAGGATATGTTCTTTGGCACACTGAGGGGTAGCACAGTCAAACGCCGCCTATGCCTTCTTCTTCCTCGGATCCGCAGCAGCAATGTCTCCCTAGTTGCGATGGAGCAGCTTTTGTGCGGCTCTAGCTTCCCGTTCAGGACCCAACCTTCACTGAAAGTGCATCCTTTACCTCCGCCGCCCCTTGACGCACCTAGGGCACCATCCAGTTTGTCGTCTAGATGGTCAGCTTGAGCGCTCCAAGCCTGCGACACGTAGCAGGCCTGCTATCCTCCTGCCGACATTGTGTAAGTGCTAGGGCTCGAGGACGATGGACGAGCTCTTCTCTGGTGACGTGGGTGCATGGCGCTTCCACTGCAAAACCTTCTATGGTCCCCTTTTGCTCCAAGGGTTACATTACCACTCCACCCACCTTGACTAGGGTTTGCACGTAGAGAAAAAGAGGAAGAGTGTGGGATCTCTTTTAACTTCGAACTAGGGGTTACACCCCTTTTATAAGGGAGTATGTCCTCGCCCTAAGATGCCCACATAAGAGAAAACATGTCCTCTCCTATTAGGAATCCTATTCCTATAATGAGAAAAAAGTCTCTTTCTCTCTCTTAAAAGATCCTCTTGATATTCATTATCCTTGAGATATTAGAATTTTGAAAATCTCTTCTATTATCTTCTTACTACTTGCCCTTTTTATTCAATGGTCACGAAATTCTATTTTCATTTAATAGAAAATTACTTCCTTTTTATCAATATCACAACATTCATTAATAATGCATTAAATTATCCTTTTATTTGACTTTATTGGTATTTTCTCTTTCTTTCCTCTTTATTGTGACTCCTTGGATCCCAAGACACTCTATTATTTCGAAATCCTTTTTATTGGACACTCATTATCCTTCTAGATGCATCTAAATGCATTATTTTCATATTATCTTGTTTATTTCTTATTAAAATATTTCCTTTTGGGGATTTGTCTTTATTTCTCTTTTATTTTCCTTATTGGTATTCCTTTTATCATTAGGAATCATTGGGATACGAAAATCCACAAAGGATCACTCAATTATACCTTTTTCCACTTATTTCCAACATTTTAACATCATTTTCAATTTCTTTCTTACTAAAGAAATACTTAATTAATCTTTTCTTTTCTTATTGCTTTTTTTTTTGCAACTTTGGACTCCTTGGAACCCAAGGAACCCAAGAGGCACGAAATCCATCCTTGGATTACATCTCTTTCCCTTCTAGAGGTTTCTACCTCTTTCTTTTTCTCAAATATTCAATTATTCATTTACTAATTAAATTTTATGTTATTTGGGCCCAATAGCCAATAAAGCCCACAACACAATCATCAAGGCTACTGTAAACGAAATCCATTTATTTGAAGCAAATTATACCATTATTTGTTCAAATATATTTAATAGGAGAAATTACATTTCTCACTAAAAGAACCCAATATTTGGGGTTGTAACATCCTTCCCTTCTTATAGGAATTTTGTCCTCAAAATTCTATCAAGCAAATAAACAATTCAGAATAAGACTTTTCCATGTCCATCATTAGCCCCTATGTGGCTTCACCATACTCATAGCGCTTCCAAAGAACCTTTATCATCACATATTCTTTTCTCTGAGTTCTTTCATCTTGGCGTCTATGAACTACACAGTTGACTCAGGCCATTTCAACCTCCCTTGGGCTTACTAGGTTCATTGCTCAGCACATGGTCTGGGTACCTCACATAGTGCTCTAATTTGAACACATGGAACTCATCACACATTACTTTATCCTGAGGGGTAAGATCAAACTTAACCTTTTCCACCAAACCATATCAAAAGAACCCATGCATCTGGGACTCAGCTCTCTTAGCTATAACTTAGAGGGGTTGGATTTTCACATATTCTCCCACAGTGAACTTGTATGTCAGTCTACTTTGCATCTGCTCATGACTCTCATCGTCTCTAGGCTCCTTTCAGCCTTTGCACAATCAAAGCGACTTCATCTACATGTACTGTGGTCCTTTTCTAATCATCATGTGGACCTTTCACCAACATCACCTTACTGAAGTGGTGGCCGACACAACCTCCCTTACAGAGCTTCTTATAAATCCCGATACTGGCTATGGTGGTCATTGTCACATCTTTCATAGGACAAGAGGTGTCTCTAGATATCACCCTAAATGAGCACACATGCTCTCATCAGACCATTTAGTCTGGATTATACTAACCATTAGTTAGGGGTGATAAACGGTAGTATCATTGAGTTCTTCATGTACCTACTTCCACCTTTGGGCAGGGAACCTTTAGCTCAAACTCAAGAACCTTTGAACTTGCTTCATGGTGTAGTTGAACCATCTCTCTCATGGGTACTTCAACCAGATATGTCCCTTGATAGAACTCTTTCTATCTCATGTCATCTAGGTAATGCGATCTGTCATAACCCACATTGCATCTTGACCTTCCTTGGTATAGGGGAGACTTATCACCACATCCATAGTGATGAACTCCCATTCCCGCTCGGGAACTCTTTATCCTCTATATCAATGCACTGGGTAACTGATGCTCATCCTTCACTTTCTGTCATGCATGGCAACAGATCACACGCAACCTCATCTCCAACATTCATAATACTACTACCACTCATTATCACAGTAATACCATGGTGTAAGGTGATCTCAACATCATTATTTCTTATATGTCATGATTTCTCCAGATCGATTCCTCAGAACCCAAAACCATTCTCATCAGGGTTTTATTACCTTCTGACCCAAAGAAGTGCATTTAAGGTTCTACCACCATCCTTTCATTGCATCAAGGACCAAACTGGCTAATCAATCAACCATTAACTGATCTCATTACATTAGTGTTAGCCAATCATATCTTCCTTTCCAAACTTAGGGTTAGTCTAACAACCGAACTAGGCAGATATATCTCAACCAAATCATCGATTACCACCTCACCTTCTTATGCATTAGGTAATGTTGATGACATACACCTTCTTGTATGCCACTTATTATCTCATCTTAGCCCTAAGTCATTCTTCATCAAGAACATTCTGAGCTTCTTCCTTTGGTTTTTGAACTCAACCTAATATAACTCATAGCTCATGCTAAAAACATCCTTATAAGATAACTACTTTATTTCTCTTTAGCATTTGCAAACCATCCATGTATAATTCACTTTACCAGGGTATGTTATCTTATCCGTCCTCATACCTCATAGCAATGTTCCAACTCACATCATCTTTTATCCTTGGTGTATGGCATGCGTACTGTCCTATCTCTCACTCCCATAACAAGAGGAAATAAGCATTTGGATGCAGTCCAAATATAGAGTTCTTCTTATTCCAAGAGTAGAGATGGTACATACCACCTTGCCAGTACACCTTTAAATCTAAGTTGAAACGTGCCACATATGTCTCAACATCACATTCATCTTGATATCACATTTACTTCCATGGAAAACTAGTCTTGAAACTACTTGGTCCAAACACAATCCTTGGTCACCTCCTCTACGTCCATGGGGATACCGACACTTTTGGGGTCTTCCCTCTTCCCTTATGCATCCAGAGAGTTCCCTATTCATCTGCCCTTTGGGTCCCATGAGTTCATGAAGGTGATCAATCTCCTAACACATGGCCCTTAGACAATGATAGATGTTACCTCCCGACCCTATGGTCATGTGCAACAAGGGAATTAGGAAACTTCTACTTCCATCGGTCTTATCCCCACCTGACCCTAGGATAGACTTAGGATTATCATATAGTACATGTCCAACTTAGAACCTTACCCAAGCCTTCATCATATCTCTTTCTACATTCATGGGCTGACTTTTATCTGTTCATAGGGATCATGGCAACCTGCCTACCCTGGTCAAGCCCCATACCGGTTACCTCCATGGTAACACATCCACATGCACTTAGAGATGGTTATCTATGGGTCTATAGGTTCATCCTCATACCATGTACTTTTCACTTAGCCTCTCAAGATCCTATGAGACCTTTTTAGGTTAACTCAAAAATTGGTGTTTTCCCTTAAAAAGGGTCCCTCTCCCAGGATGGGAGGAAACTATCTCTAGACAACACGGTCACAACCACCCTTAGGTATAGGGTTTACATCCATATGCTTAACCATAGTAAGCTATTAAGGAACAAGATGACCACCTACTACACCATGTTGGGTCATACTTGTCCTCAACACTGGATCACGATCATACATTCCCATGTCATCCACTTAGTCGTGAGGGGTTCATCAAACATACCCTTAACTTAAGGGGTTTACTTTACCTCTACACATGAGGAGTATCATGCTCGAAACTATAGAGACTCAAATCTCATCATGAGCATCGGATACACTGCTTCCCCCCTTAGGCCTAGGAACCCTAGGTTCTCCTTTGGGTATCCAACTACATGCTCAATCTCTTAACCACGAATCAAGCATGTCCAAGGTATGTCATGTACTCCCATGATCCTTTTATATGAACAACACCTCAGAGTTGAGTCCTCCTCAAGAACAACCAACTAGGTATAAAGCCTCACAACTCACTACTTAAACCTCCTCAGGGACTAAGGCACTCTTTGTATCCACTTAGCAGGTAAACACCTATACCATAAGCACATAGGTACCAGAAGAATTACTCTCTCTAGGGTTTGGTTCCTATAAAGGAAACCAAGATATCATCAGCCTCCAGGAAACCACTATCATCCACTTAGGTCGCATCATCCTCGACTCCCCACCTTTCCTCATATCTCGGGGTCTAGGTTTACAACCTTCTTGCTTGGTTTCCTTCTCTCTCTCTAACCTTACAACCAACCTCACCATTAGAGGTCCTCTCTTCATGAAGGATCAACCTCAAAAGCATGCCCCTACCTGGATGAAGCCTATGTGCAACTTATGTTCGCTCATGGTTACCCATAGCTCTTTATGCTGATCTCATAAGCTATCCTTCATACTCACCTGGTCAGGGTCTCAACCTATTGCTCACACTACTGATACATAATTTGGGTGACTAATATGCAATGCACATGGGGTTTCCATAGGTTCTTCACTAACCTCTTCATTGAAGGAGCCATCCTTCACTCCAACACGTACGACCCTTTCTAGGGTTAGGTCATCCAAGGTTCATAGCTCATATGGCATCCAAAGGCATACCCACACACTAGGTCCAACTCATCATGCCATCTCTCTCTCTAACCTTCACTTAGGGTTAGGGTTAACATCATCCTCAGAGGATGTGCCAGGTCTCTACTTGCAATGAAGACCTCTATCTCCAGGACTAACTCTCTTTACTTATCCTCCAGATAATAAGTTCTAGCCTCAGGTCTCTTCTGAGGACATGACAACTTATGTCATACGACCTAAGCATGCATCTATTCTTTAGTTTGCGCTTAATCTATTAAGCTTATGTCCATGACATCTTATTTACATGCTTTTCATTAATTTGGTGGAGGATTCCTTAGACCTTATTAACCTTACCCATACCTTAAGAGGGTGAGGAGAAGAGAGAAAACCCTAATCCTTAAGGTCCTTAATAGAAACTGTGATGAGGAGGGATGAATGAGATGAGAAAGCCCTAAAGGTATCTTATTTCGGTTCATACCCTAAGACTTTGGCCAGGAAGTCACACGGATCCGGGAGTCCTCATATTTCGACTAGCGGTGCAGAGGAAAATATTTCCAGCCCCCGGTCGTGATCCTTTTCTAGACACCTCCATCTTTTGGATAATCCTCTAATAACTCCCTTGGGTTCTATGGATTTTGTAAAATTTAATAATTATTAATGGTTAACTGAGGAACCTATGCTCTGATACAAAATGTTATGACCCCACCTTCCGATAACCCCCAATTAAGGGAGACCAAGAGGTCGAAGCCGCACCCATAATTTCCGGATCAAAGGTTCGGCAATTAACCATGAACAATTATTAAATTTTAACAGACGAAAATGAAAAGTTGTAAGAAAATAAACTGTTGCATGCCTTTTTTTTCCTGAAACCTTGGATCTCTAAACTTCTATCCACTTAAGGATTCTACTCTAACTAATCCTCCTTGTATTTTACTTTATGTATTTACCAATATGACGATTTACTGTTTGTTCTTTTGGCTTGTACCTAAAATGCCGACAAACAAAATGTCGGTCAACCGAAGATGGTATGTGGGGGAAATAATAATCATGCAATTATTCTTAACAATGTATTGTAGCCAATTACCATTTAACAAACAAGTTTACATTTTAAATATAACTATGCGATCCATGTGTACCCTATCCCCTGCGTTGTCCCTGCAGTGGACCTGGATACTACCTTCCTTATGGTAGATCCCCATTATACCCCTCATGATTTCACCTAACAGGTGAATCAGTTTCTAGGGCTGAGTCACATGGCACTACCCGTAGGTAGCCCACTCCTTAACTCAAGGCAAGCTAAGAGTCTCATGCCACTACACATGTGTAGCCCAGTTTCTAACTCATGATAGCCAAGACCTTGCTCTAGGTTATCCCTTTTAGCCCTTGCATAGCCACAGGGGTGGACCCGGATCTAAGCCAGTTATATACATATGTTTAAAGTGATAGTCATAGTCACTCTATAGTTGCATGAAATAAAAGAATCCAACATTTCATTTCAAGGAACCGATAAAACCTCAACAAACCCTCGGAAAACTAACTTCGAATATTCATAAGTGTAACCACATACCTTTGATTGCAGATTTGAGACAGAATTATCCAGAACAGAGAAATCCCAATCAAGAAAAAAATTATGCATAGAATCCTGAAATAAATATACCAATTTCCTTTTAATAATATTTATCCAATATCATCATATTCCCTAGGATTTCTATTCCAATTTTTAGGGTTTCCTTGGAAATTAGGTTTTCACTTCATCTTTTATTATCTTAAACCCTAATTTTATATCATTACTTATAAACCCTAATTATCTCATCTATTCTTCAACATTAAGATTATCGTAACAACATATAACCCTATTTCCATATTAAAGGCACATTAATCATTAATTAATTTCATTAAGATTCTTTTTCATTAAAGCTACTATTTTTATCCTTTTAATCCATGACAAGATCATTATGTGCATCTATCATTAATTCAAAGTTCATTAGGGTCTAATTAACATATGAACTCATTTTGCCATCAATACTACACTTTATTCATGAGAAAACCCTAATTACTACATTTAGGGTTTTTATCCATGATTAGGAACTTTAAAGCTCGAAATAGATTAGAACCATCATATAACAGAATATTTTCACATTTTTCAAATTAAATATGATCTTATCCTCTTTGACCCTAAATTAGGGGTTTTAAAAACTTAATCATTCTTATATGGGGTAAAAACCCTAAATTATGCAATTTTACATCTAGATCAGGTTCGAATCTAACATTATCATTCAACAGGTTATTAATACTTCAACTAACCCATTAAGCATACTAGATTCCACCCTTAATCACAAATAGGGTTTTTAACTTAACTTTAATGTATTTTTCATGAACTTATAGTACTTTTGCAATTAGGAACGGAATCCATCTTTAATATCATTTTTATTGGATTCCTCTCGTTCTCCTGATCAATTTTCATATTTTATTCGTACTAATCTGAGCTACCAATCTTTAGTTATGAAATTTGCAAAATCACTTACTTTTGGGCCAATCAGAGCGCGCCACTTGTCCTGCTCCATGCAACGTTGCCTTGTAAGTTGAAATTATAACCAAATTATGAAACAACCCTTGACTTAAGGATCCGTTCTTTGGCACGCTGAGGGGTAGCACGGTCAAACGCCGCCTGTGCCTTCTTCTTCCTCGGATCTGCAGTAGTAGCGCTGCCCTAGCTGCGATAGAGCAGCTTTTGCGCGGCTCTGGCTTCCCATTCAGGACCCAACCTTCACCGGAAGTGCATCCCCTACCTCCGTCACCCCTTGACGCACCTAGGGCACCATCCAGTTCGTGGCCCAGACGGTCGGCTTGAGCGCTCCAAGCCTACGACACGTAGCAGGCCTGTTCTCCTCCTACTAGCATTGTGCGAGTGCTAGGGCTCGGGGATGATGGACGAGCTCTTCTCTGGTGATGTGGGTGCATGGCGCTTCCACCGCAAAAGCTTTCTATGGTCCCTTATTGCTCCAAGGGTTACATTACCACTCCACCCACCTTGACTAGGGTTTTCACGTTGAGAAAAATACGAAGAGTGTGGGATCTCTTTTAACTTCGAACCAGGGGTTCCACCCCTTTTATAGGGGAGTATGTCCTCGCCCTAAGATGCCCACATAAAAGGAAACGAGTCCTCTCCTATTAGGAATCCTATTCCTATAATGAGAAACAAGTCTCTTTATCTCTCTTAAAAGATCCTCTTGATATTCATTATCCTTGAGATATTAGAATTTCAAAAATATCTTCTATTATCTTCTTACTACTTGCCCTTTTTATTCAATGGTCAGGAAATTCTATTTTCATTTAATAGAAAATTACTTCCTTTTTATCAATATCACAACATTCATCAATAATGCATTACATTATCCTTTTATTTGAATTTATTGGTATTTTATCTTTCTTTCCTCTTTATTGGGACTCGTTGGATCCCAAGAGACTCTATTATTTCGAAATCCTTTTTATTGGACACTCATTATCCTTCTAGATGCATCTAAATGCATTATTTTCACATTATCTTGTTTATTTCTTATTAAAATATTTCCTTTTTAGGATTTCTCTTTTATTTTCCTTATTGGTATTCCTTTTATCATTAGGAATCATTGGGATACAAAAATCCACAAAGGATCACTCAATTATACCCTTTTCCACTTATTTCCAACACTTTAACATTATTTTCAATTTCTTTCTTACTAAAGAAATACTTAATTAATCTTTTCTTTTCTTATTGCTTTCTGTTTTTTTGCAACTTTGGACTCCTTGGAGCCCAAGGAACCCAAGAGGCACGAAATCCATCCTTGGATTACATCTCTTTGCCTTCTAGAGGTTTCTACCTCTTTCTTTTTCTCAAATATTCAATTATTCATTTACTAATTTAATTTTCTTGTTATTTGGGCCCAATAGCCAATAAAGCCCACAACACAATCATCAAGGCTATTGTAAATGAAATCCATTTATTTGAATCAAATTATACCATTATTTGTTCAAATATATTTAATAGGATAAATTACATTTCTCACTAAAAGAACCAAAAATTTGGGGTTGTAACACTACAACTACTATCCAATCTTTCGATCCAACTACTCTCCAAGCTACTCTTCTTTAGCACAACGATCTTGACGACACCACTGACGACCATCTAAAAATATGTGGTGACCCATGAGGTGAGACCCATGTCCTAGCGAGAGATACAACTCTCAATCAATGGTTATTGATTATAGTAGATATATCATTAGACAAGTTAGAAAATTAAGAAGATTAATTAGATATAACAAACTAAGTTACTCAAGAAGGTTAATATGATTAAGTAAGATAAAAAAGTAAGCATATAAACATACATGACTAGGAGGTATATGATGGAATAGGTAAGACTATTGCCTACTAAAGAGTCAATTTATCTTACTGCACAAATAAGTGGTATAAGAAATGAGGGAAGGGTTAACATCCAATGTGAATCATGTTTAACCCTAAGAAGATATACTAAATGGATGTATTACATTTTTATTAAGACCTGGGGAATTTGAGGTATATCGAACAAATTCCAACTGACCGCTACTAAGTCAAACTTAGTTCTGTACAAGATCTAGGATAGACAAAATCCTAAGATCTTATTCATCCTCAGTCAATACAAGTACGCCACAATGACACCTAAGGTCAAGTTGCAAAACAACTTTGTCCACCCTTGGTATATAGGTCACGAAATTAGTGAACATCCTAGTCTTTCCTTAAAAAGGTCACAGTACTAGTGAAACCAAGGTATACAAAACCCAAACATACAAGCTACAACCACAATTGTCCTCATTCATAAGTCATATATTGAGTCATAACCATCAGAGATACAACCTTGACTGTTCCCATTTTGAGGTATGAGCACAACCGTCCTTGTAAAAATACATATACTCAATAGTATATGACTTTGAGAAACCATAAGAGAAATACTTGTTTCACCATCTGGCAGATACGAACACTGGAATGGATCTATGACAGAAGGCACTACATGATAAGGGTTTCCGTTGATTAGATAATGCAAACTGGGTGAGCTAAGACTAAAATTGGGTTTTATCAAAGTAAATAAAAATATTTATTATCTCTACCTCTTCAAGGAGGAAAAATTAAAGTCCACACTATAATTCGAATTAGTATTTTTTTATGTTATTTAGAATACAAACTGTAAAAGAGTTCTATAAAACAAGTGTAGTTTGCAACTTTAGAAGAAATGAAACGTGTGAAACATAATATTCATCACATCTAACATGATTATATTTCACTATCATACATGTAGCCATATTTATCGTCAAACCATCATAGGATACAAATCCTTGTCACGTCATATAGAGTACAACACCTTAATTAGTGCACAAAGCCATGTCCATGGTCATAATACCATCCACATCATTCCCTGTAAGGACATAGTTATATTTCCATGCCTTATCCAAGGCTCATCATACTATCACCATACATGTGTGACATAAGTTTGGTATAACATTACATATAAGAGTCATGATGTTCATATGACATCAATTTGAGGTTACAACAACATAGAGAGAGAAAGTACCCCATTATCATACTAATCACATGAGAAATTATCTATCATCCTCACTTATTTGCATTAGGGTTAGTTTCATCAAGGTAAGTGAATTAGGGTTTTAGTACAAAAATTAAAGATAATTCCTAATTGTTATCATCTCCATGAATCATGAAAGCACTTACGTCAAACATCACCATCATAAGGTCAATAAAACATGAAGACCAAAAAGATTAAAAATCTTCATTGACCACTAAGGGTGAAAGATGTGATCAATCACTAAGGATCAAGGGGATTTACAAACACTAGGGTTACCAAACATTGGCAACCAACAAACACGTATGACTTCATTGACCACTAAGACACAATTTGTTATTGGAAACCACATAGGATATTTCATTCTTAGAGACCACATACATCAAAATTCAACAACCCATCAAGATAGAGGAAATCTTGGTGACCATTAGAAATCCAAAATAGGTAAGTTGTCACTAGAAACTCAGAATGTCGTCATGTTGCACCTTTTAAAGTGGGAGATCAACTCAAAACCTTAATTAACAACAATCATGAGAGAGAGTGAAAACCAACATTCTCACAAGAAATCAAGGATCAAAACTTACATGACCAAACAAAGATTGGGAATCAAAGTAAGGTTCATTCAAGGTGTCATTCTACTAAAAAATATCATATAATCACAAACCCTAGGTGACGATGTCATATTTTTACTTAGAACAACATTATCAGGTAAGATCATGTGCATGAAAGATAAAATTAAGCAATAATAATGGAGAAAGCTATATAACTCGCCTTAGAGTTGATGTAGGAACTCCAAAAAGCAAAGTAGCTTGAAGAAGAAAAGTAGGAACCCTATCTTGAGCACTCATCTCGGTCAATCTATACTCTTCTCCAAAAACAGAACAAACCCTAGGTCAAGGAAGCAAGTAAGAGACGTTCTTTAAGCTCTTACTCAAGCACAACCATGGAACACCATTGTTTCGGCCAAGAAGAGAAAGATGAAGGGTAGGGAAGCAAGAAAAACGAAGGTGCAAAGATATCTTACATACCAAGACCAAGAAGAAGAGTAAGGTAGCACCAAATGATCATAAAAAGGTAGATACAAACCCAAATTCCACATGTAAGGGAGATCAGCCCCCCTTATTCAACCTTGAATTCCTCCTTCATAACCAATAAAGAGTGAAAGATCTCTAAGAGAAAGGAAGGTAAAGATAGATAAGATTAGGTGTGTAAAGAGATTATTTGCATGTAAAGAGAGACATTTATAAAACTTAGGTATTGAGAGAGGGAAGAGGGATTAGGTGTCGTGCTAAGCTTGCCATGTGTCCAAAAGATCTCATCCATGCAAGAACCAAACTCATCCATGAAACTAGGGTGTGACCCCACAAAGAAAAACCATTAAAGAAGGTGGTCCAAAAAATCAAGCAACTGCAAAACTGAGATGTTGGAAAGCAAAGAGACCAGAAAAGCAAATGATCACTAACACTAGGTGATGTTGATGGCCAAAATAAATGAGGAACCTCATCGACCTCCAACTGTAGGCAGAATAAGGGATTCTCATCAAATGCCAAAAACTAAGGCAAAAGGAAAACTTGACGATCGCCAAAAATAGGTCTCATCGGTCAAGACACTTCAAGGTCAATAATCAACTTATGTCACCCATTCAAACCCTAATCTCAATATGAGATGTCACTGATGCGCTCCCGCCAATGGGTGTTACACGCTACTCAATTGGAGTTATGAATAGATGCAACCCCATAGAAGGAAGCACATGATGGATTCACTTTTTATATTTATAAACCTAACTAACACACCTACTTCTACTAAAACATCTACACCCACAAGTGCACGGGGTCATATCGTAGTATAGGAAGGTGGAAAGTATAGGGTCGATCCATAGGGAAAAGAGGGGGCACTAGAGATAGGTTTATTTTCACTAGGTTCCTACTGTGGGGACTAGGGTTAAGGGTTTGAAGGTTGATTTGATTGTTAAACTATTATGGACAAACAAGCAATTAAAGGCAAGAATGAAATCTAAGTTAATCTTAGGCTAGAGTAAGGCTAAACAGGCAAGAATGGATTAAGCTAGGTATGAAAAGGCAAATTACAATAAGGCAAGTAAGAGGGAAGCAAAAGAGAAATTAAAGAGCTAAACTAACATGAACAAGGCAAGAAAAAAGTGAGAAGCTAACTAAGGAAGGAACGAACTAACTAAGCTGAACAAGCACAAAACTAGGGTTTTAATCAATAAAGAGAGGTACGGACTGTTTAGGGGTATGAACTTATCACTTAAGTTGGGGAGTGACATATGAACATTATGATTCCATTTAGATTATCCAAACAAAACTACAAGTTAGAGTCTAATGAATTAACCTAAGCTACTAACTGGTCATGGATATACTAGGTTGTGTATAGGGGAACTAGTACCTAACACCTCCTACTACCCTTACGAGGCTCAATTGGGTTAGGGATTAGGTTCAATTCAATTATAGTCTAATCAAGTCTAGGTTTCTATATTAGGCATTCTTAGGGCAGTTAGGGGACAAGGGTAGTAATGGGGAGGTGAAATTAGGGTTTTGGACCCCAATTTCCCCACATTCTAGCCTTGAGAAGGCTCCATGCTAATTGCACTAGAATTATCTAATCTAGCTACTTAGATCTCTCACTTAGGTTTAGGGAGATTGATTAGGATTTAGGAAGATGGGAGACAACCTAGGGATCCAAGAATTGGACCTAGGGGCAAATCCCAAAATTCACGAATATAAGCAATTTGCCTACATTCCTAGGTGATTTCGCACACAAACCAACAAGCAATTCATGGTGAATGAGATGCAAATAGAATATAATCATTAACCAATGGAATTACAATGTTTACATGTCATTTCCCCCCAACATGGTATCAAAGTAACATAATTTCCCCCAAACAGCCCACCCAAGGGGCCTAGCTACTCATAACAAAGCAAAATGAAAAAAGAATGGAGATAACCATTGAGCTCAGTGTAGATGAGGAATCTCCTCTCACCAGCTGCTGGAGGGATGTCCTCCTTCTTCTCCTTGGATGGAATGGTGTGGAATTATGGAGGGAAGTGGATGGAAGTCTTAGATATGGGGGGTTATGTGGTGGAAATGGTGAAATGGAGTGGATTTGAGGTGGATATGGAGTGGAATGGAGTGGGTGGCGATTTGGGGAGCTAGGAGGGGGTAGAAGGTAGCTACTCTCGTGTCCCAGCCACCACCTAGATATATATAGGTGTGGGGAGGAAGCACTAGGTCAAGTAGGGGCAAAATGGGTAAAGCAGTGAAAACTAGGTGGGTTTTGTGAGTAGCACGGTCGTGGTGCGTCACCAATGCCGTGGTGGGTAGGGTAGACCACGAACGTGGTGGATGGGCATGGTTGTGGGAATTAAAAAGTGGAGATCACAAGGAGGTGTACATGGATGGCCATGTCCGTGAGGGGTCACCACGGTCGTGGTGGGAACCTATGGCCACAGGCATATTGATCACCACAGCCATTTTGGCCATATTCATCAAATTTTGAGAGTTACATTGATTTTTTGTGCTTGGGGCATGTCCACCACGACCGTGGTGGAGTACCACGGCCGTTTTGGTGTCCCTCCCATGCCCTTGAGCATTGAACTTGATCATCCATGGAGGGTATTGCTTCAAAACATTCTTTGACAACTTGGGGTAGGTTGGGTGTGGTATTGGCCTCATTTTGTGCTCCTCCATGCCTGAGGAAAACCTAGATTGGACCATCTTCTTTCCATGCCATCAAGTAGTGGACAAAGTACCTATGAAACATGCAAAAAAGCCTCCATAAGTGCATTTGATAGAAATAAGCATATTGGGGGAAATAACATGTAATCTAGCAAGCATATAAGTGAATGAAATTCAATATGAAACAAGATGAAGCCCTAAAATAGGTCTGAATCACCACCCTAAACTTAAAACATACGTGTCCTCAAGTATGCCCCAACTCAATCTCTCTACAAATTTTCACAGTCAAGACATGACAAATGCAATGTGAAAGGTGATTACTACTTAATGGGATAAAAAAAATGACTAGGTGCATGCATTCCACCTCTCTCCTATCCTACTTTCACAAACCAATCATGAAAAGAGCACAAAGCATATGAACTTCAAATATAGTGCATAGAATACACAAGCTATCCATATTTCTTTCATGTAGTTCCGGGTAGACCGTTTCATAATGGCATTAATCAAGGATGACTAGGAGTGTTGTTTCACCTTCATGCTTTCAACCTTATGTTTCAAATCACACCAAATGACCCATGTGGTTGTAGAAAAGGGAAATATAAGCTAGGTTTGATGTTTCCTAGCTCATTGGGTATGAAAATGGAAGAAAGGGTTGTGGTAAGATTTTTGGAGTGCTATTACATAGATCACTCATCTTTTCTTTATTTGAATGCTTTTAAATAGGGGCATCCTTTTATTTTCCTTTTGCATTTTTTTTCTTTGCCCTTAGGGTAGGTAAGGCATATGGTGATGGGAGTGAAGTAGTGAGATGTAGATGTAACCATCCCAAACATTAGGAGGTGGCCATGGCTAATATGTGAACTTTGGCATCCTTTCATGAGGCGGAGGGGTAAGAAGATGGTGAGTGAATAGTCAGGTCAAAGAGGGGTCATTGGCGTGATTCTTAACATAAGGTCTCCTGCATGAAAATTAATCCAACACTTCATGCAACAATGTCACACCACATGAATGAATAGCATGAAATTAATACTTCAATCAAGTGATTTCGTAGACACTAAGCGCTCATAGCTTGCTCAAGTCACAAATCAACCAAATCATTCACAAACACAAGAGAGGTGATGCACATGTAAAAAGTCGAGAATTGATACCATTTAGCAATAAATAATGATAAGTCACTTGCATTTGTCAAAGGTAATCATTTTTACTCAAAACAATAGAGATTGGGTGAGAACACACTTTTTAGACAAGAAATCTCAAATTTGGGCAAAATAGACCAAAATGGTGCCAAATTGCCTTCAATCACATCTAAGCCTATATTATTGAACTTAAACTAGTAAACAAGCAAATACTAGCTATCACATGCAAGAATTACCAAAAATTTGCTTGATATGCAATGCATGGCAAGAAGAGCAATTTTTTTTTGAAAATTATGCAAAAATTGCAAGAAAGTAAACTACATGACATGAAAGTATGCAAAGTAGTAAATATGACTAAGGTATATAGAAAAAATAAGAGGACAAAAGTGGATGTGGTAGGTGAAATGCAAAGTGAAATTAGGGCATATCTGCCCTACCACCCCAAACTTTTGAATCATGTTGTCCTCAACATGATCCTAGAGTTTAGGATGATAAGGTAGATGATCATGGCTCTCTCGAGGCTCTAGCGGTGTTCCTCCCTGTGGTGGAGGATATGTGTAGTAGCTGCCACACTAATCTGCCTTCAGTGGATGAAATTAGTCTGCAGCACAGTCGTGCTGGCTTCAGGTTGCACGGTCATGCTACTTTTCTCAAATTTGCTTATGAATCCAGGGACTTGATGTGTTTTTCATGCAAATGACCACAGTCATATTAATGTTCCATGACCGTGGTGGTCCCTGTAGATTCTACTCTCAAAATGAGGAACATCAAACAGTAAAAAACATGACCCAAAGTGATTTTTCTTTGAATCCTTCTCTCAATTGTACTCAAATTTCTTTCATTTCACCCTGTTACCACATGCACATCTTAAAACTAGACAAAAACTATTAAACAAGTGTGTGTGTATTTTCTAGGAAAGTGTAAAAACAAATAAATTGTATCAAAAAGTGAAGGTTGGGTCAAAATTTGCCAAACCTATGTGGGTTGCCTCCCACAAGTGCTAAATTTCATGCCTTCAGTCAGGCTTCTTGTTCTTTCACCATCAACCATTGTACAAAAGCAAAATGTTTATTCCCCCTCATAGGCAATCCTCTCAAATGCTTTCCTTGATTGATATTCCTACCAAGGGTCATGCAAGCTTCTTGAGTGCTTCTCAACAATTTCCTCTCCTTGGGGATCATCATCATAGATCTTAGTCAGCCGTAAGGCCTTCAGTAATATCATGCCATAGTTTCTCTCTCTCTTGAGAAATGGTTCTTCATAGGCATCAAAGAGGGGGGGTTCAATCATATGGGACACTTGCAAATAAGGACTTTCTAGCAAGGGCTCTTCACTAAGATCTTTGTAAACTTGATTCCCTCCCTTGATAATCTTCTCAACAACCTTGTCACACCCCATGATTGAAACCATATCCATTTGCTCATAGGAAGTAGGGGGAGCATTAGACAGTTGTGGTGGTGGCATTGTTGTTAATGGCCTTTAGAATTGAGGTGGAGGAGGGAATTGAGGTTGGAAGGTGAAATGGTGGGAAGGTTGTGGCGATGGAGGTGGTGGGGGTGTGTAAGGCTTAGGATAGCCTTGGAGGTAGGGTGGTGGAGGAAATGGATGGGTTCGTGCATCTTGGCCTTCCATCTTGTCTTCCTCGAATGGCTTGTCACATGCACAAAGCACAACCAAACAAAAGAGAACAAATTAGTAAACCAATATACACAAAGAATGCAAAGAATGATGAATAAAGAATAGCAATGATGATGGTAGTAGGAAAAGTCAAAGAAAAACTAACTAGCTAGGCTGAGTGCCTCTAATCCCTGGCAACAGTGCCAGAAAGCTTGTTGCGCTCCCGCCAATGGTGTTACACATTACTCAATTTGGAGTTTTAAATAGATGAAACCACGTGGATGGAAGCACATGGTAGGGTTCACTTTTTAAATTTATAAACCTAACTAAAACACCTACTTCTACTAAAACAACTACACCCGCAAGCGCACGGGGTCGTGTCGTAGTATAGGAAGGTGGCAAGTATAGGGTTGATCCACAGGGAAAAGAGGGGGCACTAGAGCTAGGTTTAGTTTCTCTAGGTTCCTACTGTGAAGACTAGGGTTAAGGGTTTGAAGGTTTATTTGATTGTTAAACTATTATTGACAAACAAGAAATTAAAGCCAAGAATGAAATCTAAATTAATCTTAGGCTAGAGTAAGGCTAAATAGGCAAGAAAGGATTAAGCTAGGTATGAAAAGGCAAATTACACTAAGGCAAGCAAGAGAGAAGCAAAAGATCAATTAAAGAGCTAAACTAACATGAACAAGTCAAGAACAAAGTGAGAAGCTAACTAAGCAAGGAATGAACTAACTAAGTTGAACAAGCACAAAACTAGGGTTTTAAGCAATAAAGAGAGGTATGGTTTGTTTAGGGGTATGAACTTATCACTTAAGTTGGGGGTGACATATGAGAATTATGATTCCATTTAGATTATCCAAACCAAACAACATGTTAGAGTCTAATGAATTAACCTAAGCTACTAACTGGCCATGGATATGCTAGGTTGTGTATAGGGGAACTAGTCCCTAACACTTCCTACTACCCTTTCGAGGCTCAATTGGGTTAGGGATTAGGTTCAATTCAACTAGAGTCTAATCAAGTCTAGGTTTCTATATTAAGCATTCCTAGGGTAGTTAGGGGCTGAGGGTAGTAATGGCGAGGTGAAATTAGGGTTTTTGACCCCAATTCCCCCACATTCTAGCCTTGAGAAGGCTCCATGCTAATTGCACTAGAATTATCTAATCTAGCTACTTAGATCTCTCACTTAGGTTTAGGGAGATTGATTAGGATGTAGGAAGATGGGAGGCAACCTAGGGATCCAAGAATTGGACCTAGGGGCAAATCCCAAAATTCACACATATAAGCAATTTGCCTACATTCCTAGGTGATTTCACACACAAACCAACAAGAAATTCATGGAGAATGAGATGCAAATAGAATATAATCATTAAAAAATGGAACTAAAATGTTTACATGTCATTTCCCCCCCAACATTGTATCAAAGTAACATAATTTCCCCCAAACAGTCAACCCAAGGGGCCTAGCTACTCATAACATAGAAAAATACAAAAAGAAAGGAGATAGAGGAAGAAGTAGCCATGGTGCTTGGTGTAGATGAGGAATCCCCTATCTCCATCTACTGTATGGATTTCCTCCTTCATCTCCTTGGATGGAATGGTGTAGAACGATGGAGGGAAGTGGATAGAAGGCTTAGATATGGGGGGTGTGGTGGAAATGGTGAAATGGAGTGGATTTGAGGTGGATATGGAGTGGAATGGAGTGGGTGGCAATTTGGGGAGCTAGGAGGGGGTAGAAGGTATCTATCCTCGTTCCCCATCCGCCACCTAGATATATATAGGTGTGGGGAGGAAGCTCTAGGTCAAGTAGGGGCAAAATGGGTAAAGCAGTGAAAACTAGATGGGTTTTGTGAGTAGCACGGCCGTGGTGGGTCACCACGGCCATGGTGGGTAGGGTAGACCATGACCGTGGTGGATGGACACGGTCATGGGAATTAAAAAGTGGAGATCATAGGGAGGTGTACATGGCTGGACATGGCCTTGGGGAGTCACCACGGTCGTGGTGGGAACCTATGGCCACGGGCATATTGATCACCACGGCCATTTTGGCCATATTCATCAAATTTTGGGAGTTATAGTGATTTTTGTGCTTGGCGTAAGTCCACCATGACTGTGGTGGAGTACCACGGCCGTTTTGGTGTCCCTCCCATGCACTTGAGCATTGAACTTGATCATCCATGGAGGATATTTCTTCAAAACATTCTTTTACCACTTGGGGTAGGTTGGGACTGGTTTTGGCCTCATTTTGGGCTCCTCCAAGCCTGAGGAAACCCTAGATTGGACCATCTTATTTCCATGCCATCAAGTAGTGGACAAAGTACCTATGAAACATGAAAAAAAGCATCCACAAGTGAATTTGATATAAATAAGCATATTGGGGGAAATAACATGTAATCTAGCAAGTATAGATGTGATTGAAATGCAATATGACACAAGATGAAGCCCTAAAATAGGGATGAATCAGTCACCACTCAAACTAAGGTGTGACAAGGTTCCATAAAGCTCAACTATAACCAACATGATATGGAAACATGTGAGGCACAATGAGATTGTGAAAACTTACAAGACAGACCCTGTATATGGGTAAATTGCAATGAAGTCTAAAACTAGCACATATCTGTATAATTAGCTCAAATTGTGTCCAAACTGGATCAAACTTAAAACCCAAGTTTGTAGCATGATATAAAAGCACATCGCAAGGTTTGAATAAGGTTTTACGAATATAATTATGATAAAATATCATGTTTAACCAAAAAAGTAAGGCCAAGGGTCGTACAACCATAAACCCCTAACAAGGATCTTGCCCCCAAAATCCTATGCAAACAAAGATGGGTACTTCTTACTTATCTCATCCTATAACTCCCAGTGGCCTACTCCACACCATGTCAATGCCACAAAACCTTGACTAAGACTATATCCTGCTTCTTCAACTTCTTAACCCTCTTATCCAAGATCAACACAAGACCCTCAAAATATGACACGTTCTCCTCCAACTCAACCTCCACTGGCTACAATGTCAACTCTATATCATTGTGACACTTCCTCAACATGGAGACGTGGAATACGTAACGCAACCTATCATAAGTCCAATTTCTATACCACCCTCCCAACGCGTGCCACAACAGGGTAGGGTCAAGCCAACTTACCCTTCTTACCAAACGTCAACACGCCTTTCCAAGGGGAAACCTTGAAATATGCATAGTCTCCAACTTGGAATTCTAACAGTCTAATATGGTTATCAGCGTATGACTTTTGTCTATCTTGGGCTGCCTTCAGTTGTTGTTGTAGTACTTTGATCTTATCAGTAGTCTGATGTACTATATCAGGACCCAAAAGCAGATACTCACATGTTTCATACCAAAAAAATGGTGACTAACAACGCCTCATGTATAATGCTTCATATGGTTCCATGTCTATGCTCCTCTAACAACTGTTGTTGTAAGATAACTCTATCAAGCTCAGGTGAACATCCCAACTACCAAGGAAAAGCAAGACATAAGCTCTCAACAGATTCTCCAAATCTTAATGGTCCTCTCAGACTGACCATCTGTCTGTTGTTGAAAGGTTTTGTTAAACCTCACTTGTGTCCTCATAGTTGTATGTACACATTCCAAAAAATGATTTGTGAACTATGGAACTCTGTCACATAATATGGTAATTGGAATACCATGCAAACAAGCTATCTCATCAACATATAACAATGCCAATTTTTCAATTATATATGTCACGTTGACGGACTAGATGTGAGCTAACTTGGTCAACCTGTTAACTATCTCACAAATGGAATAATGACCTTTTTTTCCCAGGAAGACCAATAACAAAGTCCATTTTAATATTAACCCATTTCCATTGTGATATCAGTAAAGATTGCCAAGTTTCCACAGGCTTCTAATGCTCTACCTTGACCTGTTGACAAACTGGACATCGGACAATGAACTCTGCCACATAACGCTTCATACCTGGACACCGGTACATATCCTTCAAGTTGTGGTACATCTTGGTATTGTCAGGATGCATTGTGTACATTGAGGAATGAGGCTCCTCAAGAACCATCTTCCTCAGACCATCAACATCTGGAACCACCATCATGTTATGAAAGAAAATTGTCCTATCACATGTCTCATGAAAACTATCACACTTCTTGTTTCCAAACTCTACCCAGATGTGATGTATCATGGTATCATTCTATTGCTTATCTCTAATATGTTGCATCAAGTTGAGCTTCTCCTGTAACTATGCCAATAACGATGCTAACAAGGAAACCTCCAACTAAACATTCATCTGTAAAAGTGACACCAACATGTCCTTCTTATCACACACCAAAGCATGTATCTACACCTTGTCTGCAAATGATGATGAATATGATTTCCTACTCAACACATCAGCCACCACATTCGCCTTCCCTAGATTGTAGTTATCATCCAATTATAGTCCTTGATTAGCTCAATCCATCTTCTTTGTTTCATGTTAAGATGTTGCTTCAAGAATATATACTGAAGGTTATTGTGGTCGGTGAAGATCCAACACTTCTCTCCATATAGATATTGTCTCCAGATCTTCAAGGAATGCACCACAGCTGCAAGATCCAGATCATGTGTCATGTAGTTTTCCTCATGTTTCTTAAGTTGTCACAAAGCAAAAGAAATCATATTCTTGACCTGCATTCGCATGCATCCAAAACCGTTCTTCGACACATCACAGAAGACGATGTAACCCTTCCCTTGAACTAGAAGAACTAACACCAGTGCAATGGTCAACTTATCCTTCAAAGGATGGAAGGAATACTAACACTTGTCATCCCAAACAAAAGGAACACCTTTCCTTGTCAAAGGGTTTTTTTTCTATCTTACATTCTTTCCATCTTAGGACACTACATTCAAGTGGATATTATGCAACTGGACATGCATGAATTTGATGCGATCCTAGGGATGGATACCTTGGAGAAGTATAAGGTTGTCTTGGATTGTAGTTCCAAGGTTGTGACGATCTCTGATGAATATGTTTCGTCGATATTCCAAGGATATAGGAAGATTCTTCCTACGTGTTTAGTGTTAGCTATGATAATAGAGAGGATGACGAGACAAGATCATGAGGCTTTCTTGTTTCATGTTATGGATACAAAGCTTAGGAGTCCTAGTATCTATGAGTTATTGGTAGTGAAAGAGTTTGAGGATGTCTTTCGTGAAGAGTTTCTTGGTGTTATCCCTCCTAGAGATTGACTTTAATATCAATCATGTTTTGAAAACACAACCCCTAGAGCAATCACCTTACAAGATGGCACCAGGAGATGCAAGAGTTGAAGAAACAATTGTAGGAGTTGTTAGAGAAGGGTTTCATCATACAAAGCACTTCCGCTTGGTGTGCTCTTGTGTTGTTTGTAAAAAATAAGGATGGTTCCATGAGGCTTTGTATAGATTAGCGATAGCTGAACAAGGTCATGAAAAAGAACAAGTGTTCATTGATGCAGATCTATGACATGTTTGATCATTTGAGAGGTGCCATAATATTCTCTAAGATAGATATGTAGTCTAGTTATCACAAGTTGAGGACTAAGGCAGATGACAATACTCTACATTCATGACTAGGTATGGTCACTATGAGTTTGTGATTATGCCCTTTGGGCTGACCAACACACCAACAACTTTCATGGACCTGGTGAATAGAGTGTTCAAACTGTATCTAGATCAATTTTTGGTAGTGTTCATAGATGATATCTTGATATACTCCAAAGATAACCAGCAACATGAGAAACACCTTTGCCAGACATTGACATTGTTGAGACAACATCAATTGTACGCCAAGTTTAGTAAGTGTGAGTTCTGGTTGATTGAGGAGTCTTTTTTGGGGCATATCATATCTACTAAAGGTGCTCGTGTGGACCCCAAGAAGGTGTAGTTAGTACTGGAATGGGAACAACCTAAAACACTGACTAAAGTTCAATATTTCTTGGTTTTGGATGGTAGAAACAAAAAAGGGGTTTCTAAATGAATAATATGAAATCTACGACAAGAAGGCATATAACAACTACTTATTACCTCTCTGGTGATAAAAGAGTGTGTCGCATGGTTACAACCAAAACAGATACAAAAGAAGATGTTGATAAGTCAGAATGAAAAAGTTCCAACTAACCTATCATGATATATGGATTGACCACTCCCTCTGGGTGACTCATAGCATAGAAATTAGTCGTCTCCTGTTGTTATCCACATCTTCTTCCATCTAGTCTAGAAGATATGTCCAGCGATGACTGACTACGTCCTCTACCTCCACCACTACTGAACAGCTGATATCAAGAACCTCACTGACTCTGCCTCGACTGTTGTGTCACTTCCTCATCCTTTATAGGGCACACCAACCTAATATGCCCCACTTGTCCACACTTGTGACAACTCCTCAAATCATACAATGGCCTAATCGGCCTTCTCACTAACACAGACGATGTGCTGCATGCACCTACTAGCGGAAAACTATGACATTTGTTGTGAGAACCTATTACACTCAATGAGATTACTCAAAACATAAAACACAATCAATCACCAATTAACCACATACCGAAAAATATGGGTAAATTAAAACTAATTTCAACGTCAGAACCCACTCAGAAACATTTTTATAAGAGGCCAACATCTTTCTTATATCCATACTATGCCAAGAATTTGACACAAATTGTTCTATTGCCTTAGCCACAACATATATACATAGAAGAACAATATTTTTATATGCCTCACAACAAACATTAACATGCTAACAAAATTTTGATTCATTTGAAACACCATATACAAACTATTCATGCCCCGACCTGAGAGTATAGGGATGACTCTAGGACACACTAGACATTGAATCAACTTTCTCAAAGATTCATTACTATAGCTCCTCCTTGCTGCTACATGTTTTTTTCATCACTTTCGATTACCTAAAAAAATGTGGCAAACCACAAGGGTGAGACCTAGTCCCAGCAAGAGATATAACCTCCAACAACATTTATTGATTACAACATTTTTAAGTAATTAAAAAATTAAGCAGTTTAATCAGATATAACAAATAAACTCAGCAGCAGTGATTATTAACAAAATACATAAAGGAGCAGATAATAACTATCATCATTAGCCAGACTATCATCCTTTATCTTGTTGACAATATAAGCAATTCAGTAGCATATGCATAGCTAGCATCATGAGCAAGTCTAGTAACATAGAATCTCTGTCATAATGAATGTCTATCCAGATAAGCATAGGTAACAACATTAGCATGTCTAATAGGTTGAACATATCAACATCATAAAAAGAGCTAACAACATAAGAATAAATACTTGGATAAGCATGATCAACATTATATGCGTCTCTAGTTACAAAGGCATGGCTAGCATGCTAAACATAACTAAAAACATGAGATAGCTAGCATCATGATTATAATCAGCAGTAGAAGTATAGTTATCAACATAATCATGACTACTGTATGTACACATCTACAATCTTAAGCATATACATAACATAAGTATATCTACTATCTCTTAATTGCACTAAGCATCATCTTTATGTAAAGAGAACAAACAAGGGTTATCATCCAATGCAAAGCGTTGTGTATAACCCTAAATAGATATGCTATATGACTATATTACAGCTTTTACTAAGCCATGGGGAATTTTAACAGTACCATTCAAAGTCCAATTGACCCCTGTGAAGGGCTATTCGGTTTTGTATAAGATCTAGGAGTGCTAGTATCCTAAGATCTCTTCCGCTCGGTTAGTACGAGTAAAAAGGCAATAACATATCAGTCAAAGTTGCCACCACAATGACATATAGTCAAGATGCTAACCACTAGTTTGCCCTTGGTATACGTCACGGCACTAGAAACTAGGGTATACAAACCCAATCACTGAGGTACAACTGTAGTTGTCCTATAATCACATCATGTTATAATCACTGAGACACGACCGTAGCCGTTCTCAATCACATCAGATGTATGAGGCATGACCATAGCCAACCTCCACAATCTGCATTGTGGATGACAAGGATATATCCTCAACCTACCACCCCCACATACTCAATAGTATGCACTCTGAGTTTCCCTTAGGAATACTCAATTCACCATCCAGCAAGTTCTGACACTGAAGATGGCTCTACGACACAAGGCAGTACATGATTAGAGTTGCACTTGATTAGTTATGCCAATTGGGTGAATTAAGGCTGCATCAAACAAGTGGACATACAAACCCTAATTCACTTCTAGAAAGCATATAAATATCACAACTTTTAAAAGATATAAAATGTGTGAAACATAATTTATAATCTCATCATCACATTGTACTATTCACTTGCCATTTATGAGACCACACTAGTCATCATACTATCACAAGTTATAAATCTTTTTCACAATATCATGGGGTATCAACCCTTATCAACACAAGAGGATTACACTTCATTCAGGGCTCAAACATGCCCAAAGGTCATTAAGACCATCATACTATCACAGGATATAAATCATTTTCATAATATCACAGTGTATCAACCATTATCAACACAAGAGTATTACATCTCATTCAGGGCTCAACCATGCCCAAAGGTCATTAAGACCATCATACTATTCCTGCAAGATCATCATTATCTTTGCATGCCTTATAACAAGGCTCGACAACATCACTTACATATAATACACCAGATTAGCACAATATTGCATTAATGAGCTAGGAGATATTCATAAACAATCATAGCACAATTATATTAACATTAATAACATTCCTTTATTACATCAACATGCAAGGAATCTAGATATGATTAACACTCATCATATTCATAATGCACGTGTTTAGCAAAAGAAAGTATCAACCATGTGACTATGATAACCACCAATTAACACATTAAGGTTATCATGTTAAGGAGGTTATTCCACAATCATTCCATCATATAAGAATGTTAAACATGAATACTCATCTTTATCTATTTGCATTAGAGTTAGGTACAACATGATAAATTATATTAATGTTACTAATCAACACTTATACCCAAACCCTAACTCACGACATCCCCATTGGATCATGAATGCATAAGGTGAAGCATCACCATCACATGACATACTATTATCAAGTATGAACCCACTCATAAATCAAGGTGTAACCATCAGGCTATAGCATACTAGGGTTTCAACAACAGTAACAGAGTACTCCATGATTGCATCAGTCATTCAAGGACTATTCATACCCAATTACATCATTTATTTATATTAAAGCTAGGTATAACAAGCTATACCTCTTTACAGTTACATACCAACACAAGATGATTATCATCCTTTCTATTCATATGAGTGAATAGGTAAGACTACCTTATTAAGGGTAACCCTCCATTTGTTCCATCATCATTCAACCCATATCACCATACCACAATGTCACCCTAAACCATTGGATGTTTGAAAGGTAAGACCATTGGTTGTTTACATTAGTAAACACCTTGGATAAACCACCAAGGAAGTCCTTGATTGGTTCTCTAGAAAGAGTCACCATCTAACCCTTGACATCCCTTGATTAACAACACAAAAAGTTCCATTGAGAGTAGGGTAAAACACACAATTGACTGTTCAGTTAAAACAAGCCATCCATTGTCAACAAGTAAGCTCCTTAAGTTGATCATATAAAGAAAACCATCTAAATCACATTAGTAGGACCAACATATTACATTATCCATAATTCCACTTTATTGGAGGAATAAACATTAGATCTTGACCATTAGGTCTAGTTCATATGTTAAAACCACAGTATAGGTTCGACCATTACATCAAGTGACCCAAGAAACCATTGATCTAAGGCCTAATTGATGCTACAAATATATGATTAACTCATCATAGATTTTGGAGATCTGATACACCATCATTAGTGACCATTAAGTCACCATAGGTTGTTAGATCAACACTATATTCATTAATCATCATCAAATATTAAGCTAATGTCATCCTTGATTGATAACATCAGTAGTGTAACACCCCTCCCTACAGTTTCATACATAACCAGTGGAAGCACAGCCTAATCCCCAAAATTATCCATAATGTGGGGTACTTGGAATATCAGGGAGGGTTGTCACATACATGATCTCATATCAAGAAATAAACAACACTTGGCATTGTTGAAACATAGATTCATACATAAGTTTTTGGAAAGAAAACTACATCATGATTCTAAAGCTACACATATTCTAGATAACATATGAAAGATAGGATCTCCATAGATGGTCATCCCACCAGGAAACAACTTCTAAGGTCTTGAATCTTTAGAATCTTCTCAAGATGTCTCCTTCCCTTTAGCTCCAACGTCTGCGGACATCTTGTCCCCATCCATGCAAAGGAAAAACAAACATGATAAGTAAGCGACATCGGCATGTTATAAAGCATAAAAATAAACTATAAAGGGTAACTTGACATAAACATGGACATACATTTAGCATTAATCATTTCTTTACGTCTTTTACATAAGTAACTTGACTAGAAGTATATGCTCCTCTCTTAATGCCCCATAAGGAGCCCATAATGCTCGAAAAGCCCATAATTGCTCGAAAAGCCCATAATGCTTGGAAATCCCATAATAAGGTGCATATAAATCTAAATCAATTTCCATTAACCATGAACTTTCTTAGACTTAATTATCTATTAAATGACTTAGACTTTATCTTAATGGGATTTCTCCCTCTTGAACATAGTTGGGATTTCTCCCCATTAAACATAATGGGATTTCTCCCTCTTAAGCATGGATGGGAATCCCTTCCCTCTTAGTCTTGGTTTCATTTTCCTTAACCATAATTCATATCATAAATGTGGTTTCTATACTTAGACTTAGATTATAGCGAATAAACATTCAATAATCATATACTTGAAGGAAAACATGCATTTATCATGATTTTAACATAAAGTGCTTGACAATATTCATAAACATTCAATAAACCAAAGGTTATCTATGCCAAGGGCATGGCCCGCTTACCTTGAGCTAAATCACATAAGTCAAACCTGGTTTGACTGATTGGGATCCCTTAATCACCTAAAAATAGCATAATTATCATTCATCATATATCATTAAACCCTAATTTTTCCATATAAATATTGAGATATGCAAACATCAAAATCAGTCGATAAAAACTAGAAAATCAGATTCCTTATTGAAAACCCTTTCTAAAACATATTTTTGCATAATTTTCTAATAAACATGCGATTTACTAGGAATTTCCAAAGAATCCATCAATCACAAATCGAGATAAAGCCACGTATATATATCCAAATCTGGAAATAGTGGATCAGCTTCTGATTCGGCCCAATCAGTCTTGGCCAACTAGGCCACGAGGCTTGCCTGAGCGATCAAAGAAATAGGGTGTGAAAATTCGAAAATACCCTCGCGGGTGAAAAACACCAAAATAGGCTGACAATGGTACCAAGGTCATCTCGTGACCTGGATTGCTCCTCGCCTTCACAACGCAAGCCATGGCTCTAGTAGTAAGGGTGGAGATCGGTCCTAGGTCTTGTGAGTGGAGAGTCATCGTTCCTGGAGAACTGAGGTTCTCTGGGCTTCCTTATGCCAAACCGAACATGTTGAGCTAAAGCTCGGGTCAAGGGGAGTCCTTGAGCTTCAGGAGATCCTTGGCCATGGCGGGAGGAGCAAACCCAAGAATTGGAACATGAAAACATCACGAGGATCATTCTGAAATGAGAGGGAAGGTCTCACTGAGTTAACTGAAGTGGCAAGATCAAATTCACAAGAGCAAGGAGCAAAGGGGTCACTAGCTCATCGAAAAACTGGAAAACAAGCAGAAACAGGGGAGGAGGCCATGTACTGGAATCCAGTGAGAAACTTCCCTCTGAGGCCATTAAGGCACACCTGGCGGCACGTCAAAGTCCCTGGAGGTGAAAGGTGGCTCGAGGGGCCACAGGATAGGAATGATGGTGAGAAACCCAACCAAGGTCAAACACGGGGTTGTAGGTTGCTATAGGACCCGTCGATTGGGGTGACTTCAAGGCAAACCGAGAGCGTGGAAATGAAGCTTAGGTTCTGAGGATGCTCACTGTGCTCACAATCGATCCGAGGTTGACCGAGGAGGCCAAGAAAAGTCAAGGATGCCGGAGATGGCACCTTGAGCAGGTCGGGGAACCTCGGGTGTTACGACCCCATCTGAGCTTAACTGGTAAACTAGGGTTTACCTAGACAATCGCAAAGATTAATTAGAATAATCATTCTTGAAATCTAATTAATAACGATAACACAATTAGGATGTTTTAACTATGATAAGAAGTCTAAATGTTCTTTTGTTTTGAGAATTAGGGTTTAAGAAGCATAAACCCTAATCGGCCCAAAATTAGGGTTTTGATAATGCTTGAATACAGAATTTGATAAGTGGAATGTCTCACTAAATGATTTTTAGTATTTTATGTGTAATTCTGATTTGCTTCAAATTTGGATATGATTTAGATATATAAAATGTGAACAATATTGGAAAATATCAGAATTTTTGAAAAATGCCCTGACCTGTTTGTCGGCCGAGTTTCAAACTCGACCGATCACAATTTCAGAATTTTACAGCAGTGTGGTAATTGAATTTTATCTTTTTATTGGTATATCCAATTAATCTCAAATTTTAACAGTATTTGATAAATACAATTTTAGACACTCTGTTAAATTGGCATAATTTTTGGATGACTTTTGAATCCCTACAGTAAGGGTGTCGGTCGAGTTTGTGCAGGACAAACTCGGCCGAATATATTCTGCAGACTGCAACATAGCAGTGCACTGTTCGATTTTTAATTATTTATTGGTAACTCCAAATGATCCCAAATTTTAACTGAAGCTTTATAGATCAGTTATACACAACGTGCTAAATTCACATAATTGTTGGAGAATGTTTGATCTCTGAAATAAACGAATTACAGTAACTTTTGTATAACTGAATATTCAGCTAATATAGTTAAAGTTGAGTGTTGGGTCAATTTGCAATTGACCCAAGCAGCTCAATTGACTTATATGGACGACCACACACTCAAGCAGCTCTCATTTCTCGTCATCCATTCCAGAGAAACGAGCTCCTAGAGAGAGAGGGAGAATTAGGGCTTGAGTGAAGAAAGTGGGGGAATTGCTGAATTAGGGTTTTGCGATTCCAGGAAGGGTGAAATCAAGTAAGTTCGGATTCCTTGCATATACTTTTATGGTGGATCTTCTCTCTTATGTCAAGATTCCGTCCATGCTCTGATTTGATCCAAGAGGATGTCGAAATTCCCTCTTTTCTCACCCTTTCTTCATAATCCCTCTTTTTCTAGGTTTCCGAGTTGAATGAAAGAGGAATTGGGAGATTTGCTAGGGTTTTGATGGGAATTCGAGATTTCCCTGAGTGGAGCTGCCGGTTTAAGGTGTTTTCACACCTTAGGGTGAGTGGGTTCTTCCTTCAAACATTCTAATGGACGAATTTGATTATAACAACCAAACCCCTAAATGTTTAGCATGCGATTTCTAAATCCTGAAATGTCTATTTGATTTAAGTTATTGTAAATTGATATGATATGGATTCCTTCTCTGTTTGAATGACTCCTAAATGGTAGATTCATAACAGATTCGTATGCAACACTTCCTATTGAGTATGCTTTTAGATTCATATCAAATGATGTAATTAGGGTTTGCCTAATTGGGATATCGCTAGGGTTTCAACCTGTTTGAAAAAGACTAGAAATCCTATATGTGGTTAGGATGTATCTCGTGGGTTATATTAATTGAATCTTATTCTGGATACATGATATCACAGTGATGATATGGAAAACCTAAGTTTAGTTAAGTTTCCATGATTTCATATCTATATTGATTATATAAGATTTGTTGGAAACAGTCTTTATTTAGTGAATGCTTATATCTTATGAAATCATTATGAGAGCCATGTGACAAGTGAATGAGGTAAATGAAAAGGTGAATGAGGCAAATGCAACCCTACGAGTAGGGTGTTGACATGTGATGAATGAATAAGGCGAATGAAACCCTAAGGATAGGGTGTTCAATGAATCATGCTATGGTAATATGAAAGGTCTCGATATGAGATGTGGTGATGCTTAACTATTGAATTGTATGTTTCTAGTGCATTTAACTTTATATGCTTGTTCTCTCTGAAATGATATCTACATACTGCAGGACTTCTTATATTTCAATATATTTCTGTTAAATTGTTTATTGTTAATCAAGTATAGACCTAAGTGCCCTAACACCGTAGAACCCCAAAAGTGGTATCTGCAGCTTTGGGGTGAAACTCGTGTTGCAACATCATCCGTGCGTGTGTCGCGGACAAACGAGGAAAGAGAAAAAGGGCAGTGTCTAACAATAATTGTGCTTGTGTCACAATGGCACTGTGGTTTCACCAGAAAACACGGTTATCTAACACCATTCGTGCGGAGTCGCGAAGGTAACCCTGTGACCCTCCGCCTGTGTGCTCAGGTTAGTAGGAGGAGTCGAGAGAGAGCACTCGGAGTAGTGCATTGAGGCCGGAGAGCCTGTAGGCCGGAGAGCCTGTGGTCCTGGGGCAGAACGGGGCTGGCGTCAGACTTAGCATTCCCGGGTGTGTCGCTAAGTCTTGTACGGTGGGGCCGTAGCATGGACTTGTTGCGGACCTTTATATGCAGAGTACACTGCATATATTTAGGGCATATTAATAAATGAATAAATAACCACATAGGATCACAGTAAATTTATATAACTGTCTATTTACTTGAAATACTTGATGATGCTTAGAAATGTGCTATTTCAATTATATTGTTTTAGAATTGTTCAGTGTAATATTTATTGTTGTTAAATTTCATATCGTTTAATTAAATTATATCTTTGATCACATTAGTGCATTAGTCTGTTTCCATGAAGTATTCATTCACTGAGCGAGTAGGCTCACCCCTCTACTCAAACATTTTAGGGTTAACCGCGTGGACTTGAAGATGATCAGAGCTTCAGTGTAGATCTGCCACAAGAGTCAAGTATGAGATTAGTTGAGTCAGTCGGTCCTTGTCACTCTAGATCCTCAGTAAGAGATAAGAGAGAGAGTTGTAAATACAATGTGTAATGTTGTTCCTCTATGATATGTATGCTAATTAACAAGGTTTATGTGCACAAGTTGCGAAAGACATCATGAATGTTTATATATGTATCTTTTCTGTTAAAGTCTGATTAGTAAAAGAAATATTCGGATTCCCTTGTTAAGATGTTTTATGTGGTTCAATGTGAAGAAACAGGAGTTCTTAAGGAAAGAAAAAGTTAATGGTGTTCTTCGTGTTAATTATAAATCCTTTCTTACGCCCTAATCTCATGATTTGAGGAAATTGTGAGATCGGGGTGTAACAACTTGGTATCAGAGCTTAGGGTGAGTTGTCAAGGACCATTAAGTTAGTAAGTTAGAGTTCTATGTGTGGCAGATAGGAGGTGTTTGATGTTAGCTTTGGGGATTTGAGTATTTGGATATCCTGGCCCGATATCTGAGTACTTGGATCAGCCAGTACAAGCTACTCTGTCTATTCTCTCACGTATACCCTGGCCAGGTATACAGTGGAAGAATGGGCTAGAGAGAAACCCTAGAAATGTTAGGGTTAGAAAACGAGAAAAGAAACAAGAATTAAGAGCATAAATGTAAAAGGAGATAGAATTTACATTTCATAATGTTGTTTTTGTTGGAAATGTATAGAAATGCTCTTATATGTTTGAATTGAGATATTCAATACCTTGAAATATGGGTCTTTAATATCTGTTGTATACTATGCAATTGTAGCATTTATTAATTTCATTCCTTGTAACAAGTAGACTAGAATTGACCTTTGAATGAGCTTTTGTTTCTATGGTTTTGCCCGCTGATTCGAGTGAAATTGACATCAGCAGGTCTGTTTAGGTTTTCAGTCTGTGAGCGGTTCGGCCGAGTTCATGTTTTGGTCGGCCGAGTTCCTTGTTTAGGATTTCAAACAGTGTTTTGGTCGGCCGAGTTTGGTCTTGAATCGGCCGAGTTTCTTTGTAGGTAAACAAGTAGTGTTTCGATCGGCCGAGTTCCCCAGAGGATCGGCCGAGTTTCCTGCTGATCGGCCGAAGTTGGTCGGCCGAGTTTCAGAATCTGGAAGGCGATCGGCCGAGTTCCAGAGTGATCGGCCGAGTTTCTGAGCTGTGAGTGGCAGTTCAGGAAGAATGTAATTCTTGTAGTTCTTGGCTTCAGGACTTCAGGTTGGGCCTGGTCCGGTTGGCAGGATGCGTTATTAGGATCTAATGAATCCTATTAATAGCATAATAAGAATAGAATTGGAATAATTAGACCCACATCAGAGTAAGAATGTATATACAGTAAGATGTTGAAACTTATGGGCAAGATCAGAACAACTAAGAATTTGTTGAAACTGATATCTGAGGTTCAATTTTGGGGTCTCATATGTGAAACCCATAATTGGGAATAATAGAACATGATAAGAAGTTCATAATCAGTTTATTGATTAATATTACATGAACTATACATGTGAAATATAGAAGAGATATGTGAAATGTATGTATGTATGGTTCAAGATAACAAGAATCAATCATGAAGAATGAATCATAGAATAGAGTATAATGCTTTTATGAACTCTAAAGAAAAGGCTAAGTAGAAGAATAGAGTGAGCTTTCAATAGGTCCATAAAAGTAAAAAGGGTCGATGAACATGTAATTCATAAGACTAGAACAACAAACTAGTTCCTAAGCAAAGAACATAGGTGTAGTTTAACGAATGAATAAGTCATACAAAGGTAGACTGTATTCAGGAAGGAAAAACTTGATTGAAAGAGAAACTATGTTTGACCCATGCATGACCACCTTGATGTAAAAATGAAGAATATGTAATGTATTCAACATGAGTAAAAACTAATAGAAGGACTATTAATTTAGAACGTTAACTTCACAATAGTATAAAGACAAAGGAAGAAATATGTGCAACATGGTATACATGACCATACATATGAATAAGCAACATGGTCATAAGAGAAAAATTTAGAATTAAAGATGACGGGTTAAAGAGTAGTATATAGTAAGAGGACTATGAAACGTAAGAAAGGGTTTGAAATGTGATGGAGAAGTTATAAAATAAAGAGGTGGTGAGATTCAAGCAAGTGCTAATTAATCAAATATCTCTGTTGATAACTAAGTAAAACTACATACGAGAATGTATTAAGGGAAGGCTTGAATACAAAAAATTCCAAGTCTTAAAATCATCTTCTCTTTCATATATTCCTTATTGAGACCAAGGTGGGAATGAAATGATAAGAGAAAATGAATCATATATGGTGCATAATTACCTTGGTGGGGTCATCTAGTGAATGTAACAGCGACATACAGTATGATGAAGTGCGATAAGAAATAAATTCTTGTGTGATAGCAAGAATGATGAGTAATCTATTCCTATCTTAAATGCTTCAATGTTAATGATGTTTATCGTATATAATCATATGAAAAGGATAGGTAGCAAAAAGTAAAGAAGTAATGAATGAGTAGAGAGATATGGGAAAGCACTAGCTTTGTTTAATATGTGAATTTGTTTTTACATGTATGATTTGTTGAAGGCATATTAAGGTATGAAAGCTGGTTCTACATATGATTTCAGTGTATGTGTGCAAGCTATATGTTAAACTAAAGGCGTATGATAGTTGTAGTAATTCATACCTGATATGCATCTTACTATTGTGTATTTGTGACATGGTGATACGGTTTGGATGATGTCAGAACACATGGAAGGATATCCTGAATAAGGTAGTTATACCTATTCACTCATATTGATAGAAAGGGATGATAATCAGATTGTCTGGACAAGTAACCCTAATGAGGTGTAGCTTGTTATACCTAGCTCTAATATAACTGAGTGATGGTAATTGAATATGATTAATGCTTGAATGACTGATACAATCGTGGATTACCTTATTATTGAAACCCTAAGATGATATAATGCGATGTTTACACCTTGAATTGTGCGTGGGCCTATAACCCACAGATCACAGGATAGTATGGGATGAGGTGGTAATGCTTTAGAAGTCTAAATGGGGATGCCAAGAGTAGTATCGTGCAATTGATTGATGAATCTAGTCTTTTAATTCAAGACTGTTTTGCTATTTGAGTAGCATGTTATTAAAGTTTAAAACAGTATAGTGAACTTGCTTTTATCACTTAAAGGTGATACAGAATAATAGAATTTTCTGAGCAGCATAAGTTGAGATAGTTGTATCAGAGTATCAGAGTTGCGCAGCGAAAGCATGGTGGTTTATCTTTGCATTCTATGTTTGACTGTGGCATAAAGAATTTGCTTGATATCATTGAGAATTATTTGAAATATGTTGTGATTTAGTAAAGAATTAAAAGATCTAATGTTGAAAACTACATTCAGGCATGAAATACAAGAATATAATGACATGGAAGGCTTTAGAAGCTTAAAATAACCCTGAATGTATCTTTCATGTAGGTTTATGTTTCGAGGATGAAACATTCTAAGGGGGGGAGAGTTGTTACGACCCCATCTGAGCTTAACTGGTAAACTAGGGTTTACCTAGACAATCGCAAAGATTAATTAGAATAATCATTCTTGAAATCTAATTAATAACGATAACACAATTAGGATGTTTTAACTATGATAAGAAGTCTAAATGTTCTTTTGTTTTGAGAATTAGGGTTTAAGAAGCAAAAACCCTAATCGGCCCAAAATTAGGGTTTTGATAATGCTTGAATACAGAATTTGATAAGTGGAATGTCTCACTAAATGATTTTTAGTATTTTATGTGTAACTCTGATTTGCTTCAAATTTGGATATGATTTAGATATATAAAATGTGAACAATATTGGAAAATATCAGAATTTTTGAAAAATGCCCTGACCTGTTTGTCGGCCGAGTTTCAAACTCGACCGATCACAATTTCAGAATTTTACAGCAGTGTGGTAATTGAATTTTATCTTTTTATTGGTATATCCAATTGATCTCAAATTTTAACAGTATTTGATAAATACAATTTTAGACACTCTGTTAAATTGGCATAATTTTTGGATGACTTTTGAATCCCTACAGTAAGGGTGTCGGTCGAGTTTGTGCAGGACAAACTCGGCCGAATATATTCTGCAGACTGCAACATAGCAGTGCACTGTTCGATTTTTAATTATTTATTGGTAACTCCAAATGATCCCAAATTTTAACTGAAGCTTTATAGATCAGTTATACACAACTTGCTAAATTCACATAATTGTTGGAGAATGTTTGATCTCTGAAATAAACGAATTACAGTAACTTTTGTATAACTGAATATTCAGCTAATATAGTTAAAGTTGAGTGTTGGGTCAATTTGCAATTGACCCAAGCAGCTCAATTGACTTATATGGACGACCACACACTCAAGCAGCTCTCATTTCTCGTCATCCATTCCAGAGAAACGAGCTCCTAGAGAGAGAGGGAGAATTAGGGCTTGAGTGAAGAAAGTGGGGGAATTGCTGAATTAGGGTTTTGCGATTCCAGGAAGGGTGAAATCAAGTAAGTTCGGATTCCTTGCATATACTTTTATGGTGGATCTTCTCTCTTATGTCAAGATTCCGTCCATGCTCTGATTTGATCCAAGAGGATGTCGAAATTCCCTCTTTTCTCACCCTTTCTTCATAATCCCTCTTTTTCTAGGTTTCCGAGTTGAATGAAAGAGGAATTGGGAGATTTGCTAGGGTTTTGATGGGAATTCGAGATTTCCCTGAGTGGAGCTGCCGGTTTAAGGTGTTTTCACACCTTAGGGTGAGTGGGTTCTTCCTTCAAACATTCTAATGGACGAATTTGATTATAACAACCAAACCCCTAAATGTTTAGCATGCAATTTCTAAATCCTGAAATGTCTATTTGATTTAAGTTATTGTAAATTGATATGATATGGATTCCTTCTCTGTTTGAATGACTCCTAAATGGTAGATTCGTAACAGATTCGTATGCAACACTTCCTATTGAGTATGCTTTTAGATTCATATCAAATGATGTAATTAGGGTTTGCCTAATTGGGATATCGCTAGGGTTTCAACCTGTTTGAAAAAGACTAGAAATCCTATATGTGGTTAGGATGTATCTCGTGGGTTATATTAATTGAATCTTATTCTGGATACATGATATCACAGTGATGATATGGAAAACCTAAGTTTAGTTAAGTTTCCATGATTTCATATCTATATTGATTATATAAGATTTGTTGGAAACAGTCTTTATTTAGTGAATGCTTATATCTTATGAAATCATTATGAGAGCCATGTGACAAGTGAATGAGGTAAATGAAAAGGTGAATGAGGCAAATGCAACCCTACGAGTAGGGTGTTGACATGTGATGAATGAATAAGGCGAATGAAACCCTAAGGATAGGGTGTTCAATGAATCATGCTATGGTAATATGAAAGGTCTCGATATGAGATGTGGTGATGCTTAACTATTGAATTGTATGTTTCTAGTGCATTTAACTTTATATGCTTGTTCTCTCTGAAATGATATCTACATACTGCAGGACTTCTTATATTTCAATATATTTCTGTTAAATTGTTTATTGTTAATCAAGTATAGACCTAAGTGCCCTAACACCGTAGAACCCCAAAAGTGGTATCTGCAGCTTTGGGGTGAAACTCGTGTTGCAACATCATCCGTGCGTGTGTCGCGGACAAACGAGGAAAGAGAAAAAGGGCAGTGTCTAACAATAATTGTGCTTGTGTCACAATGGCACTGTGGTTTCACCAGAAAACACGGTTATCTAACACCATTCGTGCGGAGTCGCGAAGGTAACCCTGTGACCCTCTGCCTGTGTGCTCAGGTTAGTAGGAGGAGTCGAGAGAGAGCACTCGGAGTAGTGCATTGAGGCCGGAGAGCCTGTAGGCCGGAGAGCCTGTGGTCCTGGGGCAGAACGGGGCTGGCGTCAGACTTAGCATTCCCGGGTGTGTCGCTAAGTCTTGTACGGTGGGGCCGTAGCATGGACTTGTTGCGGACCTTTATATGCAGAGTACACTGCATATATTTAGGGCATATTCATAAATGAATAAATAACCACATAGGATCACAGTAAATTTATATAACTGTCTATTTACTTGAAATACTTGATGATGCTTAGAAATGTGCTATTTCAATTATATTGTTTTAGAATTGTTCAGTGTAATATTTATTGTTGTTAAATTTCATATCGTTTAATTAAATTATATCTTTGATCACATTAGTGCATTAGTCTGTTTCCATGAAGTATTCATTCACTGAGCGAGTAGGCTCACCCCTCTACTCAAACATTTTAGGGTTAACCGCGTGGACTTGAAGATGATCAGAGCTTCAGTGTAGATCTGCCACAAGAGTCAAGTATGAGATTAGTTGAGTCAGTCGGTCCTTGTCACTCTAGATCCTCAGTAAGAGATAAGAGAGAGAGTTGTAAATACAATGTGTAATGTTGTTCCTCTATGATATGTATGCTAATTAACAAGGTTTATGTGCACAAGTTGCGAAAGACATCATGAATGTTTATATATGTATCTTTTCTGTTAAAGTCTGATTAGTAAAAGAAATATTCGGATTCCCTTGTTAAGATGTTTTATGTGGTTCAATGTGAAGAAACAGGAGTTCTTAAGGAAAGAAAAAGTTAATGGTGTTCTTCGTGTTAATTATAAATCCTTTCTTACGCCCTAATCTCATGATTTGAGGAAATTGTGAGATCGGGGTGTAACATCGGGTCTCTGGAAAAGAAATTCAGCAAGGGGGAAGGATACTTGGGGTCCGCAGCTGCTCGCGGATGATTTCCATAAGGAGTAGAGGTACAATTGTGTCCTTTGTAGCTCAGGAATCCAAGCCCTATATTGGGTGTTTTCTCTATAGGAAATGAGAGCACACGAGCAAGGGCTCTTTGGGTGCGTATTGACCTTGCGGTCTCTTTGGAGAAGAAATCTCGCAAAACGGATGCGAAGAGAGGGAGAACGAGGTCGATGAGAAACGACCTGTGAAACGGCTTCGTTCGTGAGAATAACGGAGGAAGAAGATGATAGGACGGCTGTTGATTGCTGATCGAGTGATGTTGATGACCCGCGAAAACAAATCAAAACCAGGGTAACGTGTGACAGTGAAACTAAAATGAACCATAGGTAATTTCTTGTATTAATGGAATGGTAATCAAATCTTGGTCCATCTATATTCAAATCTCTCTCAAATTAATTGGAGGGTCAAACATGGTCATAATGGGTTCAAATTTGAACCATAGGTGCATTAGAGTGTCTAGAATATTCCCATTAAATTAGTTTTAATGCTTGTACACGTTTTAGGCCTAAAATAGAAAAACCTACAATGTGCACTTAAATGACCATGATGAATGTAAATAAAGCCATTAAGTTATCAAATAAGAATCTTAAGATATGAAAACGTGCAATAAATATTATTTATTTTCAATTAACAAGATGGAGGCCATTAAGCAAGCAATTAAACATGTAAATCACTAATTACCATATGAGAGAGAAAATTTGACATAAAAGCATTTATCCTCATTTTATTAAACAAAGGAGCATAGATATATATGAAAATATTTTATTTAAATAAAACAAGGATAATAGAGAAAATGTACATAATAAAATGAATTTGCAAAACTAACATGGGCAATTTACATTTAGGTTCTCAATATTTATACTATTAGAAAAAAAGAGCATGCAAAGAATAAAATAGTTTGAAAATTTGCATAAAAAGAGTGGGATGTTACAATTCTACCCACCTTAAATAAATTTCATCCTCAAAATTTCCTAGAATTTCTACCCACCTTAAGGGTTTTACATAAACTTGCAAATTTTCCATACAAAATTTTATTATGAAAGAAGTATACATAAACAAAGCATTATGATTCAACATAAATCACTTAGCTACCCTTCCTAAGTCTCATACTTACTCCTTAACATTACACCTAACTCATTACACTTAGGAAATCTATCTCTCACTTACCATGACTACATCTTCATAGTTGTCTAACCTTAGGTCATATATCCTTCATCTCTTTATATGTGGTGATCAAGCACATATTCAGAAATGTTGGATCTTTTTATGCTACATCTCACCAACTTATTTGCACATGTGTCCCATACCACACATACAATTAAGAAGGTAAGATACATAAAAAGTCACATTAAATGAATTGTTCCTCAAATCTCAATTGGGTGGCCCTTACCATTGAGACAAGGAGAAACATGTCATCATCTAGGCTTTGGTTTCAACTACCTGAGCATGCTAACATGTACTTCTCTAATGAGGTGAGGGCTCTAGTCATCTTTAGGGTTCTCTAGACATACTAGAATACATAATCATGTTCTCTACTTCTATTTCTTCATCCTTGGGTGACTTGCATGAATTCTTATTGTTGCCTTAGTGGCCATCTATTTCTTGCTCTGATAAAATTATTGTAACACCCCTCCCTATGGTTTCATACGTAACCAGCGGAAGCACAGCCTAATCCCCAACATTATCCGTAATGTGGGGTACTTGGCATATCAGGAAGGGTTGTCACATACATGATCTCATATCAAGAAATAAACAACACTTGACATTATTGAAACATAGATTCATACATAAGTTTTTGGAATGAAAACTACATCATGATTCCAAAGGTACACATATTCTAGATAACATATGAAAGATAGGATCTCCATAGATGGACGTCCCACCAGGCAACAAATTCTAAGGTCTTGGATCTTTGGAATCTTCTCAAGATGTCTCCTTCCCTTTAGCTCCAACGTCTGCGGACATCTCATCCCCAGCCATGCAAAGGAAAAACAAACATGGTAATTAAGCGGCATTGGCATGTTATAAAGCATAAAAATAAAATATAAAGGGTGACTTGACATAAACATGGACATACATTTAGCATTAATCATTTCTTGACATATTTTACATAAGGAACTTGACTAGAAGTATATGCTCCTCTCTTAATGCTCCATAAGGAGCCCATAATGCTCAGAAAGCCCATAATTGCTCGGAAAGCCCATAACAAGGTGCATATAAATCTAAATCGATTTCCATTAACCATGATCTTTCTTAGACTTAATTATCTTATAAATGACTTAGACTTGATCTTAATGGGATTTCTCCCTCTTAAACATAGTTGGGATTTCTCCCCATTAAACATAATGGGATTTCTCCCTCTTAAGCATGGATGGGAATCCCTTCCCTCTTAATCTTAGTTTCATGTTCCTTAACCATAATTCATAACATAAATTTGGTTTCTATACTTAGACTTAGATTATAGCAAACAAGCATTCAATAATCATATACTTGAAGGAAAACATGCATTAATCATGACTTAAACATAAAGTGCTTAAAAATATTCATAAGCATTCAATAAACCAAAGGTTATCTATGCCAAGGGCATGGACTTCTTACCTTGAGCTAAATCACATAAGTCAAACCTGGTTTGACTGATTAGGTTCCATTAATCACCTAAAAATAACATAATTATCCTTCATCATATATCATTAAACCCTAATTTGTCCATATAAATATTGAGATGTGCAAACAAAAAAATCAGTCGATAAAAACTAGAAAATTAGATTCCTTATTGAAAATCCTTTCTAAAACATATTTTTGCATAATTTTCTGATAAACAGGTGATTTACTAGGAATTTCAAAAGAATTAATCAATCACAAATCGAGATAAAGCCACGTATGTACATCCAAATCCGGAAATAGTTGGTCAGCTTCTGATTTGGCCCAATCGGGCTTGGCCAACTAGGCCACGAGGCTTTCCTGAGCGATCAAAGAAACAGGGTGTGAAAATCCGAAAACAACCTCGCGGGTGAAAAACACCAAAATAGGCTGACAGGGGTACCAAGGTCATCTCGTGACCTGGATTGCTCCTCGCCTTCACAACATGAGCCATGGCTCCAGCAGTAAGGGTGGAGAATCGGTCCCAGGTCTTATGAGTGGAGATTCATCGTTCCTGGAGATCTGAGGTTCTCTGGGGCTTCCTTATGCCAATTCGAACATGTTGAGTTAAAGCTCGGGTCCAGGGGCGACCTTGAGCTTCAGGAGCTCCTTGGCCATGGCGGGAGGAGCAAACCCAAGAACTAGAACATGAAAGCATCTCAAGGATCATTCTGAAATGAGAGGGAAGGTCTCACTGAGTTAACTGAAGTGGCAAGAACAAATGCACAAGAGCAAGGACCAAACGGGTCACTAGCTCATCGGAAAATTGGAGAAGAAGCAGAAACAGGGGTTGAGGCCATGTACTGGAATCCAGTGAGAAACTTCCTACCGAGGCCATTAAGGCACTCCTGGAGGCACGTCGGAGTCCCTGGAGGTGAAAGGTGGCTTGAGGGGCCACTGTATAGGAACGACGGTGAGAAACCCAGCCAAGGTCAAACACGAGGTTGCAGGTTGCTATAGGACCCGTCAATTGGGGTGACTTCAAGGCAAATCGAGAGCGTGGAAACAAAGCTTAGGTGCCGAGGATGCTCACCGCACTCACGATTGAGCCGAGGTTGACCGAGGAGGACGGGAAAAGTCGAGGATGCCGGAGATGGCACCTTGAGCAGGTCGGGGAACCCCAAGTCTCTGGAGAAGAAATTGAGCGAGGGGGAAGGATACTTGGGGTCCGCAGCTGCTCCCAGATAATTTACATAAGTGAAAAACACTAGAGGGGGGTGAATAGAGTTTTTAAATATTTTAACAATTATTTAACTCAAACAACCAACCACAAGAATATTGGACAAGGGGACAAGGATTTAGAGTGGTTCCTACCTTAGCAAATACTAAGGTAGTCAGTCCACTACCCGGTTGCTTACCCAACCGGGATTTGGAAAGAATTTAATTTTATTACCTCGCAAGGACTTTACATAAAATTACAATTCTTTCCCTAAACCCTTCAATAAGCCTTTACCTTGAAGTAATTGCACCAACCTTGAAGCAGCCTTCACCTAGAAGTAATTGCACCAACCTTGAAGCAACCTTCCTCCTGAAGTAGCTTCCCGTTGCAATAGCCTTCTTGAAGTAGCTTCCCGTTGCAATAGCCTTCTTGAAGTAGCTTGAAGTCCACCTTCTCCTCCGAGAAGAACCTTCTCCAATCCACAGCCTCCAACCCTAGGAGTAGCAAGGAGAATACAAAAGATATAAAGGAACAAGAAGGAAAAATAGAAATTACAATACCACTTTGCAGCTCAAGGCTTGATTTCCTATATCAAGCGTTTTGATCTCCTAACCAATGTATATAGAAGTGTAATTGCTGTGGATAGGAGATGCTAGCCTATAGGACACGAAATTGGAGCAAGGAGAAGAATAGCCAATGCAAGTGTTGCTCAATTTCTCAAATCAGATTGCCAATTGCAAGTGTAAGCTCAAGTATAGCACAAGTGTATATGAGTGAGTTTAGGTGTCCTAAGGCATGTCCTATTTATAGAAATGACCTACAAGTGCTTAAGGACGTTCTAGACACTTTCTAGGGGGTTCTTAGTGCTCAACTAGCCGTTATGTGTCCACTAATTGCATTTGCAACGGCTAGTTAATTGACCCTGAAAAGTGCAGACATAACTCTTCTCGGTCGAAGATTTGTCGACCGAGAGTCCTTCTCGGTCGAAGATTTGTCGACCGAGGGACTTCCTAGAGCAAGTGTTTACAACGTTCATTTCCAACTCCCAACCACCTTGTCTGTTGGGTCTAACGGCTAGTAGGGTCTATTCTCGATCGAAGATTTTGTCGACCGAGAGTTTCTCGGTCGAAGTTTTTGTCGACCGATATTTTCTCGATCGACGATTTGTCGACCGAGAATATTACTGACTCAATGTATTCATTTACTAAGTGTGTGTATCAATGTGCAATTGTGATACTATCTTGGGGAATGACCTATCTAAGTGTTGTGAGTGGACAGGGAAGATCTAAACGCTTGATTTACATGATATCTAATTACTTGTACATTATATACTTGTACAAGCATTTACATTTGATTACAATCATGAAAATAAAGCGATTTTATCAAATTGTTCTTCCAAGTCTTTGTTATCCACCACCTTATATGCTTGTTCCTGAAATACTCAAATAGCACGTTAAAACCACAAGAATGAAATGTTTGTCATCATCAAAACAAAGAGATTATAATAATGTCCAATTTAGCCAACAATCTCCCCCTTTTTGAAGATGACAAACATTTCCTAAACATAAAATAAGGAAATATAAATCATATGAGTCTCATACCTGAAGTTTACCTTTTGTAGCCATTCTTGTTTTTGCAAGTGGGTGTTGGCCGAGATATTATGAAACTCATTATGTTTTTGATTTTATATTATTTCTCCCCCTTTGTCATTTCAAAAAGATATCCAAGATAATCATTTAGTATGACTTTTTATTTCTCCCCCTTAATTTTATGCTATGCTCCCCCTTAAAGAGATATTTAATTTAAAATCAAGGGATTAATGCAATCCAATTAATGTTAAATTTAGCCACAATTTATTTCTCAATCATTTGCAAAGGATGTTAAGCCTTGAAATGATATGAGTTCCTTTTAAGTTCATGGCATGTGTGTATTAATTTCTCACCCATTTTACAAGGAATGTTAAGCCCTGAAATGATGTGAGATTCTTTTAAGCTTATAGTAGAAAGTACCTCTAATCAAATGCATGGGATGTTAAGCCCTAATTTGTTTAGAGAATTCCATTAAGAACAATATATATGAATTTTTGTAGATTTCTTTGTTTTCATAAAAATTACTTTTAAGAATACTAAGGTCATAAAAAGCTTCAAAGTTTTGTAAGCTTCTTAATCTTATAATCAAATTTGATTTTGTGAGCTCCCCCTTAATCTTATAATTAAGACAATTTAAGGATTTTAAGGTCACAAATGATTTGTAAGATTTGATTTTGTCCTTTTATTAGAACACATTTTTTGAATCAAGATACTAAGGTTGAGTGCAGTAAAAGGATGTACAAAATAAGAATTTTGTCAAGCTTATTTTAGGTCGACCTTGACTACGACCATAGCGCCCCTTGGTCAAATTTTATTTCAACCAAGAGGCAAAAATTGCAGATTTCCAATTTAAGCACTCATATGTGAAGTACTTGATTAGATATCAATTTTGAAGCATGTTTAGTGATACTCAATATGAAAACATCCTCTTAAAAATGAAAGCACGATTAATATCTCAAGTCTTTTAAAGATGCCAATTGAGAAATTTTTATCTTATGTGTTGCAAGCATTTCTAAGAGACATATCATCATTGAATTATTTTGCTTGCCTATGTATCATCAAGGATCCATGCATACAATTATCATTATCTATTCGTGCTAACACAACATCATCATGATGAAAATGATAATTCCTCGATTGTAATCACATGATTTCTATATGGGTAGACCAGAAAATACTTTAGGAAAAATCATGTGAATAATGATAAAACAAAAATTTCCTTTTTATTAAGCTAAGCATAATTTCAGTTTTAACTTAAATCATTTAGAGAATAAACCAAATTAATCTCATATAAGTTTTCAGGGATGATTTCCAAAATATATACAGTCATTAATCACAAATAGATAGCAATTTGATCAATTACAAAAAGAATTCAGCAATTTTACAGCAGACTGGAAATCTGTGACATGCTCGGTCGACAATTTCTCGACCGAGGTTCACTCGGTCGACAGATTCTCGACCGACAAAGTTTCTGGAATATTTTCAGAAATGTTAATTTATTCCAAGAAAAATAAGATTATGCAAGTTAGAGCTCGATTGTGTTGAGATATGACATTTGTATGTCAAGAATCAGTTTAGGTCAAATCTCAACTAGTTAATTTTAAGATACTAAGTTTTAGGAATCCAAGCTAAATCATCATTCTTTTTCTTATATGGACATGAAAATGAATAATGTCCAAGACGCATGCAATAATGACAACTAATAGAGTCAACTTCATTTCTCTTTCTAGGAATTGTGTTCCTAGGTACAAACATAATCTTAGTCTTGGATGCTTTAACTCTTTTGGGTTTATTTCTCCTTGGATCATATCCTAATCCTTTTCTTCCATTATAACTAGAGGAAATTTTCAGAATATTTTCAAGCATGTCATTTCCTCTTAACTCATTTACATTTCTTTGTAACTTAGCAATATCATCCATCTTCTTGTTTATATCTTTCTTTTCTTGATCTAAATCAGATACTAGAGAGTTTCTTTCTTTGACAACCTCATCATAATCTAAATGTGAACATAGAACAGGTTGTTTCTGAAGATCATTCACTTGAGTTTGCAAGTTTAACTTTTCTAAGGAAAGAAGATTACAATTAGCTTCTACCAATTTTAACTTAAGATCATAATCTTCATTTTCCTTTTTGAGATTTTCATTTTTGGATACAAGAGCAATAAGTTTAACATTTAAATCATCATTTACTTTATTTGATTTCTTAAGTTTCTTCTTGCACTCAATATATTTCTCATGAGTATCTTGAAGACTAGCAATTAGATCTTCTTTTGGTAGATCATAAAGACTTACCTCTTCTTCGTCTTCATTTGTTGTAGCAATGAGGCATTCTACTTCTTCTTTTCCATCATCACTATCATCACTTGAATCATCCCATGCAGCTTTATATGCTCTTTCTTTCTTTTTGTGAGATGATTTCTTCCCTTTCTTAAGTTTTGTACAATCACCTTTCATGTGTCCCTTTTTGCCACATTCAAAGCACCTGGAAGAAGAAACACTAGAAGTTTTATTAGTTTTAAAACTTTTATATTGCTTACCATTTACAATGAGAGTTTCTTCTTCACTATCATCTTCACTTGTGTCATGAGTGTCCTTGGTTGATGCTTTGAATGCAATGTCCTTCTTTTTGCCTTGTTTACGTTCACGTTCTCTTCTTTCTTCCTCTTCTAAAGTCACCTCATGAGCTTCTAGATTGCCAATGAGTTGCTCCATTTTTAGTTTAGTGAGATCATTAGCTTCTTCAATGGCTGTCACCTTGGGCTTGTATTTGGGAGGAAGTGATCGAAGTACCTTTGATACCTGGTCTTCTTCAAGAACGGTTTTTCCTAAGGCATTTAAACCATTAACAATAGAAGAGAATTTTGCAAACATTTCACTAATTGATTCATTTGGATCCATACGAAAGTGTTCAAACTTCTGTTTAAGCATACTAATCTTAGAATTCTTAACTTGAACTGCACCTTCATAAGTTATGGACAGTCTATGCCAAATGTCATAGGCTGTGTCACAGTTTGATATTCTATTAAATTCTCCTATTGAAATTGAACAATATAAAATGCTTACAGCTTTGGCATTGATTTGAGCCAACTTTACCGTATTTGCATCCCATTCTGCATATTGCGTTTGAGGAAGCTCGTATGGAGTTGACACCATCCTCCATAAGTCCCAACTGATGCCTTGGAAGTAGAACTACATCCTTCTCTTCCAATATGTGTAGTTTGTTCCATCAAACGCTGGAGGCCTAGCAACAAATGTCCCTTCAAGGTTAAGGTTGTTGAGCACCCCGTCACCCATTCTTCAAGATCTTGTTAGGGCTCCTTGAAGCCTGCTCTGATACCAATTGAAAAACACTAGAGGGGGGGTGAATAGAGTTTTTAAATATTTTAACAATTATTTAACTCAAACAACCAACCATAAGAATATTGGACAAGGGGACAAGGATTTAGAGTGGTTCCTACCTTAGCAAATACTAAGGTAGTCAGTCCACTACCCGGTTGCTTACCCAACCGGGATTTGGAAAGAATTTAATTTTATTACCTCGCAAGGACTTTACATAAAATTACAATTCTTTCCCTAAACCCTTCAAGCAGCCTTCACCTTGAAGTAATTGCACCAACCTTGAAGCAGCCTTCACCTAGAAGTAATTGCACCAACCTTGAAGCAACCTTCCTCCTGAAGTAGCTTCCCGTTGCAATAGCCTTCTTGAAGTAGCTTCCCATTGCAATAGCCTTCTTAAAGTAGCTTGAATTCCACCTTCTCCTCCGAGAAGAACCTTCTCCAATCTGCAGCCTCCAACCCTAGGAGTAGCAAGGAGAATACAAAAGATACAAAGGAACAAGAAGGAAAAATAGAAATTACAATACCACTTTGCAGCTCAAGGCTTGATTTCCTATATCAAGCGTTTTGATCTCCTAACCAATGTATATAGAAGTATAATTGCTGTGGATAGGAGATGCTAGCCTATAGGACACGAAATTGGAGCAAGGAGAAGAATAGCCAATGCAAGTGCTTCTCAATTTCTCAAAACAGATTGCCAATTGCAAGTGTAAGATCAAGTATAGCACAAGTGTATATGAGTGAGTTTAGGTGTCCTAAGGCAGGTCCTATTTATAGAAATGACCTACAAGTGCTTAAGGACGTTCTAGACACTTTCTAGGGGGTTCTTAGTGCTCAACTAGCCGTTATGTGTCCACTAATTGCATTTGCAACGGCTAGTTAATTGACCCTGAAAAGTGCAGACAGAACTCTTCTCGGTCGAAGATTTGTCGATCGAGAGTCCTTCTCGGTCGAAGATTTGTCAATCGAGAGTCCTTCTCGGTCGAAGATTTGTCGACCGAGGGACTTCCTAGAGCAAGTGTTTACAACGTTCATTTCCAACTCCCAACCACCTTGTCTGCTGGGTCTAACGGCAAGTAGGGTCTATTCTCGATTGAAGATTTTGTCGACCGAGAGTTTCTCGGTCGTAGTTTTTGTCGACCGATATTTTCTCGATCGACGATTTGTCGACCGAGAATATTACTGACTCAATGTATTCATTTACTAAGTGTGTGTATCAATGTGCAATTGTGATACTATCTTGGGGAATGACCTATCTAAGTGTTGTGAGTGGATAGGGAAGATCTAAATTCTTGACATACATGATATCTAATTACTTGTATATTATATACTTGTACAAGCATTTACATTTGATTACAATCATGAAAATAAAGCGATTTTATCAAATTGTTCTTCCAAGTCTTTGTTATCCACCACCTTATATGCTTGTTCCTGAAATACTCAAATAGCACGTTAAAACCACAAGAATGAAATGTTTGTCATCATTAAAACAAAGAGATTATAATAATGTCCAATTTAGCCAACAATAAGGAGTAGCGACACGGTTGTGTCCTATGTAGCTCGGGGATCCAAGCCCTATATTGGTTATTTTCTCTGTAGGAAATGAGAGCACATGAGCAAGGGCTCTTTGGGTGCGTATTGACCTCATAGTCTCTCTGGAGAAGAAATCTCATGAAACGGATGCGAAGAGAGGGAGAACGAGGTCGGTGAGAAATGACCTGTGAAATGGCTTCATTAGTGAGAATAACGGAGGAAAGAAGATGATAGGATGGTTGTTGATCGCTGATCGAGTGGTGTTGATGACCCGTGAAAACAAATCAAAACTAGGGTAACATGTGACAGTGTAACTAAAATGAACCATAGGTAATTGCTTGTATTAATGGAATGGTAATCAAATCTTGGTCCATCTATATTCAAATCTCTCTCAAATTAATTGGAGGGTCAAACATGGTCATAATGGGTTCAAATTTGAACCATAGGTGCATTAGAGTGTCTAGAATATTCCCATTAAATTATTTTTACTGCTTGTACACATTTTAGGCCTAAAATAGAAAAAATTACAATGTGCACTTAAATGACCATGATGAATGTAAATAAAACCATTAATTTATCAAATAAGAATTTTAAGATATGAAAACGTGCACTAAATATTATTTATTTTCAATTAATAAGATGGAGGCCATTAAGCAAGCAATTAAACATGTAAATCACTAATTACCATATGAGAGAGAAAATTTGACATAAAAGCAATTATCCTCATTTTCTTAAACAAAGGAGCATAGATATATATATATATGAAAATATTTTCTTTAAATGAAACAAGGATAATAGAGAAATTGGACATAATAAAATGAATTTGCAAAACTAACATGGCAAATTTACATTTAGGTCCTCAACATTTATACTATTAGGAAAAAAAGAGCATGCAAAGAATAAAATAGTTTGAAAATTTGCATAAAAAGAGTGGGATGCTACAAGTAGGGTACTTAATGGTTGATCATTAAACTTCTAATTGATCCAAAACCTATCCTAAGGGGATGACCATAGGTTGTCACCATCATATGACACCTTTGATCACGACCATCAGTTGTCATGAAGATAACACCATAGGGTTTTTGCAATGGTACCATCATCGAGTCATGGGTTTATAGAAGAATTAAGCTTAAAACCCTAAAATTGACCATTGGTTGATAGGTGCTTAGCACCATATGTTGTCAAACCAACCTAATCCAAGTCATATTATACCTTAGTAATAACATACACATGATCATAGGTTCATATATAACTGAAATCAGAATAGGGAACATTATAAAAATCAAAATCCAAGTCAAGCATAGCTTTTTAGTGCCTGGATCATCATTTTCAAGCAAGAACATGATTTAGAAAGCTTATGGTAAGCAATAAACATTGAGCAAGTTATAAAACTTGCCTCTAATGATAAGATGAAACCCTGCATAGAAGAAAACTCGAGTAGGTAGGGTAGAAAATTCTACAATAAGCTATGAATTCGTCAAATGAGCAAACCCACTACTACAGAAATGGCTTATAAAGTCACTTTTCAAGGTGTTGGTTGTATAAATAAACCGACACCTGAACTCTACAGTGTTGGTTGATAACATAAACCGACATCCAATCTATGAAGGGTGACTAGACACGGGTACCGCTTTTATTAAGTGTCGGTTACTTAATAAAAAATCGACGCCTAAAATTAACCGCCAAATCCAAAATTTCCAGCGAAAAAAATTACCTCCAAAATTTGACATATGGCGTCGGTTGATAAATAAAAAACTGACGACTAAAGGTTATTCGCGAGACACATTTTGGTCGTCGGTTTTACTACAACTACCGACGCTTATGAGAATTCCCGCACTGTCCGCGGGGAATTTTTCACTCCCTTTAAGCATCGGTTTTAAGTAGAAACTGACGACTATGGTCATAAATCGAGAACGATTTTTTTAATCGGCATATGAATATAGACGTCAGTTTTTTTGTAGTTAAAACCGAGGACTATATTCAAGTATTGGTGTCGGTTATTGTTCAGAACCGACACTATTAGTTTTAGTTGTCGGTTTTTTTGAATAACCGACGCCTATGGTACAGTTAATAGCCCCGCAAACAGAACTTTTCCTCCCCATTGTCTCTATTTCATTGCGACTCTGCGCTAGGTCTGGCGATTTCCCCTGATTGCTCCCCGCCGCGGTTCGTCTCCTCGGCGCCGCTCACCGCTGTTGTCGTCGCCGCTCATTTCCGTCACCGCTCACCGCTGTCGCCGCAGTTCTCCTCGTCGCCGTCACCGCTCGCCGTCGTCGCCGTAGTTCTCCTCTGATCCTCGCCGTCGGCTCTGCTAGCTTCACCTCCAGTTGCTCTCCTCTACTCTGGCATTGCCAGCTTTACCTCGTTGCCCTCAAGGTACGCAGGCTTCTTCCTCTCCTCGTTCTACTCCTCGTTTGTCCAAATTTTGAGTGTCGGTATGGGAACCATCTGCAGGTGGGTCGTGTTGATAGCCCCGCAGGTGGGAAATCTGGTGACAATGTTTTATTATCACAACCATATACATTCTTCTTTCCCATGCTTTATATAATAATAAAAATTGTCAAAGAACAGTGGGTAGTAATAGCTACAAAAGATCATAAAAAGCACAAAGAACAGTGGGTAGTAAAGTTGAATACCTTGTTGTAGGCTACACAATAGATGAAACTACAGTAGCATTTTCTTGTATATGTGTTTGATATTCTTATATCACTAGAAAGAAAGACTGCCATTTTCATTCCTAACAATCTGATAGTCCATGATAGAACAAAGCATATTGACTGCAACTTTGTGCGTCATGCTATTCTGAATTAAGTGTATATGTACTTTATAATTGAATGTTTAAGTTATAGATATCTTCACCAAACCTCTTTTGGAAACTTGTTTCATTGTTGAGTATATTGAGAATCCTAATCACCCTTCTTGCTTAATGATGAACTGTAATGCACACATGTGACATGCTTGGAATGTAAATGATGAACTTTTCCCTAAATTGCCAATCATGCTTTTAAAGACATCAATAATCACCCTAACTTGAAGAACTAGGATTTTAGGTATAAGAATGACAACACATTATTTGTTGGCCTAGAAACGCGTCCAAGATTTACTCATTAGGAGTAAATCTTAGATAGTCCCCGGTTTGGGACTGTTCTTGAACACCTAATCTTGCTTAGGATGTAAGTGTATAATGTGTATTGGGTTTTCAAGAAAATTTTGGCAACATTTCCCCGTTTGTTCTCTAAGTACATATGTACTTGGAGAACAGCGGGGAAATGCTACCGAAATTTTCTTGAAAACCCAATACACATTATACACTTACTAGTGAGATTAGGTGTTCAAGAATGGGATAGGTGGTACACATTTATTATATATAATAATGACATCACATGTATTTGTTAACCCTAGACCCTAATCTTGTTGTAATATATACTTGTTTTCTCTTTGATCATAGAATGGATAGATCATGGATGTCCATTCGCAATCGCTGCACCCCAGAGTTTATTTCTGGTCTTGACCAATTTATTAGATTTTCCGAGGAACATAGGAAACAACCTGGAAATAGGTTCTACTATCCATGTAGGCATTGCGGTAACAACTTGAAAGTGAACACTGGTGACGAAATCAAAATTCATGTCATGTGCAACGGGATTATACAAGGCTATACAGAATGGCACTGGCATGGAGAGATTTCAAACCCGAAACCAGTGGATGTCGATAGCATTACTTGTGTGGAAGAATAAATTGCCTACGATGACGTAGATGTGAATGAACCAGTTCCAGTAGACATCGTTGATGCGATGCTGGATAGTTGTGGGGTAGAGCACTCCGATCCACCTCCCATTTTTAGAAACATTGTGCATGATGCTGAGATACCTTTATACACAGGTTGTACTAAGTTTACGAAGCTTAGCGCTGTGTTGAGATTGTATAAGATGAAAGCTAACAATAGATGGAGCGACAAAAGCTTCACGTCATTGTTGTCTTTGTTGAAAGAAATGCTTCCTGAAGGAAACGAGCTGCCAATCTCAACATACCAGGTAAAGAAATTGTTGTTCCCAATGGGAATGGATGCCAAGAAGATACACGCATGCCCGAATGATTGTGTATTATTTCAAAAGGACTATGCGGATTTAAAAGATTGTCCAAAATGTGCTGCTTCACGGTATAAATTGACGACTTCGGGGGAGTCCAAAATTGGTTCTCCTGCCAAGGTGATGTGGTATCTACCTATAATATCATGGTTTCAACGCTTGTTTGCCAATCTGATAGATGTGAAGAATTTGAGGTGGCATGCAGATGTTAAGAAAAATAATGATGGGATCCTACGACATGCGTCCGATTCCCCACAGTGGAAGAAGATTGATCTATTGTACCCTGAATTTTGTGAAGAAGTCAGGAATCTAAGACTTGGGTTTTATACAGATGGGATGAATCCGTACGGGACATTGAGCAGCCAACATAGCACTTGGCCAGTCATGCTTGTTATATACAATCTTCCTCCCTGGCTGTGTATGAAAAATAAGTATGTAATGTTGTCGTTGTTGATATCGGGCCCTAAACAACCTGGAAATGGCATCGATGTTTATCTTGAACCTCTGATTGATGACTTAAAGAAACTCTGGGGTGAAGGTGTGATGACCTATGATGCTTCACGAAGAGAGATACTTTTTTTTCATGCTATGTTGTTTTACACTATTAATGACTTTCCAGCATATGGGAATTTGTCTGGATATAGTGTCAAAGGAGCTAAAGCGTGTCCTATATGTGAAGAGAACACTGATTCAACAAGTCTAAAACATGGCGGTAAGACTGTATATCTCGGTCATCGAAGGTTTCTTCCAAAATTCCATCTGTATCGTAGGAAGCGCAAAGCATTCAATGGATTGAACGAGGAACGGAGTGCACCTAAACCTATACCAGGGGAGGTTGTTTATGAAGGAGTAAAAGACTTTGTCAATGAATTTGGTAAGAGATCACAATGTACTATGGCCACACGGAGTGACAAATCTTTATTCAAGAAGAAGTCAATATTTTAGAATCTTCCTTATTGGAGTTCTTTGACAGTCAGGCATTGTATCGATGTCATGCACGTTGAGAAAAATGTATGTGATAGTGTCATTGGTACTTTGTTGAATATACCAGGTAAGAGTAAAGATGGGATAAAATCCAGACTGGACCTACGTGAAATGGGAATAAGGTCAGAATTAATAGAATTTCGTGAAATGGGAAATCGGAGAACATACTTACCTCTCGCTTGTTACACATTGTCTAGAAAGGAGAAGAAAGCTTTTTGTGAATGTTTGGTAAATGTTAAGGTGCCACAGGGTTACTCATCCAACATCCGTAGATTGGTATCAATGAAAGATCTGAAGTTGATAGGTCTTAAATCTCATGATTGTCACACTCTAATGCAATTAAAATTGCATGTGGCAATTAGATCTATATTTCCGAAGCATGTAAGGTTTGCAATCACCAGACTTTGTTTCTTTTTCAACAGTCTGTGCAGCAAAGTTATTGACCCTGATACTCTCGATAAATTGCAAAGAGAAGTGGTTGTTACCCTATGTCAGCTTGAGATGTATTTTCCTCCGTCGTTCTTTGATATCATGGTACATCTTGTTGTCCACTTGACTAGGGAAGTGAAAATGTTGGGACCAATTTTCTTGCATTGGATGTATCCCTTTGAATGATACATGAGCGTTTTTAAAAGTGATGTTCGAAACCGTTATCGGCCGCAAGGGAGTATTATCGAGGGTTATGTGGCGAGAGAGGTTATGGATTTTTGCAATGACTTTCTCAGTGGTAATGACACTCCTGATAATGACAAGAATATTGACGAGCAATTTGGCAAAGGAATTTTGCGATCACGTGTGAAAGTAATCAGCCGTGAGCAGTTGGAACAAGGTCACTTGTATATTTTACACAACATGGACGAAGTGAACGTTTATATCGAGGAACATACCAATTTCATCAAGAGACAATATCCTCGAGCCAATACAATGTGGCTTGCTAGAGAGCATAACAAGACATTTATTAAGTGGTTTGAAAATAAAGTCTTACATCAACTATCTCAAACACCAGATGATATTACTGAAACTATCAAATGCCTCGCCTTTAAACCAAAATTGACTGTTATGTCTTATGAAGGGTATGACATTAATGGATTCACATATTACACAAAGCGCCAAGATGATAAGAGTGTCGTCCAAAACACTGGGGTCACCCTTCAAGCATCGACTATGTTTTTTGCAAGTGCAAAGGATAAGAGTCCACGTGAAGCTAAAATGTCATATTACGGTGTCATTGAAGACATATGGGAGTTTGACTACATAGATTTCAGAATTCCGCTCTTCAAATGTAATTGGGTTGATAACACCAAAGGAATTATAGTGGATGAATTGGGTTTCACTTTAGTGAACTTTGAAAAGATTGGCGAGAAGGATGAACCATTCATATTGGCATCACATGCGAAACAAGTATTTTATATCGATGATCCTGCAAATGATAAATGGTCGGTTGTTCTTCATGGTAAAAGACAGTTCATTGAAGATCCTATAGATGAAGAACAGTACTATGATAAGTATGATGACTCCAGTCCATTCTCAGTTGGGTTGCCAACACCAGCAAATATTGAAGCTAATGATGACTTGTATGTGCGCGGAGATCACAATGAAGGATTGTTAATTGATAAAAAATCACAATATTAGAGGCATGTTTATATTTTTTTATATGTTTTATTTTTCTGAATGTGAACTTTACAATGTGAATGTGAACTTTACAATGTGAATTTTACAATGTGAATTACTTTATAATGTGAACTTTACAATGTGAATTACTTTACAATGTGAATGTGAAATTTACAATGTGAGCTTTACAATGTGAATGTGAACTTTACAATGTGAATTTTACAATGTTAATTACTTTATAATGTGAACTTTACAATGTGAATTACTTTACAATGTGAATGTGAACTTGACAATTTGAATTACTTTACAATGTGAATTTTACAATGTGAATATGAATTTTTAGATGGCTGAGCATTCTCCTGATGACCGTGTTGATAATTACCGTGAGGGTGAGGAAATCAATGCGCCGCCTCACAATGTAAGTTTTAAAAATATATCATATATTTATATCTATATGTCCATTTATAGTTATATCTTGCAAATGTGTTTATTTTGTCAAATTCTAGGTTGATGATGCACATGTACCATCTGAAGCAATTGAGGCACTTGATCAGCAACACCAAAAAGTTGAAAAGAGAAGGGGCATCACTATGATGAAGAAGTTAATAGTGCAAAAGGGCAATGGACCCAAACTTGTTGTGGATTTTGATAATGCAGGAAATGCATCTGGTGTGAATCGCAATTCATTTGTTTCATATCTTTGGTATGTTACTCATAGCCATTGCGGTTGTAAGATAGATTCTTGGCATAAGGTTTCTAAGGAGAAGAAAGACATAATATGGAAGGATTTATGCGTGAGTTATTATTAATTTGCAATTCTATTTTGTAGATTACTAATTTTTTGGATACTAGTTAATTGGAATTCTATTTTGTAGAGTATATTTGAATTGGATGAAAAGTTGCATCGTAAATGCGTGATGCAACGCTGTGGGAGAGTCCTAAGGAACTATAAGACAAATCTCACCCGAGAATACATAAATAAGCTGACAAGAGGAAGAAGATAGCCACTGAATAGTGGAACTTCCTGGATAAAGAAGAATGGGACGCGTTTGTTGCTTCAAGACAAACTGATGAATTCAAGGTATTAGGCGTCAGTCCCAATCTCATTAATATATGTTGTATTCACTTATTCAAGATTAACATTTACTGTTACTAACCAAATCATTAATGTGCATACTAACTAGGCCCTCAGTGAGGCACAAAGATCAAGGCGTGCACTGAATGTGCATGACCACACAATGGGTCCAAAGGGGTATGCAGCCATTCGCCAAAGACTACAGTCTGAGGCTACTGCTCAGTCTGCTGCTACTCAGGAGTCCTCCACTATAGGTATCACACCTCTGCCTCGCCATGATGTCTGGATAGCTGGGAGGCAAAATAAGAAGGGAGAAATAAGGAAGCCCGCAACTGCTAAGGCGGTGGCAAAAATGGTAAAATACAACTCTTACAACAATCGTTTGAATATTGATTATTTGTGGTGTTTACTTAATTACAAATTTTTGTTTTGGCGATTAGCGGGAGCTGCACGAGCTGAGGAAAAAAGGCAAGTTCATCCCTGAGGGCACAAGGGATGAATTGACAGTTGCTCTGGGTAACCCAGAGCATCCTGGACGTGTTAGGGCTGCAGGCGCTGGTGTGGGCATCAAAGCTTTTTTTGGGCCATCCCAGTGCAAACATGTATTAAAAGTGGGACTTTCACAAGAGGAGGCAACATATTCTTTCTTTATAATGTTACTGTAAAAGAGAATTCAATAATTAGAAGCTAACGTTTCTTTTATCCATGTATAGGTAGATAAGCTAGTTGATAGGAAACTAGAAGAAGCAATGAAAAAGTGGCAGGCATCTCAGACTGCCACTTACCAGACAGTACCTATGGCGTCTCGCACTACTCCTACTGCAGAGGTTGGGAGTAATCCTGTAGACCCACCACCTAGCACATCCACTGTAAGTATGTTTATGACATAGTAACTAGTTTTTTAATTCAAGATGATATGTTTTCAAGATGATATGTATATATGTATATAACATTCTTTACACAAAAATTTGTAGGGGTTGAAGCCATGCCGTCTAAAAGTTAATGAATATGTCATTGCAGAGGCATCGGCTTACCCATCCCTACCAGGGGAAATGTTTCACAAGTCTCCATTACCAGCTGGTTGGATTCGTGTGAGTCTGGTACATATATTCCCCAAGTGGATGGATCTTCCATTTCCATATGCCTACCCAGATTGTGAAACGCTTGGTGAGGCAGAAGGCGGAGTGATATTGTGGCTAAAAGAGGATGTCCTCTTTACTGAAATTGTATGGTAAATTTACATTATGTTAAATTGTTAGTGTGTGTATATGATGTCAATTGATCTAAAATTATTATATATATACAGGTTAAAAAGAAGACACCCACAACATCTAGGCCTCCACTTCCACCTCCTACATTACCCAGTTGGGTTCCACAGGACCTAACTATCCCGTTAGGTCCTAACTGTAGGGGTATGGAAATATGGTTAGGCGAACATGATATAAATTGTCCTATAACTGTTTCTATAGATGCAGATGCTGCAGGTCAATCATACGAAAGCAAACTATTTATACAAGATATTTTGGAGTTGTTTCGATATGATTGGCTGATTACATCTGTGATAGAGCTATGGATAAGGTGAGATCTTCTTTATACATCCATATACCTTGTGTAGGATCTGGTGATCTGGTTTCTTATTTATTAATGCATACATAATACATGTTTTGCAGCTACTTAGACAAGATATGTGCAGATTTTGCATTCAAACATGTAGGATTTTTTATTCCATCTTTGATTAGTCTAGTAGCTAAAGACCCTCCGTCAGTTCAACAATACTGTTGTGAGGCTTTTTCAATTTTTGCTCAAAAAAAGAAGACGATGATAATGGCTCCATTCAATGTAGAGTAAGTTTACTTTGCTTATTATAATTTGGACTTAAGAAAATTACATTTTTATTGTGGATTTTGAGTTATTAACTTTTAACTTTTTTACCTCTAGTGGTATGCATTGGGAGTTACTGGTTATTGTCCCCGAGACGTTCACTGTCTATTATCTAGATCCTAAGGGGAGTAAATTGAATACAAAATATGGACACATAATGAAAATGGCATTATTCCGGTGAGAAATATTTCATTTTCATATCCGTTAACATATGTTATTACATTACTATTTAATAATGCAATGTACTGTGTTACATTAACATGTAGGGCTTTTGATGAGTTCAAAAAGGCTGGAGGAAAGGTCCCCATGAAAAAGAACCAGCCAATAATTTGGAAGAACGTGAAAGTAAGTTCCCGACTGCAATATACGTATATATTATTTATGTGAATAGTGTTTAATTAGTTGTATTTTTTAATATTTTGTATGTTTGAATTTATAGTGTGCCACACAAGACAACGGGTGGGCATGTGGATACTATGTGATGCAATTTATGGACATGATTATCAAATATGCCGCAATGGAAATCGATTGTATTGATGAGGCATTATATAGTCTCATTAGATATATAATATGAAATATATCAATCTTATTTATAGCTCATTAATTATATATATACATCATTCTCTTTATAGGTGTTTAAAACTGACCACACTACAGGAACGGCCTTACCAGATGTACATGCTCCCTATAGGATGGGAGAATTAAATGAAGTAAGAGAAGAATGGGCAACAGCCATACAAGTAGTGGGGGATTTAAGATATAATTGGGATGTTGATAGCGAATAAAGACTAAAGAATGATATTTTGTAAATGAATTTATGAATTATAATATATGTGAATGTTTCTACATATCTGGATGTTTCTACATGTGTCTGAGTGAAAATGAATGAAATTGTTGGTTGCTACATGAATGTTTCTATATGTGTGAATGTGAAAATGAATGGAACTACAGATTGCTAGCTACATGAAAGTTTCTAAATGTGTGAAAATCAAATGGAACTGCAGGTTGCATTGCTAAATGTGTGAATATTTTTGTTGTTAATTTTGCATGTTTGTGGCTTGTTGTTGGCTGATATCAATGGATGTCATAAAACCTGTAGTTCATAACTGAACTGTAGGTTTCTCATCCTGCGACCAGCCATACAGCAGGTCTGCAGACTGACAGAAAAAAAACAAAAAATAGGCGTCGGTTATTTGTATAAAACCGGTGCCACATCGTTACAGTGTCGGCTTCTAATAGTAACCGATGTCTGTTTCCTTAACACCATGGCCGTGCTGGCCAGCACGGCCGTGGCAGCGGACCAGACACCACGGCCGTGCTGGCCAGCACGGCCGTGTTGGGGTTTATATGACGTCGGTTCTTATCTAATAACTGACGTTGATAGTGCCCAAGATGGCGCCCTTCTGTGGCGCGAAGGCATATGGCGTCGGTTTCTTATCTAATAACTGACGCTGGTAGTTCCCAAGATGGCGCCCTTTCTGTGGCACAAAGGTATATGGCATCAGTTTCTTATCTAATAACTGACGCGGATAGTGCCCAAGATGGTGCCCTTTCTGTGGCGCGAAGGTATATGGCGTCGATTTCTTATCTAATAACTGACGCCTATAGTGCCCTGCTGGCGCGTTTTCGGTGGCGCGCGAAGGGTTATGGCATCGGTTTTGGAACCGACGCATAATGTCTGGGCTTTTAGCGTCGCCCACATAGGTGTCGCTTAGAAACTGACACTAAAGGCCTTAAATAACCGACACTAAAGGTCGGTTATGTACTAGTGACCCTAAGCATAAGGAGCAAGAAAAGGTAGGATTTTAGAGCTTTAGAGAAATGTCTACCATGGAACAGTAAGGTTCCGATCTAGAGAAAGCTAGGAGGAAGGATAACAAAGAAATAGATAGAGTAAATAAGGGAATTCTTACTCTTTTAGGTCAAGATCAATAGAAGGAAGCTTTTTCAACCCTAAAATGAAGTCAATTGCAACCCTAGATCCTTTTTCCAAGAAGATCCCCACTTTCTTCTTCCTTGGACAGAAGAATTTGCAGTAGCACAGAGGGAGAACGAGGTTGGGAGAAGGAGGGAAGTGGTGGAGAGAAAATTTCTCATTTTGGTGCTTGGGGATAAGTATATGAAACTTTAAGATAAAGAAAAAGATAAAGTTGAAGTTCTAGTATCTATCCAAGTGTCCATGGCCTTAATTTATTAATGATATACAAGCACACACACAAGAAGCTCCCCCTCCATGTGTATAGACCTACTTAGCTTTCCTTTGTCGAATTTCCCAGCCAATCAAATAATTCATTAGTTGATAGCTACTAAAGGTAGCTCATCCGTGAAGGGGTTTAATACCCTTGGAGAAAACACCTTCAAACAAAGGTTTAAATAGGCACCCCATGGATAAAGAAACTCAAGAATGATTAGGTAATATCCAAGGAACATAATGAAACTGATAAATTGCAAAGAAAATCTCTCAATTGGGTAATTTGTAGAAAAGTACAAAATGTGCATAAAATTGCAGAACTTGCTCAAACAGTGTCCAAATTGGACCAAATTTGAAACTTAAGCTTGTATTATAATTTCAAAGCATCTCACAAGGTTATATTAGGGTGATAAGAATTAAATTATTATAATTAAGCTTGTTCAACTCATTAAGAAAGTTTAAGGACCTTACAACTATAAACCCCTAATAGGGATTTCGCCCCCAAAATCCAAGGTAAACAAAGATGGGTACTTCGTTTGCACCTCATCCTATTACCTTTGCATGGTTACTTTCATATCATCATAATTTCAAATCATTCATACATATCTCCTCTTGGGTTAGAACAACACCCCCCACATAAGAAGACATTTGCAAATATGGAACATAGAAATTTCTTGTGCCACCTATACAAATATAATATTAACTTTCAACTTTAAATTCTAGCTATCATCCTAAAATTATATCTATTGTATCAAAACATTACTCAAAATTCATACTTTCTAGCTTTTTACTGATCATGGCATGTGTCCCACACCATTCCTTGAAGCATAAAAAAGGCAATGTATCCATCCTTTTTTATACACTAACACTAGAACTCTTGTCAGTTCTTTTTCAGCATCAAAAGAAATGTTGACGCTGGCAGTTGTCATTCCATACAAGGAAATATCATTCCTAGTCAACCTTGTTAGGGGTGAAACAACAACATTGTCTTCATCTTACTAGGATTTACACAACCTACTTAGAATACACATCATGATCCCATAAAGAAATTTAATCAAACCCATCTCACTCTTGTTCAACTTGTTCTCATAGCTATTGCTACTTCAACAACCCTAAGGTTTTTGAAGAAATATTGATCATACTTTTTACCATATTTGAAATACTTTGACATGTCATCATTAAAAGTTTGATATAACTTGTATGACATGATTGGAACACTATGTTCCTCCTATTCATAAATTATATTTGTACATTGGTTAGTCTATAGGACATAACCATAAACTCATTATAGCCATGTGAATTATGTCATCCAATCTAACTCTTATGCATTGATATTTGATCATAGGTTTATCTTAAAGGAACACGGTATCACATATCTATTGACCAACAAACCATCTATCATTGATAGTGGTCTTGTCCAACTATCATTGAACCATACACAACATTCTAGAATCACTTTTTTTTTCTTTTTCCAAACAACATTTAGAGGGTCATCGTCAACTTTATCTCTCCCTCTCTTTAAGGGGGAGGAATACTTGATATGTTCATTTAGTAAACATCTCCAACCTTCAAATACTTCCCATATTGTTGATACATCTTGGATACTAGGATTCATTACCTTGGTATCCACCTCATGTGCTATAAGGAACTCACATCCTTATCTCATCTAATTTTACCAAATAACACTACTACAGAAAATGCTTTTTACAACAGTTCCTTTTCTCAATTTACAACAGGTGTTAACTGTTGTATTAGATCATGTGGTCTTATGGGGGGTGCTTTACACAGCATGTGATCGTATGTTGTAATAGATGTATTTTATACAACAGTTGAAACATGTTGTCTTTTAAGGAATGGCATGTTGTAATATGGGTATTTTACACAACATGTGGTGCACCTATTGTAATATATATTATACAATAGTTGAACGACGTTGTCTTTCACTAAACACACCTGTTGTAATAGGGGTATTTTTTACAACATGTGGTTCACCCGTTGTAATATATATCATACAAAAGTCGAAGCATGTTGTCTTTCACAAAACACACCCGTTGTAATAGGTAGGTCTATTACAACATGCAGTGCACCTGTTGTAATATACATGTTTATACAACAGATGGAGTATGTTGTCTTTCCATACATTTAACCGTTGTAATAAGATTGTTTAGACAACATGGTGTGTGTCTGTTGTAATATACACAATTTATACAATAGGTTATGCATGTTGTAGTTCACTAGAAACACCTGTTGTAATAGGTGTATTTTTTCCTGACAACCCTGTTGTAATAGGTGTGGATAACACAACATGTGTTGTTTGTTGTAGAATCATACATTTTACAACATAATATTAACTGTTGTCTTTGATTAGAGTTTGACAGGTCATATATCAAACCAATTGTATTGATCAAATTAACCATATTATTAATAAATTATAATAAATATGCAATTATACTTTTTCATTTCACAAACAAACACATAGTTGAACAAAATTTCCATCAAACATTGAAAGAAATTCGTACTAAATTTAATTAATATTAAATCATCCATACAACGATTCAATAATACAAAGTACTGAGTATCCACTCTAGAATCGAACTAAAAACTAACTTAAAAAGTTTCACACATTGATCTATGGTAAAGAACAAATGTATCCCCCACATGTCACATAATCTTATGTGTGCTCAAGAACACATGTCGCCCACTCATTTTAGACCTCATCTATTTCCTCTTGGTTGAAGCAAAGACCAATATACTTCGAATAATACTGCAATCATATGACAAATATATCAACATATTTTGATTTTTTCAATTTATTTAGAAATTTGAACAAACTAAAAGAATATAATGTTAAGTAGCTTACACATTCAGGAATATTTCTATTTCTTGCATCAAAGATGTCTTTCATATACTTCAACACATAATATCTGCAATCTGTATTGTTCAGCTATTTGTTATCCAAATAATTGTGAGAACTTGTTAGGTAAACAGAATCAAAAATATTCAAATCTTTGTGCAAACAAAATCAAAAATGCTATTCTTGGAACATTTGCAAAGATTCAAACCCATGAAGAAGTCAAGCTTACAGCAATTCCAACAGCGACTGAAACATGGCAGGTACTGAGTTGCCAATATTTTTGATACAAGATTTATCATACAGAAAATATTCAAATCTGAAGTCAATTATCAGTTTACCAACAAAAAACATGACATAGGAGGATGAGGTATTTCCTCCTATTGGTGGCATGTGTATGTTATTAGTAGTGGATCTTGATTAATAAAACCACATTGGTTAGATATATTTAAGATTCTAGAGGTTTGTCTTACTCAATTAGATAGTGGTTATATAATTAATGTAATAGATTGATTGTATGCTTTGAAATCTCATGTTAGTGTCTATTTCCAGATATCAACATTTAAAGAATAAAAAATTCCTAAAGTACAAAAAGTTGTCTAAACTGTACGGTCTCACATTTCTTGATATGACAGGTATGCTATTACCATGTCATATTTTTTAATGTGCATTTTTCATGTAGATTTGCTGATTCTGATTGCAGATTTTTTTTTTGTTCGGCAAAAACTCATGCTGCTTTTTTTGTATTTTTCCTGTAGTGTCTGTACAAAACTTCCACCTTCAAACAAAGGCAGAGAAAACTAAACAAACTATACAAAAAATAGGTGTTGAAAAGGATAGCCACAAGAATCTAAAGGAAACAAGGAACTCCCACAGAAATATATGTACAGAAAACTCAGAAGCCTTCCATAAAAAAAAGGATAGCCATAAGCTCAACCTCAAGAATGTAGGTCCAGCAATCCCACTGACTAAAGAAACTAGCATGTAATATAAATCCTCAAAAGAACTCCAAAAACCACTATCCAGGGGAAAAAAATAATCCATCTAAGCTTAAGGAGGAGCCCAAAGGGTTAAAGACATCAAAGCAGCAGGAAAATAGAAGAATATCCAAAAAAACCTCTTCGCTTTCCCAACAGCCAAAGGACCAAAGTAGCCAAAGAAGGGTCCAAAAGTGAGAAAGCCACCATATCTGCATATAAGCACTGCCAGCAGACATAGGAAAGGGGACATAGTAAATTGCGAAGAATTGACATGGGTCTTATGGGTACACAACAAATGCCTATGAGGGAGCAGTATATGGTCCTGCTCTAGTCACTAGGACCAAAGCTGGTTCTGGAGGAACCTATTGAGATTCAGGGATACCCTTTTACCTATGGTTTGTTTTCAAATCGAAAATGGTTCCAGAATATCCTTGTGGCATGATCTATGGGTGAACGGATAGTTTCTTGGTTCTCTAATTGGGAACAACCTCATGTTAACTGGCTTTGTACAAAACAGAAGCTGAAAGCTTTTATCTGTGACTCAACAATGGTGTCTCCCTTCTTATCAGGGCACTCAGGCCATGGAAAAGGTTTCGGGGATATTGTCCTGCATAAAGAGGACTGTTGTTACTTGCTGAACATGAAAAAGAATACTTTGCAGGTATAAGTCACCTAAACTAGACTGGGCCTGCTGGCTATGCAGGTCTAGAGCCCCTCACAAGTTCACCATTATTGTATGGAAGGTCTTCCATGGAAGACTCACCACCGAGGACTTTATCAAACAGAGAGGCATCAGCCTCGTGTCCAGATGTTGTCTCTTCCAAACTGCTGAAGAAACTAATGAGCATATAGTCTGGAGATGCCCATTCACAAGACATATTTGGCACCAAGCTGTTGTTGTCCTGAAGAGGACCGCACCCTGCAAAGCAGAAGTCCTGCTCAATCTGAAAAATAGCAGGGGCACCATCCTAGCTATTACCATTCTTTATCATGTTTGGCTATTAGAAATAAGTTTATCTTTGAGGACAAAAGGTTCCTATCCCCACTTGTAAATCCTCTACTAGAAAGAAGTTATTAATTTGTGATTTCCATAACTACTGCTTAGCATCTGGAAATTTCTTGTCTTTGAAGATATTATGACCTATACATTACTAAAATCAACTGCGGTCACTTGATTATCTGTTATATATATCACCGACTTGTGTTTCCTATATTACAGAAATCCAACTGAACTTCTTGATTATATGATATAATTCACTCCTTTTAGCTCAAATTAAGTATTGTGTTATGGCACATACACATGTGAGTTGTTATGGCTTTATAGGTAAGTGACCTCAAAGTATTAGGTTCTGATTTTGTTATTATGTTTGGTGACAGTAGTATTGTGTTTCATGAAGGGAAAAGGCACAACGAAGTTGAATTCCACTTAGTGCATGTAGCTACTTAAATTAAGTGGACATATATACTATGTCCATAGTCCAAGGACCAAGTTGCTCACATCTTCACCAAGCCATCCAAGAAGCCCTTCTATCTTCTACTTGGAAAATTGGGAACATCAGACATCTATGTTCATGCTTGACGAATTAGAATAGATTTGCATTCTTGTTATTTATTATACATTTCAAGTCCATGTTTACTTTCTTCAAGTTTCCAGTCTATATGTACAGCGGCAGTGTTCATGACATGGTGACGCACGAATAGGGATGAGCATTGGACGTGACCAGCCTAATCCAACCTACGACCCAGCCCGTATAACCCAACCCACAACTTTGATGGGTGGGTTGTGCTAGCAGCTTAAACCTAAATTTCTAAATGGGTCACTCTTAGTCTTAGGTAAGCCCAAACCAGAAGACTCGAATACCAACCCACTAAAATTATATGATTGATATTTATATATGTGACCATGGTTACTGCAAGAAGCAATAATATCAACCACTATGTAGAGTTTTTCTTTTTATCCACTATGTAGAGTTGTACATTGATTTACCCATAATATGCGACCATGGTTGTTGCAAGAAGCATTCATACAAACCACTATCTACATTGATTTGCTCATTATTCTTGAACCCCTCCTCTGCATCTGACATGGTGCCCCATCATAGGCATTTGACATCGCATTCCATGCCCTGCTCACAGCTCTCAGTGAAATTTTAGCTATTGAATGCAAACTTATGTAGACTTCTCTAGGAAGCAAGTGATATGAGGTTGTTATGCCAATTTAGTAAGGGTCACAAGGCATGCTAATCTTATACTTTTAGTTTGTATCTCAGAAAGGGAATCTTCAATGCAGCCTTGGTACTAAAATGCCATATTGGTCAAATAGGTTAGGATGACGTTGACCATCTTCCCCTAATTGTCGAAAAATTGGGACCAAACACTTAATTGGTAACCATATGATATAATAAATCTTGGAACTTACAAACAAGTCCATGAAGTTACATCCAGGTCTTAAAACTGAAATTATATCATATACAAGAATGTGCTAATACATTAATATGTAGTCATATTATAGTGTGGCTTTTAAGGTAATAATTCCCCATTGCCCATCTTCCCCAAACCAAGATTGTACTGGAACCAAAACTAATACTCACATAAAAGATGGTGATGGAACTAATTAAGATCAGTCATATGCACTACCAGGCTTTTAGACCCAAGTGCAGGAATAATCTTGCATCAATAGGGCTTTGGACAGTAATGTATTAACACATGTTACCGCATTTAAGCTGAATTTGTTGTTATTAATTTGTGATTGCCATAACTACTGCTTGGCATATGGAAATTTCTTTTCTTTGAAGATATTATGACCTATACATTACTTAAATCAACTGCGATCACTTGATTATCTGTTATATATATCACCGACTCGTATATCCTATATTACAGAAATCCAACTAAACTTACAAACTGTGTAGTCATATTATAGTGTGGAATTTTGGTTTGAATTTTGAAATGCAACAAGAATGTGCATCACCATCTTTTATGTGAGTATTAGTTTTGGTTCCTGTACTATCTTAGTTTGGGGAAGATGGGCAATGGGGAATTATTACCTTAAAAGCCAAAATTCAATAATACCCCTAATTGTTTCAAAATTGTGACCAATCACTTAATTGGTAACCATATGATATAATAAATCTTGGAACTTACAAACAAGTCCCTGAAGTTACATCCAGGTCTTAAAACTGAAATTATATCATATACAATATGGTTTTTGAAATTTTGATTTCTCTGTTGTGCACTTAGACACCATTTTGGATTCTCCAGGCTGAAGGGTGTCTGCACATGGGAGTGAGTCGCAAGAGAAAGAGCACTTGGGTGACATGCCTTAGTTCGAGATGACAAGGAATAGAAATTAACAATTTCCCTTGGATGCCCTTGATGATATTGACCCAAAGAAGTAATAATCGATATATGTAAAAATAAGAGCATTTGTAAAAATAACACCATATCAAATCAAGTAGCAGAATCTGAAGAAACTAGAACAACACTTCTATTGGTGAATCAGAAAGTAGTATTTTTCTGGATCAAAATGGTAAATTACCTTGATAATTTCCCATTTCAAATTCTTCCTATATTGCACATCTCTCTTTTGATAAAATTTATGAGTCCTATTCAAATTCATATCACGAATTCTATGCATTAGTAACTATATATGGAACTTTCAATACATGTATTATGTAATTGAAATTATTTTATGAAGTACTTACAACTCCATGAGTTTTTCCACGTTCCCACGTAATTTTCCTCGTAACGGATCAAGATAGTGGCACTTACCCCACATACGGTCGAAGACGCAAAGTATCCAATGTCCCCTACGCATACATGAGTATTGCATTTTAAGATTAATGTATTTTTAAACAACATTTAAAGTAAACAAATAACAGACAATCGACAAAATGTATGCGTACCCCACATTATAAGGTATAAAGAACAATTCTAATCTGTGTTTCTTCCCTCTAATGAATTGATCTGCTATGTACTGCGCCCGAGTCTCCACTTTATCATTGTATAATGGATCTATAAAATGTTGACATATAAATCCAAATATATTAAATATATTTCCCGATGTCACTTTGTTGCACAAATGCCTACAAGAAAACATATATTTAGTCTTCGTACTTGTATAGAAACACATAATTAGTCTTTGTACTTGTATAGAAGCACATATTACTCGTATAGAAACTTACTTTATGTACACTGATATGTGTGAGGCTTCTAGTTGGTCTTTATCATGGCATATTTTAACCAATTCCAGTGTGATAATTAGCTCATGTGTGTAACCTACTAAATCTTCCGACATCTGAAGAGAGATGTTACGATTCTCATCATCTTCCACATACACCATCAATAGTTTCAGCTTCGTTGGAGGCTTTTTGCATGTTGGCTTGATGGGACTTGAGACTTCATCACAATTTTTTCTAGTTTTTGAATTTCCTATTTGTGTGCTTATTGATTCCCTCACTTTTCTTTGAGACAATGAGTCTTGGGATTCCTTGCATATGATTATAAAAATAAAAAATATAGTTTATTAATATACATGATTCATTTCAATAAATTAATAAAAACACTGTCAAGTTATCACATATACCTTCATATTTATTTTGATCAATTCTGCAGGCCAAGGAAGGTAGGTGCCTATGCCTTGACAAACTTGATAAACTTCAACCATATCTAAATGTATTGGCACACTTTCTTCAGGCATCAACGGGGTATCAATTATCACTTTTTTGTGTTTTGGATCCAATGCCACATTGTGAAGGATAATTGGCTCATTTGTATGAGATATATACAGCCTTCCATCAGCTATTGAAAGTAATGGATTATCCAACATAAAAATACACTTGTGATAGCCCTACAAACATCAAATATAGATATTGTCAACATGAGAAATCACTATCTCTAACATTTACTACATAAAAGACTTGTTGATTACCTCAGGTAGATGTGAGAATTGTGCAAGTGGACAATTATATTTGGAAGTAGGGTATTGGTCTGTATCCCCAACATTATCGAGATCCTTGCTCGTATTCTTCCCTTCAAGATACTTGATCTTCATGGCCAAAGCTTTAATGGTCTGTTGCATTTTTAACAGCATATGGGATGGTTGATCATCTGTTCCAGCCACACTTTGACAATATTTTGTAATTTTTATTCCTGGTCTGGTTGCTCTCACATGTCCTGGGGGATCCTTTTTTCCCAATTCCATTGTTAACACATCATTACATCGCTTCTCACTAATGAGTCCCTCAGAAACATCCTGAGATAGAGCATCCTTGCAAAATATAAAACATACATATGTAAAAATAATAAAAACTATATATTGTGATGAAAAATCAACGAGATAAAAAATTAAACTTACAATCTTGTACACCACTTCCTTGACCTTGTCACTAGTAACAACACTAGTTTTGTCCATTCTAGCTCTTTTCCATACTTCTGCTCTAGAAATCTTTGAAATAACTGGATTTAAACTATACTAACTGATCTATTTATAATATGATAAAACCATAATACTTTTATACCTCTATATGAAATTTCACAAATTGCTTTAAAACAAATCAAATCTTACAATTTCTTGCTCTAAGCCAACATATCCCTTACGCGAAATTCTAGGTCGATACTCATTCTTTGATGATAATTCTCTTCCAGCCTAACTTCTTCTCTAGTTATTTTTACGAACAATAAATATGAAAATATATTTAAATGTCTTACAAGAAAAACAAGAAAAGTACATTAGTTTATATTATCACCTTAAATTCTTCAGTCAATCGACTCATGACAAAATCCTCCCATTGATCTATAGATATAAAATCATATTCTTTGGGTGGGTGTTTGCATGTTTTTCCATCTTCGTCGCTCATGAATTTTCTTGATAACCGAGATTTGAATTCCCTCCATCTATCATTGGCTCTTTGTAATACCCACTACTTTCTGACAGATCCAATCGAAAAAACACCCTACAAATAACAAAATCACATACACATAAATATAATATAATATTTTTATACAAAAAATATTAACGTCTACATACTCAACTCAATCTCTTCCAAAATAAGGTCCTTGAGACCTTCTCCCACATCACTCCAAGTATCGATGTTGATTGGAACTCGCTCTCAGGATGTGACTCCAATATAGTTGCTGAAAATGTTTTGGGTTTTCCCAATTGGTTGTTCTTCTTAATTCCATTCCAATTGAATTTTTTGTCCTTTATGTCTCTTTCTCGAAACTTTAGGCATTGTGGTACGGCCCCTACTAATAGTTGTGGTCATTGAGTTGTCTTCATTGGAAGACATCTACAACAAAATTTGGTACAACAAAATATTAGCAAACTGCATATAAAACAACATAATAAAATCTTACAAAATTTAAGACATATTTACATTCATTACAGAAAGATACTAGTGCACATCAAGAAAATGCTAATACTTACTCTCACTTATGCGTTCGCTATTTTTTATTTTTATGCACACTGACATCATCAACAAATGTCCCGTCCTTATGATCTTCTCGAGCACATATCTCTTCTTCTTCAACAACAAGATCATCATTTACAGACATAGATGGAATGATTGAAGACAAAGAAGTTTCTTCTTCTAAAACGATGTCATCATCATCATCATCTCCTTCATGGGGCCTTATTCTATGAGATAAGACTACAAACCAGCCCTTGTTAGCTGTGTCTATCACATAGAAAACTTGTTTTCCTGTAATGTCATTATAAATGGATCGTGTTTACATCCCTCCCTATCTAGGTTCACTAAGATCAATCCATCTTCTGTGCGTAAACCCTTATCATTTTCAGCCCACTTGCAACGAAAAATAGGAATCTGAAACGTGCTGTAGTCCAACTCATATATATCTTCGATCACACCATAATAGGACATGTCACATGATGGAGCTGGGACTTACACTAAAAGATCACTCTTCCAATGGGAGTCCTAAAGATGCACCAAAAACCCTAGGGAGTTGATGTTCTCTCTAGGTTTACCTAGAACTGGTGCTTAGATAACAACTCCAACCCCATAAGAGTATGGAAGCCTTATCATAGTACAGATTTAGGATCGAACCCAAAAGACAATGGTCTTGTTGCAAGCAACAAGATGAAAAACGTATAGAACTTCACTTAGCTACTCACTAGTTGGCACTTATATCGAAAAGTTGGATTTTGATGGTTTTAAACTAAAACATGAAAAGTAAAGAAAGCAAGCAAATCTAAGAGTTAAACTATGATAAAGATCACTAGGGTGTGATCAGTTTTTCACCGCCACTACACATCGATCAACACATGTAAAGCAAAACTTAACCTGCAAAAAGAGTTCGGTCAGTTAGTATCCTTGTAGACCTAGTCTCCTTTCGGATAACCTAGCTACGAGAAGTGCGGGAATGTTGCAACGCCAGCCATTCCCGATCAAATGGTCACATTACTTTACATCATTCCCCTCGCAAAGTGTGTTCCTCGACTTACCAAGGTTGCACTTCCATACGTCAACTGATTCCATTTCATAGTATGAAAGTGCAACGGATGATAGTGAGTTTACTCCACTTCTTGAGATACACTTCTAGATACCGAAACAGATACATGGTGGATACATGCATCAAGAACCAACATGCAAACGAGTTTCGAATCTAATAGTACAAACGTAGACAATTCATACTAAAAGATAAAAGATAACACAAGTTGGAGATCAAGCAACAAGTATTCATTAATCGTTTGATGTTGAACCGACAAAGATAAGAACTCTACATTACAACCTAAGGATTACATTTTACATGATATGAAAGTATGGGTAGCGGGGCTACTCCCCGCACCCTAGTGAAGAAGACTACTCCCTCATGAATAAGACCAAGAAGGAGGCGAGAAGAGAGAGAGAGAGCATCATCCCCACAAGGATGGAAGAAGGTCAACCCCTTGGAGAGAGAGAGCAACGATCCACCAGTCTTCATAGGTTGCACGATGAGGAGGTCTCCCCTTCCCACCTTCTTTATGAAGAAGGAGAAAGCAGCTTCAAGATGGAGATTGGACCTCAGACCGACAGCCCCAGGGCAGAGGATGGAAGTGGCAAGAGCTCTGGAACGATTGGGGCAGCCTTTGGACGTCTGAGATCCCCTTTTGGAGGACCCTTGGGGTCTTATTTATAGGCTTTGGGTGAAGTCCAAACGGTTTGGAGACCGTTTGGTCCTCAAGACCGTTTGGGGCCTCAAGACCATTTGGACTGTGAGACTATTTTGCTTCAAACAGTCTTGAGACCGTATGAACTCCATCTGGTCTCAGGACCGTTTGGCTTCATGCGGTCTTGAGACCGTTTGAACTCCATGCGGTCTCGGGACCGGTTGGCTTCATGTGGTCTCGGGACCGTTTGAACTCCATGCGGTCTTGAGACCGTTTGAACTCCATGCGGTCTCGGGACCGGTTGGCTTCATGCGGTCTTGAGACCGTTTGAACTCCATGCGGTCTCGGGACCGGTTGGCTTCATGCGGCCTTGAGACCATTTGAACTCCATGCGGTCTCGGGACCGGTTGGCTTCATGCTGTCTTGAGACCGTTTGAACTCCATGCGGTCTCGGGACCGGTTGGCTTCATGCGGTCTTGAGACCGTTTGAACTCCATGCGGTCTCGGGACCGGTTGGTTTCATGCGGTCTTGAGACCGTTTGAATCCACTCGGTCTTGAGGCTGGGTTATTCTTTTATGATTTTTTTGTGCTTTTTCTGTATATATAAAAGGAAAAAGTTAGTCTGATGGTGTATTTACAAAAAGGGGTAAAATTAGGATAATGTATAGTTTAAACGTAAAAAAAGAGTATGGAAAACTAAAGAAAAAGACTAAGATAATAAACTAAAATAGGAGGTTATCACCCCCCCTAACTTAGAGTCTAGCTTGTCCTCAAGTTATATAGAGCTGAGACATTTAATGGAGAGGCGATTTTATTTAGGATTTCCATACTCTTGCTTCAATTCTTGACCTGAGTTCCCCTGGGGTCATATCAAGTCTTATTGCATGCCTTGATTCTTTCGGATTTCGAGAGTTGCTTGGATCTCAGGTTCTTTCTGTATCTCAAAGTTTGCATTGGGACCACCTTATTTTGTGCATGTTGTTGACTCTAATCAGCTTTATACCTCTCAGAAAAACCTACTGGAAGCTAGAGAGGGTATGAGGGTTGGCTAAAGGCTTTGAAGTGTAGCTCCCCCTTCAAGTGGGGGAGGGGATGTCTATGCTTTTTAGAATCTCACTACCGGGCACGACACATCTACCTTTATGAGGGCAGCTGAATGTATCGGTCGGGCGAGTCCTTTATGAGCCTTTCATATACTTGGAAACTTTAGGGTTTCACTACCGGGCACGACACATCTGCCTTTGTGAGGGCAGCGGAATGTGCCGGCCGGGTGAGACCTTCGTCAGTTCTTCGTATAGATCCTTATGCGTGGCACAACTCTCATAATTTTATTCATCTCTCTGGCTTTTATTCAATAACTCACAGGCTTGGGTTTTGGGATTTTTGAGAATTTATTTTGGGCGGCCAAGCCTCTTTTATTTTGAAGAGAGGAAAGTTGTTCTTAAAGTTTTTCAACGTGCACTTATTTGGTTTGTGGTCCACTTGCAGAACTTTTTGATTTGGAAGTTGCCTGATTTCCCTCTCATCCTCGAGATCTTGGCTTATTTCTGCCTTGATTTTGACCTGTGGAGAGTCAGATGAAGAATTGAAGCAAAAATATGAAATCACTAGTGGGTGGAAATTGATAAATCGCCATTCGATGTCTAAGTGCTATTTACTTATAGGGACTAACATGATTCTAGAGTTAGTTGAGGTGACTATTTTTGAAAAAGAAATTAAGTAAGAAGAATTGTTTAAGAAAAAATTTAAGAATAAAGAATTGTATGGAAAGTGTTAGATAGAAAGAGGAGTGTAGAAATTGATACCTCGCCCTTGTCTAATGTACCCCCCCGAACATATCACGCACTCTGTCCCCAGAGTGGAGAAGTGATAGGTTGAGAAGTCATTAGGACAAGGGTCCCGGGTTAAGGTAAATCTTCATTTGCCCCCGGAGAACGAAGTAGATTGGATGCGAACTGTCCTCGTAAAGCGTGGTAGTCCACGTCAGTCATTTCCTCTACTGGTCTTTGAAGAACAATGATGGTGTACATCCAGTAGAGGATGTGGAAGCCGCAATCGTTCGATTGTCGTATTTGTTGGGGGCATTTGTGGCAGAAGGCGGGGCGATGGAAATGTTCTTTGTCGTACGCCTTTGTATGCTGACTCAGAAAATCGATTAATTTCTCGGCGCACTCCTTTGCCACTACTTTTGTTGGTGTCTTTGGCGTCACGACATAGTGTCACTGTCGAGCATTGAACTGGCTATCGGAACTGTTGTATATTGTGGTTGTTCCGTCTGGGAGGTTTGTTGCCAGGAGAATCCAATGCTCATGATACAGGATGGGTAACATGATGAACTTCGGCGTTGTGTGTTGGAGATATGAGATCAGTGCGTCGGTTGTGCCGAAGTTCTTGAGATTTAGGAGATCATATTTCATATATGGAGACGCCATGTATGTGTTTGGGTTGGTTTGGCCAAGTAGAAACTGGTAGGCGGCCATGAGGCTGACAGAAAGGGATCCCTTATCCTGTAGAGTCTCTCGCAGTGAAGCTGCCATTACGAGTATGTCTCGAGACATGTATACCAGGCCATCTTTGTCTGCGGAGAGTCGCGCCATAATGGTACACAATTCGAGGTCGTTAAGACCCTTGCAAGCATCGCGATCAAAATTAGGAAATGTTGGGTTGATGGTGTAAGCAGGATCGCTCTTGCTTTTATCTGGCTCTGGCGACTTGGTCTGTTCTGACTTTTTCAGAATTTGTCAGAAAGGTCGTCGTTGTCGTCGCTGGACAGCTGAGAAAAGGTACCGAGGAACATCATCTGGTGACATAGTTGGGTCGTTGAAGAATCGTCTATCACAGATGAGCTCCATGGCATAGCGTCCTCGTAGGGAATGAAAGTCTTCAGCTACTAGGTCGTTGAATGGGATTTCCTGGTTCAACGCTTGGATGTGTCAGATGGTGCAGAAAGCGCTGTCCCCAGATCCCTCGGTGGCTTGGACTGGAGGGTTTATGATTTTGAACCATGGTTGGCTCCAGTCTTGGCGAAGAGATGGGCGTGCAGCCCAGATTAATTGAAGCAGTCAGAAGGGTATACACCTGGCTTCTCCTGCTGCTTCTCCTACAAAATTTATTGTGCCGGCTGGTATCTCGGCGCTACAGAAATTGTATACTTTGGCATCCCGAGCCTTAGTATCCACTATCATAAAAAGCCAGTGGTCCGAGACTTGGAAGGGCATTGTAAGATAACGTGCCCTTCTTGCCAAACCGACACGCAGCCGCTCAACCGATTTTTTGCGTATGTCTTTGTATAAAAGGCCAAAAGACAAAGCGGGCGAAGCATTAAAAACCGGTTGTTGCCGCTTGTGACTTCTATATGTTTCTATACAATTGGCGAGGAGGACACGGAAGATCGCCATTGGCACCGTGGACTGAGGTCATAGGATGCAACGGAAATCTTTGTGTGTCAACTTACGTCTGGTTTTGGTGTTATGATAGATTATGTCTTCCCCCGCTTTTGCATCATCCATTATAGCGTTCAGTATAAAAATGTCCTGAGCATCTAAAGTAGAGATGGCTGCCATATCTAGGTCGTGCATTTTGTGCGGCAGAGGAGGTGGCGGGGGAAGCTCTTGTGGTGGAGGAGAAGCAGGTTGTTCGAAGGCCTCTACATGGCCCTCTAGATTATCGTCCAAGTCAGAGGCAGAGTCAAGATCCTCGTCCGTGTCTAGACTTACTCAGTCTGCCTTGTCATGGTAAGGGGGAGAAGGTGCTGAGAAGAGAGCAGAGGTTTTTGGCAGGCTGGCGCTGGTTCCTAGTATGCATTGTTGTAACTCAGCGTAGGCCGCGTCCTTGGCAGCTTCCCCGATGGACCCCATAGCTGAATAGTCAAAGAATTGATCCCCATATGACATGTTGACATTGGCGTTGTGTGGGGACTTGGGGTGATGGTCACTGTCCTGGTGACCTTTGTCGAACCCTTTTTGGGAGGGTCCTGCTGCATGCCCGAGGTCTTCTCCGTCATCATGCTTGTCGTCTGAAGATGTATCTTTGTTGGAGTCAGCAGATGAGTCGGAGTCGTCATCTTCTTCATCATTGTCATCTTTGTCATCCGCAGCTTCATCTGTTTGCTTTTTGTTGGCAGACTTTTTACACCGCCGATGAGTGGCTTGTAGCTCGTCGAAAGCCACTTGCAGATGCTCGTGTTTTTCGAGCAGTGCATCGTGGGCTTCTTTGAGGTCTGTGAATCTGCCCTCGGAGGAGAGGAGACGTGCTGTCAGTTCTATGACTTGGGCACGTAGTTGTTGGGTTTCATCGTTATTTGCCTCCTCTTGGTGATGATGTAGCTGCGTAAGTGTTCCATCAATGGTAGCCAAGCGCGTGCTCAGGGCCTCTTGATGTTGCTCAAGCTTGCGGAGATTCTCTGGCAGAGGTTGAGTCTGTTTGGAGATCTCATCGACTTTTTTTGTTGTAGCTTCTTGCTGACGCGTTGCTCCAAGGACCAGGTCCGGCAGGTTGTTGGTGTGGCTGTTGATGTGCTCAACTTGCTTAGACACTTCGTCCTATCGTTGCTGGATGCCTTGGAGGAAGGTAGGCAAGGCTCGGTGTTGTTTGTCGATCTTGGTTACCTATCGTGATAAATCCTGTACACAAGAAAAAATAGAATTTAATATGTTAGAAGGATCAGTGAGGAGGTTTCGGACAGCGTCAAATTGACGGCCGAATTCCTCACCGATGTTAGTAAAAGGGACCCCAGGAGCGGAAGGGTGAGATGACTGGGGTCTGTGTGGGACGGTGTTAGTGTCTTACGGAAGAGACACTGATGATGCCTCGAGCTGCGTAGTGATTGTGGATGTAGTCACCAGCGGTGTCGGGGTGGTGGCAGATGTGAAAAGTGGTGGTATTTGAGGCGAAAGTGGTGGTAGCGACAATTATGGGGTGGAAACTGCGGGAGTAAATGGAAGGGTGGTGAAGTCGGGCATAGGGATGGAGAAAGGGAAGTCCGACGTAAAAATGGGTGAAGAAGTGGATGTGAATGGTTGCGTGGATGTGGGGAGGAAGGGAGTGGTAGATGTTGGTATGGTGGAAGGTGGAGTGGTGGTCGCAGTGGTTAGCTGCTTGTGGAGACTCTGGATAAAAGAGTCGATGGAGGATGTTGTTAAGACTTCTTCGTGGAACTGCTCGGCCTCCGGATTTGGCCGAGATGTTGGTGTCCCCGACAGCTGTTGGGCCTGCAACTAACTTCTAGAAGGCCGTTTGACAGGCATTTTTGTAGGTCGAGCTGTCGGGGCTGTGATACTCATCTCTATTTGACCCGCTGTTGCTTTCTTTTCAAGTTTTTTAACCGAAGCTAGCAGATGAGTAAGCTCCTCATCAGAGAAGAGGAGCTGTGTCATATCATAGTGTGCTAACTCCGGGAGCGGGAGGAGAGTCCTTGATGACTTGACCATAGGGCAGAATACATAGTGTAGTTTTCCATCCTTTTCCTTGATTATGAACGAGTTCTTCAGAGTTTGCTCGTTGGTGAGGATCTCGCCCTTTAGTTGCGTGCAGTGGGGTAAAAGTTTGTCCATCTTAAGATATTTTATGATAGATGTGACATGACCCCCCATGCAAATCTCTTTCCCCAGGATGGAGATTGAGAATTTTTGGATCAGATGACTGCCGATATTAACTGGCCGTTCGTTAAGAATAGACCAGAGAACAAAAAGATCAGAGGTTATAACGTTCCCCCCTTCTGTCCTGGGGAAGAGTGCACCAGCGATGATTTTGTGTACAGTGCACACAAAACCAGAGTGTATGTTTGACGCCTTGCACGTCTTTGCATCGTAAGTGGGGATCCCAGTTAAGGATTTCCAGAATGTATGTCTGTTGAATTCTGGATGATCGGTTCCCACTATTTTAGCCTTTCGCAGCTGCTCCTGGTCGTCGATAAAGATGGAGTTCAGCATATTCTCTGTTATGACGACCTTGCTGCCAAAAATTTGGGTGACAAGCCTTCTGTCACCCCCGTCCCGAGACTTATCTGTGCTGTCAACGGGCTCCTTGGTCAGAAAGGAGAAGAATTCTGCGGTGGGTTCGTAGTAAGATACTTCAGGTATTAGACACAACCTGGTGAGTTTGACTTTGTCTAGCACGTTGAAGATACGATCATATATCCCCATCTTGATTAGTATGCTGGAGCAGACATACTTGATAGGTTTTAGGGTTTTATCGGTTGAGATGGTGGTTTGGATGAAAAGGTTCTCTGGTGGTGGTATCATGGTGGTGATGGGAATGAAAGTGGTGGTAGTGATGGGGATAGTGGTGGTAGGAATGGTGGTGATAGTGGTAGTAGCAGTGATGGTAGCTGCAGGGATGGAAGGTTTGGCGAGGGGTTGGTCCATGGTGGAAACGGGTCGAATTTGTTTTCTTGCCCGCTTCTTGGAGGGCTGCCCAGATGCAGTCTCCAAGACCTTACGTTTCCCCTTGTGATCTTCGGAGGTAGATTCCTTCTCAGGATTCGGTGTGTAATCTGAACCTTCGTGGTCATCATAGGAGATTTCTTCTACTTCTTCTTCAGATGCCTCAGCTAGACATTTGGTGAGGCGGGCAATCTCACACAAGACATCCATCATTTTAGTCTTTGGTGGGACTGCTCTGGTGGTGTTGAAGACATCTCTGATCTTCTTGAGCCTGTCCAGCTCTTCGATCATCTGCTCCCTTGTCTGAGAGGGAGCAGCTCCCGAGCCGGTGGTCTTGTTTGCTAGTGATGCCATTTCTGAAAAATAAGAGTTTATGAGTTAGAGCAAAAGATTTAAAACAAATTAGATTTTATTTGTAGTTATGTCTTTTGTAATTTTGTGAAAGATTAATGGATGTGGAGACCAAACGGTTTGAAGACCGTTTGGTCCCAAATGGTTTCAAGACCGTTTGGTCCCAAACGGTTTGATGACCGTTTGGTCCCAAACGGTTTCGAGACCGTTTGGTCCCAAACGGTTTACAGACCGTTTGGTCCCAAACGGTTTGAAGACCGTTTGGTCCCAAACGGTTTCAAGACCGTTTGGTCCCAAACGGTTTCAAGACCGTTTGGTCCCAAACGGTTTCAAGACCGTTTGGTCCCAAATGGTTTGATGACCGTTTGGTCCCAAACGGTTTCGAGATCGTTTGGTTCCAAACAGTTTAAGGACCGTTTGGAAAACGAAGATCCGCAGGGTCGCCGGCGTGGGTGAAGATGAAGATGAACCGGCGCGGAGGCGGAGGTTGCGCTGATGACCACAGCGGTAGTGAAAATGATGGTGAAAATGACGATGACAGTGGAAATGAAGTCGGTGACGGAGGACAGAGCTGATGGTTGCGGTAGGAAGAGAAACTTGCGGGAAACGACAGAAATTTGCGGATGATCGTTAGAGCCGTCGGCGAAGAAGGCGGCGATGGCGGTACAGACGGTGACGACGAAGGCGGCAAGGAAGATGAGAGGCGTGCGTTGAGGTCGCCGGACTACCTTGCAGGTGGTTGGTGGACGGAAGAGCGATCGCACGGGAGCAACAGGAGCAGCAAGAAGGTTCTTCGCACAAGCGCTCTGGAGAGTTCGAAAGTTCGAAGAGAGAAAGACGAAGGGGTAGGGTTAATATTTATAGGGAACGGTTGGTGACCCTTTGTATTCCAAGCAGTTTTGATGACGTCTGGCTCCAAACGGTCTCAAGACCGTTTGGTCCCAAACGGTTTGAGGACCGTTTGGCTCCAAACGGTTTGGAGACCGTTTGGAGTCCAAACGGTTTCAAGACCACTTGGGAGGGCAAAGGCAGAAAGGTTTTTATATTTTTGTGTTTGTTTTTTATTTATGCATTTTTATGTTGTTTGTTTTTTGATTATTTTATTTTATTTTATATATATATTTTTTTTTGATAGTTTTAGTTATGTAGATTTTTTTGTATTTTCTTAAGATAAGGCTTAAGGAAAAATTAAAGAACAGATCATAGAGTAGAAGTCTTGGGTTGCCTCCCAAGTAGCGCCTTGGTTTTATGTCGCTGGCTCGACGAAGTTAAAACATAGTTATGCTGCTGGCATAGTATTTGATTGTTCATGTCTATTCGGCCCATGTTTAGGGTTTGACTCGGGCTGCCCAGCAAAAGTGCCCGCCGGAGGTTTTAGTTGTGCAGCAATCTGGGCGAGCTGGGCTTCAACTGCCTTCTGTTGGGCTTGTTGGTTGGCCAGCATGGTTTGCTGAGATTGTAGCATTTGTCTTATCGAAGATATCTCATCCTCCGGCTGCGCAGTAGCATCTTTCTGAGGGCTTTGTTGTTGTGGCTGCTGAGTATGCAACTGTGGGTGAAGCGGGGGATGAGTGTACTGATAGTAGGCTGATTGATTTCTAGGGTAGTTAGCCCTAGGGAAATTGTTCATTGGGTTCCCTTGACTTTGGTAAAAAAAAATTTGAAACCCTGGAGGCAGCCTACTATCAAATCCCCCTTGTGTCTAATGTTGTGGATTCGCAGTTCCAGAAGGATTCCCATACTGGAACCCATGATGGTTCCTTGGTTGACTGGGATTATAGTAAACTTGTCCGGGAATAGTATGGATGGAGTTTACTTGCTCCGGAATCTGAACTTCAACCTGATTAGTGATGGACTCATATGGTTGTGGTGGTGGATGCAGATCCATCATCACATTATAGAGCATTCCGCAAGAGAGAGTCGGATGGTCCGAAGCATGACAAGCCTCACAGGATCCTGTGACGGCTTTGGCTTGATGAACCAGCGGGGTTTTCTTCTTATCAATTTCCCCTAGAGTTGTCTCAAGGGCTTGCTCTTTATGAGCGATTGTTTTCAATGCCTCGGCTATTGACTTCAGCTTTAAAAACTTTAAGGACACTTTTTCCAGCTGACCGTCCCCAGTTGGATTGGTTTTCAGCTCCTAAAGTAACAATCTTCCAAGTGTCCTCATAGTTCTTCCTCATGAAATTTCCTCCAGACGAGGAATCTAGGAATTGTTTAATATCATCGCTTACCCCCCCCCCCGATAAAAAGTTTCTATCAGTTGATTCTGTGAAATTCCATGATGAGGGCATTTGCGTAGAAGTTCCTTAAATCTTTCCCATGCCTCAGCGAGGGTTTCCCCAGGTAGCTGGGAGAAGTGATTGATTTGCCCTCTGATTTCATAGGTCAGCGAGGGTGGGAAGAACTTCTCTAGGAATTTTTCCTCTAGAGGGGCCCAAGTGGTTATAATAGGTTCTCTGTCCAATGAGTTGTACCAACTCAAGGCCCTTCCAGATAAGGTGAAATGGAACAGGTGGAGCATTATCGCATCGAAAGTGATACCGGCTTGCGGGACCAGGCGGCATAATGCCTTAAACCTTTTCAAATGGTCCATGCAATCGTCTCCTGAACCTCCAGAGAAGGAGATTTCTTGCATAATCTGGATCCACTGGGTCCGGATCTCAAAGTTTGGGATGTTGATGATCGGAGGCCGGACCGGGTGGTTGTCCTCGTAGTTTTTCGGGACTGCATAGTCCCTCAGTTGCTTGTTTCGTAACTCGAGCTGAGCAGCCTCGGTCTCCGCTCTTATGCGGGCTTGCTCTTCTGCTCGTATCTCCGCTTGTATTTGGGCACGGGTGTCTGCGATAAGTTGTGCCCGTTGTGCGGCGATGGCAGCATTAACTCTATCCATTATCAAAGTAGCTTGGTGCTGTTCGTCAGCCATTTGTCTAGCACATTGGCGATTGAGACGGATTCGGCGGTGGAAACTTCTCTCTACCTCGGAGTCGAACACCGGATCAGGGGAGAATCCGCGACTATGCGGTGATTGCATGCGTGTGTTCTACCTGAGTAGAGAAAAGAGAACACCTTTTAGATAATAGTGAAAATATGAAAGTTTCAAGAAGATATAGAGTTATGATTCAAAAAGAAAGTGTAAAATCCTAACCAACTAGAAAGGTACTAAGTGAAATAACGACGTTCCGTTGTCCCCGGTAACGGCGCCATTTTTTGATGGAGCTGGGACTTACACTAAAAGATCACTCTTCCAATGGGAGTCCCAAAGATGCACCAAAAACCCTAGGGAGTTGATGTTCTCTCTAGGTTTACCTAGAACTGGTGCTTAGATAACAACTCCAACCCCATAAGAGTATGGAAGCCTTATCATAGTACAGATTTAGGATCGAACCCAAAAGACAACGGTCTTGTTGCAAGCAACAAGATGAAAAACGTATAGAACTTCACTTAGCTACTCACTAGTTGGCACTTATATCGAAAAGTTGGATTTTGATGGTTTTAAACTAAAACATGAAAAGTAAAGAAAGCAAGCAAATCTAAGAGTTAAACTATGATAAAGATCACTAGGGTGTGATCGGTTTTTCACCGCCACTACACATCGATCAACACATGTAAAGCAAAACTTAACCTGCAAAAAGAGTTCGGTCAGTTAGTATCCTTGTAGACCTAGTCTCCTTTCGGATAACCTAGCTACGAGAAGTGCAGGAATGTTGCAACGCCAGCCATTCCCGATCAAATGGTCACATTACTTTACATCATTCCCCTCGCAAAGTGTGTTCCTCGACTTACCAAGGTTGCACTTCCATACGTCAACTGATTCCATTTCATAGTATGAAAGTGCAACGGATGATAGTGAGTTTACTCCACTTCTTGAGATACACTTCTAGATACCGAAACAGATACATGGTGGATACATGCATTAAGAACCAACATGCAAACGAGTTTTGAATCTAATAGTACAAACGTAGACAATTCATACTAAAAGATAAAAGATAACACAAGTTGGAGATCAAGCAACAAGTATTCATTAATCGTTTGATGTTGAACCGACAAAGATAAGAACTCTACATTACAACCTAAGGATTACATTTTACATGATATGAAAGTATGGGTAGCGGGGCTACTCCCCGCACCCTAGTGAAGAAGACTACTCCCACATGACTAAGACCAAGAAGGAGGCGAGAAGAGAGAGAGAGCATCATCCCCACAAGGATGGAAGAAGGTCAACCCCTTGGAGAGAGAGAGCAACGATCCACCAGTCTTCGTAGGTTGCACGATGAGGAGGTCTCCCCTTCCCACCTTCTTGATGAAGAAGGAGAAAGCAGCTTCAGGATGGAGTATGGACCTCAGACCGACAGCCCCAGGGCAGAGGATGGAAGTGGCAAGAGCTCTGGAACGATTGGGGCAGCCTTTGGACGTCTGAGATCCCCTTTTGGAGGACCCTTGGGGTCTTATTTATAGGCTTTGGGTGAAGTCCAAACGGTTTGGAGACCGTTTGGACCTCAAGACCATTTGGGGCCTCAAGACCGTTTGGACTGTGAGACCGTTTGGCTTCAAACGGTCTTGAGACTGTATGAACTCCATGCGGTCTCGGGACCGTTTGGCTTCATGCGGTCTTGAGACCGTTTGAACTCCATGCGGTCTCGGGACCGGTTGGCTTCATGCGGTCTCGGGACCGTTTGAACTCCATGCGGTCTTGAGACCGTTTGAACTCCATGCAGTCTCGGGACCGGTTGGCTTCATGCGGTCTTGAGACCGTTTGAACTCCATGCGGTCTCGGGACCGGTTGGCTTCATGCGGTCTTGAGACCGTTTGAAATCCATGCGGTCTCGGGACCGGTTGGCTTCATGCGGTCTTGAGACCGTTTGAACTCCATGCGGTCTCGGGACCGGTTGGCTTCATGTGGTTTTGAGACCGTTTGAACTCCATGTGGTCTCGGGACCGGTTGGCTTCATGCGGTCTTGAGACCGTTTGAATCCACTCGGTCTTGAGGCTGGGTTATTCTTTTATGATTTTTTTATGCTTTTTCTGTATATATAAAAGGAAAAAGTTAGTCTGATGGTGTATTTACAAAAAGGGGTAAAATTAGGATAATGTATAGTTTAAACGTAAAAAAAGAGTATGGAAAACTAAAGAAAAAGACTAAGATAATCAACTAAAATAGGAGGTTATCATCACACCATACTGGATTTTTGTCTTTAGCACTAGCAATGTGCAAAGCTTCGGATACCAAAGACACCCCACTATTTTGCATCATGCTTTTGTCATCTTGACATTTTGTTTAGAAAGTGTATCCATTTATAAATAACTAGCAAATGACAACACGGTTGATTTAGGCCCCACAGATAACCATTTCAAGGTTTTTGAAACAGAATTTGGTGAATGATCAATATGTTCACTAATACGATTCTTTAACCATTCGGCAAAACAACGGATGTGTAAGTTCATTATATCCTTCTCATTCTTAGATCGGTAACGAGTTTTTAAATAATTAATGTGTTCTTTAACATATGGTTCAACCTCAGTTGTATTACGAAGGACATACACATGCGCTGTGTGTAATTCATCAGTTGAAAGTCGTACAAACTTGCGTCCTGTACTGCCTTGTCCATCAATTTTTCTGACATGCCATGATTTAGGAAGACCAATGGCTTCAACATTAGATAAATGTTGGACACAAAATTCAATAGCCTCTTCTACTATGTAGCTTTCCACCATACAACCCTCGGGTCGATATCTATTCTTCACATACCCCTTTAATAGCTTCATATATCACTCGAACGGATACATCCAACGTAAAAATACCGGACCATGTAGTTTGACCTCTCTAACCAAGTGCACAGTCAAATGAACCATTAAATCAAAGAATGAAGGAGGAAGTACATCTCAAGCTGACACAAAGTGATGATGATATAATTTTGCAATGAGTCCAATGTCTCAGGGTCAATGACTTTTGAGCATAAAGCATTGAAGAACATACAAAGTTTAGTGATTGCATTTCTAACCTGATTAGGCAAAATGGAACGGATAGACAACGACAAAAACTGTTGCATTAAGATGTGGAAATCATGTGATTTCAAGCCCAACAGTTTCAAATCTTTCATATCCACAAATCTACTCATGTTTGAAGAATAACCCTCTGGAACCTTAACTCCTTTTAGGAACCCGCAAAATATAGCTTTGTCAGACTTTGAAAGTGTGTAACATGCTAGGGGCAAGTAGGTCTGACTTCCCCTCATTTTTGGAGCTAATCTATCTCAAATACCCATGTCAACCATGTTCAATCTTGCCTTGAGGCCATCTTTTGTCTTCCATGGGATATTAAGTAATGTTCCAATCAGACTATCACATATGTTCTTCTCTATGTGCATCACATCTAAACAATGCCTCACATATAAAGACTTCCAATAAGGAAGAACAAAGAATATAGACCTCTTCTTGTAGAGACATTTGAGAATTGGAGATTCTTTCTTTTTTCCAAATTTTACTTTCAACTGTTTCACCTTAATGAAGATTTCTTGACCGGTTAATGGTTGTGGAGCTCTTCGTAGTTCTACTTTTCCGTTAAAAGATTTCTTCACTCTACGATAATGATGATCCTTAGGAAAGAACCTGCGATGGCCGAGATAAACAATTTTCTTCCCATGTTTCAGTTGGCAGAAAGAGGTCTCATCTTCACAGATAGGGCAACCAAGATGTCCTTTGATACTGTACCTAGATAGATTTTCATATGCTGGGTAATCATTTATCGTAAAAAATAGCATCACCCTCATATTAAAATTCTCTTTGCAGTATGCATCATACAACTCAACACCCTTGTCCCATAGAATCTTTAAATCTTCAACAAGTGGAGCCAAGTAAACGTCAATATCGTTTCCAGGCTTCTTTGGTCCTGAAATCAGCAAAGTCAAAAGCATATACTTGCATTTATGCATACATCTGGATCAAGATTATATATAACCAAAATTACAGGCCATGTACTATGACTTCCAGAATTATGGGGATTCATTCCATCTGCAGAAAGTGCCAGTCTTAAGTTTCTAGGATTACCACCAAATTCTAGAAATATATTATCGATTGTCATCCATTGCGGAGAATCTGCAGGGTGTCTAAGAAAACCATCTCTTTTTCTATCCTCAGCATGCCAAACCCACTTCTTTGCATCATCAACATTATTGAACAAGCGCCTAAATCTCGGTATTATTGGTAAATACCACAACACTTTACAAGGGCTTCCATCCTTCTTGTATCGTGGTTCTGCACAGACTGGACAACTGTCCTTCAAAGCAGGATCATTTCGATACAAAATGCAATCATTGGAGCATGCATGTATCTTTTCATAATCAAGGCCCATGGATGAAAGCACTTTCTTTGCATCGTAAGTGCGACGAGGAAGCACATTATCCTCGGGAAGCATATCTTTTAAGAGATGTAGCAAGGTCGTAAAACTTTTATCAGACCAACCATTACTCACCTTCAGGTGATATAACTTTAAAACAGCAGATAATTTGGTGAACTTGACATAGCCATTGTATAATGGTGTTTCAGAGTCAGTCATTAACCTTTCAAACATTTTAGGACAGTCTCGTATCTTTTCTTCTACATTGTAAGCCATGTCCTGCAATGTGTCTCCTTCGCCTCCCTCAAATTGTTCACTCTGATCTACAATATGAAAATCTTCCCTCTTGCCATGATGTATGCATCGTGTGTAAGTCGTATCAATTTCGTCTTGAAATAAGTGATGACGCAATGCGTCTTTGTTAATCCTCTTACCGAAATCACACATTGTGCAAGGATAAAGAAGTCTAGTATCATTTCCTGCATGGTCAATTGCACACCTTACAAATTCATCCACTCCTTTTTCATACTCTTCAGATAAGTGATTTGAAGACATCCACTTTCGATCCATTGTTGCACAACGATAAAAGGGGTGAGTAAAAATATGTGGATAGTTCTTGTAGGGAAGGCATAGTTGCAAGCAAGACGCATGGACTGATATTCAGTTCTGTGCTATGGTGCATGGGGCAAAATTTTAGGAAGGCATAGTTGATATTCTGGTTCTTAACCTTATGCTATTTCAAGTTTCTAATCATCCCCTTAAGTTTTTATTCTTCCCTTCAAATTATTACTTTCCTGCCAAATTTTCAAGTTCTATATAACATAGAAATCAATGATCAGTGATAACCTGGCACATTTCAACCATAAATATATGGTACTTGAATTTTGTCATACTATTATGTTGTTTTTATATTCTCATCTCCGACTTTTGATGTTTCTTTTTATCTCTACTCTGGAATTCTGTCATACTATTATGGCTTCTTAGTTATTCATCCTGAGATAAAACACATTCGAAAGAGCCAACAATGGGTTACTTTTTAGACTGGTAAACTAATTTGTTTTTTTTTGGTAGGTCAAAACTCGTGTTTCTTTTTTTTGTATTTTTTCTTAGTTTCTGTACAGAGCTATCCATCTTCAAAAACATGAAGATGGTAAAAAAAACAACAAAAGAAAAAAACAAGAACGAAACTAGGCAACGGCTAACCCCAAGAACAAAGAAAGAAATATATCCAAACAACAGACGCTGCCAGAAGACACTGGAGCACTGAAAACCTCAGCAAGCATCAGGCATAAACACTCAACAAAACAAGAACCAACAAACCCCTCCTGCCTTCTACATAATCTTGACCACCTTCATAAGACTCCCAAGCCAGTCATCGCCAGACTAACCATCAGAGCAGCAGACGCTTGAGAACCTCCAGCAGCACAAAACACACATAATAGAACTGAATCTCGGCCCATTATAACTCAACCATCACAGCTGTGAAAATCAACCATGAGAGGGGAGCAAGAGACCCAACACCACAACAGCCATCTCTTTCAAGAATAAAAGGACATAAACCATCCAGGGCACAAGACCTCATCTATCGCAGGTCAGAAACCAAGCCAGATCCAGAGGAACTCGACCATCATAGCTTTAAACCCATCTATGAGAGGGGAGCAAAAAACCCAGCACCACTGCAAACATCTCGTCACAGAAGAAAGAGGACATAACCCATCCCATGGCCTGAGATAACTCGACCATCACTGCATACAACAATGAGAGGGGAGAAACATCACCCAGCATCAAAGCCATCAAAGAAAATCACGCACAATCTGCCATCCATCAGATCAGCAGGCAGTAGACAACATCCAGCAAACAACCCAGAACAGAACCAAACATGATCCAGAAGAACTCAACCACCATTACCTTAAGAACCAACTATGATATGGGAGCAAGACATAGCCGCAACATCACCACCCAAACCACAAAAGGTCCTCAAACATCCTCGTAAGAACACCAACCAAAACTAACAGACCAAGGAAAGACAAAAGGAAAACCATCATCATCAGAACACCCTCCAAGGGGAACCATAGCCACAAACAGCCCTACTCCATCACAAGCATCAACATACTGAGCCCCAAATAGCAGAAAAATGATTATGTGAACCAACCTTCCACCGAGAACATCCAGGAACAACTACTCATAGCACAACAGCAGAACACACAGAGCAACCACCTTTAGAAGATCGCCATCAAAAACCCAGAAGATAAAACACAAAACGACCAACGAGGTACTCTTCTAAAGCCATCAAGTGCCAAGATCAGTCAGCAACCAAGCAGATGCCCGACATCATCCAACCAAATAAAAGAAAGAAAACCCAACAGCCCCAAGAGGAAACCGACTCAACCACTTATCATGATGTTTTAATCGTTCTCAATACTTATCCATAAACTGGAAATGTCTTTAGAACTGTTATTATGGACTCTCTTGTTCCTCTCCATCCAAGTATGATAAAGCAAAATAGGATAGAAGATACCAACATTCTTCTGCTGAAAAGAAATGAGATCATTCCAACTGTTGTCTTTTGGTGATTATTCCACCAGAGTGTTTTGTGTTATGGTTCTCTCTTATTATTTTTTACTCAAGGTAAATGGTTTCTTATCTTATTAAGAAGCCTTAGTTACTTAGGATAGGCAATTCTTAACAAGACCAAGAGTGAGAATCTTTTAGGAGTCATATTTCTATTTTGCTAAAAACTTATTTTGTTCCCTATAATGATAAACAAACTATTAGATTTTTTTAGGATGGGAATGTATTTTCAAGGTAGTTGAACCCACTAGCTCTATAGCCCTACTTATTTCTTCAAATTCTTAAGCAAATACATTATCTTAAGGAACTAACTCTATTTCTTGTTTGCAAGTTTTGTGGATATGCATCTAGTAGGACCCACTGCCTCCCAACCATCTATTCTTAATTCATATGACATATAAGGAAGATATTTTCAAGCTTATCTTTCCTATTAAAGCCAATTTGGATTGCATTATCACAAATTTGCAATTCCATATTATGCAAAGAAGGACTAATCCCTTAAGAGATTGCTTCTTACTATTCCTTTCTCTATACTAAATCTATATGACTAAAAGACATGGCATCATATCTAGATTCTTTGCTTTTATAAGAATAAAGACTAAGTTAGTGACATGGAAATACTGCTTGAAACACCATTTATTTATTTTGAAAGGTTTTCTATTTGTCTATCAATGATGGTAATGGTGATATCTTCAAAGATGCTAGGAAGTTCCCTCTATGCAGTGGGGGGGGCAAGGAGGAAGTGAATGGAAAGATGAAGAGATTGGCGATTTTGGGTTGTTACTAAAACTTAAGGAGATCAAAAGGGAGCTCAACTCTTGTGGTGTGGTCTGGTGTGGTCATGATGTCTGAAATGTTACTTTATCTAGTAGGTAGTATCATTTTTGTACTTATAATTGAGTGTCATGCATTTTGCATTTTTGTTTTAATTTCAGGCATTGCGGGAATAGAAGTGGCTAAAGTTACACCTGACTAGAAAATCCATGTTCACAGTTTACCCTTTACATTTTTTTTTACTTTTAGTGTTATTATTTACATATTTCTTCCTAACATCTTAGACACATTCATTTCCTTTTATTTCCTCTAGATCTAATAGTAAATGTTCTTCTAGGGAATGTGAATGTACTACTTCCACATTAGAACATAGTTTAATTCTTGAATGAGTATGAGGAAATTGTTAGTATGTATACTTGTATGTAGATAAGACAGACTGAATAACATATTGGTTCTCCTTTCAGAATGGCCACAAAATTTTTTGAGTTTCCCGCTATTCTTTTTGACACATGTGGCAACTAGAACAATTGATTACATCAAAATTTTCTTGGAATGGATGAGTGATTCTATAGCAAAGTCCTTTAAGCACACATGTGATAATGCTTTTCTATTGAAGTAAGTCACATGGTACTTTTATTATGCTATCACTACTTTATTTTCCTATTGTACAGTCATGACAATGTTACATTTGATCTGCAAGCATGTCTAAAATAGAGCAAAGCTTAATAGAAACTATGATACTCCCAAAGTAATCTATTTTTTATTTATGAAGAAATGCAACTCTTTATCATATGGGAAAATTATCTGATAGATAGACTTCGATTTAAAAGTATATAAATGCATTTTCATGTTGTCTTGTTATCCATGTCCAGTTTAGAAGCAAGACTTTCTCATGACATTTTTGTTGAATGGGCGACTGCTGCAAAATCTTGTACTATTTACTCAATAAGGCCAGGTATCCATGGTCTTACATCTTTCTTGGCATATGTTTATAATAGTTTTCTCACACATTTTATTGATGGTAGTTTGTCATGGCATGTATCTAGAATGTTGTATGCTTGAGTTCATCCAACGCATACTATTATCTAAGTCCATTCTAAATTATTGAAAATTTGTCCAACTATCCTAAGTGGTTGCTACATAACCTTAATGTTTTTTGTAGTTTGGAACTTTAGCTCGCATTCTTCCAAAAGAGGTCATCCTTGTTAAAGAAAAAGATAGTAAAGGATTACATGGATGTTATTCTCATTTAGTTGATGCAATGGTAATCGATGGCTCAATTAAAGCCACTCCATATGGTATGTTTGTTTCTTATGTGGATTAAATGTTGTTAGTCTAGTTTGTGGTTTTGTTCACTGTCAAATTAGTGAATTTTCTTAATTTTTGAACTCATTATTGTCTTCCCAAGTTTTCTAATAGACAGAGAGATCGCAATACTACCTCATTAACAAGTTCAATTAAGTTATGCTTTACCAACATTTATACTTGGTCTGCTACTTTTCTCACAAACTTCTAGGTTCTAATTGATACACTTTGGACATGCTCGAATCTCAAAAAGTAGTGTGATAAATAATCATAATTCATAGAACAATGGGAATTTTGTGCTCATATGAAAATGGAGCAAGTGCAAATCCTAGTAATCTTATGTATGTAACAATTATTAAAAATTTGAACTCCCAAATTGACCATACTTTTAGATATGTTAAGTCAATGACCTGGATAAAAGAACACTAGTTGATCTAGTTATCAAAATGTAGGACTCGTGTAATCAACTTCCCACAGTTGATAACTCATAGATTTTTTTTCATCCTTTCATGACTCTGATTTAGAGTCAACATGAGCAATACTTTTGGTATCTTCCACATTGGTAATATGCACTCCTTGTATTGATATATCAAGTGTATGATGCCTCTATGAAAAATTATATCCAACACTTACCAGGTTAGGCTCTTCCATGCCACTAAGTGATGAGAAAATTTCAATTCACAACTGCTGAAGATAATTTGTATTTTGTTGCATAGAGGCTATGAAAAATTAATATCATATATTTGGATCGCAGAAACCAATATTCATACAACTTGACATAATAGGTTATCTTATGTGGCGTGTCAAAGTATTATACTTTCTCTATCTCTCACTCAACCAGTCAAATCAGATAGATCTAGCCACTGGATCAGTTGCTGCCCACCGTGTGGCCAGTTCCTGCCTCTTTAGGGCTTCCTCTCTCAAAGATCAAGGGATGTAAAAGATAACATGTTATGATCTCCCTGTCATCGGATGATAGGTCAATTCCATTATCAGCCTCTCCCTTGGATGATAGGTCAAGTCCACATAGAAATGGAGATCAAGATGAAACTCAAATGTAGATTCTCAAAGCGTATAGGTCTACTTATGGATGTATCTTGCTATAGGGATATTGATTGGCTCTTTACTTAATTTACCCAGGGCTATGAGTCCTTTCCGTGTAAGCAGAGGTTACCTTGGATTGAAGGGAGCTCAAAGTAGATGTGGGTGTGAAACGCTTTCTGGAGAAAAGTAGAGGACAGCAGCGCTTTCTGGTGAATGAGGAGGCGTTGTCGGCGGTCTCTCTAGGGCAGCGGAGTTGAGTCGTCGTCCGTCTCTCCAGGGCATCGGAGTCGAGTCGTCGTCCGTCTGGCGAAGAGTAGAGAGCAGCAGTGCTTTTCGGAGAAGTAGTACGGTGAAGGCAGTCTTCGTCGGTCTCTAGCGGTGAGCTCTGCGGCGCTCTGGGACCGGGGGGAGGGGTCGTCGTCCATCTGGCGAAGAGCAGAGGGCAACGGCGCTTTTCGGAGAAGTAGTACGGTGAAGGCAGTCGTCGTCGGTCTCTAGCGGTGGTGAGCTCTGCGGTGCTCTGGGACGGGGGAGGGGGGCAGTTTGTGGTGAAACTGCTGATTGCAGGAAGCTCTAGTCAATTTTGGGGGAAACAACACACGGAGGAAAAGAGGAAGCGCGGGTGTTGAAATTTTTTTCCGTGACACCTATTTATTAATTAGATCTATACATGTGTATAATATATGTACATGTACATATATATATGCAATGTATATGATTCATGTAGGTTAATAATTATTATGCAATAATATTACATAAGGGTGTTAAATAATTGTTAGTTCTGGGTAAAAGAAATGAACCAGCCCAGTCAATCTCAGACCCAATCTAAAATTGAATTTTTTTTAGAAAAATAATTCAAAGGCTATTTTGTATGTAAAATAGTAGACACATATGTATAACATGTAAATATAGAGGTTGATTAGTTACTCTGTTATAATATCACACAGGGTGTTAAAAATTGGTTTTGAGTTAGTCAATTTTGGGACAAAACATGGCCCAGTTAGAGAGTTCAATTGTCAGTGTCAGACCCAAATACAAAACTAGATTTTAATTGTTCGAATGGAGTCTCAATTGAGAATGACCCAGATTGAAAATATTAGATTCAAAAGAAAACTCTGGGCCAGATTTGACAATGAATATAAAAAAAAATCTCTGATTAGTTGTTCATGATTATATTTCGTGTGATATAATATTGGGTGGTCGGTTCCGGGTCAAAACATCTACCCAGAGTGAAAAAATTGTCATTCCCACATGAACACACAAAATTAAATTTTGTTCAATCAACCTCTCAAACTGAAACCAACCCATATTAAAAAAATTAAAGCCCAAAAAGAACTCGGACCCATGTTTGACAATAATTTTATATAAAAAAATAATTATTTGATTACATGTTCATGATAAAATTCACTAATAAAAAAATTGGGTTTAGCTCGGTTCCGGTTATATAAAACAAGTCAGAGTCTATTGTATAATCTTGGCATATAACAATGGATTATAGCGTATTGTGTGACTATGGTCTATCACAACATGTAGCTATTACAATTGGAGACCAGACAGAAGAAGACTTGCAGCGGCACAAGGAGAGGGAGTGCTTGTTCTGGTTTTGGAGGCCAGACTTTGGCGTCGTTCTATATATTTTGAGTGGGAGCGAGAGCGAGGGTTTGGCGCTGTTGTTTTGTTTTTGAAGCAGTAGATATGGAACGGAAGGGAGGCATGTATTGGAAAGTAATCCACCATCTAAATGAATTAGGATTCAACAAGTTACAAAAAAAGAAACTGCAATTGTTGTTTAAAATCAACAGATGATCCATTTAAACAATTATGATTATCTAAAAAGAAAAGGATAAATGTCCACAATCAAATGGATCCTCTTCACAGAAGTAAAAGAGATAATGATTGGTTTAATATAGTTAATATTGGTTAGGAAAACGTTAATGAGGGTTAGGAGCAATCTTTGGGTAAATTAAATAATAGTCTGGGATACATTTCCATAAGGTCAGGGATAAGCCTTTGGGAAAATTTAATATACTCATCAAGGAAAGCATCACAAGGATCAGGGATAAGCCTTCAGAAAAATTAATACACTTGTTAGGGATTATGTCCTTGAGGAAAAATCCTTCGGCCTTGTTCAGTTTTGTAGTAGTGATTGAGGGGAAATAGTCTTTACAAAATATTAAAACATGAAACAATGCTAAATGAGTATTTTTTTAAACAATTGGAAAATAAATTGTTTTGTTCGGGATAATACGTGAAAATGCATAAATGACGAATAAAACACGAATAAATCGTAAAATTCGGGGAAAATAGGGGTTTAATATGAAATTCAGGTGTACCATACATCTAATAAAAAATTTACATATTATACGTGAATAATTGAAAATTTCAGAGAATTATGTGAATATGATGTGTTGTTTAACTATGGTCTTTTACAATATGTAGCTATTACAACAGGTGATATCATGTTGTGTAATTATATAATATTACAATGGTTTAGTTTACGTTATGTAATGGAGGTCTATTACAATGATGTTTTATGTGTGGATATTACAACAGGTTACAACATGTTGTGTAATTATAATATATAACAACAGGTTGGAGTCTGTTGTCTAATGGTGGGATATAACAACGAGTTTTAATATGTTGTATTATTGTGGTCTATTACAACATGTAAAGGCCTGTTGTATAATTAATACATACTACAACGGGTGAGTCTGTGTTGTGTAATGATGGTTTATTACAACATGTGACTATTACAACGGGTCAAAATATGTTGTGTAAATAACATCTTTTATAACAGTTTTGAATATGTTGTGATACTACAACCTATTACAACACTTTAACAATTGTTGTAGTATCCCTCTATACTACAACAGGTTTGGCATGTTGTAAATGACTTGTGTTGTATAAAATATACAATATACAACACAAAAATGGGCTTGTTGTGATAAGTATGCTAACTACAACACAATCATCAGAACTATTGTCTATCTCCCATTGTATAAAGCATTTTCTGTAGTAGTGAAAAGAACTTGGACCCATATTTGACAATAATTTTATATGAAAAAATAATTATTTGATTACATGTTCATGATAAAATTCTCTAATAAAAAAATTGGGTTTAGCTCGGTTCCAGGTATATAAAACAAGTCAGAGTCTATTGTATAATCTTGGCATATAACAATGGATTATAGTGTATTGTGTGACTATGGTCTATTACAACATGTAGCTATTACAACGGGAGACCAGATAGAAGAAGACTTGCAGCGGCACGAGGAGAGGGAGTGCTTGTTCTGGTTTTGGAGGTGGGACTTTGGCGTCATTCTATTTCCGGAGCGGGAGTGAGAGCAAGAGTGAGGGCTTGGCGTCGTTGTTTTGTTTTCAGAGCAGTAGATATAGAACAGAAGGGAGGCATGTATTGGAAAGTAATCCACCGTCTAAATGAATTAGGATTCAACTAGTTACAAAAAAGGAAACTGCAATTGTTGTTTAAAATCAACAGTTGATCCATTTAAACAATTATGATTATCTAAAAAAAAAGGATAAATGTCCACAATCAAATGGATCCTCTTCACGGAAGTAAAAGAGATAATGGTTGGTTTAATATAGTTAATATTGGTTAGGAAAAAAGTTAATGAGGGTCAGGAGCAATCCTTGGGTAAATTAAATAATAGTCTGGGATACATTTCCATAAGGATAGGCATAAGTCTTTGGGAAAATTTAATATACTCATCAAGGACAACATCACAAGTGTCAGGGATAAGCCTTCGGAAAAATCAATACACTTGTCAGGGATTATGTCCTTGAGGAAAAATCCTTCGGCCTTGTTGAGTTTTGTAGTAGTGATTGAGGGGAAATAGTCTTTACAAAATATTAAAACATGAAACAATGCTAAGTGAGTATTTTTTTTAAACAATTCGGAAATAAATTGTTTTGTTCAGGATAATACGTGAAAATGCATAAATGACGAATAAAACACGAATAATTCGTAAAATTCGGGGAAAATACAGGTTTAATACGAAATTCAGGTGTACCATACATCTAATAAAAATTTGCATATTATACGCGAATAATTGAAAATTTTAGAGAATTATGTGAATATGATGTGTTGTTTAACTATGGTCTTTTACAATATGTAGCTATTACAACAGGTGATATCATGTTGTGTAATTATAGTATATTACAATGGTTTTGTTTACGTTGTGAAATGGAGGTCTATTACAATGATGTTTTATGTGTGGATATTACAACAGGTTACAACATGTTGTGTAATTATAATATATAACAACAGGTTGGAGTATGTTGTCTCATGTTGGGATATAACAATGAGTTTAAATATGTTGTATTATGGTGGTCTATTACAACATGTACCAAATACAACATGTAAAGGCCTGTTGTATAATTAGTACATACTACAATGGGTGAGTCTGCGTTGTTTAATGAGGGTCTATTACAACATGTGACTATTACAACGGGTCAAAATATGTTGTGTAAATAACATCTTTTATAATGGTTTTGAATATGTTGTGATACTACAACCTATTACAACACTTTAGTAGTTGTTGTAGTATCCCCCTATACTACAACAAATTTGGCATGTTGTAAATGACTTGTGTTGTATAAAATATACAATATACAACACAAAAATGGGCTTGTTGTGATAAGTATTCTAACTACAACACAATCATCAGAATTGTTGTCTATCTCCCGTTGTAAAAAGCATTTTCTGTAGTAGTGTAACAAATCTCAAGACATATAAGAGGAGTCTTCCTAATTATTGGAAGGCTCAAAAGAAAACTCATTACAAACTTTATGATCTTGGAACCATAGTCCAAGCAACCTTATGCTATAATAAGCTATCCACCCTCATGTTTACAACGAATCCACACATATCAAGTGGAAATGATCCACTTAAAAGTTTTTCCCTAGAAAGGAAAGTCACAAAGGGAAACATACTTCCTACATCATAGCAGCATTGTTCAGGGGTCACTAGAAAAAAGGTAACCAATTCTATTTTCATGATGCATATTACAACTTCTTATGTATCATTTTACCTTTTTCATTTTTGGTTCCTTTCCATTAGCATATGAATCATCATGATTAACATATCTCATTAAGCCATCCTTGATGACTATTTATCGCACTTGGGTATGTTCTCTTATTTTATTATATTTTTCAACCATTTATCAATAGGTAAATACTCATATTCCACATTTGCTTCATTAAATCGGGATCATCTCCCATAATTTCTTTCACATTCCATGTTAATTTTTCATTAACACTTTCTTACACACATAGGTTGGTCTGAGATTAACTCAGATTCCATCTTATTTCTTTGACATTGTTCCCATTCATCTTCTCATTTTGTACTTGTTATAGGAGTTCTCTCTATCTTATGTAGATTTCATACCTTGATTCACTTTATAAGCATAGACTTATCTATATTTTACTTTATTATCTTCTTGAATCACATCTTCAAGAACTCCTCTTTTCCTTATTTGTATTCAGATTTAGATTTCATGTTGTTTTCTCTCTCTTATATTTACCAAAGATTCAAGTTATGATAGATAATGATGCAATTCGCATCTTCTTTAAGGTAGGATTGAGATATTCACACCATGATTTCTTATTCATTATGCCCTTTAGATTGTCTCAAAATGACTACTTGTTCATAGTAATCAGAAAGATCAAAATGTAATAGTTCCATACTTACCTTTCTTCAATAATTGAATACCTGGCCAGGGCATCCAAGTACTGAGATTAGGCAGTATGCACCATGTTTTTGTGTCACATTCTTAACTTAGACATCATCGTAGTCTTAAGTCCAAGTGTCCTTGTAGACTCAGTGAACCAAAAGCTCAGATACCAACTTGTGAGAACCCATTACACTAAATGAGATTACTCAAAACATAAAACACAATCAATCACCAATTAACCACATACCCAAAAATATGGGTAAATTAAAACTGATTTCAACGCCAGAACCCGCTCAGAAACATTTGCATAAGAGCCCAACAGATTTCTTATATCCATACTATGCCATGAATTTGATACAAATTGTTCGATTGCCTTATCCACAACATATATACACATGCGAACAATATCTGTATATGCCACACAACAAACATTAACATGCTAACAAAATTTGTATTCATTTGAAACACCATATCCAAACTATTCCTTCCCGGACCTGAGAGTACAAGGATGACTCTAGGACACACTAGAAATATAATCAACTTTCTCAAAGATTCATTATTATAGCTCCTCCTTTCTGCCACATGTTTGTTTTCATCACTTTCTATTATCTAAAAAAATGTGGTGAACCACAAGGATGAGACCTAGTCCTAGCAAGAGATATAACCTCCAACAATGTTTATTGATTACAACATTTTTAAGTAATTAAACAATGAAGTAGTTTAATCAGATATAACAAATAAGCTCAGCAGCACTGATGATTAAAAAAATACATAAAGGAGCAGATAATAACTATCATCATTAGCCAGAATATCATCCTTTATCTTGATGACAATATAAGCAATTCAGTAGCATATGCATATCTAGCATCATGAGCAAGTCTAGTAACATAGAATCTCTATCATTATGAATAAGTCTAGCCACATAAGCATAGCTAACAACATTAGCATGTCTAATAGGTTGAACATATCAACATCATAAAAAGAGCTAACAACATAAGAACAATTACCTAGATAAGCATGATTAGCTTTATATGCATCTCTAGTTACAAAGGCATGGCTAGCATGCTAAACATAACTAACAACATGAGATAGCTAGCATCATGATTATAATCAGCAGTAGAAGTATAGTTATCAACATAATCATGGTTATTGTATGTACATATCTACAATCTTAAGCATATCCACAACATAAGCATATCTACTATATCTTAATTGCACTAAGCATCACCTTTATGTAAAGAGAACAAACAAGGGTTATCATCCAATGTGAAGTATTGTGTATAACCCTAAACAGATATGCTATATGGTTGTATTACATCTTTCATTATGCCCTGAGGAATTTGAATCGTACCATTCAATGTCTGACTGACCCCTGCAAAGGGCTATTCAGTTCTGTACAAGATCTAGGAGTGATGGTATCCTAAGATCTCTTCCCCTCGGTCAGTACGAGTAAAAAGACAGTGATATATCAGTCAAAGATGCGACCACAGTGACATATAATCAAGTTTCTAACGACTAGTCTGCCCTTGGTACAGGTCATGGCACTAGAAACCAGGGTATACAAACCCAATCACTGTGGTACAACTACAATTGTCCTCTAATCACATCATGTTATAATCACTAAGACACGACCGTAGACATTCTCAATCACATTAAATGTATTAGGCATGACCATAGAAAACCTCCACAGTCTGCATTGTGGATGACACAGATATATCCTCAACCTGCCACCCCCACATACTCAACAATATGCGCTCTAAGTTTCCCTTAGGAATACTCATTTCACCATCCAGCAAGTTCTGACACTGAAGATGGCTCTACAGCACAGGGCACTACATGATTAGAGTTGCACTTGATTAGTTATGCCAATTGGGTGAATTAAGGTTGCATCAAACAAGTGGACATATAAACCCTAATTCACTTCTAGAAAGCATATAAATATCACAACTTTTAAAAGATATAAAAATGTGTGAAACATAATTTCTCAACTCATCATCACATGGTACTATTCACTTTGCATTCATGAGACCACACTAGTCATCACACTATCACAAGATATAAATCATTTTCACAATATCACGGGGTATCAACCCTTATCAACACAAGAGGATTACACCTCATTCAGGGCTCAACCATGCCCAAAGGTCATTAAGACCATCATACTATCACAAGATATAAATCCTTTTCACAATATCACAAGGTATCAACCGTTATCAACACAAGAGGATTACAACTCATTCAGGGCTCAACCATGGCCAAAGGTCATTAAGGCCATCATACTATTCCCTATAAGATCATCATTATTTTTGCATGCCTTATAATAAGGCTCAACAACATCACTTACATATAATACACCAGATCAGAACAATATTGCATTAATGAGCTAGGGGATATTCATAAACAATCATAGCAGGGTTATATTAACATTAAGAACATTCCTTTATTACATCAACATGCAAGGAATCTAGATATGATTAGCACTCATCATATTCATAATGCACATGTTTAGCATAAGATAGTATCACCCATGTGGCTATGATAACTACCAATTAACACATTAAGGTTATGATCGTGTTAAGGAGGTTATTCCACCATTATTCCATCATATAAGAATGTTAAACATGAATACTCATCTTTATCTATTTGCATTTGAGTTAGGTTCAACATGATAAATTATATCAATGTTACTAATCAACACTTATACCCAAACCCTAACTCACGACATCCCCATTGGATCATGGATGCATAAGGTGAAGCATCACCATCACACTCCATACTATTATCAAGTATGAACCCACGCATAAATCAAGTTGTAACCATTGGGTTATAGCATACTAGGGTTTCAACAACAGTAACATAGTACTCCATGATTGCATTAGTCATTCAAGGACTATTCATACCCAATTACCATCATTTTGTTATATTAAAGCTAGGTATAATAAGCTATACCTATTTACATTTACATATAAACACAATATGATTATAATCCCTTATACTCATATGAGTGAATAGGTGTGACTCTTATTAAGGGTAACCCTCCATTTGTTTCATCATCATTCAACCCATATCACCATACCACAATGTCACCCAGAACCATTGGATGTTCAAAAGGTAAGACCATTGGTTGTTTACCTAAGTAAACACCTTGGATAAACTACCAAGGAAGTCCTTCATTGGTTCTCTAGAAAGAGTCACCATCTAACCCTAGACATCCCTTGATTAACAACACAAAAAGTTCCATTGAGAGTAGGGTAAAACCCACAATTGATTGTTCAGTTAAAACAAGCCATCCATTGTCAACAAGTAAGCTCCTTAAGTTGATCATATAAAGGAAACCATCTAAATCACATTATTAGGACCAATATGTTACATTATCCATCATTCCACTTTATTGCAGGAATAAACATTAGATCTTGACCATTGGTTCAAGTTCATAAGTTAAAACCATCAATTACAATATAGGTTCCACCATTGCATCAAGTGACCCAAGAAACCATTAATCTAAGGCCTAATTGATGCTACAACTATATGATTAACTCACCATAGATTTTAGAGATCTTATACACCATCATTAGTGACCATTGAGTCACCATAAGTTGTTAGATTAGCACTATATTCATTAATCAACATCAAATATTAAGCTAATGCCATCATTGATTGATAACATCAGTAGGGTACTTAATGGTTGATCATTAAACTTCGAATTAATCCAAAACCTATCATAAGGGGGTGACCATAGTTGTCACAATCATACAACACCTTTAATCATGACCATCAGTTGTCATGAAGACAACACCATAGGGTTGTTGCAATGGTACCATCATCGGGTCATGGGTTTATAGAAGAAATAAGCTTAAAACCCTAAAATTGACCATTGGTTGATAGGTGCTTAGCACCATAGGTTGTCAAACCAACCTGATCCAAGTCATATTATACATTAGGAATAACATACACATGATCACAAGTTCATATATAACTGAAATCAGAATAGGGAACATTATAAAAATTGAAATCCAAGTCAAGCATAACTTTTTAGTGTATGGATCATCATTTTCAAGCAAGAACATGATTTAGAAAGCTTATGGTAAGCAATAAACGTGGAGCAAGTTATAAAACATGCCTCTAATGTGAAAATGAAACCCTACAAAGAAGAAAACTCGAGTAGGTAGGGTAGAAAATCCAAGAATAAGCTATGAATTCGTCCATCTAGCAGCTTTCTTCATCAAATGAGCAAACCCTAAGCATAAGGAGCAAGAAAGGTAGGGTTTTAGAGCTTTCGAGAAATTTCTAGCATGGAACAGAAAGGTTCCGACCTGGAGAAATCAAGGAGGAAGGATAAAAAAGAAATATATGGAGGAAAGAAGGGAATTCCTACTCTTTTAGGTCACGATCACTAGAAGGAAGCTCTTTGAACCCTTAAATGAAGTCAATTGCAACCCTAGATCCTTTTTCCAAGAAGATCCCCACTTTCTTCTTCCTTGGACAGAAAAATTTGCATCAGCACAGAGTAAGATCGAGGTTGGTAGAAGGAGGGAAGTGGTGGAGATAAAATGGCTCGCTTTGGTGCTTGGGGATAAGTATATGAAACTTTAAGATAAAGAAAAAGAAAAAGTTGAAGTTCTAGTATCTATCCAAGTGTCCACGGCCTTAATTTATTAATAATATAGAAGAAAACACACAAGAATATCCCCACCATGTGTATATACCTTCTTATCGTTCCTTTGTCTAATTTCCCAACCAATCAAATAATTCATTAGTTGATAGCTACTAAAGGTAGCTCATCCGTGAAGGGGTAAAACCTAAAATACCCTTAGAGAAAACACCTTCAAACTAAGGTTTAAATAGGTGCCCCATGGATCAACAAGCTCTAGAATGATTAGAGAATATCAAATAAACATAATGAAAGTGATAAATTGCAAAGAAAACCTCTCAATTGGGTAAATTGTAGAAAAGTCCAAAATGTGCATAACTTGCTCAAATAGTGTCCAAATTGGACCAAATTTGAAACTTAATCTTGTCTTATGATTTCAAAGCATATCACAAGGTTATATTAGGGTTATAAGAATTAAATTATTATAATTAAGCTTGTTCAACTCATTAAGCAAGTTTAGGGGCCTTACATTTGCACTTGCTCGGGGACCATGGCGATGACACTCCTGATCTCGTCTCAAAGAAAGTTGACTTCTATTGCGACGATAAGTTTGTCTTCTTGAAACATCTAGAAAACTACCCCTAGAATTGATATGACCTCTTCTTAGTGTTTTCTTCACGCTTCCCAATAGAAGACCTCTTAATAGACCTAACTGACTCCATAAAGGTAGAGAACCTCTCTCTGTTCACCAAAGCAAACATTGTCATAGAAAAATCTGAACTCAGAACCTTCTCAAACCTATTGATCCTCTCCTTCTCGATCACCACCTTATGAGGACAAAACCTCAAAAGCTCCATAAACTTGGCATCATACTCGTTGATCGACATCGATCTCAATGTACCTTCTCAAAGTGAGTTATCTTCTCCTCTAGTAACGTCTCTAGAAAGTAACAACTCACAAACTCTTGTTGAATCTCTTCCCAACCGATCACAAATCCAAGTCTCTTCTGCTCCTCAATGGCCCACCAATGACCAACACTACCTTTTAACAGGTAAACATTGTACTTCACCTTGTACTCTTCTGGGATATTGAGGATTTTGAATTCCATCGTGAGCTCTATTAACCACATATCATCATCTGTTGGGTCCTCTATACCCGCATACTCGATCTCCCCAACATGTCTCAGCCTCTCAAACATCTTCCCAGAACCCTAAGATTCTACATTAGGGACATATGTCCTTGCTTGAGGTATGGGCACTCTATCTGCTATATGTGTAATTGTATCCATGATCTATCCAAACATGGACTGAAAGGTAGGATTTTCCATGGTTGTAGGGTCAAACTGAGGCACTGCAGGCTACTTCAGCCCCAGTATGGTCACTCTATCTGCACATGACTACCTCCTAGTGCCACCTCTTGAAATAGCGTAACTACTCTCAGCATGTTCTTCATGTTATCTAGATATATCTGCATAAGCATGAGCTATAATCAGTTATGTTGGATTACATAAGAACAAACACAAACCATGTTCCATGTCCTTGTAGAATCAGCAAACTTAAAGCTCTAATACCAACCTAAATTGTGACACCCAATGCCAACCCAAACAATATTACTCAAAACAAGACATGCGATCAACAACTAATCATCCATACACTAGAAAATAGGGTAAATTAAAACTCATTTGTACATCACTATCATGTTAAGAAACATTAAATAAAGGTCCAACAAATTGTAACTCATTACATAGCATATAAAGTATTACATATAATTCCAATGGCATCAGCCACAACCTGTATACAAAAGAGATATTCTACTTATACATTCCATACACAAAACATGGGTACACTTTCCAAATACTTGAGTAGATGTATATATCATCTACAAAACATCCCCAACCGAGAAAGATGAGGGTATAGGGATGACTCTATGACTCTACAACTACTATCTAACATTCTGCCCCAACTGCTCTCCAATCTACTCTTCTTCAGCATCACGATCCTGATCACACCACTAACAACAACCTAAAAAGATGTGGTGACCCACGAAGTGAGACTCATGTCCCAGCCAGAGATATAACTCTCAACCAACAGTTATTGATTAGAGTAGATATATCATTAAATAAGTTAACAGATAAGCAGATTAAGTAGATATAAAAAACTAAGTTACTCAAGTAGTTTAAGCTAATTAGGTAAGATAAATAGATAGGCATATCAACATACATTACATGTAGGTATATGATGGAACATGTAAGACTATGACCTACTAAATAGTTAATTTCTCTTACAATGTTATATAACAACTAAGCACTATAAGAAACGAGACAAGGGTTAACATCCAATGTGAATCATATTTAACCCTAAGTAGATATACTACATTGTTCCATTACGTCTTTTATTAAGCCATGGGGAATTTGAGGTATACAAATCAAATTCCAATTGACCACTGCTAAATCAAAATTAGTTCCATACAAGATCTAGGAGAGTCAGAATCCTAAGATTTCATTTGTCCTCAGTCAGTATGTGCATGCCATAGCGACACCTACAGTTAAGCTGCAAAACAACCTAGTCCACCCTTGGTATATAGGTCACGACACTAGTGAACATCCTAATCTATCCTTAAAAAGGTCACGATATTAGTGAAACCAAGGTATACAAAACCCAAACATCCAAGGTACAACCACAATTGTCCTCATTCATAATTCATATGCAGAATCATAACCATCTGAGATATGACCTTGATTGTTCCCATGTCGAGGTATGACCACAACCACCCTCATAAACATGCATATACTCAACTGTATGACTTTGAGAAACTATAAGAGGAATACTCATTTCACCATCCAACAATTTATGACACTAGAATGGATCTACAACACAAGGAACTACATGATTAGGGTTTCACTTGATTAGTTAATGCTAATTGGATGAGTTAAGACTACATCAATGAAGTTACATACAAACCCTTAAAAGTTCTACAAAACAAGGTAGTTTGCAACTTCAGCAGATATAAAATGTATCAAACATAATGTTTGTCACATCATAACATGGTACCATTTCACTGCCATACATATAGCCATACTCAACTTCAAACCATCATAGGATATAAGTCCTTGTCACATCTTATAATGGATGACACCTTAAGTAGGGCACAAAGCCATGTTCATGGTCAGAAGACCATTAAAATCATTGCCTGTAAAAATAGCATTATATTTTCATGGCTTACCCAAGGTTCATCATACTATCACCAGACATGTATGACATAAGTTTGGCATAACATTACATATAAAATACATGATGTTCATATGAAATCAACTTAGGTTTACAACAACATAGAGAGAGAGAAAATACTCAATTATCATACTAATCACATAAGAAGGTATGTGTCACCATCACTTATTTGCATTTGGGTTAGGATAAACAAGGTAGGTGAATTAGGGTTTCAAAACATAAATTAAAGATAAAGCCTCATTTTTATCATCTCTATAAATCATGAAAGCACTTAGGTCAAACATCACCATCATAAGGTCAACAAAACATGACAAGCATATAGATAAGAAATCTACATCGACCACTAAGGTATCGAATGCTAAGGGTCAAGGAGATTGGCGACTGCTAGGGTTACAAAATGTTGGCGGCCATAAAAAATGTATAAAGTTCATCAACCACTACGAGACAAAAAAAATATTGGTGACCACATAAGATATATCATTCTTAGTGACCACATACATCAAAACTCAGCATCCCATCAATAGAGAGGAAATCTTGGTGACCACTAAGAAATCAAAATAGGTTGGTTATCCCTAGAAATCTAAAAGGTTATGATGCTGCATCTTTTAGAGAGAGAGATCAACTCAAAACCCTAACTAACAACCATCATGAGAGAGAGAGAAAACCAATATTCACACAAGCATACAAGGATCAAAACTTTCATCACCAAAGAAGGTTACAGAATTAAAGGATTAGGGTTCATTCAAGGTGTCATTCTATTAAAAAACTATCATATAACTACAAACCCCAGGTGAAGATGTCATCTTTCTACTTAGAACAACATTATGAGGCAAGATCATGTGCATGCAAGATGAAAGTAAGCAATAATCATGGAGAAAGTTATATAAATCTCCTTCAAGATGATGTAGAAACTCGATATAGAAAAGTAGTTTGAAGAAGAAAGGTAGGAACCCTAGATTGAGCATTTCTCTTATCTAAGCTAGATTCTTCTCCAAAAAGGGAGAAAACCCTAGGTTAAGGAAGCAAGAAAGAGATGTTCTTCAAGCTCTAACTCAAGAACTACCATGGAACAACATGGTTTCATCCAAGAAGAGAAATAAGAAGGGTAGACCAGTTAAAGAAAACAAAGGTATAGAGATATTTCACTTACCAAGACTAAGAGGAAGAGCAAGGTAGCACCAAACGATCACGAGAAGGGTAGATCCAAACCCTAACTCCACATGCAATGGAGATCGGCCCACATTCTTCAACCTTGAGCTCCTCCATCAACACCAACCAACAGGAGATGAGATTTAAGAGCAATGAAGGGAAAGAGAGATAAGACTAGGTGTTGAAAGAGGTATTTTACATGCAAAGAGAGAGGGTTATATAACTTAGGTTTGGAGAGAGGGACAGAGGGTTAGGTGTCATGCTATGCTTTCCATGTGTCCAATAGATCTCGTCCATTCAAGAAGCACACTCATACATGCAAGTAGAGAGATACCACCAAGAAAAACCATTGAATAAGGTGGCCCAATAAAAGCAAATGATCGTTTAACCAAGATGTTGGCGACCGAAGAGATCATAAAACCAAACGGCCACTAACCCTAGGTGATGTTGGTGACCAAGATGAATGGGGAACCTCATCGAATGCCAACCCTAGGTAGAATAAGAGAGAATCACCAAATATCAAAACATAATTCTAAAGGATAACTTGTCTATCACCATAACTAGGGCTCATCGTTCAACACACTTCAAGGTCAACCATCAACTTGGGGCATCCATTCAAACCCTAATCTCAACATGAGATGCAACCACTCAAATCAAGGTGTGACAAGGAGCCCCAAAGATCAACCATTACCAAAATTATGTGGAAACATGTGAGGCACAATGAGCATGTGACAAATTGTAAGAAAAACCCAAGCTATGGGCAAATTGTAACTAAGTCCAAAACTAGCACATATATGCATAACTTGCTCAAACTGTGTCCAAACAGGATCAAACTTAAAACTTAATCTTGAGACATGATATCAAAGAACTTCACAAGGTTTAGTTAAGGTTTTAAGCATTTAACTATGATAAACAAGCACATTTAACAAAAAAAACAAGTTCAGGGGACTTACATTATGTAGATTAATTTCATTTGATTAAAATTAACATAAATATCTATTCACACCCCTCTAGATCTTTTCAAATGGATACCATGGTAAGTAAACTAAATTTCTAATGATAGTTAGTTTCTTAGAAAATGGGTTGAACCAATTTACTAAATGTTGTTGTGATCACCTACAAACAGATCACCACTAATGTGCACAAGAAATATGTGACAACAAATTAGTGTTGATTGGATATTGGACTTTGGTAGGGTAGGTAAACATTCAAAACTACAATTTTGTAAAACCTACAACAAATGTATCATGAGGAAATTTAGTAGAATTTCAATGTAGCAAGATGATGATGGAAAAAAATAACAAGAAGAAAATGGAAATGGAAATCAGAGATGATCCAAATTTGTACAACATATTAATCATGCTCTTGGTGGATGTACTAAAAAAATAAAAATATTTGAATATGACAATAATCACAAAACCTAGGTGCACTCAAATAAATGCCAAATTGGATATTAGACCCTACTAGGGTCAAGACATATTCACAACAATAGTTTTGGTAAAATAGTAGGTATGTATCATGAGGGAATTCAATACAATAACAAAGTAGGCCAGATGATGAGAGAAAACAACCACAATATCAGTTTGTCCCAAATTGAGGAAATTACGCCATACAATGAAGTGGTGGTTCAACTAAAATCCAATATAAATTGGCTTGGTGGTGGATGTAATGAACAATAATTTCAGAGACAAAGTATGCAAATGCATACCATATGGTGTCTAATCTCTATGTCTTAACACACATCTAAACCCAAGTGTGCGAACAATACAAATCGTGATCTGAAGAATAAATAGAAATGTAGTTAGTTGTGTAGAGCCAACCAGTTAGTTGACTACAGAAAGATTAACTAAACTATTTGGAGAGTCCCTATTTAGGGATAAATTTGAGTGTGTTGAACATGACATGATAATATGTAATTTGACAAGACATATATAGAACTTACTATTATTAGGATAAGGCATATCAAATACATGAAAATATATAATCATACTAGGAAACAATGGGAAAATTATGACAATGCAACCTAGTACAAACAAACACATGTGTAGAAACATATAACATGATATGTTGTTGATGTGTTTAGGTCTACATCAACAATTTGGTATTTTGAATATGAGGTGTTTAGCTCGGGCAAATACATGTGCAGAAACATCAAACATATTGATAGATGACCTAAAAGGAAACCAAGAAGCTTAATCTAATCTCTATACCAAATTTGACCAAAGTTAAGGATCCAAGATAGCTAAAAATTTATTAGTAGTAGGGTGTTTACGCTAAAAATGTATTGTATATTATTGATTGGGAAGATATTTCCTATTGTCAAACTACTTACCCAAGCTTGTGCCAAGCATAACATTTGAGTACAAATAATAAGTGATAACAATGATAACAATGTAAATGATCCAGAAGTAATATTTGACCCAGCATAACAACATATTCGTGGTGTTTTGATAACAACAACCACACACAATGAAAAATAAGAGTAGTGCTTAGTTCAAGGAAAAAAAATGGCACAACTCATGATAGAGTAGCACCATTAAACATATGAAAAAAAAAATAGTGATCAAAACACTACAAACTAGGTCCAAACAATGTGAATGATTCTGCCTTGATAGAGGGGAAGTACCTATTTGGTAAATGTCCCAACAGCCATGACGCATCTCATAATATGCGAACAAAACAAGATCAAACTAGAAAGGGGGTAAGAAATCCAGATTGTAACTGAAACAAACAAAAATGTGTGAGGCAAGATAAGAAGGGGAAAAGTACCTTGATATGAATTTGAACACATCTTTCAACTTACATTGATCGACATTTACAAATTGGGCTATGATTTATAGGATCAGAAGAAAGTGAACAGTGAGGAGGTCCACAATCATGCCCACCATCTTATAAACGGTCTCCAAAAACTCACGCGAACTAAGGTTTGGCTGTTGTGTATTCGTATGCAACCCACAATGGTCAAAAAGGGCAGCCGACAATGGAGACAAGGTGCAACTAGGGCTTACCTAGGGCGGCGTCGTGTACGAGCTGAACCTGTGGCCATGCCAGGGCAGATATTAGTGCGATGAGGGTGGGATTGGGGCAGCTGTTGGCCACGACCAAGAAGGCCTACTGACACCAACCTACAGGAGAAGAGGCGTCATACAAGACAGGTCTACTGAGTAGCATTGCAACCCCCTCGTTGTGGAAGAGAAGGCACGACATTAAGGGGAAGACAACAGTTGTGCAACACATTGGGGAGGGGGGTCACGAGGACTATGGGGAGGAGTGTCTGGAATACAACAATGCCTAAACTGGGCTGGGATCTGCATTCCCGACCGAAGTGGGACTGAGTTGAGCTGGATTATGGGATTACGGCATCCCAAACAAGGTCCATTTCTGGCTTGCGAACCAAACGACCTCAAAGTTTAACCCCGATCGGGTTAAGTCCAGGTAGCACAAACGGATGAGGCCCAACCCAGATCCAGTATGAAACCAAACAGGGGCTAACGGACACCAGTATGACACGTCTACCCACTTGATATTTGCCCTATAATACTCATGGATGAGTCCAACTAAAACTTTTTGGTAGAAGATAAGAACCAGCTAAGTCAATGGATCTTGGATGCCAAGGGAAGGAAGACACGTGAGCAATTCAGTGGATTATCTTTATCATATTTATTCATGTGTAAGAAAACGGCCTAACTGTAAAGAAGAATGAGTCGTCTTCCACAGCCATGCAGGAAGCATTTTTGTATACTGGTGATCCAAATTCAATGTCAGACAGTTTATATTTCAGTAGCTTAAACTTCTGGATAATCTCTCCCGTAAGACCCGACATTTTGCAACCGCCAGACTAGACTGTGATCATGCATTGGCGAAAACCCCGACGCAAAGGACTCGAATAATTGGTGTGGGCAGTGGGCCTCACTTGAACATTCTACTGGATTAGATTAAGAAAAGGGTAGTAGAGTACTATCAAGTTGTGTTGCTAAACCTACTTCTTTGTGGATCGGTGACCCTCTCGCAATTATAAGCCTCCATAATTTACAGAGGGAAGGTGCGCTATAAATACCACCATTAGATGCAGTTCTTTGTCACTCACGAAGAGGAAAAATCAAAGAGCATCTTTAAACTCTACAAGGATGTCGGCCTTCATAACCTTGATGCTGGTCTTCTCTTTGTGCTCTGGATTCACGAATGCGCAGAACTCCCCGCAAGACTATTTGGACCCCCACAACGCAGCCAGGGCGGAAGTTGGAGTTGGCCCGCTGGAATGGGACGACTCCTTGGAGGGATACGCACAGTGGTACGCCAACGAGCGTAGCGGTGACTGCCAGTTGGTCCACTCGGGCGGGCAGTTTGGCGAGAACCTCTTCTGGGGGGGCGCCGGTTTCGACTGGACCGCCGCACACGCCGTGGGTTTGTGGGTGGACGAGAAACAGTACTACGACTACGGCAGCAACTCGTGTGTCGACGGCCAGATGTGCGGGCACTACACCCAGGTGGTGTGGCGAGACACCACGCATGTAGGGTGCGCAAGGGTGGACTGCAGCAATGATGGTGGCGTTTTCACCATATGCAGCTACAACCCACCAGGGAACGTTGAGGGTCAATGGCCTTTCAGCATTCCGGCTAAGCAGGTTGCCGGCGCTCATTCGTCCAGCTAGGTACTTCAGTTTGATCACCATAGTTGCTTGAGTGATGTTGTGGGGTGTACGGTTGAAAAGCGCCCTTTTGTATTATGGAAGTAAATAAAGGTTGTAAGCCAAAGATGTATGATTTGCCGTGTTTAAGTAAATAAGAAGCTATCCGTGCAACTCGATTATGCAAGGGCATGGTTACACTCTACAATGTGCTATAGAATATGATGTTGTCTTATTGTAGACGGATGTTGATTACATTATCTCTTGTATATAAATTGATGTTAATAAATAATATATGTTTGGCTCATTTTTTGCACAACTTGTTATTGTTGGATTTTGCCCTTATGGCATGTTTAGTTGCAGACAGGATCTATTTACTTCAAAAAGAAAAAAGGTGTTAAATTTGAAATTAGAAGAGCTTGCATTGTTTTCTACATCTTACAAAGACATGATGTAGTTCATAGGATGAAATGGAAGTGTAATCTTCTCCATACCATTCTAACAATACAATCATTTAGTAATCTCCGCTGGTTCAGTAGGATCTGTTTGTGTATCCAAAAGATTAAATTGAATCCATGATCATGACAAATAAGTTAGAGAGATAAGAGCATGATGCATTAAGAACCTCATTCATCCCATGGATGTTGAAGTTGATTCCTCATTATTGATACTTGGTTTGGTTCAAAGTTGGGCAATGCCTAATTTCACTAGCTCCTATGGGTTTGTATGCCTCTAAGCCCCATTGGCAACTACCCACAAATAGCAGTCATTGTTTGTAGCACCTTCGCATTGATTGAGGTTGATTTTTATAGGTTTTTAAATGGTATGCACTTATCAGTTGATCCAAATGGTAAGGCAGATTGGTTTATTGACGTAGGTCCTGAGTTCAATACACATCTAGAACACTGCAAAGTGAATTTCATACTTATAATTAAAGGATCTTCTTTGTAATTCTGTAACAAAACTAGACATCTCCACTCGTACTGAAAAAATCAATAAAAAAAACATATGTAGTATTGGGGATAATATCAGCCCAAGCGAATTACATACGTAACCAGAAGTACCGAAAGTACAACTTGTACTGGTTTCTAGCTTTGCGTGTAAGGTTTAGGCACTCCATCCCGGGCGAGGCAGCAAATCTTATTAGTTTTTCTAACTTTCACCCATAAAATCTAGATTGGAAAAGGCTAAATTTCTTTGTACAAAATTACAAATAAACTACATCATCTGTTCAGAAATTCGACTTGGACATTGTATGGTTGGCTGTCTGAACTCCCTAAACTGACGGCGAGCTCTTGGGATGTCACTGCTTTTTATTATTCGCTAGTTGTTAGGGTTAATTAATTGTAATGCACAGAAAAAGGCTCCAGCCGACAAAGACAGCTGCTTACTTGATGTGTCAGAAGTTTGACAGCCGCCTCATATTCGTCTCGTTTTGAAACAGTCATGTTGATTCATTCCTACGAAAATAAAGTGTGTATATATATATATATATATATATATATATATATATATATATATATATATATATATATATATATATATATATATATATATAGAAGATCGTGGAGCAGCCATCCCATTTTCACGGGCTTATTATAATACGGTCCCACAAGATGACGCGATTATACATGCGTCATCAGTACAATTTGTTAGTTTCAAATAAACACGGTCCTACGAGATGGCACGATCATACCTAATGTGGGATTCGGCAGCTTTTCTATCCAATAAACAAAAGCTAATAATATATTTAGACACCGAGTTCTCCTACCACATTTGTGGCGTGAGTCGCGTGACACCCCCATGAACAAGTATTTGGGACTTTGCTAGGAGGAGGAAAGATTTTGCATTTAGTGATTGAAATAATTTGGTCATTTGGTGTCCGGTGGTGGATTACGTAATATGTACACTTCCGGCTAAACATCTGGTTCTGACGTGGACGGGTTGTGAGTTTAACATCATGAATTTTAGAGAAAGAGCCTTTTCTTTGATGTCGAGCCTTGTCCAGTTACAGTCGGATGAGCGCATATAGTCGGTTCATTAGTAGTGTCTCTACTTTATGTCGAACCTGGAAGGTGTTCCTATTGAGCATATTTGGTTCCTGGATTTTGACAATGCAGCATTTTGTAAATACAGGATGTCATAAATGTAGGATTTTTAAACATCTAACAAACCAAACATGCCCTTTGGCTTGTTTCATCGGAAAGAAGGGATCATCCGGTCACAATTTGTGTAGGAGACAAAGAACGCCTAGTTGTCATCTTTTGTATAGTCTGTATTGAGAAAGCATAATGTTGTTTTTATCGGCTATGCTTAGGGGCTGAATGAATGCAAACTTCAAAAATTCCGGTAGTTGCCTGTACAAGTTTACACCTATCAGTATTCTAGATTAGAGGAGTCGGCTGCAGGCAACCTGCTCTGCGTGTGGAATGACATGTAAGAAGGCTGAAAGGGGCGAAGACCTGGAGCAAAAGCGGAAATTGTGAAACCCGCCGTTTCAGGCGTTATTTGCTACTACCAACTTTGTGCTGAATTAAGTATACAACGGTAAAAAGAAAATACGGAACGCGAGCTGTTATCGTTATTTTGATGTATGTATTATGCATCAATTACAGGGAGTTAAAAATACAACAGCCAAACTAGCCCTTAATCTCAAAGAAACCTTCCACGATTATTGTGGACCAGCCAAACTTTGTTCCATGAATTATTTAAGTTCTTTTATATTTTTTTTTCTAGTGGCTCCAATACGTAAGTTATTGCTGTCTCATATGAATTGGTCATGACATTTAATTATAGACCATAGAATCCAAAAGCTTGGAATAGTAATAACCCTATTCGCAACAAGACTGACCAAATAGCTAATATAAAAACTATACAGAAATAAACTCTTGGCACATACAATGCATTGTATATAACGGTAATTCAATACTAAATTAACAAATATTTTCGAGAGAAAAAATTGTCCAAACACCAAATTCAAATTTTTTATAAGCATGGGCCTCAACTTTTTGGTTATATGGGAAGATATTGGCACAGACTTGGAACAAATCGTACATCAGCATGTCATTATATTTCCTTCTTCAGAAAAGTACCAAGTGCACAATAGATTGACACCCATTCCTTTTAAAGAAAAGAAACTTGAATGAATTATTAATTTAGTCACAAAGATGTAGCTGAAGGTACAACAGGTACACGAGCAAATTTTGAATCGACATCCAACCACCTCTCACCTACCAGTACCACCCCTAAAAATTACATAAGCCGTTAATGTTTGAGTATTAATAATTAAGTTTGATCTACTCATACAAATAAATGTAACACGTGACTAGAAGCAAGTCATAATGAGACATATAAACAAGCAACCACGAGATATAATAATATATAAAACAAGAATATAACAGTTATACAAATGAACATCAAAATTAAGTTCTCTAGAAAGTACGTATGTTGTATAAAAAGTAAATATATGGTATGAAGAGTAAGTATGTGACTCCGAATGTAATACTTGATTGTAAAAAGTAACAATGTGATTAGTAATTCATAATGGCATCGATTGACTGGTTCTAATCCATCTCTCAAATCTTGGTCAAAAATGATAAAGGGTTAGAATTTGACGATCATAATGTTGTTGGTCAAAAGTAACAAAAAATTCTTATGAAGTTAAAGCATAATGGCACTTTAATTGTCATTTATGTTTGACTTGTACCCATTTAATGTGTCACACACCTAGTGCTCTTTAGTTTGGGGGTGCCATGGATTGGCCTTTTGTAGCCCTTCAAAACCAACGACTCTCAATCATGTCCTACCTTGTGGTTAGAGCATGGTAGTGGGACTATTGGAACAATGATTGATAACCTCCCATTTTGTGATGTTATCTTAGTAATTTTCCTCAATTTTCCATACTCTTTCTCAGATAAATTAGATAGAATCCTTAACTTTCCTCCATTATTGCAAATAAACCATTAGATTAACTTTTCTCCTTTTTATTCTTACAGAAAAATACAAAAAAAATCACAAAAGTTCCATTTGGAGACCAAACGGTCCCAAGACCGTTTGGAGACTACCCGGTCCCGAGACCTCATGGAGTCACACGGTCCCGAGACCGCATGGAGTTACACGGTCCCGAGACCGCATAAAATCAAACGGTCCCGAGACCGTGCAAAGACAAACGGTCCCGAGACCGCATGGAGTTATACGGTCCTGAGACCGTACAACACCAAACGGTCCCGAGACCATGCAAAGCCAAACGGTCCCGAGACCGCATGGAGTTACGCGGTCCTGAGACCACATAAAACCATCCGGTCCCGAGACTGCACGAAGTTACACGGTCCCAAGACCGAATAAAGGAAAACGGTTTCAAGACCGCAAGGACTCAAACGGTTTCCAAACCGAGAGAGTCCAAACGGTTTCGAAACCGAGAGAGTCCAAACGGTCTCAGAAACCAAACGGTTTTCAAGACCGTTTGGGCCTAAAACTGCCCAAACTGTTTGGACTTCACTTAAAGTCTATAAATAAGACTCAAAGGGTCCTCACAAGGTATCAAGTTTCAGACGTCCAAAGGTTGCCTCTGCTGCTCCAGAGCTGATCCATCCTTCATCCACCGCCTCGAGGTTGTCGGTCTGAGATCCACACTCAATCCAGAAGCTGCTTTCTCTCTCATCGCCAAAGAAGGTGGGAAGAGGAAGAATCATCATCGAGCAACCTACAAAGTGTGAAGATCGTCGCTCTCTCTCTCCAAGATGTTGACCTTCCTCCCTCCTTCGTGGAGATGACATTTTCTCTCTCTCTTCTCGCCTCCTTCTTTGTCCTTGCAATGAGCAAGTAGTCTTATACACTAGGGTGCGGGGAGTAGCCCCGCTACCCATGTTTTCATTTCATGCAATGTAATCCATAGTTTGCAATAGAGATATACTTTCTTTTCAGTTCAACATCAATCTCTTAATGAATGCTTATTGCTTGATCACCAACTTGTGTTACCTTTTATCTTTTAGTATGAATTGTCTACGTTTGTACTATTAGATTCGAATCTCGATTGAATGTTGGTTCTTGATGCATGTATCCACCATCCATCTGTTTCAATATCTAGGAGTGTTTTTCAAGAAGTGGAGTAAGCTCACTTCCATCGTTGTAGTTTCATACTATGAAATGGAATCAGTTGACATATGAAAGTACAACCTTGATAAGTGGAGGAACACACTTTGTGAAGGGAATGATGTAAAGTAAGTGACCATTCGTTCGGGGATGGTTGGCATTGCAACATTCCCACACTTCTCGTAGTTAGTCTCCGAAAGGAGACTAAGTCTATAAAGATACTAACTGTTTAGACTCTTATTGCAGGTTATGTTTTTATGTTGCATGTTTTGATCCATGCGTAGTGGTGGTGAAAGACGATCACATCCTAGTGGATTCTTAACATTGTTTACAACCTTAAATTTACTGTAACATCCTAAGATTTGAGGCTTCAGATAATATGATCTTAAAAGGAATGATTGGACTACCCATATCACCAAGGTGCACCTTCTTTTCTGGGAGCCCATCACTAAAGAACTCCATAGTTAAGTGTGCTCAGCTTGGAGTAGTACTAGGATGGGTGACCAATCGAGAAGTTGACCCCGGCTTGCGCATGAGTGTGGATAAAGTATGTAGTTAAGGTTAGTGGTGGTATGTGGGGCCAGTCATCATTCCTGAAACTCTACTAGAGCCTTGGGCGGTGGGCCCGGACATTAACAAATGGTATCAGAGCCATAACCCCTCCAGTAGGTGGGGCCCGCATGGGCATGTGGCATGCCAATCTTGAGCCGTGCGGTCCAGGCATGTAGGAAAGGGTTATCCATGGTTGACGTAGCCACCCTTGCGCTGGTATTCCGTGATCGGGAGTTGGGTGTCCATGGGCCATTGTGGGTCTGCACTGAAATGGGGTCAGATTATGAGGTCATATAGTTGAGCCTTGACGAGGACGTCAAGAGTCTAAGTGGGGGAGATTGTAACATCCCAAGATTTGAGTCCTCAGATAAAATGATCTTATAAGGAATGATTGGACTACCCATATCACCAAGGTGCACCTCCTTTTCCGGGAGTCCATCACTAAAGAACTCCATAGTTAAGCGTGCTCATCTTAGAGTAGTACTAAGATGGGTGACCTCTCGGGAAGTTGATCTTGGCATGCATATGAGTGAGGATAAAGCGTGAAGTTAAGGCTAGTGGTGGTCTGTGGGGCCATTCGTCATTCCTGAAACTCTACTAGAGCCTAGGGAAGTGGACCCAGGTGTAACAAATGGTATTAGAGCCAAAACCCCTCCAGTAAGTGGGGTCCACATGGGCATGGCATGCCAGTCTTGAGCCGTGTGGTCCAGGCATGTAGGAAAGGGTTGTCCATGGTTGACGTAGCCACCCATGCGCTGGTATTCCGTGATCAAGAGTTGGGTGTCCATGGGCCATTGTGGGTCTGTACTGAAATGGGGAAGAGATTATGAGGCCTTATAGTTGAGCCTTGACGAGGACATCAAGAGTCTAAGTGGGGGAGATTGTAACATCTTAAGATTTGAGGCCTCGAATAATATGATCTTAAAAGGAATGATTGGACTACCCATATCACTAAGGTGCACCTCCTTTTCAGGGAGCCCATCACTAAAGAACTCCATAGTTAAGCGTGCTCACTTGGAGTAGTAATAGGATGGGTGACCAGTCGGGAAGTTGACCCCGACTTGCGCATGAGTGTGGATAAAGCACGCAGTTAAGGTTAGTGGTGGTCTGTGGGGCCAGTCATCATTCCTGAAAGTCTACTAGAACCTTGGGCGGTGGGCCCGAGCATTTACATTTACTTTCTTGCTTTTGTTTTACTTGCACTTAGTTTAAAACAACCAAATCAACTCTTTGATCTAGATATCAACGGTTAAGGAGTTAAGTGAAATTCCAATGTTTTCTATCTTGTCGATCTCGACAAGACCATTGTCTCGTGGATTTGACCCTTAACTATACTACGATAAGACTTCCATGTATCCTAACTTATGTGGGTGGAGTTATCAATCTAGTATATGCAAAGCTAAACCTAAAGACTTACCATCTTTAGGATTTTAAGTGGTGCACGAATTCCACCCGAGTGGAAGCTCCATCAAAAATTGGCATCGTTGCCGGGGACAACAAAACGTTTTAATTTAATTTATCATCTTGCTAGTTGGTTAGGGTTTTATACTTTTCTTTAAACATTACTCCATATCTTTTTGATTTCATCACACCTTCCGCATCATCTAAAAGGTGTGTTTCTTCCTCTACTTAGGTAGAAGACGTGTATGCAACCATCGCATAACCTCGGACTCTCCCCTGATCCAGAGTACAACTCTGAGGTAGAGAGAAGCTTCCACTGCCACATCAGAATTAACCACCAAAGAGCCAGACAAATGGCTGAAGATCAACGCCAAGCTGCGTTAGTAATGGATAGGGTCAATGCCGCCATAGCCGCTCAGAGAGCAGAACTCATTGCTAACACTTGTGCTCAGGTCCAAGCGGAAATCTGAGCTGAAGAACAGGCCCACATCCGAGCTGAAAATGAAGCAGCTAACCAAGCTGCCCAGTTAGAGCTAAGAAACAAGAATTTTAGGGACTATGCCGTCCCCAAGAACTATGAAGATAATCATCTAGTCCGGCCACCAATCATCAACATACCCAATTTCAAAATCCGGACACAATGGATTCAAATCATGCAGGGCATCTCATTCTCCAGTGGTTCTGGAAATGACTGCATGGATCACTTGAAGAGGTTCAAGGCACTTTGCCGACTTGTCCCACAAGTCGGAGTTGCCTTCGATGCAATAATGCTACATCTTTTTCTCTTCACTCTATCCGGAAGGGCTTTGAGTTGGTACAACTCACTTGATATGGAGCCAATGATCACCACCTGGGCTCCCTTGGAAGAAACGTTCCTGGAAAAGTTTTTCCCTCCTTCATTAACCTACGAAATTAGGGGGCAGATCAACCACTTCGCCCAACTTCTTGGAGAATCAGTCGCAGAAGCATGGGAAAGATTCAAGGAGCTTCTAAGGAACTTCCCTCATCATAGAATCTCCCAAAATCAATTAATAGAAACGTTCTATGGGGGGTGAGTGATGATATCAAGCAATTTCTGGATTCCTCATCTGGAGGAAATTTTATGAGGAAGAACTGTGAGGATGCTTGGAAAATCATTACACTTCGAGCTGAGAACCAATCCAATTGGGGACGATCATCCTCTAAGGGAGTCCTCAAAGTTTATAATGCTGAGGAATCAATGGAAATGAAGGCTATTGCTAAAACTTTAAAGACCATAGCTCACAAACAGTAGGCGTTTGAAACTTCATTTGGGGAATACGATAAAAAGAAAAACCCCCAAATCCAACAAGTTAAAGCTGCTACAGGGACTTGTGAAGCTCGTCACACATCTGATCACCCTACACTGTCATGTGGCTTACTTTATAATGTGATGATGGATATGCAACCACCACAATAGCAGTACGAACCAATCATCGAACACCCTGAAGATCAGATGCCCGAAAAAGTTAATTCCATTCATTCCATACTAGGACAAGCTTACTATAATCCAAATCAACCAAGAAACCACCCCGGTTTTCAATATGGGAATCCTACGGGGACTGCTAACCTGCAACATCAAACACAAGGCGGTTCCTCCAATAGGTTGCCACCTAGATTTCAAAGTAACTTTAACCAAAATCAAGGGAACCTAAAAAACTATTTCCCAGGATCCAACTACCCTAGAAATCCCTCCGCCTACTATCAATATACCCATCCTCCTCTGCACCCAAAATTACACCCTCAGCTACAACAATCGTAACAACCTCAGTTAACACCACCTCCACAACAACCACATTAAGGAGAACAACAACTCACTCAGAAAAATGCCCCTTCCTAGCCAACAAACGAGATGACTATGATCAGGAAGATGTTACAGTCACAACAAACCATGCTTGCCAATCAGCAAGCTCAACAAAAGGTTGTGGAGGCTCAACTAGCACAAATTACTGCCCAAATGAACCCACCAACAGGCACTTTTGCTGGTCAACCAGAGTCAAACCCAAGACACGGTCAAAATAGACCAGAGCAATTGAATGCCATCACTACAAGATCTGGTCGTGTCTTTCATGGAGCTATGAGAATCGCTCATGATGATGATGATACACCTGTCTTTTCTCCGAATGCAAGTCTGAATCTAGGAACTGAGAAAATTATAGAGACTACAAATGGCAAAGAAAAGGAACAAGATCCCAAAGAGCTAGAGGTTCCACAATATAAACCTAGGATACCATATCCAGGAAGATTGAGAGAGACTAAAATGGACACTAGATTCCAAAAATTCAAGGAGGCGATGAAGAAACTTTATATCGATATCCCGCTCCTCGATGCTCTCTCTGAAGTACCGACTTGGGCTAAATATCTGAAAACCTTGCTATCAAGGAAATATATTACTGAAGAGCAAGAGACGGTCAAACTGAATCAGACCACCTCCGATATCATTCTTAATAAGATGCCAAAGAAAAAGAAGGACCCTGGTTCTTTCGGTATTCAATGTTGTATTGGAAATGCTTCGAGCAAAAAGGAATTAGCTGACTTCGGGGCTAGCATATCTATTATGCCCTACTCCATGTGTAAAAGATTGGGCTTTACTGACTTGCTACCCACAACGATGACAATTTAGTTAGCTGATTCAACTATCACTGCACCCCTAGGAATTATTGAAGACATTCCAGTCAGGATAGGCAAGGACTCTTATGTCCCATGTGATTTTGTCATTATGGATATCAAGGAGGATCTAAGATACCCAATAATATTTGGCAAACCCTTCTTTGCCATAGACAGGGCATTCATTGATGTTGAAGATGGCACGATCATTCTGAGACTGGGAAAAGAAGCAATTCAGTTCCGGGTCCTCAACAGCATGAAAGGCCCCATCATTCAAGAGGAAGCTTTTCTATTAGATGCAATACATAAAATGTCCCAATTGGAAATTTCTGAACCATTTGATGAGTTAGAGAATGTCCTAACAAATTCAAAAGTCAAATTCTCAGCCAATGAATTAATCCAAAAATGCTTGAAACACTTAGAGAAAGTTGAAGAAGCACCAACAACCACTTTTGAGGAGCTCAAATATGTCACTATTTTAGAAACAACAGAAGCACCTAAGGCTCCCGAGATGAAAACCCTACCAATGGGACTTAAGCACGTCTTCTTGGACGAAGAAAAACTATGTCCAGTAATCATCAGTTCCACTCTAATGAAAGACCAGGAAGAAAGGCTTCTCGTTGAGTTAAAGAAACACAAGAAAGCCATTGGGTACAAAATAACTGACCTGACAGGTATAAACCCATCCCTATGCACGCATAGACTGCCCATGGTAGAAGAATTCAAGCCTTCAAGAGAGCACCAGAGAAAGCTGAACCCCAATCTTAAAGAGGTGGTTCGCCTTGAGGTTCTCAAACTACTGAAAGCCGATATTATCTACCCAATTTCAGATTCCCAATGGGTCAGCCCTGTCCAAGTGGTCCCCAAAAAGGGAGGAACCACTATCGTTCTAAATGATAAAAATGAGCTAGTGCCCACGAGGACTGTCAAAGGGTGGAGAATGTGTATCGACTACATGAAGTTAAACAAAGCAACACGAAAAGATCACTACCCTCTACCTTTTCTTGATGAAGTCCTCGAACGCCTAGCCCATCAAAAGTTCTTCTATCATCTCAATGGTTATTCTGGGTTCTATCAAATTCCTATACACTCGGAAGACAAAAAAAACAACTTTTACTTGTCCCTTTGGGACCTACACTTTCAGACGAATGCCATTTAGGCTGTGCAACGCACCTGCTACCTTCCAAAGTTGCATGTCTGCTATTTTTGCAGGGTTAAACGAGTCCATAATGGAAGTATTCATGGATGATTTTTCAGTTTATAGATATTCCTTTGATAACTATCTACTGAACCTTGGAAAAGTTGTACAAAGATGCGAGGAAACAAACCTTATCTTAAATTGGGAACAATGCCATTTTATGGTAACTGAAGGTGTCGTCCTAGGACATAGAGTGAGTGACAGAGGGATTGAGGTAGATAAGGCAAAAATTGATGTCATCTCGAAACTGTCGTCGCCAAAAGATGTAAAAGGAGTACAAGCATTCTTGGGTCATGCTAGGTTTTATCGAAGATTCATTAAAGATTTCTCGAAAGTAGCAAAACCCATGACCCAATTATTGACCAAGGACGCTGAGTTCAATTTTGACCAAGAATATCTACAAAGCTTCACAACCTTAAAGAACGCTCTAGTCTCTGCGCCTATTCTGAGAGCACCTGACTGGTCGCAATCATTCGAAATAATGTGTGATGCCAATGACTATGCTATAGGAGCGGTGTTAGGATAGAGAATTAACAAAAAGCCTTATGTAATATACTATGCGTCCAAGACTCTTGATGAAGCGCCAAAGAACTACACAACTACAGAAAAGGAGTTCTTAGCTGTCATCTATGCATTTGAGAAATTCCACTCCTACCTGATCGGATCAAAGGTCATAGTCTACACTTACCACTCCGCCATATGATATCTAATTCAGAAGCAAGATGCAAAACCCAGACTTATCCGCTGGGTGTTGATGCTTTAGGAATTTGATTTGGAAATCAAAGACAAAAGCGGAGTGGAAAACGTCATCGCTGATCATCTCATCCGCATTGAAGTCGAGGATGATGATAAAGTACCTATCCGAGACTCCCTCCCTGATGACCAGCTAATGAAAATTACCACCAGATTCCCCTGGTATGCCAACATAGTGAACTATCTAGCTACAAGAATCATCCACCCTTCCGCCTCTCACCACGACAAAAAGAAATTCCTCCACAATGTTAAGCAATACTACTGGGACGAACCTTATCTCTTTCATCTATGTGCAGATGGACTTTTCCGTCGCTGCCTACCTGAAGAAGAGATTACTCCTGTCTTAGAACATTGTCATTCTGGCCCCACTGGGGGACACATGAGTTCAAAAAATACCGCTATGAAAGTTCTACAATCGGGATTATTTTGTCCAACGATAGTAAGAGATTCCCATGATTTTGTAAAATAATGCAATACATGTCAACTTTCTGGCAGTATAACTAAAAGGAATGAAATGCCCCTCACTATGTGGCAAGAGATCATCCCTTCCCCTCTGATGTTTGGGGGATAGACTACATGGGTCCCTTCCCCTCTTCATATGGATTTTCTTACATATTGGTTGTTGTGGATTATGTCTCGAAATGGGTAGAAGTTATACCCACAGTTTCCAGCGATTCCAAACCAGTCATTAAGATGTTTAAAGATATCATTTTTCCCAGATTCGGAGTCCCCCAAACTGTCATATCTGATGGAGGGACCCATTTTATGGAACAAAGCTTCGAATCCCTCCTAAAGAAATACTGAGTCAACCATAAAGTTGCCACACCTTACCATCCACAAACTAGTGGTCAGGTCGAAGTTTCAAATAGACAACTGAAGGCAATCTTAGAAAAAACCGTCCATAGACACCGTATCGACTGGTGCATCAAGCTTCCCAATGCCCTTTGGGATTACCACACAGCTTATAAAACACCAATTGGAACAACCCCATTCCGTCTGGTATTTGGGAAATCATGTCATCCTCCAGTTGAACTGGAACATAAGGCTTGGTGGGCCATTAAACAACTGAATTTTGATTTTAAAAGTGTTGGAGAAAATAGACAACTCTAGTTGCAAGAACTAGAGGAGCTCAGAATGACTGCATACCAATGTGCCAGGATTTACAAAGAACAAACCAAAATGTGGCACGATGGTCATCTAAAAAGAAACGACATCACTATTGGAGACAAAGTCCTTCTTTTCAACTCCAGACTCAAAATGTTCCCCGGGAAACTTCGTACAAAGTGGTCTGGGCCTTTTACCATCAAGCACATATACCCAAATGGAGCCATCATAATTGTTGATGACAATGGAGGAGAAATGATAATCAATGGCCATAGATTGAAAAAATATTATACTCCAGTAGACAAAACTCTGAGATAGACTATTGAGATCAGAGACCCCACAACATCACCATAAAAAAATCAAAACTTCATTGAGCCAGCGTCGTAAAACCCACGCGCTACTTGGGAGGGAACCCAAGATCTGAGTATCACCGATTATTTTTTATTTTTGTTTTTGTTTCCTTTATTTAACTTAGGTTTATCATCTTTAATCTAAAAATATAAAATTCAAATAAACAACCAAAATAAACATAAAAATAAAAAAATAAAAAACCGAAACCATCTTAAATGGTTTTGAAACCGTTTGGAGCCAAACGGTCTTAAAACCGTTTGGAGCTAAATGATCCTAAAACTGTTTCGAGCCAAACGGTCCTGAAACCGTTTGGACTCCAAACGGTCTCAAAACCGTTTGGAGCCCAAACAGTCTCGAAACCATTTTGACTTTGGGTATTTGTAACGTTACCCCCAAATCCTATAAATATAACCCCACCCTCCCCTTCTTCTTTCTTTAGAATCTTGAACTTTCTAAACCCTCACGCGAGCGCTGTTTCATTTCTCTCCGATTCTTGCTCCCACACAGCCCGCGACGTCATCTCGTTCCGCCACCATCACCAGCGCCACCTTAGCTTCCGCATGAGTTAACGACGTCCGCACCACCGTTACCGTCGTTCTTTGCATCATCATCATCATCATCACTCGCAGCAGTAAGGTAGACCAGCCCCACCACCATCACCGACACCTCCGTCATCACGCCATCTTCATTTTTACCATCGCCAACGCCTACATCGCCGACGCGGCCCCCTTTTCTATCACCGTCGCCATCACTATCACTGCCGCCATCACTATCGCCGCCACTAATGCTTCTCCACTGTCGATCACTGTGCCCTCAACATTCCACCTTCCCCGCGGTTTTGACCATTTGGAGCCAAACGGTCTTGAAACCATTTGGAACCAAATGGTCTTGAAACCGTTTGGAGTCAAACGGTCTTGAAGCCATTTGACCTTACAAACCACTTAGATTCCACAAAAACCTACAAACGTTAACAACCCCCTTCCCTTTAATAAACTTACTATCTATAAAAATTCAAAAAATTTCTAACACATGATTTTTTTCTGATTACTTTCCAGAAATGGCCTCACCAGCAAAACTAGCCACTAGAACTGAAGACGCTCCGCACTGGACAATGGAGCAACTGATAGCAGACCGTGCCAAGCTTCAAAAGATAGTCGACAACTATGATAGTACTGGACAAGTCCCACGAAAGGTCAACCTGCTCGAGGTCATGCATGAAATTCAACGCCATAACAGGTGTTTAGTCGAGGAGCCCAAAGAAGTGGAAGAAATTTCTTCCAGTGATGAAGGCTCCAAATACGAGCCAAATTCTGAGGACAAATCCGCAACCGAAAAGTCCAAGGGAAAGTGTAAGGCCCAAGTAGCTACCAAAGAACAACCAACAAAGAAACGTGCAAGAAAACAGGTCCGCCCCGCCATTGCTAGGGAACAAATCCTAGTAGGATGCATCTCATCAACCACTACCACCACCCCCACTAACACTCCCGCAACCACCACTACTCTTGTCTTCCCCGTCATCATCACCACCAGAAAACCTTTTCATCCACACTATACCATCCATTGAAAAAACTTTAAAACCAGCAAAGTACGTTTGCTCAAGCGTACTAATGAAGATGGGGATATATGATCGAATCCTCACCTTGCTCGATAACACAAATCTCTCAACATTGTGCTTTGTCCCCGAGATCTCATACGTCGAGCCCACAATATAATTCTTTACACATCTCAACAAAGAATCTGTGGACATTATGGACAGAGCAAGGGACGGAGGTGACCGTAGGCTGGTCACCAAACTTTTTGGTAACAAAGTTGTCATAACAAAAAATTTATTGTACAAAATCTTCATAGACAACCAGGAGCAGCTAAAAAAGGCCAAAGCTGTTAGTACGGAGAGCTCCCAATTCAATAGACACAACTTTTGGAAATCCCTAATAGGGATCCCAAATTATGAGGCGAAGACCTTCAAGGCCTCCAATATTCGTTATGGGTTAGTGCACACGTTTCACAAAATTCTCACCAGTGCAATCTTCCCCAAAACAGAGGGCGGGAATGTTATCACCGCTGATCTTTTTATTCTATGGTCCGTCTTACATGGGAAGATGGTCAACATTGGATGACACATGATACAAAAGTTTTCAGCATATGCCCTAGGGAAAGAAATATGTATGGGCGGACACATAACTTCCATTCTTAAATACCTCAAGATGGAAAGATTACTCCCTCGGAGCACGCAGATCAAGGGAGACATCCTTACTAACGAACAAACCTTGAAGAACTCTTACATTATCAAAGAAAATGATGCAAAATTGCACTACATTTTCTGCCCTACAGTAAGATCTTCCAGAACTCTGCTACCACTTCTAGAGCTTGCATATTATGACAAAGAAAATATCCTCTTCACCGACGAAGAGCTTACCAAAATCCTAGATTTGGTCAAAGTACACAAGAAGAAAACCAAAGCGGGCCAGACAAAACTAAGTATCACTGCCCCGACAGCTAGGGTAACAAAAATACCAGTAAAATGACCATCGAAGGCACATTTACAACCACAACACCTATCGGGGATGCCGACATCAAAGATAAATCCTGAGACAGAACACCCTCATCCTAAGGAACATATCAGTACCTCATCATTAGACTCATTCATCATGAGCCTAAATGTTGGGCTCGCCACCACCACCACCCCCACCACACCACCATCTACCACCCTCACACCTTTCTCCACAACAATTCATTTTCCCATATCCACACCACCACCCACAACTTCCACCTCAACCTTTTTCTCTTCGGGTATCCCATTCTCCACTACAACACCTAACTTCACCTCCTCTGCTCCCATCTCCACCCTATTCCCCTCAACATTTTTGGTCCCACCATTCTCACCAGGAATGTCACCATTTTTTTCATCCGCCACCACCCCGACACTGCTGGTGACTCCATCTATAGTCACCAGGAAGGTTGCAGGACCATCAACAGTGTCTCTTTCACAAGACACTTCCACCCTTCCACCTCGACCCCAGTCACCCCACCCTTCCACATCTGGGGTCCCTTTTACAAACGTCGGTGAAGAATTCAGACGTCAAATCGACGCTATCCAAAACCTCCTCACCGACCCTTCTAATATATTACAATCTATTTTCTCTTATGTGCAGGGTCTAACTACACAGGTCGCTAAGATTGATGAGCAAAACCGTGCCCTACCAGGCATCCTCTCAAGCATCCACCAATAGAAGAAAGCAACGGCCATGAAAGTCGAACGCATCGATGACTTCCTGCAACAACTGCCACAGTTGGTGCTTGAGGTGAAAAGCTAGCAAGGCGATCTAGTCAAGCAAATCGACAGGATTTCTGCACAAAATCAACCATTGCCAGAAACTCTGTGTGAGCTTAAGCAACAACAAACTGCTTTAAGCACGCACTTGGATGACATCAGCACCACCCTCACACAACTCAATAACTGCTAAGAGGAGTCATCCAACAATGAAATCAACCAATTAAGAACTCAAGTGATGGACCTCTCTACACGACTCCTCTCTGTCGAGGCTCGTTATTCAGATCTCAAAGAAACCCATGACGCACTGCTTGAAACACACGAGCATGTGCAAGTGACTTTTGACGAACTACAAGCACTCCATAGGCAGTGCAAGAAGGCTCAACCAAAGAAGACAACAGATAAGGTGGCAGACGAAGAAGGCGATGAAGAAGAAAATGAAGATGAGGATTCTGACTCCTCGGCTGACTCCAACAGTTACACCTCCTCAGACGATAAATCTGACGACCCAGACAATGCTGGGGAGGGCCCCAGCCGAGGAGCTGCACAAAAACAACAAAAAGATCACCACAAAGGTGATAAAGATCCCAAATACCCTACTCACAATGACAATGTTAATATGTCATATGGGGATCAATTTCTTGACAACTCTGCAATAGGATCTTTGGGGGAAACTGCCAAAGAAGCAGCTTTTGCTGAGTTCCAACAATGTTTATTCAGAACCAGCACGAGTCAACAACAAGAAACTCTAGCTCAACATTTCTCTGCACCAGAACAATCGGTGCCCTTACCCCCAGAACAAGAAGAATTAGAAAGAGTCAATTTAGATACAAATGAAGATCTCGAATCTGCTTTTGATTCAGATAAAGACGAAGATCTGCAACACTATATAGACGATTTGGAGCAGACTTCTTCCCACCTTCCACAAGAGCTTCCCCCGCCACTACCTCTGCCTCACAAGATGCACGATCTAGACATGGAGGCCATCTCTACTCTAGATTCTCAAGATATCTTCATCCTAAACACTATCGTAAATGATGCCAAAGAAGGGGGCGATGTTATCTACCATAATACAAAGACCCAGCGCAAGTTGACACGTGAAGACTTCCGCACCATCCTTTGACCACAGTCATCAGTGAATATGGCAATCCTGCGTGTCCTCCGTGCCAATTCTATTGAAATCTACAGAAGCTCTAAACGGCTGCAACCAATACTTAATTCTTCACCTGCTCTGGCAATGAGTCTTTTATATAAAGATTTACAAAACAAATCTGTCGAGTAGTTGTAGAGGGGGATTTCCATAAAGGCATGTTATATTACCGTGCCCTTTCAATTTTCTGGCCACTGGCTGCTAATGATCGTGGACACCGCATCTCGAGATGCCAAGGTGTACAATTTTTGCACTAGTCAACAAAAGGCCAGAATAATTAATTTTGCTGGTATTGAAGTCGGGGAGGCCAGATGCATCCCTTTTCGGCTTGTGAAATAGATTTGGGATGCATGCCCATCCCTCCGAAATGGTTGGAACCAACCCTGGTTACAAATCATAAACCCACAAGTCCAAACACAAGAAGGATCTAGGGATTGCGCTTTTTACACTATACGCCACATCCAAGCGCTCAATCAACAAATCCCTTTCACTGAGTTGGCCATAGAGGATTTTCATTCACTACGAGGCCGTTACACCATGGAGCTAATATGTGACAAAAGGTTCTTCAGGGACCCAACTATGGCGCCTAACGACATTCCTCGCTACCTCTACTCGACCATCCAACATCATAAAAAACAGCCATTCCGGCAAACAATAAAGGAGTTGGAGAAACAACAACCCGCCAAGGTCCCCGAGAAGAAACAATGGGACCTTTATTCTTTTGACTTGACGGATGATAAAGGGGACACCGAGTTGATAACCGGGGCCACCATGAATAGACCATCTTCACAAAAGGTTCCCCTGTCTGCCATTAAACCAACGTTCCCTAATTTTGATCTTAGCGCCTGTAAAAGTCTATCCGATAATGAACTTCGACTCATCATGTCTAGGATTTACGCTGAGAATGATGATCTCGTTTTTCTATCCGAAGATATTTTGGTTATGGCAGATGTGCTACGTGAAACTATATAGATCAAAGGGTCTCTATCCGTGAGTTTGATGGCCACCTATCAATATCTTCTCAGACGGAATCACCCTACGACATATATGGCTTCAAAATATATGAAGGATGATCTCCTAAAGCTAAAGAACTTCGGAACAACTGAGGCACTCTATAAGGACCCTGACCTACGTTTTAGGCTTATCATGTTTGCTTTGCTTAACCCTGGTGCTTAGTTTCTTGTTAATCACCTTTAGTGGTGATTAGGGTTTGTTTGTGCCCGTTGTGTGTTGGAGGTGCTACTTGCAATTAACCCAAGTATAGGGTTGTTGAGAAAGTTTGTCACCTTGAGAAGTGTTATTCTATCTCCTTGCTTCCTCTAGTGTTGAGAGGAAGGGTTGGGCTCGTTGCTTGAGTTGCTTTGGGCTTGGATGAGCTCGTTGGGCCTTGAGATGCTTTGCTTGAACCTTGCCCTTTCTTTGCTTGAGCTTGTCTCAGCCTAGGTGTGTCGGACATGGTTGTGTCAGCCTAGGTGTGTCATCCAGGGAGTGTGTTAGGCATGGAGTTGAGGTTTGTCGCCCATGGACCCCTTTGACCCTCTTTGACCACGTTTGTGTCACTACTAGTGGACACTTGGTGCTTGATGCTTGCATGTGGCAATGGTCTTGGACATGTGTTTAAGGCAAGTTAGAGTGGTGGCATTTCCCATGGACAAGTGTCCCTAGGTGGGCGACACCTTGCATTGTCTTACCTTGGTTTCTCCTCCAACCTCTCCTATATATGTACCTTCTTTCTCTTGCTAAGGATCCCTTTAGTTCCTTAGTTTCCCTTCTCTCTTGGTTGCACAATACTTCTTCCTTTGCAAGCTTGGTGGTCGATCCCTATCTTGGAGTCTTCTTCTTTCTCTTGAAGTGGTGCTAGGAGCTTGGAGCTTGCTTAAGGCGGGTTACATAACTCCTAACCCTAACTATACTCCCTCCTTCTATATTCTTGTATGTTTAATATGATCATAATCGGCCATGTATGTTCTAAGATAAGTTTCTTGCTTGTTGCACCTTTAATCTTATGGTTATGATGATCTTGTTGTTATGGTTGAGGTTTTGTACCTTTGTACCCTAGTTGGCTAAACCATGTTTTAGGGTTTCCTTGTTGAGCAACACTCCTTTCCGTCCTTGGTCTAGAAGAGTGAGCTTGAGCCCTAGTGATATGAGCAACACCCCTCTCTCATTTAAGTTGAGAGGTGAGCTTGTGTTCTAGTTGCTTGAGCAACACCCTCCTCTCACCATGGACTCGAGATGTGAGCTTTGTGGTAGATGTAGGTCTATGTTAAGGTTGATCCTTTGGGTTTCCCGAATTGTGATAGAGGTTGTGCAAGACCCCTTTCTCTTGGTTGTCGATAGGTGAGCCAATCTTCTTGATCAATCTAGGGTTTGGTGCCCTTGTGCTTGAGGTTGATGATGATCTAGTTGGGTTACATCTTGCACGATATGGCCTTGGGATGGTGCTGCCCGATACCTCTCTTGAGCTTGAGTTTTGGGTCGTTATGAGGAGGATGTGTTGGGCGTCACACCTTGGTTCTTGCCTTGTGTGTTGACTGATAGATGAGGCTAGTTTGGTGGGACGATAGGCTTTCCCTTGGTGCCCTTGTCTCGATGGATGATGTGTGGTTTTGTGGGCACCATGGCTCTAGCCGTCAAAATAGTTGTCTCCCGTTACAACCCCTAACACTTAGTGCACGATACCTCTAGTGCACGACACACCTGTTGCACGACATGCCCCATAGACTTAGCTGCATGTTAGGCTTTGTGGTTGTTATACCCTGGTTGCACGATACAGTTGGTTGCACGGTATACCCTGAGGTAGTAGCCTGACACCCTTGCTGAGTGCTTGGCCGTTATGTAACTAGATTGCTTGGCTGATATGAGGCTGGAGTGCTTGGGCGATATGAGGAAAGTACCTTGCCCGATACCACTTCTAGTGAGGGTGCCCTACCCGTCACTCTTCTTGTGAGGGTAGTGGGCACTTCTAGTGAGGGTCATGTTCCACCCGGAAATCCATATGATAGTTCCTTATCATGCGATCATATCTTGTTGTTAAGCGTTATGGTTTATGGTTTGTGAACCTTTCACATGTTTGACAATGGTAAGGTGGTTGATATAGTAGAACACACATATGTAAGCATGACATATTTGACACTCTAATGATATGATATTATATGTGTTTATGATCATCTTGAATCATGTATATATATAATGAGAAGTAAACGATAAGCTTGGAAGAATATGAGCTGCGTCACATGATGATATGACCTATGTCTATGGTCACAAGTTGATGCATGAATGATAAAGAATATAATCATCAATGTTGCCCTATGTTTGATAATATGATCCTTCTGTTAATCCATGATGATTGTGTATACTAACCATGTAGGTGTTTCATACAGATGCATAGCCAGGTAAAGGGTTATGAGGTATATATGTTTGAGTAACACTGCTATGATGGTCACTCTTGATGATGAGATAACATGCATGATGTGTTTTGGTCTGAGGACCTGAGTTTTGCTAAAGTGCCTAGGTTTAGGTGTTATCCTCTGTTGATGATCTGGGATTGTTATCCCAAGTGATGAGAATGCCTTATGAGGCAGTGGTTTCTTGTGATGAGGGATTGAGATCCGGGAATAACATGATGGTGGTAACAATAATGTAGCTTTGCGTTATGCATGTGTTACAACCGGGTTGCCTCAACAATCCACTTGAAATATACTAACTAATCATAGTGGAACATATCATGTAGTTTGCCCTGGCCATAGATCCATCATCGTCAGTAGCTGGTGATGGTGAAACAGGTTCTCTTACGGGTTAACCCAGAGCGCATATTGTGGAATATGTGAGGTTTCTCCTAGCCTAAAATAGTGACGATTCGAGTGCAGTTGCGGTTGCAGACTTGGGATAGATGGAGCATGGTGAACAGGCCCATGGCTCAGTGTGATAGAGCATGAATAAATTCATGGCTTAGGGAGCACGGTGAACTGGCCCGTGGCTCAGATATACTAGCGTCGAGACCTGTACCAAGGCGGGCTAGAGCAAGGGTAGCCTGTGGGAGCTGACCCTGTGGGTGAGGCCACTTAAGCATGAGACTGCGGTCCTGCTTTGGTTCTAGTGCACTGACCACGAGGTGGGAAGTTGTGGAGTCCGACTCTTCCATTTACCTTGTATGGCACCGGCTCCAGGTTTCGCAGCCGTCGGTTGGATTTGAGTGGTGCGACTCACTTCCTCAGGGCATAATAATATGTAATACAACCGAATAGTATTTATTGCTTAAGGCAAAACACGGAACATTGGTTGAGGCCCTGCTTGTGTACTTAATCTTGTTATACCTTGCAGTTACTTATACGTTCCTTATGATATGTGGTAAGATCTTATAAATCTTATCTTATCAATCATGTTCCATAAAGAAATACTTGGTTATATGTCTCTCGTACATCTTGGTAAGCTCATAACAACTTTTCTATATAGACTGCTCTTATTGTACCTTTTACCAGTTATCTGCTATTGTTGCTTTAATCTTTCTGAGGTTTTATGGTTTCGGCGGGGAGTTATGTTTCTCGCTGGGACTGTGTGTCTCACCTCGCTGGTTTACACCCTCTTTAGGTGTTCAAGCTATACGTGGTGGTGGTCGCGGGGTTGCGGCCGAGCAACAAGAGGAGCAGTAGAAGGCAAGAGATGGATATGTTGCTATTTTGGTTATTTTGTAGTAGAGTCTTAGAGTCATCCCTGTACTCTCAGGTCCTTGGGGGCGTTTGATGTTGTTTCATGATGTATAGCTGATGAAGCTTTATATATCCTGTTGCTGGCCAGATGTGGGCCGTTATGTATATATAAACAGGTGATGAACTCATGTGATGATAAGATAGCTATCATGTTAAGATGTGGACACATATCAAGACTTATAAATGTTTATATAACCTATTTTCTTGCAGGATGAGGATCTGAATGTAATAGTTTCTTGGTTTATCTGTTGTCAAAATTGGTTTTAATTAATCTGTGTTTTTGATAATAAGTGGTTTATGGTGTTTTCCACACGTTTTCGCGTAGCACCTCGTTGTCTGTGTGATAGCGGGATGTGTCGCCACAAGGTTTTGGTATCAGAGCTCTTGGTTTTGAGAGTCTACAGGGGTCTAGGACTAGGTTGTGTCTATTCTCATGAGTTTGCCATATTTTCGTACAATTATCTTCTTCCCTCAGTGGAAGAAAAAGCCAAGATGTCTGAAAACCATGAAGAACATGCTGCCGAGAGCAGCGATGCTGCATCAGTTGATGGAGTAGAAAGGCAGGAACATGGAGATCGGGTGCCTGAGGTTCCCCAACTTGAACCAGCCATTCTCGAAAACCCTGCCTACCAACATCTTATGGGGCAGATGATGGCTATGATGAATCTCATGGTAGAAAGATTGCCAGTGCCTCTGCCGAGAGCACAAGCTCCCCATGGTGAAACATCGGGTATTGGGAAGACCTTTGAGCGGTTTTGTCGAGTTAGAGCTTCAGACTATGCTGGGATGGCTGATCCAGCGGATGCAGATCTATGGCTGATAAGTCCTGAGAAGGCTTTCCGGATCCTTGACATCCCTGAAGCAGATAAGGTCAAGCATGTTGTCTACCTTCTGAAGGGTAGTGCTGGTCACTGGTGGATCATCGAGGAGGAGAAGTGACCTGGTGAGGTGATCGGTTAGGAGGTTTTCCGACGAGAGTTCATCAGCAGATACTTTCCGAAGATGTATCTGGACGATAAAATCACCCAGTTTGAGTGCATGCGCTAAGGAGTGATGAACATCACCGAGTATGAAGCCAAGTTCATGGACCTGTTGAGGTTTTGTCCTCACATGGAAGTAACAGATGACGAGTGAATCAGACATTTTGAGAAAGGCTTGAGTGCTGAGCTGACAACACCTGCTTCTGCGTTGGAAAACCGAGAACGGTTTGCTACATTTGTGGAATCTGTCCAGAGGATTGAACGGTCAGTCAGGGAGAAGAGAGAGTCCATGTCTAAGAAGAAGCCTGCTCAGTTCCAAGGACAGAGGTTTGGTGGCTTCAAGAAGCCAAGGTTTTCAGCACCTTCTGGGTTAAGGGGTTCCAGTGCACCGTCACAGTGGTCTCCGATTAAGGGAAGAGGATATGGTTCTTCACCGTCAAAGGCACATAGTACAGCTTCAGTGGCAGTGACAGGGCCATCTAGGCCATAGTTTGAGGATAGGGCGTGCTATATCTATGGTCAGACAGGGCATTTCAAGTCGAATTGCTCAAGTAAAGATGTTGAAGTGACACAGCAACTGAGGCAGAATCAACAAGGGTCAGACTGACAGCAACCCAGTAGTAGAAGAGGGCGAGGACGCGGTCAAGCATCACAAGCGGGATCATCTTCTCAAGGAAGCAGAGGACGTGGACAACAAACAATGGCTCGATTCTATGCTATGAGTCAGCCGGAGGCGATAGTCAACCTGTGAGTGGTGGCAGGTCAGATAGAGTTATCTCATTCTGATTTGTCTTCTTCTTGCTTTATATCTGTTTTGGTTGACCCGGGTGCTAGACACTCTTTTATCGCACATTATATGCTTGATAACTGTTTATTACCTGTTAGCTTTAAGAAAGATAGCTTGTTGTTAGAAGCCCCTCTTGATGGTTCCTTGATTCTTCGAGAGGAGTGTCCATCTTGTGTCTTATCTTTTTTGGGACACATGATACAAGTGGATCTCATACCACTTGATATGCATGGATTCAATGTGATCCTTGGGATGGATACCTTAGAGAAGTATAAGGTTGTGTTGGACTGTGGTTCCAAGCAGGTTGTGTTTGAGGTTTGTGGAGAGAAATAGATCTTCCAAGGAGATAGGAAGATTCTTCCGACGTGTCTAGTGTCAGCGATGGTGGCAGAAACGTTTCTACGACAAGGATGTAAGGCATTCCTAGATCACATCATGGATATCAAGGCGAAGGGTCCTATGCTTGAGGAGGTGATGGTTGTCCGAGAGTTTGGGGATGTGTTTCCTGATGAGTTCCCTGATGTTCCTCCACCCCAAGAGATTGACTTTGATATCAATCTAGTTCCAGGAACACATCCAGTTGCACAGACATCGTATAGGATGGCTCCAGTAGAGATGGCAGAGCTAAAGAAGTAGTTACAAGAGTTGTTGGAGAAAGGTTTCATCCGACTGAGTACGTCGCCTTGGAATGCTCCAGTGTTGTTAGTTAAGAAGAAGGATGGATCGATGTGGCTATGTATAGATTACTGACAGTTGAACAAAGTCATGATCAAGAACAAGTACCCTTTGTCAAGGATAGATGGTCTATTCGATCAGTTGCATGGTGCTACAATGTTTTCAAAGATCGATCTATGGTCCATATATCATTAGTTGAGGATTAGGGCAGATGACATACCAAAGTTAGCTTTTAAGATGAGGTATGGTCACTTCGAGTTTGTGGTTATGCCATTTGGGCTAACCAATGCACCTGCTGCTTTCATGGATTTAATGAACATGGTGTTCCGTTCGTTTCTAGATCAATTTGTTGTAGTCTTTATAGATGACATTTTGATCTATAGTCGGGACAGGAAAGAGCATGAACAACATATTCGACAAGCATTGACTCTCCTTTTCCAACATCAGTTGTATGCCAAGTTTAGTAAATGTGAGTTCTGGTTGAAAGAAGTAACTTTCTTGGGTCATGTGATATCTGTAGAAGGAGTTCAAGTGGATCCGAACAAGGTGGAGTCTGTTGCAGAATGGGAACAGTTGAAGACGTCGACTGAAGTTTGTAGATTCTTGGGTTTAGTAGGATAATATGGGAGTTTTATCAAGGACTTTAGTGTTATTGCGTTGCCGATGATGAATTTGACCCAGAAAGACGTACCTTTTATCTGGAGTGAACGTTGTCGGCAAGCTTTCCAAAGTTTGAAGAAGAAGCTGACTAGTGCTCTAGTGTTAGTCCTTCCAGAGCCTGGAAAAGGCTATGTTGTTTTCTGCGATGCTTCCAAGAAGGGCTTAGGATGTGTACTGATGTAGGAAGATCATGTAGTTTCTTTTGCTTCGTGACAACTTAAGAAACATGAGGTGAACTATCCGACTCATTATTTGGAGTTGGCAGTAGTGGTTCATTCGTTAAAGATTTGGAGACACTATCTTTATGGGGAAGTGTGTCAGATCTTTACAGATCATAAGAACTTGAAGTATATCTTCTCGCAGAATGATCTAAACATGCGACAACATCGTTGGATGGACCTAATCAATGATTATGACTGCACCATTGAGTATCGCACTGGTAAAGAGAACGTGGTAGCTGACGTGCTTAGTCGAAAGTCTTCTTCTCTTTCCACAAAGAGGGCAGAATTGAGTTCCTTGGTATGCCATAGATGGGATATGTTTGTTTCCTTGCAGCAGATGAATGTGCAGATGGGAGTTTCTTTGTTAGCAGGACTTTTATCACATATGCAAGTCAAGCCTACGCTGAGACAACAAATCAAAGATGCACGACAAACAGATAATACAACACAGTTGATCAGGTCAAAGCTTGACAATGAAAGACGTGATGGGTTCCATGAGTCTGAGGACTGACTAGTTTGCTATCATGACAGAATGGTGGTCCCCGATGCTGATGATCTGAAGAATCTAGTGCTCGAGGAAGCACACACATCGATGTATGCTATGCATCCAGGAGTCACCAAGTTGTATCATAATCTGAAAGACCTGTATTTGTGGCCTGGCTTAAAGAAAGATGTAGCTGAGTTTGTGGCTAGGTGTGCGATATGCCAACAAGTCAAGGTAGAGCACCAGAAGCTGGTAGGTACGTTGCAACCCCTGCCAATACCGTAGTGGAAATGGGATCATATAACCATGGATTTCGTAGTTGGTCTGCCCAGGACAACTAAGAATCATGATTCCATCTGGGTGATAGTGGACAGATTGATGAAGTTTTCCCATTTCATACCTATGAAGACAACGTATACAGCTGAGAAGCTCACTCGTGTATATGTAGATGAGATAGTATGCTTGCACGGTGTACCATCAATGATAGTTTCCGACAGAGGTCCTCAGTTCACAAGTCGTTTCTGGGAACAGTTGCACAAAGTGTTGGGAACACAGTGGAGGATCAACACCACTTTCCACCCACATACAGATGGACAGTCTGAAAGGACTATTCAGACTTTAAAAGATCTTCTTCGGGCTTGTGTTTTGCAGTTCCTAGGCAGGTGGGATGCACATCTCAGTTTGATAGAGTTTGCCTACAACAATAGTTACCAGCGGAGCATTGACATGGCTCCTTATGAAGATTTATATGGCAGGAAGTGCAGATCCCCTTTATGTTGGTATGAGTCCGGTGAATATCTACTTTTGGGTCCTGAGTTAGTACAACAGACAACAGAAAAGATCAAAGTGATACAGCAACAGCTGAAAGCAACACAAGATAGGTAGAAGTCTTATGCGGACAATCATTGACGACCTTTAGAGTTCCAAGTGGGAGACAAAGTGTACCTCAAGGTCTCACCTTGGAAAGGTGTGTTAAGGTTTGGTGGGAAGGGTAAGATAGCACCCAGGTATATGGGGTCATATCTAGTAATAGCACGTGTTGGCAAGGTAGCTTACAAGTTAGAGCTTCCGCCAGAGTTGCACATGTTATATCCAGTGTTCCACGTCAGCATGTTGAAGAAAAGTCATCCAGATATAGGGATAGTGATACAACCAGTCGAGGTTGAGCTTGATGAAGATGTGACCTACGAGGAAGGTCCTGTGATGATCCTTGACAGAAGAGTAAAGAAGCTGAAGAGGAAGGACTTGATTCTGGTAAAGGTTCTTTGGCATCATCGTGGCATTGAGGAAGCCACGTGGGAGCTTGAGGAAGAGATGAGGAAGAAGTATCCCTCGCTTTTCTCTTTAGATTTTGGGGAGGAAATCCCTTTGTAGCGGGTTATATCTTGTAAGGACCCTGACCTCTGTTTAGGGCCTATCCTATTTTCTTTGCTTAACGCTGGTGCTTAGTTGCTTGCTAATCACCTTTAGTGGTGATTAGGGTTTGTTTGTGCCCATTGTGTGTTGGAGGTGCTACTTGCAATTAACCCAAGTCTAGGGTTGTTGAGCAAGTTTGTCACCTTTAGAAGTGTTCTTCTCTCTCCTTGCTTCCTCTAGTGTTGAGAGGAAGGGTTGGGCTCATTGCTTGAGTTACTTTGGGTTTGGATGAGCTCGTTTGGCCTTGAGATGCTTTGCTTGAACCTTGCCCTTGCTTTTCTTGACCTTGTATTGGCCTAGGTGTGTCGGCCATGGTTGTGTCGGCCTAGGTGTGTTGTCTAGGGAGTGTGTCAGGCACGGAGTTGAGGTGTGTCGCCCATGGACCCCTTTGACCCTCTTTGACCTCATTTGTGTCACTACTAGTGGACACTTGGTGCTTGATGCTTGCATGTGGCAATGGCCTTGGACATGTGTTTAAGGCAAGTTAGAGTGGTGGCATTGCCCATGGACAAGTGTCCCTAGGTGGGAGACACCTTGCCTTGTCTTACCTTGGTTTCTCCTCCACCCTCTCCTATATATGTACCTTCTTTCTCTTGCTAAGGATGTAATGCCCGAGCCCACTTCCCTAGGCTCTAGTAGAGTTTCAGGAATGACGACTGGCCCCACAAACCACCACTAGCCTTAATTGCGCACTTTGTCCACACTGACGCACAAGCCAGGATCAACTTCCCGACTGGTCACCCATGCTAGTACTACTCCAAGCTGAGCACGCTTAACTATGGAGTTCTTTAGTGATGGGCTCCCGAAAAAGGAGGTGCACCTTGGTGATATGGTTAGTCCAATCATTCCTTTTAAGATCATGTTATCCTATCTCCCCCATTTAGACTCTTGACGTCCTTGTCAAGGCTCAACTATATGGCCTCATAATCTGACCCCATTTCAGTGCAGACCCACAATGGCCCATGGACAACCAGCTCCCATCCACGGCTACCAGCGCAAGGGTGGCTCCATCTCGTCTCTACGGATAGCCCTTTCCAACTTGCCTAGACTGCACGACTCAAGACTGGTATGCCACATGCCCATGTGGGCCCCACCTACTGGAGGGGTTATGGCTCTGATACCATTTGTAATGCCCGGGCCCACTGCCCTAGGCTCTAGTAGAGTTTTAGGAATGATGATCGACCCCAAAAACCAACACTAGCCTTAACTGCACACTTTGTCCACACTAGCGCGCAAGCCAGGATCAACTTCCCGACTAGTCACCCATCCTAGTACTACTCCAAGCTGAGCACGCTTAACTATGGAGTTCTTTAGTGATGGGCTCCCAGAAAAGGAGGTGCACCTTGGTGATATGGGCAGTCCAATCATTCCTTTTAAGATCATGGTATCCTAGGCCTCAAACCTGGGATGTTACAAAGGATCCCTTTATTTCCTTAGTTTCCCTTCTCTCTTGGTTGCACGACACTTCTTCCTTTCCAAGCTTGGTGGCCGATCCCTATCTTGGAGTCTTCTTCTTTCTCTTGAAGTGGTGCTTGGTGCTAGGAGCTTGGAGCTTGCTTAAGGCGGGTTACATAACTCCTAACCCTAACTATACTCCCTCCTTCTATATTCTTGTATGTTTCATATGATCATAATCGGCCATGTATGTTCTAAGATAAGTTTCTTGCTTGTTGCACCTTTAATCTTGCGGTTATGATGATCTTGTTGTTATGGTTGAGGTTTTGTACCTTAGTACCCTAGTTGGCCGAACCATGTTTTAGGGTTTCCTTGTTGAGAAACACTCCTTTCCCTCCTTGGTCTAGAAAAGTGAGCTTGAGCCCTAGTGATATGAGCAACACCCCTCTCTCGTTTAAGTTGAGAGGTGAGCTTGTGTTCTAGTTGCTTGAGCAACACCCTCCTCTCACCATGGACTCGAGAGGTGAGCTTTGTGATAGATGTAGGTCTATGTTAAGGTTGATCCTTGGGGTTGCCCAAATTGCGATAGAGGTTGTGCAAGACCCCTCTCTCTTGGTTGTTGAGAGGTGAGCCAATCTTCTTGATCAATCTAGGGTTTGGTTCCCTTGTGCTTGAGGTTGATTATGATCTAGTTGGGCTGCATCTTGCACGATATGGCCTTGGGATGGTGCTTCCTGATACCTCTCTTGAGCTTGAGTTCTGGGTCGTTATGAGGAGGATGTGTTGGGCGTCACACCTTGGTTCTTGCCTTGTGTGTTGTCTGATAGACGAGGCTAGTTTGGTGGGACGATAGGCTTTCCCTTGGTGCCCTTGTCGCGATGGATGATGTGTGGTTTTTTGGGCGCCATGGCTCTAGCCGTCAGAATAGTTGTCTCCCGTTACAACACCTAACACCTAGTGCACGATACCTCTAGTGCACGACACACATGTTGCATGACATGCCCCATAGACTTAGCTGCACATTAGGCTTTGTGGTCGTTATACCCTGGTTGCACGATACAGTTGGTTGCACGGTATACCCTGAGGTGGTAGCCTGACACCCTTGCTGAGTGTTTGGTCATTATCTAACTAGATTGCTTGGCCGATATGAGGCTGGAGTGCTTGGGCGATATGAGGAAAGTACCTCACCTGATACCACTTCTAGTGAGGGTGCCCTGCCTGTCACTCTTCTTGTGAGGGTAGTGGTCACTTCTAGTGAGGGTCATGTTCCACCCAGAAATCCATATGATAGTTCCTTATCATGCGATCACATCTTGTTGTTAAGCGTTATGGTTTATGGTTTGTGAACCTTTGACATGTTTGATAATGGTAAGGTGGTATATGTAGTAGAACACACATATGTAAGCATGACAAATTTGAAACTCTTATGATATGATATTACATGTGTTTATGATCATCTTGAATCATGTATATATATAATGAGAAGTAAACAATAAGCTTGAAAGAATATGAGCTGCATCACATGATGATAAGACCTATGTCTATGGTCACATGTTGAGGCATGAATGATAAAGCATATAATCATCAATGTTTCCCTATGTTTGATAATATGATCCTTATGTTAATCCATGATGATTGTGTATACTAACCATGCAGGTGTTTTATACAGATGCATAGCCAGGTAAAGGGCTATGAGGTATATATGTTTGAGTAACACTGCTTTGATGGTCATTGTTGATGATGAGATAACATGCATGATGTGTTTTGGTCTGAGGACCTGAGTTTGGATAAAGTGCCTAAGTTGAGGTGTTATCCTCTGATGATGATCTAGGATTGTTATCCCAAGTGATGAGAATGCCTTATGAGGCAGTGGTTTCTTGTGATGAGGGATTGAGATCCCGAAATAACATGATGTTTGTAATAATAATGTAGCTTTATGTTATGCATGTGTTACAACCTGGTTGCCTCAACAATCCACTTGAAATCTACTAACTAATCATAGTGGAACATATCATGTAGTTTACCCTGGCCATAGATCCATCATCGTCAGTATCTGGTGATGGTGAAACGAGTTCTCCTACGGGTTAACTCGGAGCACATATTGTTGAATATTCGAGGTTTCTCCTAGCCTAAAATAGTAAGGATTCGAGTGCAGCTGCGGTTGCGGACTCGAGATAGATGGAGCATGGTGAATAGGCCCATGGCTCAGTGTGATAGAGCATGAATACATTCATGGCTTAGGGAATACGGTAAACTGGCCCGTGGCTCAAATATACTAGCGTCGAGACCTGTACCAAGGCGGGATAGAGGAAGGGCAGCCTGCGGGAGCTGACCCTATGGCTGAGGCCACTTAAGCATGAGATTGCGGTCCTACTTTGGTTCTCGTGCACAGACCACGAGGTGGTAGGTCGTGGAGTCTGGCTCTTCCATTGACCTTCTATGGCACCGGCTCCGGGTTTCACAGTCGTCGGTTGGATTTGAGTGGTGCAACTCACTTCCTTAGGGCATAATAATATGTAATACAGCCGAATAGTATTTATTTCTTAAGGAAAAACACAGAACATTGGTTGCGGCCCTACTTGTATACTTAATCTTGTTATACCTTATAGTTACTTATACGTTCCTTATGATATGTGGTAAGATCTTATAAATCTTATCTTGTCAATCATGTTCCATAAAGAAATACTGGGTTATATGTCTCCCGTATATCTTGGTAAACTCATAACAACTTTGTTATATAGACTGCTCTTATTGCACCTTTTACCAGTTATCTGCTATTGTTTCTTTAATATTTTTGAGGTTTTATGGTTTCGGCGGGGAGTTATGTTTCTCGCTAGGACTGTGTGTCTCACCCCGCTGGTTTACACCCTTTTTAAGTTTTCGAGCTAGATGTGGTGGTGGTTGTGGGGTTGCGGCCGAGCAACAAGAGGAGTAGTAGAAGGCAAGAGATGGATATGCTGTTATTTTGGTTGTTTTGTAGTAGAGTCTTAGAGTCATCCGTGTACTCTCAGGTCCTCGGTGGCATTTGACATTGTATCACAATGTATAGTTGATGAAGCTTTGTATATCCTACTGCTGGCCGGATGTGGGCCGTTATGTATATATAAAGAGGTGATGAACTCATGTGATGACAAGACAGCTGCCATGTTAAGATGTGGACACGTATCAAGACTTATAAATGTTTATATAACCTATTTTCTTACAGGATGAGGATCTGAATGTAATAGTTTCTTGGTTTATGTGTTTGTCGAAATTAGTTTTAATTAATCCGTGTTTTTTTGTAATAAGTGGTTTATGGTGTTTTCCGCACATTTTCACGTGGCACCTCATTGTCTGTATGATAGCGGGATGTGTTGCCACACACTCATTTATTTCCTCCAACATACGACTGTGAAGTTTATCATGCTTCCTTTCCTTCATTCAGAGCACTGGATGTTACTAGCAACAAATCTTCATGATGGAACACCAATCATATATAACTGTTCCGACAACTAGTACAATCCAGATTAGCAACAGTATACTAAAACACCAAGAATGCCCACGGAGGTGGTGGCGAAGGAGTGTGCTGACCAACTACATGACCTTCTAAGCAAGCACACACGGGCATACAGTATAGAACACTTTCATCGCCCTACCTTCAGCCACAAATGTCCCCAGCAGCTTCACGTGTCAAAAGACTGTGGTTTCCACGTACTCTACTGGATGTACACCATCATGGTCCTTGGAAGACCAGTAGAGGACATGACAAACATGGATTACCACACGTTACGTGGAAATTTCGCTGCTAATCTTCTCTGCACACCTGGAGCTAATAAAGGACTAACAAAAGCCTGATGCCCTTGTCCTTGTACTTCTCAACCTATCACTTTGACACTCTGAGGACAGAGTGAGTGATAAGTTAGGGGGGAGTACACTGGACAAGGGTGAGGTATCATTTTTAAATCCTTCCCTCTCTACCTTCTCTTTCAATTCTGTACAACTTTTTTAGCTTTCTTTGCACATTTAGATTTTGTTTTAAGTAATTCCCCTGTTAAAATAAACCATGCACATAAGAATAACATCCCTCTTGGAAAAAGTCATCCCCAACTAACTTTAGAATCCAGTTAGTCCTCAAGAGCAATAACAAGAATAGCATATAGACATGTAATGGAAAATTAATAAATTATCGTCACACTAGATTTTCATGCTTTTGCTTCAATTTTACATCTAAATCTCCACATGTTAACATCAGGGCCGAAACAAGCCAAACACTCTCAAGGACGGGAGGGATATCAGGTGACATCCAAATCAAGAAGCCTCGCAAGTGGACCACTAAGTACAAACCAAATAAGTGCATGTCAAGAAACTCTAAGAACAACTTTCTTCTCTTCAAATAAAAGAGGCTTGGCCGCCCAAACCAAACCACTAAAAATTCCAAATCCTAAGCCTGTGAGTTTACAAATAAAAGCCAGAGTGTTAAATAAAAATATGAGAGTTGTGCCACGCATAAGGATTTATATGAAGAGCCAATAAAGGTCTCACCCAACCGATACATTCAGCTGCCCTCACAAAGGCAGATGTGTCGTGCCCGGTAGTGAAACCCTAAGGTATCCAAATATATGAAAGGTTGATAAAGGACTCACCCGGCCAGTACATTCAGCTGCCCTCACAAAGGCAGATGTATCGTGCCAGGTAGTGAGACCCTAAACACAAAGACAATCCCTCCCCCACTTGAAGGGGAAGTTACACAACAAGCCTTTAGCCAACCCCCATACCCACTCTAGCTTCCAGCAGGTTTTTTAGAGAAGTATAAAATTGATTAGAGTCGACGACATGCACAAAATAAAAAAAAAGGTGGTCCCAATGCGAGCTACGAGATATGGAAGAAATCTAACATCCAAGAAACTCACAACACCTAAAAGAGTTAAGGCAAGCAAAAGCTCCGATACAACCTTAGGAGATCTCTAGTTTAGATTTGAAGCAAGAGTATGGAAATCTTAACTAAATAAAATTGCCTCGCCATTACATGCCTCGACTCTATCTAACTTGAGGACAAGCTAGACTCTAAGTTGGGGGGGTGATAACCTCCTATTTTGTGATGTTATCTTAGTAATTTTCCTCAGTTTTCCATACTCTTTCTCAGATAAATTAGATAGAATCCTTAACTTTCCTCCTTTATTGAAAATATACCATTAGATTAACTTTTCTCCTTTTTATTCTTATAGAAAAATAAAAAAAATCACAAAAGTTCCAAACGGTCCCGAGACCGTTTGGAGACCAAATGGTCCCAAGACCATTTGGAGACTACCCGGTCCCGAGACCGCATGGAGTCACACGGTCCCGAGACCACATGGAGTCACACGGTCCCGAGACCGCATGGAGTTACACGGTCCTGAGACCGCATAAAACCAAATGGTCCCAAGACTGTGCAAAGCCAAACGGTCCTGAGACCGCATGGAGTTACACGGTCCTGAGACCGCACAAAACCAAATGGTCCCGAGACCGTACAAAGCCAAACGGTCCTGAGACCGCATGGAGTTACACGGTCCCGAGACCGCACGAAGATACACGGTCCTAGGACCGAATAAAGGCAAACAGTTTCAAGACTGCAAGGACTCAAACGGTTTTGAAACCGAGAGAGTCCAAATGGTTTCGAAACCGAGAGAGTCCAAACGATCTCAGAACCCAAACGGTTTCCAAGACCGTTTGGGCCTAAAACTGCCCAAACCATTTGGACTTCACTTAAAGGCTATAAATATGACCCAAAGGGTCCTCACAAGGTATCAAGTTTTAGACGTCCAAAGGCTACCTCTACTGCTCCAGAGCTGTTCCATCCTTCATCCACCACCCCGAGGTTGCCGGTCTGAGATCCACACTCCATCCAGAAGCTACTTTCTCTCTCATCGCAAACAAAGGTGGGAAGAGGATGATTCATCATCGAGCAACCTATGAAGTGTGAAGATCGTCACTCTCTCTCTCCAAGAGGTTGACGTTCCTCCCTCCTTCATGGAGATGATGTTTTCTCTCTCTCTTCTTGCCTCCTTCTTTGTCCTTGCCATGAGCGAGTAGTCTTATACACTAGGGTGCAGGGAGTAGCCCCGCTACCCATGTTTTCATTTCATACAATGTAATCCATAGTTTGCAATAGAGATATACTTTCTTTTCAGTTCAACATCAATCGCTTAATGAATGCTTGTTGCTTGATCACCAACTTGTGTTACCTTTTATCTTTTAGTATGAATTGTCTACATTTGTACTATTAGATTTGAATCTCGATTGAATGTTGGTTCTTGATGCATGTATCCACCATGCATCTATTTTGGTATCTAGGAGTGTTTTTCAAGAAGTGGAGTAAACTCACTTCCATCGTTGTACTTTCATACTATGAAATGGAATCAGTTGACGTATGAAAGTACAACTTTGATAAGTCAAGGAACACACTTTGTGAAGGGGATGATGTAAAGTAAGTGACCATTCATTCGGGTATGGCTGGCATTGCAACATTCCCACACTTCTCATAGTTATTTCTCCAAAAGGAGACTAAGTCTACAAAGATACTAACTGTTTAGACTCTTATTGCAGGTTATGTTTTTATGTTGCGTGTTTTGATCCATGGGTAGTGGTGATGAATGTCGATCACATCGTAGTGGTTTCTTAACATTGTTTACAACCTTAAATTTACTTTCTTGCTTTTGTTTTACTTGCACTTAGTTTAAAACAACCAAATCAACTCTTTGATCTAGATACCAACAGTTAAGGAGTTAAGTGAAATTCCAATGTTTTCTATCTTGTCGATCTCGACAAGACCGCTGTCTCGTGGATTCGACCCTTAACTATACTATGATTAGGCTTCCATGTATCCTAGCTTATGTGGGTGGAGTTCTCAATCTAGTATAAGCAAGGATAAACCTAAAGACTTACCAACTTTAGGATTTTTAGTGGTGCAAAAAATTCCACGCTAGTGGAAGCTCCATCAAAGACCAACACATGATCCCTCAGAAATGATGAATCTCCTTTTTAGAAACTGGGGAGGCTCATTACTTTAATTGATATACTGAAAAATCATTTTATTTTTTAGTCAGAACCTTAGGCGGTTCACGAAAAAAGATAGAAATACAAATGCGACGTTAAGGAAGACAAGATTGTATGTGCTTTGAACTAGACAATTGGCTCAATCTTTGTGAAAGCTATCATTTGAACCCTCAACTAAGGGTAGAGGGTGACTAACCACGGAGAACGAGTTCCCACTTCTTAGTTATTGTCCACTCTCACACACCACAAAGATACAGTGGGTCTTGAAGGATGAAAAGGGAAGATAGGAGAAGCAAATTGGAGTCAGACCCATGCGACTAATTTGACTCACGTGGTGGTTGTCTGGTTTGACGGACCTTAGTTCACTGTATGAGGAGGATGAGATTGGAGGATACTCACAATTTCCATAAACATGTTTATTTCATTGTAGTAAGATACCTTGAGGCTATGTGATACTTCCTATAAATTCTTCGTAGATTCCAAAGACGTGAGAGGATCATAGGAGTAGGAGAACATATTTTCCCCCTTTTTCACCTTTTTTAATGAAAGTCGTGGATGGAAGACATGTTGATCTCGAGAGATGGAAACCTCTCTGGGGAGAAGAGATTTTGGTGGATTGTAGGATTATTAGACAAAGTTGTTGATGACACCAGGAGCCAAATAAGAGTGAAAAAAGTTGTGATTTCTCACTGGATCCACCTTAACCATGGCAACACTTGGAAATTGGCACACAATGTCGCAAACATAGCCCACACAAGTAGGTGTTGCGTATAAAGTGGAGAAAGAATGCAAATTGGTGTATAGGAGACAACGTGTTGAGGAAGTGAGTCACACTGGCTTAGTATGAGCAACAAGAAGTGTCGTGCCCCTTGGTGGCCACATGGAAATGGTCGATTGGCCTAAAGTTAATAGAGATACACATCGTTTAGCATATCAATTCATGAATAGTATTATCCTATAATTTAATCCTTTTTTACTTTCCAATTAAGGCTAGTATAGAAGGGTCGATCCCACAAGACAATATTTTTAAGATAATTTTCTAGAAACCCAAATGATTCTTTTGAACTTTTATTTCTTCACTACAAAAAATTTGACCTTTATTGAAGAACATTTGTGGGGAACTGAAAATCGTGAATAATGATGTCTATTTGTGAGGGATCATCCTTCAAACATGGGACCAAATCCCTCAACCATGTTTTTTACATCCTTAGACCTTTTATGTGAACACTAATCCCTCACAAATACATTATTCACTAATCACCCCGTGAAAAATGCCATGCCAAATATTTCCCTCCATCTCATAACCCTTCCCTCCATTCTAAAAGACAACATTTGCAAATAAAAAAAAGATAAACCCTCCCCTCTCACGCTGTGCTCCCTCCCGCTTCGTGCTCCCTCCCCTGTCATGCCGTGCTCCCTCCCGTGCCGTTCCTCTGCCTATACGATCGCGGGGTGGTTCCGTTCCTTCCTCTCCCTAGCCGCCGATGCCCCCAATACCTCTATGTTCGCCGTCGATAGGTGCCTGACGCAACCCTTATCCTCCTCGTAGGTTTTCTCCACACAAGCGGCACACGATGCAGAAAGGCGTGATAGCACTGCGGCAACCAACTGCCAGTGCGACATCGGAAACCAACAACGAGCGTCGGAGACCCCTGCGCCAAGGTTGGACTGCTAGTCTTCAAGTCTTCTTCTCCACCATTCCCAATTGGTGCCAAGGTTGGAGACAACAAATCAATTTCAAGTAAGTCTTATTATCTGGTTCATCAAGTCTTCTTCTCCACCAACTTCCCGATTCCTTTCTCCTTTTCCTCTTTTACCGATGTCAATACCAACTGAACAGATAGTGTATTCTCCCTCTTCCTTGCTACTTGTCCCGTCAACCACTCTTTCTTGCTAATGGTAATGAGTACTGATATTGCTGAATGCTAACTGAAACTGAGCCATATCAAACGGCCATTGAAAACTAGGATTTATAAGAGAACTATTGCCACTTAATAAAGTGCCACATCCATACAATAACGAATCACCCCTTGTTTCTATCAAAAAAATAGTGATTGCGTTTGAACTACATGTTTCCTCTCCATATCTCATAATCAATCTTAGTTTTCTCTTTGTTGTAACCAAAGAAACTGAGATTATGGATCGGGTGAAGAACGTCTTGATTATTTCTTGAATCAAAGTTTGAAGGTTAGGTGTCCTCTACTCAAATCATCAAACTGCTCAGGTGTAGTTTTTAGAGTATTGTATATTTGCAATTTTAGCATGAGTAGAGACTAGAACTTTAGTTTCTCCTATTCTATTGCATATGTATTTGCTTGGAACCTTAGAATGGATGAATTTCACTTTTTGGAAGTAGTTCATTCTAAATATATAAGATACAAGTTGAGGTAACATTTGGAGTATAACTATCTAAATTAGAAATCATCTGGTTATCTGCACACAATTCCAGACAACCCTGCCCAATTTCGGAGACAAAATAAGAGCTCTTAGCATGTGTATCATTACATGGACTATCTCTTTGCATCAACATGGCATTTTCATTCACCAACACAAATCTCAGGGTATATATGTCATTTATTAATTCAACATTTATGACTAAGATTACTCTCAATATATTTGGCATCTCCCTCATATGCATCAGGTTTATTATCCTATGAACTTCTTCCAAGAGTGCTTGTAAAGTTATCCAATTCCTACACGCTCTCGAATTAACTAGGAGCAGCAACCTCCTAAAATAGTTATGTCTCTCAGTATCATTTGAGTTGCCTTCTGCATAAGGAAAATATGATCCATGAAAATCTGGTGGAAGAAAAGTTCAGAAGGTAAGGTGTAAGAAAGCAATATTGAATCCTTATATCATCCAAATTTTCATTGTCCTTAGACAATAAGTGCTAATACAAAAGGTTTTTCTACCAGTGTGGAAGTCATTATCGACCTATTTTTCTTGAAAAAAATTTAGATGAAAGAATCAAAATTAGAAGAATAGTCAATTGTTTACAACAAATGAGGGGCACACACTTCTCTAAGAAATAGGCAGACTGTACCAAGAGGATAACCTTGTGTAGTAGAAGTCCAGGGTCACACTTGCTTTACCTTCTCACTTATTAGATGTGCTCCCCACTCCATCTCTACTGCTCAATGTTTCTATGATTTGTCTACTTGTAGGCTTGGAGTTGGGAGTAGATAGGGGGTTCTTTTGTATTCCAGCAACACAACTTCACCACGAACCTAACCAATACTACTCTGCTATGAAGCAAAGAGCTTCACCTTATGGCCCATTGGAAGTGCTCTCCTCACCCTCTTTGCTGCTTTGTGCTTCTCTTATTTGCCTCCTTGCAGGCTTGAGTTGGAGCAGATAGGGGGCACTGTTGTGTGATCTTGCATAGTCGAGGAGACATTCATTAGACAAGAGCTAAGAAATTATGTTAGACCGATAACTCAACAAATTCAGCAATACATTAAGCACCATTAGTAATACATTCAACAACCCTACAGTGGCTACCATCACCAAATCTAGCTAAGAAATGGTTGTGAGCTATGCTCTCTTGGTCTAGGCACCTGATCATATTTTTAAAGAAGTCTTGCTTTCTACTTGGACTTTTATTGGTTTCTATTTGCTTCTTTTTTCTATTGGATTAGGTTGAGATGATAGTTCATATGCTCCCCTCTCACTTTATAGTGATGGTTGAGTTCTGGTGTTGGTATGTGTTTGGTGGTTTGAGAGTTTGCTGTTGTCTTGATGAGTATGTTTCCTTTTCCCTCTTCTATTGACATGAACTGTGATGAAGACATAGGTAATCCCTGCTTTCAGAGATAGTTTCTGGTTGTTGAAGTCTATTTTTATCTATCTTGTGGAGAGATGTGGTTGATGGGTTAGGATCTATTGAAACAAAGGTACTCTACAATTTATGTCCAAAAAGTATGGTTAAGATAAATGCCTTAGCAAGTATGGTTTTTACAATCACTAGTGAGTTATGAACAAAATATACATCAATAGGAACATAAATCCAATTATGATTTCTTATTACATTCATAACCAAACTGTTGCCAACTTTTTAGATGATCATATGATCATTTCTAGTTTTCTAAAAGGATCCATGGGGAAGGGAGCTGGATATGGGAGTTTAAAAGAATGTCTATATTTAGGAATTAGGGAAATGTAACGAGTCAATGGTGAGCCAAGGTGTATGGTTAATAATTCAAGACTACTAAAAACTAACAAACTAGTTGTATATATTCTCTAGACACTCAATAGTACCATCTATTCTAAGATACATGTTCATAACAATCAGTATCTCTTTCAGAATAAAGTGTGGCCAAGGAAAATAATTTTTGTAGTGTCTTCAATGAGGACTCACTTTATATATTCATATATTTTGAATAACCAAAATTGTAATTTGCCTTTACCTTATATCGTGTGATATGGAAATGTACATGTAGTTGCAAGATGGTGCATGTATTAGAATTAGGCATTTTCAATTAGAACTGCCTAATCATAGCCGACAACTTGTATGTATGTCCAACAAGAGACCCTTGTTTTCGTGTAAACACATAGGATGTAACCTTTCTGCTTGAATGGAGTCTGTTCTAGAAGTATTTTGCAAGATTGGTAATGATTTTGCTTTTTTGATGCAACACAATATGATTGTAGAGCTAAAAAGTAACTTGAGCAGTTTTGTAATTGATCCATATCTTACCCATCAACCATTATATCAACACATCTAGTTTTTGTAAAGGACAATTATATTGAAACATACATACTCATAGCTAGTTGACAAATCCACTCTCCTCTTACCCCTTTTCTTCACTAACATAGTGCCCAGAGTCCTGACTCCACACTATCTATTTGAGTGGAAGGATGTATGCACATAGATAATAATTTAATAGATAAGAAGATCTTGCAATTACGAGAGCATAGAAGGGTAGAACATATGGTTTATTGTGATAAATATGTTTTTCCTCATATATATTGTTAAGAGATGGTGTCCTTTCTGGTCTTCAAGTACAGGTAGCATACTTATGTGGTGCTTGCGGATAAGTTTGGGAGGTTGAATATCTGCTTTGGGACTTTGGCCTTATGGTTGTGTTCTCTATGAATGTTTGTTTTCATCAAATTATTTTGTTTGCAAGTCTAGAATAATTTATTTGGGGAATATGTTCTATTGCATTTTTTTGGCAAACTGTTACTATATGGCATATTCTTTGCAATTTATTTAGTCTTGTTTCATATACCAGCAAGTAGGACATCATTATTCTTTTTTGGGATATGAAACCAAGGTACTCTAAAATTTATATGTTTTTCAAATGCTGAATATTCATATGTTGGTGTCTCATATTCTCCACAATTTATTTGTTTTTCAAATGTAGCTACTACTTTTGTTACTGACATTTCTGCACTAATAATCTAATTTTTTTTCTTGTCAGTTGAAGGATGGTAGGAAGAAGAATCACTAGATCTAGTTGTAACAACACACCCAGTCAACCTATTGCTATCCCTCCATCCACAATTGTAGAAAATTGTGAGGATGAACCTACTCTACTGTCCAACAATATTGAAAATGATGTAACAATTGAAGAAAATGTTGAGGATGAACAGGAGAATAGGAAGTATGGACGTGGGCCTGCAAGTGAGCAAAGCCTACTTCCTAAGCAAGGGAATCCGCATCACAAGGTCCAATGGGATTATGAAGGAAATGCTATTGGGTATAATGGTGCCAAATTGAATCGTTATTGTCATATGCTAGCAAGGAAACCCCACATATGGCATCTAGACTTGAAGTGGAACGAACAACCACAACAAGCTTTTGCAGATAGAAAATCATTTATTGAGGTAGTCTTTTTCATAAAAAGACCAACAAATTGTATGATTGTTATATCTAAAGTAATATTTTCTATGTTTTTTTAGAAATACTTTGATTTAGGCAGTCACCCTAATGCATGGAATCACATTGATGAACACATTAGCAAAGGGATATCAGTGTGGAGGGCACGTGTAAAGAAAGATTACTATGAAAAGTACAAGATTGAACCAGAATTGATGATGAAGAAAGTTGATTACTATGAAAAGTACAAGATTGAACCAGAATTGATGATGAAGAAAGTTGAGAAAAATGCTTCCATAGATATGTACCAGTTTAAAAATCTTATTAAAGAATGGGGAACCGAGAAGTCTAAGGTACAATGGTTTCATATAACTTGCATGTATACCTATCTACTTTTTCTAATAATATGTTTCTTATGGTTTAGAAAATTTCCGAGATCAACAAGGCAAACAAAGCAAAAAAAGTGATGGATCATACCACAGGATCAAAGCCATGGAGTTGTTATCGGGCAGAAATGGTATTAATAATGGACACTTGTCTTTCTTAGTAGGAGTTGAACATATAACATGGACAATTATTATGTTATCTATCATGTGTAGGTTAGTGAAGATCAACCCGTTGTGCCTCTTAACAAAATTTTGGAAAAAGTTTACGACAAAAGCCCACAAGTGGTTAGAAAATGGATATTTGCTTTCCTATGATGTCTACAAAGCTACATATGCTTAGATATCTCAATTTAAGCTTTCCTTTTATGATGCTTTCTAATTACAACTTGAAATCTCTGATATTGTGGAAAACCAAGTAGCAAACCAAGAAGAAATAGATCCTAGAAGTGTTCTCTCTTTTTTATATCTTGTACTTATACCAAATCATTATATATCAGAAACTCATATATATTTATTTATGTTCTCTCTTTTTTATAAACCAACTGCTTATATTTCTTTAATCTGTTGCCTAGAATGTTATATTCGAGATGGCACATTATGTTTAAGTTATTTATTATGAGGTGTAATATTATGTCTAGTGAATCAAATGTTTACTATTTTCACTAGCTTGATGGATCTGGTCCACAAGGTGTGACATTGTTACTTAAATTGATTAAGCTAAAGAAAAAATACTGTCAAAATATCTGTTTCTTTGTTGGACTTTTCACTGGACACGTGTGGCCATTACTGCCCTACAACTGCCTTACTGTCACAAGTTGCCACGAGCACTTGCGGTTGCCTGCCTTTTATGTTTTCTCAGTTCACACATCCCATCTCAACCCTGCTAATGTAAGTGATGGTGTGGTTTAGATCCATGTTGTGAGGACTGTGGGAGGTCAATCACTCCATCAAGGAGGTGTATCGAAAAACAACACTTGCTAATAATCAATGATTGGATCCTCATCTTTACAACAAGACCCAGTCGATTAGAGCTACATGCTCTGTAGTGTGACATGACCAATTTCATCCTCTTACCTAAGCATGTTGGTGATGCTAGCCTATGCTAGCATGGATTCCAACTAACCCATGCTGCTAAACTGCTGCATCTTCCTTTGAGATTGCCTGTTCTGGTGTTTTAGATGCTAAAACCTAGGTATATATAGGTGTGGGGGAAGCACTAGGTTAAGTAGGGGCAAAATGGGCAAAACAATAGAAAAACTAGGTAGATTAGGTGAGTAGAACGGCCGTGGTGGGTAGGGGTAAGCACGGTCGTGGTGGAAGAGAATGGACATGTTGTTAAAATGGCTAAATGTTAGGTTGGTGGTCAAAAATGGGCCAAAATGGCCACGGCCGTGGTGGTCACCACGACCATGGTGGGTTGAGGGTAGCATGGCCGTGCTGCGTAGCATGATCGTGGTGGGAGTTGGTAGCACGGCCGTGTTGTGCAACACGGCCGTGTTGTGCAGCACGGCCGTGGTGGGATCTGGTAGCACAGCCGTGCTGTGTGGCACGACCGTGGTGGGTGGTCGCAGCACGGCCGTGCTGCGTAGCACAGCCATGGTAGAGTATGCTCTGCAGCTGCTTCAAAACTGAGATTTTTCATGTGATTTCTTCATTTGCAACACGACCTTTCTGTGTTACGATAGCCGTGTTGGGGGCTTAACTTGCATTTTGAGCTTCAAATTTCATTATCCATGGACTTCTTTACTTAAGCTTGACTCTTGGCCACTAGGGGTAGGTTGGGGGAGCTCTGGGGCATTCTTTGGCCCCCTCCATCTCTCTTGTCCATCCAAGTGTGGTCCAAGTACCTGAAAAACATGCAAATAATGTCCATAAGTGCATTTTATACAAATAAGCATATTAGGGGGAATGACATGCAATCTAACAGGTATAGATGTGATTGAAAAACAAAAAGATACAAGATTAAGCCCTAAAATAGGGTTGAATCAATCATCACTCGTCATGCAGCTTTTATACACATCCTTGTACTAAGTTCAATCATAATTTTAGTTTACGGGTGCATGTTGCTGCTATGTTGGTTCCGTTACATTTATCTCTACTTCGCACTCACTCTGATTCCTTTTTGTATTTATATTGATAGGGTAGAATTACTTTTAATGATGGATTTCAACAGACAATGCACCTTGGAGTAGACCAAATTGAAATATAAGGGTAAGTTGATTGTTGTACTATGATTTATGTATTAACTTTAAATTCTATTAATATAATGATTTGTCATTTTTAGGAGAAGAATATTCAAGTACCTAACCGTATGAGGCATGGCATTGATGAAGAGCACCACACCATTTGAAGGAATATGGAGACATTATAGATCTTAAGAGTTTCTAGCATGATATGTTGATTGTCGTCAATCTCAAATTTTAGAACCATATATACTCTTTATTTATATCAACGTTGAGCACGCAATGTATGGATAATATTTTGCTTCAATAACAAAAATTGGTTTGAGGTGATTTAACATTTTTATGTGTCATTTTGGTGTTGAATCTTCTTATGATGTCATGTGAATTAGTATAAAAATATTGTTTGAGGTTATGTATACAAAGTTTTGATTTAAAATGTGATATTCACTATAGTAACAATTAATTAACATTTAATAAATCATTCAATAATCAATAACCAAATCATTTACAGTAGTCCCTCATAAATATATTGATGAAGGTCCAGATTGACCATCAAAATTGCATTGATGACGACCACATAACCCCTCAAAAATAATATGAAGGCATTATCCCTTCAAAAATATATTCTCCAGTACCATCAAGTCCCTCAAAAATGTATTTATGAGAACTAAACATGCCCTCAATAATGTTATTATGAAGGCTAAATAGTCCCTCAAAAATGTATTTATGAAGGCTAAATAGTCCCTCAATATAACATTCTTGAGGGTCAGCTGGTCCATGAAAATTGTATTCGTGAGGGCCACTGGTATTTGTCACATGAGTTCTCTTCACGGACCATTTGTGAGGGCCATACTCACAACCGTCCCTATTTGTGAGGGCCTGTAGAGAGGGGTTTGTGACAGGACTCACTCGTGAATAATGGCCCGATTTTTACTAGTGCTTTTTGGTATTTTTGAATACGAGAATAAGAAGTAAATTTCATATTGGGAGTTTAATGATTACACTAGAACAAGGAATAAAATGAAAGAAGTAAATGATTACACTAAGAAAGAGAATGAAAGTAACACTAGCACAAAGGGAAAGGAAGATTGTTAGAAGGAAATATTATCTAAACATGAATTAGAGTGCAAGAATAAAAAGAGCATGATGGAAAACAAACGTTTGGAGAACGATTGAATTAGAAGGGAAAATATTGAGGCTTAGGGGTTTTACCACCTTAGCCAAAGTGAAAACAAGATCAAAGTATTATACGACAAGAAAGATAGAAGAAGGAATGTGGATCATTCATGAATGATACGCAAAAGACAAACTCCACATGAGCATAGCGGTCCTTACACTCATGCTTCTTATTCCATCATCCTAGTAGAGAAATTTCCACGGTCACATTGAAATCCCTATGTGATTAGTTTATTTGTTCTAAATCATGGTTTCCACGGTTGCATCCACCATGATTAACACACGATAAAAATGATTAATCACATTATTAAAATTGCCAATTTTTAAACCAAAAGTCATCCAAATAAAAATAATCGTATAAAGCTTGATCAGATTTAACATAATGACCAAGGGGTTATTCTCCTTGCCTTGACAAGAGAACTAATCACTAGCCATGAGAGTAGAATCAAGAGGAAGAAGGAATGAAGCCATAGACCACAAGTAAATAATCATCAAAGAGACCAAAGGAGGTGCCAGTTAAATGACTTGATCCCTTAATCCTCCGTTTCAAGAGAAAGAAAGAGAAATAAAGAACAAGAACTGAAATAAGATCTAGATCTAGAATTAAGAACAAGAAAACGAATTATAAGAATAAGTACCTTGGAATCAAATTTCTTTATTGAAATATAGGAGTCCAATACTAGAATGAAACAACTTACTCTATAGAATAACATTACAATATTTTAGAATGAAAAAATCAAATGCCTTTACAAGAGGAGACCCCCTCCTTTTATAGGAGGAGGGGTAGGCTTCCCTCAAATGAGGGGGGAAAATGGGAGGGGGGATCCATAATTTTAAATTTTATAGATTTAGTCAATAGAAACGGTTGATTGTCTTTAATTATCTTGACCATGTAACTCTATTTGATGCATATTTCTACAACAACGATTTTGAATGGATTTCTCATCCATAAAAAGCACAAAAGTGTTCTAAATAATAGAATATTCTTTTAGGAAATTAAATTTCCTTTCCAACAAATACTTGTACTCTCAATTTAGAGTTTGGACACAAAATTTGTGGCACTTTTTGTGTATGGTATACATGAATTTCAAGACTTTTGCAAAATGTACAATTATGTTCCAAGAGTATTTATATCATTTTCCTACAAAAACTCAACCATATATAATTAAAACTCCAAGTAAATAGAAAAATCTAACTAATACAATTAATTATAAAACTAAGAAAATGAATAACAAAACAATCCTAAAGAGATATCTAAAAGATACAAATAAAAGGGATAAATACACATTTATCAAAATACCCCTGACTTGAATCTTTGCTTGTCCTCAAATAAATAAAATCACAAATAAAGTCCAATTTATACTCGCAACATGTCATTCCTTACCCTTGTAACATCACTATAGTCCATACCTCTAAATTTTGGCCATGTGAGCCAGTCTCCTAGAACCACGTAGCACAAAGTTCTATATTCCCTATCAAAACAATAATCACATCTTGCTTGTAAAATGAGATTTTATACAAATATATACTTCCTCTTACCTTTGCTTTGACACTCTCATTTTTTTGTAAGTTGTTGCACAAGAACGAGATGAAATTGGAGGGTGCAGAAACTAAGAAGAAGTGATGACAAATATTGATCCCTCATCTATTCGATTCGGGATATGAATTTGTAGAGTTGTGGCTACAATGGTCAAAAAAAAATTCATGTGCATTTTTGGTATCTTTTGATGGTGCACCCCTTTGTGGGGTATAGAATTTTATTTGAGAAGAATGCCACCCTGGACTTGAATTTCGTTCGACAATGATTCTTTGCTTCTCTTTTTTAGAAGAAAAATAGAGGGAAGGAAGAGATGTACTTGTGCTTATAATTTCAATATATATATATATATATATATATATATAGTTAGAATATTCCTATAATTCACATCATACAAGTTTTATCACAAGATAATACATTTCTTAAATATAAGGAAAAATTATGCTTTGTTCTGATTGATTGCTTATGACTTTCCAACTATTCCAAGGTGTGACGTTATTTGGGGTCCTAGGAGACATTGTGGTTTCAGACATGGAAATTTGTTATTGCAAAGGATTTACTAATTTCAATGGGGGTACAATGATAAATATCTATTCAACTTGACCGACTAGGTAATGGTCATTTTCAACTAAAGAAAACTACAATAAAAGGGCAAAAAGTAATGAAAGAAGGGAAAAGATAAGGGGAGGTGGAATACAGGCATACCACCCACCACCACCCCGAACTTAGATTTTTGCTCATCCTGAGCAAAACCCAAACCCAAGATGGAGGGAAGAAAATTGTTGGGTTTACTAGGAGGCCCTGGTAGCTCAAAAAATGTCCATCTAAAGGGGATGTCGATGATGTTTGGGGCTTTGAATAGAGGAGCTTCATGGTACATCCAATGTATGGGTGGTCAGGGTTTTCTGAATTACATTTCTTGTCACCTTGCAGTCCTTCCAGTAGATTCCCCAGATCTTCCTTCAACACTGAAGGAAGTGTTGGAGATGAATGTGGATTGGGGGAGATTAGTGGGTGCCCATTGGGTAACACATGTAGTGTCGAATGTGGAAGATCGAGCAAAGAATCTGGCTTGAGTATCTTTTTGTCACCTGGATCTACATGTAGTGGAGAGGGTGCCGATATTGGTAAAACTAGTTTGTCAGACAAGTAAACAATCACATGGGCCTGTATGTCTTCCTGGAGGATTATGCAACAAGGTGCATCCAAATCCTTTGCCCCAAAGATGGAATCCAGTGGATTTGGTCTGGATGACTCGTGGATGGTGTAATTATCATCATAATTATAAAAAATGATTAAAATAGGTTGTTCCATATATATTGGGGAGTTCTCCATCTCTTCTTCATAAAATATCCCATCAACATGGATGTCTATGGAGTCATCAAACTCCTTTACTATGTTGAAAGGGAGATTTGATTCCTTTACAGGACATGTGTTCAACTCAATGGGCTTAGAAGGGATCCCCTTAGAATATAATAGTGGAATGTAAGGTTCTTGTTGTGGTGGAATCACCTCCTCAGGTTCAACCAGATGTGGAAAAAGAGGTGGTTGAGTGAGAGCATAATCCTCTTGCTGAGGAAGTTTTTCCAAAGAATCCTTCAATGCATCTTGGGGAAGGATGGCACATTGGTCACAATAGGCTCAATCAACCTTGGATGATTTTTATAAACATCTAAATTTGAGCCAACAACCAGGAAGGGTGGTGGAACTTTAGGTTGATGGGATGTTCTTTGAGCCCACCAAACTTTAACCTTTTTATTAAAAGACTCTTTATTCAGGCATTTATTCACATAGGCCCCGATCCATTCATTTCCTAACTTATATGGATAGTCGGGGCCCCATACCACTGCTGCCCTGGACAAACAAAGTTCTTCATTCGCGGAAGCCTTAACTTTTTAAGAACACTTGTCCATCTATTGATCAAGGTTGTATGGAATCTTTACTACTTCACGTTAGACTTCTTCCAAGGGTGGTAGTTCATTATCCAGAAAGGTTTCAATGGAAGCAGATTGGTCATTAACAACAACTAGATTAACATCCACAATGGAAGTAATTGGTGGAGCTTCAGGTAGTGGAGTTGGTTCTACTTCATTGAAGATGATATAATCATCATCAACATTGTGACGACCTGATTACAAATCAAGCCATCACTAGTAATAATTGCGGAATAACCATAAGCATCTGATTTAACAAAAATAACTAAGAATTAAAACCTTTTTACACATAGATCCTTTTCCAGGAAAACTGTTACAAAAGAACCAAAACTTTATATACATGTGGTTCATAATGTACATGCATTGTACTATCTCTTCTTAAGGATAACAAGTACCAGTTGCTTTACTTTAACATATTCACAACAACATAAAACCTTTAAGAATTTAAACCAAAATCTCAAGTCGTTTGTAAAAACCACTAAGGTCTATCTCCCAAGGACCTGAGAGTACAAAGATGACACATAGGACTTGTATCTACAAGACACGACAGACAATGTACTTGGCCTAAGATACTACTATTGTCCCTACTGATGTGGTCCTTCCTCTGTACTCCGATTTTTATATCCTCATCCACATACACCTAAAAAATTGTGGATCCAACGGGGTGATACTATTTCCCAGTGAGAGATATAACTCTCAACCAATAATATTATTATCATAGGAAATAGTATATAAAATTGAACAAAGAATATATTATGCAAGTAAGTAGGTTTATTTACAGTGCAAAGCATTAACATTGATAATAGGGTTATAAGTCATCTATTTGCTTTATGAGGAATATGAAGAACATGTATAACATCTATCTACTAAGATTTATAAAAGTAATAAGGCATCAACCAATGTTTTCCATATTCGATCCTTAAATAAATACGCTACACAGATGATTACAAGTTCACATTCAGACTTATGCCCAGAGGAGATGAGGTATACCGCTCATACTCCAACTGACCACTAGTAAGTCAAAATCGGTACCATACAAGATCAGTGGCAGAGCTGGCTCTCAAGACCTCACATGTCTTGGTCAGTACAAGATAACTGGCAGGACATCTTGTGTCCACTACAATTAGCTATGTCGGGGCATAGCGACATCTTTGCTATAGAGTTACATCCGTAGCATGTACTCTCTTCGGGAGAAGAACACTAAGCTTTCCCAGATTATTTGTCATCAGGAAGACCATTGAGCGATCATGGTTTGGTTTTCATCAAGAAGTCCACTGAGCAACCTGGTGTTATTGGGGAGTCCACTGAGCACCCTCATTTAGTTTGGGGAGTCCACTGAGCACCCCTTTATAATAATTACATATTCAAAAATATGCATATTGAGTAAAACTCGTTTCACCATTCAGCAAATGTTGACACATAATGGATCTATGGTTTGAGCAACTACATAATAATATTTAACTTGCTTAATTAAGTGCATTACAATACCTTTTAGCATCAATCAAGTTGCAAACAAGAATTATGTAACATGCTACAAAGAAAGGCATAAATATGTTTTGTGAAGTACTTTCATATTCTATGGAACACATATATCACTTAGAATCTCAATCTCTTATCATCATCATGCTTGGGTATTCAAACCCTTAGTTTATCACTGAGTACTGTCACCTCTTAGCAGATAACCATCACCTCTAGGTCATTAGACCAAGGTATTGATTCACATAGTTCACATAGCTCATTAAATCTGTATCATATACACATCATAACTCTTACTGAGCTATACTCATTACCTTATGATACCTACATGATTAAAATTTCATGATAATAGAAATATCACATACATGTCATTACCTTGTAATGCTAAACAACACATTCTCCCCATTGAATTAGGGTTAGGATTCCCTTTCATCAACCAATTAGGGTTTCAAGATTTCATTACAAAAGATTAAGCCCTAATTCTTTCTCCATTCTTCTTGGGAGTATCAACATATACTTATTGCATAATTAACTTTCCAATCTTAGTTTCTCTCTCCTCCTCACTAGGATGTTGGTTACTTAATTCACCTATTAAGGTCTATTTTCTCCCCATTATTTAATTGAATTAAACTCATTGTATCTCAATTTTGCATTAGTCATACAACATACATCACTTAGACAAATCTATTAAATTGGAACATGCCTACCATATCGGATATCATGGTATATAATGTTATCCTATCATGCTTGAAGATGCACATGTCATCATATCATGTATCCATATTAGTCATGTGGTAAAACCACATCATCATATTAGGTTTAGGGTGCATCCCCTAACACCATATCGTGTAATCATCTTGAGTTTGCTATCACCTACCTCTTATCATCTGAAGTCAATCTCATATCGTGTATGGGTTAAATTCTTGACTTCTTATCAGGTTATAAGGATATACCGGGTTCTTAAATCGTGCACAAGGGTGCACCATATCAGGCATAGAAATATACCTATTTCCGTATCGTGCACATGATGTACACCAAATCGGGCATAGAGTATATTGCCTTATCATGTATTGTTTAAGTGGTATATAGGTAATACCATATCGGTTTCCCATCTTGGATTGTCATATCGGTTTTCCAATCTTGGATTGTTATATCAGTTCGTATATTAGGTATCATATCAGGTTACGTATGTTAGATAAACCCTTAATCTCATAACCTTTTTATACTTTCAAGGATCAGTTCTATCATTATAGTTACATGACAAGCTAGATACCTAGTTGCTCTTCAACCCATCACAAAGTATTAAGGCAGTTTGGGTTTTTAAAGGCATATCGGGCTTCCAGTTCTTTATCTAGGGTTTTATTCATCATATCGGTTAAGGGTACCATATCGTGTAAAACATAAAATCTTAACCTTGTATCGTGTATAAGGTGCTAGTAGGTACCTTCCATATTGTCCATAGGACATGCCTCACATTGTGTATGAGGTGTCACCCAGTTCTATATCATGTGAACCGCCATCTTGGGTTCCATATTGAATTTCAAGGTACTTCAACCCATATCGGGTTGTACCATGATGGTGTCATCATCACCAACCTCAAGACCTTTGTCTTGCTATTATAAACCATGGACCAAAGTTCTAACTATTTCAACAATATAGAAAAATGGATAATAACTTTGATGGGTTCAAGTTATATAACCCGCCTCCAAAGCAATTTCCAAGCTCCAAGCTCCAGCTCTTCAAGTTCCCAAGGTTCAAGATGAGCTTCTCCAAGATCCAACACTTGAGTTCCTTAGCTTTTGCATGATATGTTCCTTCCTTGTGGCCAATATCACCTTGCTAGGTTGATATCCCTTACTTGGCCGATATCCCTTGTCCTTAGCCGATACCAAACTCTTCCACTCAACTCTCCTCACTCATGCATGATACAAGAGTGTTATGCACGATATGTAAGGGAAAGATGGTAACAAGATTTCTAAAATTCTACTAATAGGTGAAGAGAAAAGTATTTATACTTGGGGTTTTATGAAAAGGGGAGTAAGAGGTGTCATTATCTTAAGCTACTAAGTGCCACATAGCCATGCTTGGTTGACACAAGTATTTGCATGCATCCTATCCTTATCTTGCCATGCAAAAATAAAAGCTCAAGGATAATGAAAAGGATAAGGGTCAAGCTCCTTATTTATCTTCTAGGGAAGCTTCTTTGACTCATATTATTATTATATTCAACACAATCTTTTTCCAAAGAAAAGTTGCAAGTCGATACATATGATTTTCTTTAAAGTGTCTATCCTATAAGGCCCCTAAACTTGCTTAATGAGTTTAATTATCATAATTGAATTCTTATAACTCTAATATAACCTTGTGATATGCTTTGAAATCATAATACAAGCTTAAGTTTCAAATTTGGTCCAAATTGGACACTGTTTGAGCTAGTTATGCAATTTTATGCACATTTTGGACTTTCTTGTACTTTACCCAATTGAGAGGTTTTATTTGCAATTTATAACTTGAATTAAGTTCCTTGGATATTATATAATAGTTATTGAGCTTTTTGTGACATGGGTCACCTATTTAAACCTTGGTTTGAAGGTGTTTTCTCCAAGGGTATTTTAGGGTTTACCCCTTCACGAATGAGCTACCTTTAGTAGCTATCAACTAATGAATTATTTGATTGGCTGGGAAATTCGAAAAAGGAAAGCTAAGAAGGTTTATAAACATGGTTTGGGAGCTAATTGTGTGTGTGCTTGTATATTATTAATAAATTAAGGCCATGGACACTTGGATAGATACTAGAACTTCAACTTTTTCTTTTTCTTTATCTTAAAGTTTCATATACTTATTCCCAAGCACGAAAATGAGCCATTTTCTCTCCACCCCTTCCCTCCTTCTCCCAAACTTGTTCTCCCTCTATGCTGCTATGAATTGTTTTGTCCAAGGAAGAAGAATGTGGGGATCTTCTTGGAAAAAGGATCTGGGGTTGCAATTGACTTCATTTTAGGGTTGAAACATCTTCCTTCTAGTAATCTTGACCTAAAAGAGTAAGAATTCCCTTATTTCCTTCGTTTATTTATTTTTTATCCTTCCTTCTAGCTTTATCCAGGTCGCAACCTTGCTGTTCCATGGTAGAAATTTCTCTAAAGCTCTAAAACCCTACCTTTCTTGCTCCTTATGCTTAGGGTTTGCTCATTTGATGAAGAAAGGTGCTAGATGGACAAATTAATATATTCTTGGATTTTCTACACTACCTGCTCGATTTTTATTCTGTGTGGGGTTTCATCTTCTAATTAGAGGCATGTTTTATAACTTGCTCCACATTTAATGCTTACCATAAGCTTTCTAGCTCATGTTCTTGCTTGAAAATGATGATTCATGCACTATAAATCTATGCTTGACTTGGATTTCGATTTTTATAATGTTCCCTATTTGAATTTCAGTTCTATATGAACCTGTGATCATGTGTACGTTATTCCCAATGTATAACATGACTTGGATCAGGTTGTTTTGACAGCCTATGGTGCTAAGAACCTATCAACCAATGGTCAATTTTAAGGTTTTAAGCTGATTTCTTTTATAAACCCATGACCCGATGATGGTACCATTCCAACAACCCTATGGTGTTGTCTTCATCATAACTGATGGTCGAGATCAAGGGTGTTAGATGATGGTGACAACCTATGGTCACCCCTTAGGTAAAGTTTTGGATCAATTAGAAGTTTAATGATCAACCATTAAGTACCCTACTGATGTTATCGATCAATAATGACATAAGCTTAGTATTTGATGCTGATTAATGAATATAGTGCTAATATAACAACTATGGTGACTTAAGGGTCACTAATGATGGTGTATCAGATCTCCAAAATCTATGGTGGGTTAATCATATAGTTGTAGCATCAGTTAAGCCTTAGATCAATGGTTTCTTGGGTCACTTGATGCAATGGTCGAACCTATATTGTAATTGATGGTTTTAACATATGAACTTGACCCATTGGTCAAGATCTAATGTTTATTCCTCCAATAAAGTGGAATGATGGATAATGTAATATGTTGGTACTAATAATGTGATTTAGATGGTTTCCTTTATATGATCAACTTAAAGAGCTTACTTGACAATGGATGTCTTGTTTTAACTGAACAATCAATTGTGGATTTTACCCTACTCTCAATGGAACTTTTTGAGTTGTTAATCAAGGGATGTCTAGGTTTCGATGGTGACTCTTTCTATAGAACTAATCAATGACTTCATAGGTTGTTTATCCAAGGTGTTTACTTATGTAAACAACCAATGTTTACCTTTTAAACATCTATTGGTTCTGGGTGACAATGTGGTATAGTGATATGGGTTGAATGATGATGGAACAAATGGAGGATTACCCTTAATAAGGTAGTCTTACCTATTCACTCATATGAATAGAAGGGATGATAATCATATTGTTTTGATATGTAATCCTAAATAGGTATAGCTTGTTGTACCTAGCTTTAATATAACTAAATGATGGTAATTGGGTATGAATAGTCCTTGAATGACTAATACAATAATGGAGTACTATGTTACTGTTGCTAAAACCCTAGTATTCTATAACCAAATGGTTACACCTTGATTTATGTGTGGATTCATACTTGAGAATAGTATGGAATGTGATGGTGATTCTTCACCTTATGCATCCATGATTGATGCGAGGATTTTGAGTCGCTTATATAGACTTGTTTTACATGTGTTTTATGTGTTTATTAGTCACTTTTGTGGTTAGTATCACATGATTCATTCGCTTTAGTCTATAATCTCATTTTGTATCAAATATCTCATATTTTATCTTTTTTTATTATAAATGATCATATTGATATGTTTTAGCATAGCTGATTTGGCTTTATCTTGAAATTTTAAGAAGAACGAATATACACAGTTGTCGATACCATCAACATCCGTCGATAGTATTGACACGGTCACAGTGAGACACCTACAAGGAGACAAGATGAGTCGATACCATCAATTGGGAAGTCGATGGTAGCGAGATACCTACAGCGAGCCAGTAATCAACCCATCGATACTATCGACGCAGATGTCGATACTATCGACTTTCCCAGCTTCATCGTCAGATTGGTGATAAAATCAACGCCTAAAAGTGTCGATACCATCGACACTAAAGTCGATGGTATCAAGTCTACATCAGTGGGAACGTCAGAGGAATAGATAACTTGCCGATATTATGACGGGTCGATACCATCGACCCATGTTGATGGTATCGACACCGTTAGGATAGGTTTTGTATTAGATCGATTCTAATCAGATAGTGGTGATCTTTTGGTGACCTAAAGTGGTCCATATACCTAATTTTGGTGGCCCTAAGCAGGGAATGACGTTGTTAGTCATTGCATAAGTCTTGAGGAGAGGTGGAGAGAAGAACGGAGCCCAGAATCATGCCCCGATCATTTCGAGAGCCACAACAGACGTTTTCCACCACTGGAAGGTTGTAGATTGCACACTCTACGTCAAGGAACGCCCGGATCTCCTCCGTCCAGGGGTTTACATCACTTTTATTCACGTTTTCTTTGTGTTTTCCCTTTCTCTCATCATGTATTTCATTGAGATGAACATGCGAGGCTAATCCCCTTTATCTTTAGGACCGGGAGTAGCCCGGGTAATCGTTGTATGACATTTTTACCATAGTAATTCATATTTTGTCTCTTAAATCTGTGGTATGATTTCGTTTTTCTCCAATATATCATTATGATTTATCACCCTAATGATAATCTAATGCCTTTAATTACTTTGAAAGAAGAATTAACGGTTGCAAAGAGACGAAATTCACATTAACTAATAAATCCTTTGAACAAGGTGATGTACAGTTAATGGTGGAAACCCAGAGTTTGGTCTTCATGCACCTAGTTTAGGGTATAGGTTACTACTACCGTGCAACCGACCTAGATTTAGGTAGTGAATTGTATCACGACAGTGAACAATTCTGAATACAGGCCACTACCTGGAATGAGAGATGTATTTGATTAATTATGTAGGAATGAATACAATGAGAACCTACTGTGAAACTACAATCCTAAAGATTCCCATCTAAATTTATTAAACTAAACATTTAATCGATTGCTTTGTTTTCTTTTATTTTTCTTTTCTTTTTCAATCAACTCTCAAAACCTTTTAATTGGTCTAGTTGATCGCAAGTAGTTAGTAAGTAGTCTACCCACATTTCACTGTCCCTGTGTTTGACTCGAGCCTTACAAAGGCCTATATTACTCTGATGCATGCACTTGCGTTATACGCACGGTAAATTCATGTCAAGTTTTTGGCACCATTGCCGGGGACACGGCAACTGTCAGCACTATGAGTGCTGCAAGAGGCCACTCTAGGCCACATTTTATTTTATTATTATTTTTGTAATTCATCATTTATTTTTCATAATTAGCAATCACCTAGCACTGTACTGAATCAAATTTATTACCTTGCAGGTACCAGTACATGGTGAAGATGCGTAGTACAAACTACATAATGTCATCACCAGAGGTTCCACCATTGGGATCAGACAACGAGGAGAACAACATTCAAGATCAACCTGAGGATATAGATTCGGACTTTGAACCGGAAGCCATGGCTAAGGAACATACAATATGGGAGAAGATAAAGGCTTCTTCCTCATCATCATCAAAGGGGCCGATCAAAAAGCAAACAGTTAACATTCCAACATATAAGATTGATCCGGCTCTGATCAACTTGGTCAAGTCTTAAGCATTTCACTGGCTGAAGAGTAAGAATTCCCTTATTTCCTCCATTTATTTCTTTGTTATCCTTCCTCCTAGCTTTCTGTAGGTCAGAAACTTTCTTTTTCATGGTATAAATTGCTATAAAGCTCTAAAACCCTACCTTTCTTGCTCCTTATGCTTAGGGTTTGCTCATTTAATGAAGAAAGGTGCTAGATGGACGAATTCATATATTCTTCGATTTTCTACACTACATGCTCGATTTTTATTCTGTGTGGGGTTTCATCTTCTAATTAGAGGCATGTTTTATAACTTGCTCCACGTTTAATGCTTACCATAAGCTTTCTAGCTCATGTTCTTACTTGAAAATGATGATTCATGCACTATAAAGCTATGCTTGACTTGGATTTCGATTTTTATAATGTTCCCTATTCGGATTTCAGTTCTAGATGAACATGTGATCATGTGTACATTATTCCTAAGGTATAACATGACTTGGATCAGGTTGTTTTGACAACCTATGGTGCTAAGAACCTATCAACCAATGGTCAATTTTAAGGTTTTAAGCTGATTTCTTTTAATAAACCCATGACCCGATGATGGTACCATTGTAACAACCCTATGGTGTTGTCTTCATGACAACTGATGGTCAAGATCAAGGGTGTTAGATGATGGTGACAACCTATGGTCACCCCTTAGGTCAAGTTTTGGATCAATTATAAGTTTAATGATCAACCATTAAGTACCCTACTGATGTTATCAACCAATAATGACATTAGCTTAGTATTTGATGTTGATTAATGAATATAGTGTTGATATAACAACCTATGGTGACTTAATGGTCACTAATGATGGTGTATCAGATCTCCAAAATCTATGGTGATTTAATCATATCGTTGTAGCATCAATTAAGCCTTAGATCAATGGTTTCTTGGGTCACTTGATGCAATGGTCGAACCTATATTGTAATTGATGGTTTTAACATATGAACTTGACCCATTGGTCAAGATCTAATGTTTATTCCTCCAATAGAGTGGAATTGTGGATAATGTAATATGTTGGTCCTAATAATGTGATTTAGATGGTTTCCTTTATATGATCAACTTAAAGAGCTTACTTGTTGACAATGGATGTCTTGTTTTAACTGAACAATCAATTGTGGATTTTACCCTACTCTCAATGGAACTTTTTGTGTTACCTTTTGTGTTGTTAATCAAGGGATGTCTAGGGTTCGATGGTGACTCTTTCTAGAGCACCAATCAAGGACTTCATAGGTTGTTTATCCAAGGTGTTTACTTATGTAAACAACCAATGGTCTTACCTTTTAAACATCTAATGGTTCTGGGTGACATTGTGGTATAGTGATATGGGTTGAATGATGATGGAACAAATGGAGTATTACCCTTAATAAGGTAGTCTTACCTATTCACTCATATGAATAGAAGGGATGATAATCATATTGTTTTGATATGTAATCCTAAAGAGGTATAGCTTGTTATACCTAGCTTTAATATAACTAAATGATGGTAATTGGGTATGAATAGTCCTTGAATGACTAATACAATAATGGACTACTCTGTTACTGTTGCTGAAACCCTAGAATGCTATGACCAAATGGTTAAACCTTGATTTATGTGTGGGTTCATACTTGAGAATAGTATGGAATGTGATGGTGATTCTTCACCTTATGCATCCATGATTGATGCGAGGATTTTTAGTCGCTTATATAGACTTGTTTTACATGCGTTTTATGTGTTTAGTAGTCACTTTTGTGGTTAGTATCACATGATTCATTCACTTTAGTCTATAATCTCATTTTGTATCAAATCTCTCATAGTTTATCTTTTTTTATTATAAATGATCATATTGATATGTTTTAGCATAGCTGATTTGGCTTTATCTTGAAATTTCAAGAAGAACAAATATACACAGTTGTCGATACCATCAACATCCATTGATAGTATTGACATGGTCACAGTGAGACAACTGCAAGGAGACAAGTTGAGTCAATACCATCAATTGGGAAGTTGATGGTAGCGATATACCTACAGCGAGCCAGTAATCAACCTGTCGATACTATCAACGCAGATGTCGATACTATCGACTTTCCCAGCTTCAGCGTCAGATTGGTGATAAAACTGACGCCTAAAAGTGTCGATACCATCGACACTAAAGTCTATGGTATCAAGTCTGCATCAGTGGGAACGTCATAGGAAAAGACAACTTGTCGATATTATGAAGGGTCGATACCATCGACCTGCGTGGATGGTATCGACACCGTCAGGATAGGTTTTGTTTCAGATCGATTCTAATCAGATAGTGGTGATCTTTTAGCGACCTAAAGCGTCCCATATACCTAATTTTGGCGGCCCTAAGCAGGGAATGACGTTGTTAGTCATTGAATAAGTCTCGATGAGAGGTGGAGAGAAGAACATAGCCCAAAATCACGCCTCGATCATTCCGAGAGCCGCAAAAGACATTTTCCACCACCGAAAGGCTATAGATCACACACTCTACATCAAGGAATGCCCGGATCTCCTCCGTCCAGGGGTTTACATCACATTTATTCACGTTTTCTCTATGTTTTCCCTTTCTCTCATCATGACTTTCATTGAGATGAACATGCGGGGCTAATCCCCTTTATCTTTAGGACCGGGACTAGCCCGGGTAATCGTTGTATGATATTTTTACCATAGTAATTCATATTTTGTCTCTTAAATGCATGGTATGATTTCATTTTCTCCAATATATCATTATGATTGATCACCCTAATGATAATCTAATACCTTTAATTACTTTGAAAGAAGAATTAACGGTTGAAAAGAGATGAAATTCACATTAACTAATAAATCCTTTGAACAAGGTGATGTACGGTTAATGGTGGAAATCCAGAGTTTGGTCTTCATGCACCTAGTTTAGGGTATAGGTTACTACTACCGTGCAACCGACCTAGATTTAGGTAGTGAATTGTATCACGACAGTGAACAATTCTGAATACATGTCACTACCTACAATGAGAGATGGATTTGATTAATTATGTAGGAATGAATACAACGAGAACCTGCGGTGAAACTACAATCCTAAACATTCCCATCTAAATTGATTAAACTAACCATTTAATCGATTGCTTTGTTTTCTTTTATTTTTGTTTTCTTTTTCAATCAACTCTATAAACCTTTTAATTGGTCTAGCTGATCGCAAGTAGTTAGTAAGTAGTCTACCCACATTTCAGTGTCCTTGTGTTTGACTCGGGCCTCACAAAGGCCTATATTACTCTGACGCATGCACTTGCGTTATACGCACGGTAAATTCATGTCAAGATTTTGGCATCGTTGCCGGGGACACGAAAACTGTCGGCACTATGAGTGATGCAAGAGGCCACTCTAGGTCACATTTTATTTTATTATTATTTTTGCAATTCATCGTTTATTTTTCATAATTAGCAATCGCCTAGCACTGTACTGAATCAAATTTATTACCTTGCAAGTACCAGTGCATGGTGAATACGCGTAGCACAAACTACGTACTGTAATCACCAGAGGTTCCACTGTTAGGATCAAACAATAAGGAGAACAACATTCAAGATCAACCTGAGGATATAGATTCAAACTCTGAACTGGAAGCCATGGCTGAGGAACAGACAATATGGGAGAAGATAAAGGCTTCTTCCTCATCATCATCAAAGGGGCCGATCAAAAAGCAAGCAGTTAACATTCCAACATATAAGATTGATCTGGCTCTGATCAACTTGGTCAAGTCTCAAGCATTTCATGGGCTGAAGAATGAAGACCATGTTGCCCACATCAACACTTTCGTGGAAAATTGTGATTTGATCAAGATAGATAGGTTTATGTAGGAGACACCGTATTTGAAGTTGTTCCCCAGCTTTCTTGCAGGTAATGCACGGGAATGGTTGCATAACCTTGATGATGAGACCGTCGAGACTTGGGATCAAATGATTGAGGTTTTCTTCGAGAGATTCTTTCTGTTACACCCCGATCTCACAATTTCCTCAAATCATGAGATTAGGGCATAAGATAGGATTTATATGTAACACAAAGAACACCCTTAACTTTTTCTTTTCTTAAAAACTCTTGTTTCTTCACATTGAACCACATAAAACATCTTAGCAAGGGAATCTGAACATTCCCTTTACTAATCAAACTTTAATAGTAAGGATACATGTATAAACATTCATGATGTCTCTCACACATTATGCACATGAAACTTGTAATTAGCATACATATCAAAGAGGAACAATATTACACATTGTAATTACAACTCTCTCTCTTAACTCTTACTGAAGACCTAGAGTGACAAGGACCGACTGACTCAACTAATCTCGTACTTGACTCCTATGGCAGGTCTACACTGATGCTCTGACCATCTTCAAGTCCACGCGGTTAACCCGAGCCTACTCGCTCAGTGAATGAGTACTTCATGGAAACAGACTAATGCACTAATGTGATTACATATATAATTTGAATAAACGATATGAAATTTAACAACAGTAAATACTACACTGAGCAGTTCTAAAACAATATAATTGAAATAACAAAGAATGTAAATATTGCATCCAAAGAATAACTACAAGAAGACTATGCTTCTAGTCTTCCTTAACTCTTTCATTTATAAAGAACTCTGTGAACCTATATGATCATATTTTTAAATTATGCCCTAATCATATGCAGTGTACTCTGCATATAAAGATCTGTAACAAGTTCATGCTACGACCCCACCGTACAAGACTTAGCGACACACCCGGGAAATGCTAAGTCTGACGCCAGCCCTGCTCTGCTACAGGACCCCTGGCTCTCCGGCCAGAAACATAGGCTCTACGGCCTCAAGGCACTACTCTGAGTGCTCCAGACTCCTCCTTTAACCTGAGTACACTGGCGGAGAGTCTCACAGGGTTACCTTCATGACACAAGCACGAATGGTGTTAGATAACCAAGTTTTCTTTTTTTTTTCCCCAGTGCCATCGTGACGCACGCACGATTGTTGTTAGACACTGCCTCTCTTTCCTCGTTTGTCCGTGACACAAGCACGGATGATGTTGCAACACGATTTTCACCCCTAAGTAACAGACCTTCCTTTAGGGGTTCTACGGTGTTAGGGCACTTAGGTCTATTAATTAATTAACATATAAATATCATAGCTCATGTATTCAACATATACCATGTCTCAGTAACATCCCTTTCTAGGGCATGTCATATCTCATCACCTGAAATTTACGAGATATGTATTGAAATATAAGAAGCCCTGCAGTATGTAAATATCATTTCAGAGAGAACAAGCATATAAAGTTAAATGCACTAGAAACATACAACTCAACAATTAAGCATCACCGCATCTCATATCGAGACCTTTCATATTACCATAGCATGATTCATTGAACACCCTATCCTTAGGGTTTCATTTGCCTTATTCATTCATCACATGCCAACACCCTACTCTTAGGGTTTCATTCGCCTTATTCACCTTTTCACATGGCTCTCATAATGATTTCATAGGATATAAGCATTCACTAAATAAAGATTGTTTCCAACAAATCATATGCAATCAATATAGACATGAAACCATGGAAATTTAACTAAATTTAGGTTTTCCATATCATTCACTGCGATATCATGTATCCAGAATAAGATTCAATTAAGATAACCCATGAGGTACATCCTAACCACTTATAGGATTACTAGTCCTTTTCAATAAGGTTGAAACACTAGTGATATCTCAATTAGGTTAAACCCTAATTACCTCATTTGATATAAATCTAAAAAGCATTCTCACTAGGAAGTGTTGTATACGTTTCTGATATGAATCTACCATTTAGGAGTCATGCAAATAGAGAAGTAATCCACATCATATCAATTTGCAACAAACTTAAATCAAACGGACATTTCAGGTTTTAGAATCACATACTAAGCAATTAGGGATTTGGATGCTATAATCAAATTCGTACATTACACTGTTTAGAGGAAGAACCCACTCACCCTAAGGTGTGAAAACACCTCACAACTGCAGCTCAACTCAGGGAATCTCGAATTCCTATCAAATCCTTAGCAAATCTCCCAATTCTTCTTCCATTCAACTCGGAAACCTTGAAAATGAGGGATTATGAAGAAAGGGTGAGAAAAGAGGGAATTTCGACATCATCTTGGATCAAATCAGAGCATGGACGGAATCTTGACATGAGAGAGAAGATCCACCATAAAAGTCTATGCAAAGAATCCAAACTTACTTGATTTCACCCTTCCTGGAATCGCAAAATCCTAATTCAGCAATTTCCCCCACTTTCTCCACTCAAGCCCTAATTCTCCCTCTCTCTAGATTTTCATTTCTCTGGAGTGAATGACGAAGAATGAGATCTGTGTGTGTGTGTGGTTGCTCATATAAGTCAATTGAGCTGCTTGGGTCAATTGCATATTGACCCAACACTTAACTTTAATTATATTGGCTGAATATTCAGTTATACAAAAGTTACTGTAATTCGTTTATTTCAGAGATCAAACATTCTCCAACAATTATGGAAATTTAGCACGTTGTTTATAATTGATCTATAAACCTTCAGTTAAAATTTGAGATCATTTGGAGTTACAAATAAATAATTAAAAATCAAACAGAGCACTGCTATATTGCAGTCTGCAGAATATTCGGCCGAGTTTGTCCTGCACAAACTCGACCGACACCCTTACTGTAGGGATCAAAAAGTCATCCAAAAATTATGCCAATTTAACATAGTGTCTAAAACTGTGTTTGTCAAGCACAGTTAAAATTTGAGATCGATTGGATATACAAATAAAAAGATAAAATTCAATTACCACACTGCTGTATAATTCTGGAAATGTGATCTGTCGAGTTTGGAACTCGGCCGATAAACAGGTCAGAGCATTCTTCACAAATTCTGATATTTTCCAATGTTGTTCACATTTTATATATCCAAATCATATCCAAATTTGAAGTAAATCAGAGTTACACATAAAATACTAAAAATCATTTAGTGAGACATTCTACTTATCAAATTCTGTATTCATGCATCATTAAAACCCTATTTTGGGCCGATTAGGGTTTATGTTTCTCAAACCCTAATTCTCAAGACAAAAGAATATTTAGACTTCTTATCATAGTTAAAACATCCTAATTGTGTTATCGTCATTAATTAGATTTCAAGAATGATTATTCCAATTGATCTTTGCAATTGTCTAGGTAAACCCTAGTTTACCAATTAAGCTCAGATGGGGTCGTAACACTTTCCATGAGAGAAAACCAATGACCTAGTACGAAAGATCCACAATTTCTGTCAAAGGGCTGTGGAGACATATTCTGAGATGTGGGAGCGCTTTCAGATAATGCTGCGGAAGTGTCCACATCACGAGCTAGATAAAGAAAAACAAGTGAAGATCTTCTACTTTGCATTAAATGGGCACAACAGGAGCAATCTAGACTCAGTAGGTTTCGGTTTCTTCTTGAAAAACACTGGCACTAGGTGTTGGGAAATCCTAAAAAATATGGCTAGAAAGCAATCATGCGGTGACAGAGACACACCAGAACAGATTCGAGTCGCAGTTGAGTCAAAGGCCATCAAGGAGATGAATGAGAAGACGTACTTATTAGCCAAGAAATTGCTAGCAAAGGAAGACGGGGAATCTGATGATGAGGCATACATGAAGTTTATGCGCCAGCAACAAGGGTACAAAAACAATGATTATTCTTGGAGGAAAGATAACAAAATTTCATGGAAGGACCCAAATAATTTCCTACAGGACCCCGATGCCAAACCACAACTGTCGGCAGAGGACAAGAGCAATGAGTTGCTCAATCAAGTAATTAAGAACTCATGAGCACGTTTGGCCAACAAATTAAGCAACAAGGAGAATTTATGAATCAATTTGGGAAAACTTTACAAAGTCATGGGGCTCAGATGAGAACTATGGAGACGTCGTTAGCACAAATGGCAGCTGAGATTGCAAATCTAAAAAAGCCAACACAACAAGGTTTTCCCGGAAATACAAATGTTCCAGGAGGAAATCAACAAGCCAAGGCAATTCTGTTATGGAGTGGAAAGAAGATTTTTAAACTCTAAGGTCGATGAACCAAGCACACCCAAGACAGAAACCACAGGTGAGGCCACAAAGGAGGTTACAATCACAGAGCTGATGGAGGATGCGGTAGAGGATGTCACACCAGAAACCATTGCTGAGGAAGAGACACAAAAGTGGACACCGTATGTGCCACCACATCAGAGGGCATAGATTGTCCCAGTCCCGTATCCAAACAGTTTGAAGGCTAAGAAAGTGGATGCTCAGTTCAGAAAGTTCCTAGATAGTATTAGGAAACTGTCTGTCAACATTTCACTGTTAGAAGCAATAGAGAAGATACCCTCTTATGGCAAGTTTCTAAAAGATATAATTATAAAGAAAAGGAAGATTCCTGATACTGAGGTGGTGGTTCTTTAAGAGCAAGTGAGCGCCTTCATTTTGGGCACATTACCACCAAAAAGACAAGATCCGGGCTGCTTCAATATTTCATGCTACATCGGCAAGGTGAAATCTGGCGAAGCATTGTGTGACTTCGGGGCAAGTATTAATTTGATGCCTCTTTCTACTTTCAAGAAGCTGGGCCTTACAGAATCAAAGCAGATAATTCTGTGGTTAAGCAGTATGGTATTTGTGAGGATGTACTGGTTAAAGTTGACATGTTCATATTTCCAGCAAATTTTGTGGTAATGGAAATGCAGGATGACCAAGGGAATGAGCTACTCCTTGGAAGACCCTTCCAAGCTACTGTAGATATGATACTCAAAATGGGAAGAGGTCATCTAACATTGGGAATAGCTGATGACAGATTTGAAATGGTTATGCCCACAAGTATAACACAATCACAGGCAAAAGCGCAATGTCGCATGCTGAAACATTTTGATCAAAACATTTCTATTTGTCTAAGGAAGCCATTTCTAGATATGGCTCATGTAATGACCAAGGTAGATAAGGGGACACTGACTGTAGATATTATGGAACAAACCAAAGTTGTTTCTCTTTGTAGAGCTATGGGTTATCCCAATGATGAAGAGGAGGAAATTCCTCTTTCTACTGAAGATGATGCAATAGCAAGTTCTGTCCTTGATGCATATCCAGAACTGCCCCTTGAAGCTTGTCTTGTTAACATAATGCATGACTGGATGAGAAGAAAGACATTACAAGAATGTGTTAAGATGCTTCAAGTGCTTCTGTGCTATTATGCCAAGCATTATGAAGATCTTGGGCCACTCCCACCACCACTTCAATCTTCATTGATAGTCCACCAGAGCTAGAACTGAAGCCACTGCCTCCTCATTTGTAGTATGCATTCTTAGCCAATGTTGAAAGGCTATCAGTGATTATTTCGGCATATCTGAGTGTCGGTGAAGAAGAGCAATTGATGATTGTGCTAAAGAACCACCGTGGCACATCCGGGTGGTCAATTGTTGATATTAAGGGGATTTCCCCTACACTTTTCCTGCACAAGATTCAGCTCGAGGAAGGAGCCAAACCTATTATTCAGCCACATTGTAGACTCAATCCGAGCATGATGGAGGTTGTCAAGAAGGAGGTGATCAAGATCCTTTTTGCAGGCATCATTTACGCTATCTCATATTCGACATGGGTAAGCCCCACACAGGTAGTCCCTAAAAAGGGGGAATCACTGTCACTCATAACTTGTTAAACGAACCGATCACAACCCGATTGGTAACCAGGTGGCGTGTGTGCATTGACTACCGTCGCTTGAACTCCGCTACGTTAAAAGATCATTTTTCTCTTCCATTCATCGATCAAATTTTAGAGTGACTGGCTAGTCGATCTCATTTTTGTTTTTTAGACGGTTACTCAGGCTACAATTATATCTCCATAGATCCTAAGGACCAAGAGAAGTCTACCATCACTTGTCGTTACGGAACTTTTGCATACCGCCGTATGCCTTTTGGCTTGTGCAACGCACCAACAACCTTTCAGCGTTGTATGCTTGCTATTTTTTCTGATATGGTTGAGCGTTGTTTAGAGGTTTTCATGGATGATTTTTCCATCTATGGTGCGTCGTTTGATGAGTGCTTGTACAATTTGGATAAAGTTTTACAAAGATGTGAGGACACACATTTAGTTCTCAACTGGGAAAAGTGTCATATGATGGTTAGTGAAGGAATTGTGCTTGGACACAAGGTGTCTAGCAAGGGGCTGGAGGTGGATCCAGTCAAGATTGAGGTTATTTCAAATTTACCCCCACCTAATTCTGTTAAAGGGGTAAGGAGTGTTCTCAATCATGTAGGATTTTGTCGCCGCTTTATCAAAGATTTCTCTAAAATCGCTAATCCGTTGTCTGAATTGCTTGCAAAAGATGCGATGTTCGATTTCAAAGAAAAATTCTTGCATGCTTTTAATGTACTTAAGGAAAAGTTAATTTTTGCACCGGTTGTTCAAACGCCGGATTGGACTAAGCCTTTCAAGCTCATGTGCGATGGTTCATATTTTGCAGTAGGGGTTTTTCTTGGGCAGCATTTTGAGAACAAACCCGTGGTGATTTTCTATGCATCAAAGACTTTAAATGAGGCACAACATAACTACACCACAACTGAAAAGGAACTTCTCTCCGTGGTTCTTGCATTCAAAAAATTTCGACAATATCTAGTAGGGTCAAAAGTTGTGGTGTGGATGGACCACGCCGCCATAAAATACTTGATGGAAAAGAAAGATGCCAAACCTAGATTGATTAGGTGGTGATGCGATGATTTTGAGTTGCATTCATAGACATATTTTACTTGTGTTTTATGCAGTTATTGGTCATTTTGGTGGTTAATATTACATGATTCATTTACTTTGGTCTATGATCCTTCTAAGTGTCAAATCTCCCTTATTTCAGTATTTTGATCATAAATGATTAAAATAATATGTTTTATTTTGACTTACGTGGTTTTGTGTTGAAATTTCAGGAAAAACGAATACCTGTTGTCGTCGATACCATCGACGGTGGTCGATACCATCGACAAGACCACAGGTTTCCAGCTGCAAGGAGCATAGCAGAATCGATACTATCGACACAGAAGTTGATGGTATCGAGATACCATCAGGTTGTTGGCGAGAAGACAGTCGATACTATCGACCCTAAAGTCGATACTATTGACCTGAGGAGCTTCAGCGATGGAAAAAAACAAAAGCGACGCCTAAGAGAGTCGATACCATCGACCCTCGCCGATGGTATCGAGTAAGCATCAATCGTGACAAAGAAAAGAAAAGAAGACCAGCCGATACCGTGCAGAGTCGATACTATCGACTCGCGTCAATTGTATCAACACCATCAGATACAAGTTTGCTTCAGATCGATCTAAATCCGATGGCTGTGATATTTTGGCGACCTAACTCGGTGATTATACCTAATGACGGCGACCAAGAGCAATCAATCACGTCATTAGCCACTGCACACGTCTCGAGAAGGTGTGGAGAGAAGGACAAAGCCCAGAAGCATGCCCCAATCATTCTGGACGCCGAAGAAAACGTTTTCCACCGCCGAAAGGCCGGAGATCATGCATTCTACACCAAGGACCGCTTGTATCTTCTCCGTTCAGGGGTTTTACCACTCAATCATGTTTTTCTCCATGTTTCCCCTTTTCTCTACCATGTTTTGCTCTGAGATGAACATGCGGGGCTAATCCCCTTTATCTTTAGGACCGAGAGTAGCCCGAGGAAGCATTGTATGACAATTTTATAATAGTAATTCATGATTTATCTCTTAAATCCGTGGTATAATTTCGTTTTCTCAATTATATTGTTATGCTTCATCACCATAATAATAATCTAATTCCCTTAATTACTTTGAAAGAAGAATTAACGGTCGAAAAGAGATGAAATTCACATTAATTGACAAATCCCTTGAACAAGGTGTAGTAAGGTTAATGGTGGATACCCATAGGTGATTCTAATGCACCTAGTTTAGGGTATAGGTTACTACGATGGTGGAACCGAACTAGACATAGGTAGTGAATTGTACCACGATAGTGGGCAATTCTATTTACAGGCCACTACCTAGAAAGAGAGATAAATCTGAGTTGCTATATAGAAATTCATACAATGAAAACCGCGATGAAATCACAATCCTAAAGATCCCCACTTGAATTGATTAAACTAAACCTTTAATCGATTGTTTTGTTTTGTTTTATTTCATTTTCTTTTAATTTTACAACAACTTCCAAATTTTTAGCCGGTCTAGCTGATTGTGAGTAGTTAGTAGTAGTCTCCGATAATTCATTGTCCCTGAGTTCGACTCAGGCCTCACAAAGGCCTATATTACATTGACGTGTACACCTGCGTTTGACGCACGATAAAATCATGTCAAGTTTTTGGCGTCGTTGTCGGGGACACGGCAATTGTCGGCACTATGAGTGCTGCAAGCGGCCACTCTAGGCCACATTTTTATTTTATAATTTTATTTTCACTTTTGAAATTCATAACCTATCTTTCACATTTTGTTGTTTTCTAGCACGATACTGAACTTAATTTACCAATTTTGCAGGTACCTGTGCATTGTGCAGACGCGTAGCACCGACTACACGCAACAGACACCAGAGGTTCCACTGCCGGGACCAGACGATGAGGGGCATTACAATCAAGACCATTTGGAAGAAACACATTCAGAATCCGAACAAGAAGAAATGACAGAGGAACAAATGATATGGGAGAAGATCAAGGCTTCTTCTTCATCTGTGTCAAAGGGGCCAATAAAGAAGCAGGCTATCAACATTCTGACTCACAAGATTGATCCTGCATTAATCAACTTAGTCAAGTCAAATGCGTTCCATGGGCTAAAAAATGAAGACCCAGTCACTCATATAAGCCAATTTGTGGAGAATTGTGACATTATTAAAATTGACAGATTTCTACAAGAGACACTCTACCTAAAGTTGTTCCCGAGTTCTCTGGTAGGAAACACATGAGAATGGTTGCACAATCGTGACGATGAATATGTGGAATCATGGAACCACATGGTGGAGGTATTTTTTAAAAGGTTCTTTCTGCTCGAGAAGACCAATGACATGATCAGGAAAATCCACAATTTCACCCAGAAGGAAGGAGAGACCTACTCTGAGACATGGGAAAGGTTTCAGATCATGCTTAGGAGGTGCCCGCATTACGGGCTTGATAAGGAGACACAAGTTAAAATCTTCTATTTTTCTCTCTCCAAGCATGATAGAAGTAACTTAGATTCTGCAGGCTCAGGATTCTTTTTGAACAACACAGACACAAGGTGTTGGGAAATCCTTAAGAACATGGCCAAGAAGCAATCCTGGGGCAACAGGGACACCATAGATCATGTTCGAGTTGCGGGGGAATCAAAGGCAATCAAAGAGCTGAATGAGAAGATGGACCTTCTGGCAAAGAAACTGCTTGTAAAAGAAGATACTGACTTCGAGGATGAAGCTCAAGTCAAATTTATGCGCCAGTAGTAGGCGTTTAGAAATAACGATTACTCATGGAGGAATGACAAGAAATTCTCATGGAAAGATCTGAATAACTTTTTGCAGGATCCCGATGCAAAACCCCAGTCGGTGGTGGAGGATAAGAGCACGGAGTTGCTCAACCAAGTGATAAAGCAAAACCAAGAACTTATGAACACTTTTGGCCAGCAGATAAAGCAACAGGGGGAATTTATGAATCAGTTTGGTCAGACATTGCAGAGCCATGGGGCTCAGATGAGGACAATAGAGACGTCGATGACACAAATGGCAGCAAAGATTGCCAATCTGAAGAAGCCAGCGCAGCAGGGTTTCCCGGGTAACACAAACATTCCAGGAGGAAACCAACAGGCAAAGGAAATCTTGCTAAGGAGTGGCAAGAAGCTTTTGAACCCCAGGGATGATGAACCAAGCAAACCCCAAGCAGAAACCGAAGGTGAGGCCACTGAGGAATTGTCAAACTCAATCATAGATCCAGTTGAGGAAATAGCAGAGGATGTCACTACGGAGCCCATTGTTGTTGAGGAGGAGATGCTGAAAAGGACACCTTATGTGTCGCCGCATCAAACAACATAGTCTATCCCGATCCCATATCCACATAGTGTGAAAGCAAAGAAGGTGGATGCATAGTTCAACAAGTTTCTAGACAGTTTCAGAAAGCTCTCCGTCAACATCCCATTATTAGACGCAATAGAACAAATCCCTTCTTACGACAAGTTTTTGAAAGACATCATTACTAAGAAGAGAAAGATCCCTGACACGGAGGTTGTAGTTCTCAAGGAGCAGGTGAGTGCCTTCATCATGGGCACATTGCCACCTAAGAGGCAGGATCCAGACTGCTTCAATATTTCATGTTACATTGGTAAGGTGAAATTTGGCGAAGCACTGTGTGATTCCGGGGCAAGCATAAATTTGATGCCTCTCTCTACATTCAAGAAATTGGGATTAAAAAATCAAGGATGAGCAATATGACAATTCAGCTCGCGGACAATTCAGTGGTGAAGCCCAATGGAATTTGTGAAGATGTATTGGTGAAAGTAGATCAGTTTGTGTTTCCAGCAGACTTTGTCGTAATGGAGATGCAAGATGAACATGGCAATGAGTTATTACTTGGACGACCTTTCCAAGCTACAACTAACATGATACTAGAGATGGGGACAGGTCGTTTGACCTTGGGTATCTCCGATGATCGGTTTGAGATGGTCATGCCTTCCATCACCACATCATCTAAAGCTAAGGAGCAATGCCGCATGGCAAAACATTTTTATCACAATATCTCACTTTGTCTAGGAAAGCCATTTTTAGATATGGCTCATGTAATGACTAAGGTAGAGAAAGGGACATTGGCTGTTGACATCATGGAGCAGACCAAGGTTTTGTCCCTTAGCAAAGTTGCAGGTTTTCCTAATGAAGAAGAGGAGGACATTCCACCCTCTATTGATGATGAGGCCATAGCGAGTTCGGTTTTTAATGCATATCCAGAATTACCACTTGAAGCCTGCTTAGTCAATATAACACATGATTGGATGAGAAGCAAGTCACTACATGAGTGTGCCAAGATGCTTCAGGTGCTTCCATACTTTTATGCTAGGTATTATGAAGACCTTCGCGAACTCCCACCACCACTTCAGTCATCTTTAATCAGCCCGCTAGATTTGGAATTGAAGCCATTGCCACCGCACTTGAAGTATGCATTTCTAGCTGAGGAAGAGAAGCTTCCTGTGATTATATCGACATATCTAAATGCCGAGGAGGAGGACCAGCTACTGATTGTGTTGGAAAACCACCAAGGTGCATTTGGGTGGTCGGTTGCAGACATCAAGGGGATCTCCCCTACATTGTGCCAGCACAAGATTCGGCTCGAGGAGGGAGCCAAGCCGGTGATTCAGCCACAACGTCGACTAAATCCTAGCATGATGGAGGACGTCAAGAAGGATGTGATCAAGCTCCTTTCTACAGGTATCATCTATGCGATATCAGACTCGACGTGGGTAAGTCCCACACAGGTAGTCCCTAAAAAGGTGGGAATTACAGTTACAAATAATTTGTTAAATGAACCTATCACAACCTATTTGGTAACCGAGTGGTGGGTATGTATAGACTACCACCGATTGAATGCTGCTACGCTTAAGGATCATTTCCCTCTTCCATTCATTGATCATATTTTAGAGCGTTTAGCCGGCCGATCGCATTTCTGTTTTCTTGATGGTTATTTGGGGTACAATCAAATTTCTATTGATCCTAAGGACCAAGAGAAGTCTACCTTCACTTGTCCTTACAGAATATTTGCATACTGTAGTATGCCATTCGGGTTGTGTAATGCACCGACAACCTTTCCGCGTTGCATGCTCGCCATTTGTTCTGATATGGTTGAACGTTGTTTGGAGGTTTTTATGGACAATTTCTCCGTCTATGGTGCGTCCTTTGATGAGTGCTTATACAATTTGGACAAGGTTCTACAACGTTGTGAGGCCACACATTTGGTCCTCAATTGGGAGAAATGTCACATGATGGTAAGTGAAGGAATTGTGCTTGGACATAAAGTGTCTAGCAAAGGGCTGGAGGTAGACCCGGTGAAGATCGAAGTCATTTCTAAATTGCCCCCACCGAATTCGGTTAAAGGGGTTTAGAGTTTTCTAGGTCACGCCGGTTTCTATTGCCGCTTTATAAAAGATTTCTCTAAAATCGCCAAACCATTATCTGAGTTGTTGGAAAAGGATGTTGTTTTTTGTTTTAATGACAAGTGTTTACATGCATTCAACGTGCTTAAAGAAAAATTGATTTCCGCACCGGTTATGCAAACATCGGACTGGACTAAGCTGTTTGAATTAATGTGTGACACGTTCGATTTTGCAGTTGGGGCTGTTTTGGGACAACATGTGGACAATAAACCCGCTGTGATTTTCTGTGCATCTAAAACCTTAAATGACGCTCAACTAAATTATACAACAACCGAAAAAGAACTTCTCGTCGTTGTTTTTGCTTTTGAAAAATTTTAATAGTATCTTGTTGGATCAAAAGTCGTGGTATTGACGGACCACACCACTATTAAGTATTTGATGGATAAAAAGGATGCCAAACCTAGACTGATGAGGTGGATCTTGCTTTTACAGGAAATTGATATTGAAATCAAAGATAAGGCAGGCATTGAAAATGTGGTCGCGGACCATTTGTCTAGGTTGGAGAGGGTAGATGAAAAGGATTTGCACATACCCATTACCGAGACATTTCCAGATGAACAGCTTTTAAAAGTGAAATGGAAAGACCCTTGGTTTTCTTACATTATCAACTATCTTTCCTGCAAAATTATCCCGGATGATTGGACATACCAAGAGAAGAAGACATTTTTCCATTCCTTGCGCTATTATTTCTGGGATGACCCTATTTTGTTGAAGCAGTGCAGGGATGGTGTTTTATGCAGGTGTGTGTCGGAGGTGGAATACGAAAGTGTTCTTCGTCATTGCCATACGCTACTGACGGGTGGCCACCACGCTAGTTCTCGCACTGCATTGTAATCAACAAAGTATTCATATGTTATTTGAAGAGTTCCTTATTTCTTGTTAGGACCTTCGATCACATAGTCTCATCTGCTCTAAATCGACAAGAGTGTTCAATATTGATTCGCTAGGTATCAAACAAGTTTTTAAATTTAAGTTGACCTTCATTGACAGTGACTATGTGAGTTGTTTTCCAAATCCTTAGAGCATATTCTTTTATTTATAACATTGAGAAATTGGATAAGATTGGGCTCCAAAAGAATTTCTAGACTTATGGTGTCCTTTCATGACCAATGAATATATTGATCAATTGTATGTTCATTAAAAAAAATTGTTTGAAAAAGTGCTCAAGATAGATAAGATTGTGCACTACACAAGTTTCTAGATTTAGGTGATCGTTATGACTAGTGTATTTATTAGACAATTTTCTACTCCCTAGAGCATATCTTAAATACAAGATGGTTTGGTGTGATAAGAATGGGATTTGGCTACTATATATAGGGCTTTGGTCGATTACCTATTGATAGGGATTTCACAAGTATTGCCCACTCAAATGTAGGGACTTTTCAAATGTTTCTTCCTGAATATAGGGCTTGAGTTCAATAAGACACCTATTGAGGCTAGGGATTGAATGTGTATACATATTTAGGATAAGGCTTGGTTCATGAAGAATTCCTATTTGAGATAGGAATCCTCAAATATATTAGGTTCGATGGATGTATGCCCACATTGAATAGGGCTTTTAGCATGGGTTCTTATGTCAATTGAGGGCGTTTGTCTGAATACCTACATAAACATAGGGCTTTTCATCTAAATGGATGACTATCTATGCTAGGGATGAAAATTAGGGGCCTACCCGAGTGTGGGGCTCAAACAGTAGAAAATTCTTATTTGGGACAGGACTTGGGGAGATTCCTAATTGAATGTAGGGCTTTCAAAAAAGGTGTCTATCTAAGAGTACAACTTGGACTAGAAGAAATTACTAAATGATCCCAATCCAGTTTGCAGATATGCCTACCTAAATGTAGGAATGAAATTGGAGGGTATGCCTATTCGAGATAGGCCTTGGGGAGATTCTTCTTGAAGGTAGAACTTTTGAAAGTGATGCCTAGAATGTTATATGGAATTTTTGCCAATGCCTATATAGAATAGGACTTGATGTGATGCCAACATGAATGTAGGGATTTAATTATGGGAGTTTCCTAGTAAGGATAGGGCTTTAAGAAAAAAGTGATGCCTATCCATGATAGGTCTTTCAAAAGAGGAGATGCCTATTCAAGAAAGGACTTTTGGAAGTGGAGATGCCTATTTAGGATAGGGATTGATAGCATGGAAGTATTAAGGTCAAATCATATCGTGAGATTTTGAATTTGTTTAATATGCACCATAGTCCACAATTTAGGATCTAGATCATTATTAGGCCTCAAGAGTGATCAAGAGATTAATTTGTGAGTGTCTACATCATGTATGTTTAGATTGCATAGATTCCTATTTGAACATAATTCTCTAAGAAATGAGATGTCTATCTTGGATAGGAATGGATAATAGGTGTGCCTACTGATACTAGGCATTAAGTGTAAGTGTCTACCTTAGTGTAGGGATTTTTGGTTAGAAGGGAAGGTGCATATTCCTGATAGCAATTTGAATCAAGAAGTGTCTATTTTGGATAGGGCTTTGAAATTGGCAAGTGCCAACTCTTGGTGCGGCACTCAATAGTGTAATGTGCCTATTTAGGATAGGGCTTGTAAAAGCAAGGTTTCTAGTCAGGGTAGGGTTTTTTAAAGCATGGTGCCTAGCCAGGGTAGGACTTTTTAAGTTAAGGTTCCTACTCAGGGTAGCTCTTTTGAAAGAGTTAAGTGTCTATTCATGGTAGTTATTTTAAAATCAAGGCGTGTACTACCGATAGGGCCTTCTAAAGGGTGCCTAAATGGTTGTTGGGCTTAAAATAAGAATATGTTCCTATTTAGGATAGGGCTTGGAAGTAGATTGCCTACTCAAGGTAGGCCTAAAATAGGTGGTTGCCTATTCATGACATGGTTTTGAAGAGAATTTCCTACTCAGGGTAGGTCTTTAAATATGAGTGCATATTTAGGATAGGGATTTTGAAAGAAAGGTTCCTACCTAGGATAGGGCTTTAGAATACATGGTGTCTTCTTAGGGTAGGGATTTAGAAAGAAAGTTTCCTACTCATGGTTGGGCTTTTTTTTTAAATGTGAGGTGAATCCATGGAGAATAAAATTTGAGGATGTTACATACCCAGTTAGGGTAGGGCTTAAAATTGTAGGTATTCTACTTAGGGTAGGGCTTTAAAATGGAAGGGTTCCTACTCAAGGTAGGGATTGAAATGAGGAGAAATTATTTAGTATAAGGCCATGAAAATGATGATTTCTCTACTATCAGTAGGGTTCGAATGTGGGTTGGTAAAATTTATGATCCTGATCTAGGACCCAAACAAATGTTGTCACAAAAAAGAAAGAACTGTGTTCAAGATAAGGATCGTGGTCCAATTTTTGGTCTTAGTCCATTTCCAAAAAGAGATTGGTTTAGCAAAGAACATTTTAGTCCAATTTTAGGTCATGGTATAAAACCCAAGAGAGATGGGAAGATAGAGAACATGATCACCCTATTTTTAGGTCACCGTCCAAGATCCAAAAAAAGTTAGGAAATGTGATTGTTGATTTGGTTTAGGTTAAGGTCATGATCAAGGACCATAAATGAATTTGGAAATATCATACTGGTTTTGTTTTAGTTTTAGGTCATGATCCATGACCATATATGGATTTTAAGTGACAATCCATAGAAGAGGTTCTGAATGAGGTTGCCAATAATAATACATGTGACACGTGTAAACCGTGCGTGCAAACGCAACCATACGTATCAATGTAATATAGGCCTTGTGAGGCCCGAGTCAAACTCAGGGAAACGTGAATTTTAGTAGACTACTACTAACTGGTTGCGATCAGCTAAATCGATTAAAAGAGTTTGAGAGTTGTTGTAAAATAAAAGAAAATAAAATAAAACTGAGCAATCGATTAAGGGTTTAGTTTAATCAATTCAAATGGAGATCTTTAGGATTGCAGTTTCACCGCGGGTTTTCATTGTATGAATTTCCATATAGCTACTCAAGTTCATCTCTCAATCAGGGTAGTGGCCTGTAGTCAGAATTGTCCGCTGTCGTGGTACAATTCACTACCTAAGTCTAGGTCGGTTCCACCATCGTAGTAACCTCTACCCTAAACTAGGTGCATTAGAATCGACCTTTGGGTTTCCACCATTAACTGTACATCACCTTGTTCAAGGGATTTGTTAATTAATGTGAATTTTGTCTCTTTTCAACCATTAATTCTTCTTTCAGAGTAATTAAATGCATTAGATTATCATTATGGTGATTAAGCATAACAATATAGTTGAGAAAACGAAAGCATACAACAGATTTAGGAGACAAATTATGAATTACTATGATAAAAATGTCATATAATGCTTCCCCAGGTACTCCCGATCCTAAATGTTAAGGGGATTAGCCCTGCATGGTTGACAATAGAAAATACATAGGAGTAGAGAAGAAAAACATGGGAAACATGGATCAAACTCGTGTAACCCCTATTACAAAGGTGTTCCTGGAGATCCTCCTCGAGAAACGTGTGTTTTGCAGTCTTCTGGCAGCAAAATTGCTCGTCGAAGGTGCCCAGATCGCTCAGTTGACGACCTTCGTCTCTTGTCTCCTCTCTCTTTCCCTCCTTGGATGTTGTGCAACACCATATGAGTTCCCCCTCGGGCCGTCCGTGCTCTTCTTAGGTCATAGGACCACTTTACGGCTCCGAAAAAGCTCAACCGTCAGATTAAAACACTCCATTTTAGTGCTGAAAATTGCCAGATCCCGACGATGTCGATAGTATCGACCCCCAGGTCGATGGTATCAACCATGGTACAGGTATTTCCTTCCAAAATCGCATTTTGGGGTTGCTTTCTGATAAAATTTCGATACTATCGACACCAAGGTTGATAGTATCGACTTTGGACAATGCAAAAGTGCCTAAAAAAGTGCTGAAACATGTGTATAAGTCTGGGGATTATATAAAATCATATAAATATGATAAAAGAAGTATAATTTGATGCAAAAAGAGTTTAAAGGCCAACTATAATGAATTATGCAAATATAATCAAGAAAATGACAAATACATGCATAAAATAGATATAAAATAAGCCTATAAAAGTAACTCAAAACCCATGCATGAAACTCCCCTAAGCTTAAACCTTGCTCGTCCTCGAGCAACAAAACTTTGGATCTGGTTGAGATAAGTCAGCAATAGGACATAAATACATGAAATGAATCTATATCATCCCCACTTTCTTTCAACAAACCGGCCCTCATCGACCACTGAACACTAACTGCCATCCAGGCGACCAAAGACCTATGTAAAAGATGGTCGTCCCTCAATCTGTAAAACATTATCAATTAAAGCAGTTAATATGATAAACTCATTTGGTCCATACTTGATGCATCTTGTGATCTCCTATCTACGTTGCTCATTTCCTAACTACCATCTAAATGGAAGCAGATCTCCTGATATTAATAATTAAGGGAATATCATGGGTGGCCTACCGATTAGAGCAACGGGTGGATGGGATAGGTGGTTGTCGAAGAGATGGAAGCACATAACAGTCAATCATGCAATACAAAAATTAATGACCTATAATGATGCAAAATGCAAGTAAAAATGTCCTAATGCTATATTTTTGGTGGAATGATGCATGCACTATCATTCCATCTCAAGGTGAGATGGAATATCTAAGAAACCTACACCATGTGCTTATTCTTATTAATTCTCCGGTGAGAACATGTTCCTTTCTCCCTCTTCTTCTTTATTACTTCTCAAATTTTTTTTCTTCTCTTTTTTCAGTTTTTTTTCAATTTTTTTTGAAGCCCTTGTTTTCATAGATGACAGTGAATTATTTGTCAGGCTCACTTCTTGTTACATAAATTATACATTTGAAGCATTCTATTTGGAGGGTATGGATCAAGCTCACCACCTTTAATGTTTTCAGAGTAACATAAGATACATGGTGTACAATATGCTCAAAAGATGCAAATGCAACTACATAATGATAGTTATGCAATTAAATGACAAGCACCTAAGGATAATGTGCATGTATAACTACTCTATCCTTTTTTTCATTTTCATGCAAAAAAAATGTGAAAATAGATATAATGCAAGACCTATCTACATGAGATGCAATCAAAAAGTGAAAGACAATAATGTGCTCCCATTTCGTATGGTGGAGTGTGAATGAAATTGCGGTGGATCAGATCACAAGACTAATTCACTGAACCTTCCGAAAATATCATATGTCCCTCTCTAAAGACCTGTGTACAGGGTAACTGAAGGATTTCTCTCTTAAACTTTAGTCTAAGGTCAGGTTAGCGTTTGGTCGGTTTGGGCTCAAACATCCGTGTCAATCACTTTTCCTTGGACAATAAAGATGGTCATTCATGTCCCTGTGTCCTGAAGCTGACTCACCCAAGCACTTCCTCAGTTATGCAACTCAATTACTCACAAGAATAAGCTCAAAAATTTTTCAATAAGCTCATATTTTCATGTGCCCACAACCCAAGAGTAAAACTCCCAATTGAAGCCATGCATTTATTGCTCCACATGTTATACTAGATAGATGTGGATCCTACAAAAGCAGTAAACCTAGAAATAAAAACAAATAATATCTCAAAAGTAAAAGCAACATGAATAATTAAGTAAAAACTAAGATAGAGGGTTGTTCCAACACCCCCCCCAAGCTTGAATAAGACTATGGCCTCATAGTCAACATTCTCACTTAAGAGGTGGAACAGCGGTACCGTTCTCTTTGAAGTGTGGTGAATAAGGATGGTTAGATGCTCAAGTGGACCAAGTGATACTTGCTATCTCCCTCCTTTTTGTAGCCCATTTTTGTGTCTTAGTGGTTCTAAGACGTGACTTGCTTCATCCATCTTTCCTCTGCAAAAAACGGTTCGAAAAAATCTCATTTTGATACCTTTTACGACCTATTTTATGTAGTTGTCGATGGTATCGACCCAGACTCAGCAATTTTGCAAAATCGACGCATCTAAAAGCCTGGGAACTCAAAAGTGTCGATACTATTTACCATAGGGTCAATGGTATCGACTTTACTGTCACCAATTTTTCTGTAAATCTTCAGGAATCTCGATACTATCGACCCTAGGGTCGATGGTATCGACTTTTCTTCAGTGTTTACTGATCTGAACTTGATACTATCGACATGGGTGTCGATAGTATCGACCTTAACATTCTGCACACTTCAAAACACGAGTTAGGGTACCATTTTAAAAACAATTATCAAAACCTAAGAAAAAAATAAGTACATAAACATAAAAGAACATAACCCAACATAAAATGAACCGAAAGTTGGGTTGCCTCCAAACAAGCACCCTTATTTAATGTCCTAGGCTTGACATAAAGATACCTTTAACCTAGGTTGTCAAGAGATGTATACAATGAGTCATCTGGTAATTTGAATTTAACTCTACCATCACCAATCCCAAGTGTCAAGTAACCTCGCCCAATGGCAGCAATTACATCAGTCGTAGCTTGGAACGACCTTCCCAATAGCATCTCACCTACTTCCAACTGATGCATATCCATGACCACAAAGTCAACAGGGAAGATGAATTTGTCGACCTTGACTAGCACATCCTCGCATATACCTTGTGGCTTCATAATGGATCCATCCGCCAACTCAATTGTCATAGAAGTTTGTGTTGGCTTCTTCAATCCCAACTTTTGAAAAGTGGCAAGTGGCATAAGATTAATGCTTGCCCCTGAGTCACACTATGCTTGTGGAAAATGCTGGCCGCCTATGGAACATGGGATGTAGAAACATCCTGGATCTTTCCTCTTCCTTGGTAGCCGTCCTTGGATTATAGAACTCACTTTTTCATCAACAACACAAATGTCAGTGTCTTTTATCCGCCTTTTCTTGGTGATTATGTCCTTGATAAACCTTCCATATGCTGGAATCTGTTCTATCATTTCCACTAATAGAATATTAATATGGAGCTTCCTAAACATCTCCAAGAATTTCTTGTAGTGCATATGCTCTTTCTTCAGCCTCAGACTATCCGGGAAAGGCACATTTGGGTCCTTCGCTCGCTTGTGTGGTGGCACATATGGAACTTTAGGGGTCTCCTCCCCTAAGCTTGCTTCAACGCCACCTTCTAGGATAGGATTTGACACATCATCCGTGGATCGCATGACTTGTGGCTGCTCCCCTCTCTCAGTGAATGTAGCTTCACCATGACGCATGGCCTTCACCTGCTCCTCTTGCCTAGGTGCGGGTGCGGCCGTGATGTACTCTTGGTAGATTTTTCTAAATGGACAACATCCGCCCGGTAGTCCATAATGATTGCGAGGATACGGTATTCTTGGTGTAGCCTCTACCACCGGGGGCTCTGCCTCATAAATCATAGATATATATTTCACTTGATGATGTGCTTGAACAACATTTGCATTCCCAGCCTGTCTTTGTTGATTTGTATGCTTCATGGCCGCCACTTCATTGGAAATTTGGGTCACAGTCGTCTCTAGTGCCCTCATTTGTGATCCATGACTTTGCAATGTCTTCCCAAATTTATTCAAAATCTCACCCTGAGACTGTAACTACTTGGCGAATGTACTCATCATCTCTTGATTTTGTTTCACCACCTGGCTAAGCAATTCATTGTTCTTTTCCTCTAGGCTAGGCTGCAGCTTCTGAAAATTTTGTTCTTTCCTCCAATCATAATTGTTATTTCTATATCCCTGTTGATGCATATACTTTGCATGTGCTTCATCATCAGACCCATTGTCCTCTTTCTCTAGGAGCTTCTTGGCTATAAGATCCAACCTGTCATTAAGCACTTTGATGGCCCTTGCTTCATGTGTAATGCCAACCTGCTCTGGTGCATCTCTTTCACCCCAAGACTGCATTTTGGACATGTTCCTTAGAATCTCCCAACACCTTGTGCCTGTGTTGTTCAAAAAGAAACCAGAACATGCTGAGTCCAAATTGCTCCTATCATGTTCATTTAGGGCGAAGTAGAAAATTTTAGCTTGCTTCTCCTTGTCTAAGCCATGATGTGGACACTTCCTCAGCATGATCTGGAAGCGCTCCCAAGTTTCAAAGTATGTTTCACCGGCTCGCTGGCTGAAGTTGTGTATCTTCCTCACTAGATCGTTTCTCTGTTCAGGTGAGAAGAACCTCTCAAAGAACACCTCAACCATGTGATCCCAAGATTCAATGTACTCATCATCCAGATTGTACAGCCATTCCCAAGCATTGCCCGCTAAAGAACTGGGAAAAAGTTTCAGGTAGAGTGTCTCTTGCGGGAACCTGTCAATCTTTATCATATCACAATTTTCCAGGAACGTGCTGATGTGGGTCACCGGATCCTCATTTTTAAGTCCATGGAAAGCATGTGATTTGACCAACTGAATAAGCCCTGGATCAATCTTGTAACTGGGTATGTTGATAGCTTGTTTCTTGATTGGCCCCTTCTGCGTAGAAGAAGAAGAAGCTTTAATCCTTTCCCAGATCGTCTGCTCCTCATTTTCCACTCTGTCACCCATTATTAATTTACTAGTACCTGAAATTTCAAATGGTAGTGTATGAATCGGTACTAATAATTAAAACAATGAATAAGATTTGCAATTCTGTTCAAAAGATGAAAAAAAAATTACAGGAATTAAAAGTGGCATAGTGTGGCCGCTCGCAGCACTCGTAGTGCTAAAATTCACCATTTCCCCAGCAACGGCGCCAAAAATTTGACACACGTAAACCGTGCGTGCAAACACAAGTATACGTATCAATGTAATATAGGCCTTGTGAGGCCCGAGTCGAACTCAGGGAAACATGAATTTTAGTAGACTACTACTAACTGGTTGCGATCAGCTAAACCGATTAAAAGAGTTTTAATAGTTGTTGTAAAATAAAAGAAAATAAAATAAAACATAGCAATCGATTAACGGTTTAGTTTAATCAATTCAAATGGAGATCTTTAGGATTGCGGTTTCACCGCAGGTTTTCATTGTATGAATTTCCATATAGCTACTCAAGTTCATCTCTCAATCAGGGTAGTGGCCTGTAGTCAGAATTGTCCACTGTCGTGGTACAATTCACTACCTAAGTCTAGGTCAGTTCCACCGTCATAGTAACCTATACCCTAAACTAGGTGCATTAGAATCGATCTCTGGGTTTCCACCATTAACTGTACATCACCTTGTTCAAGGGATTTGTTAATTAATGTGAATTTTGTCTCTTTTCAACCATTAATTCTTCTTTCAAAGTAATTAAAGGCATTAGATTATCATTATGGTGATTAAGCATAACAATATAGTTGAGAAAATGAAAGCATACCACAGATTTAGGAGACAAATTATGAATTACTATGATAAAAATGTCATACAATGCTTCCTCGGGCTACTCTCAGTCCTAAAGATTAAGGGGATTAGCCTCGCATGGTTGACAATAGAAAATACATAGGAGTAGCGAAGAAAAACATGGGAAATATGTAGCAAACTCGTGTAACCCCTGATACAAAGGTGTTCCTGGAGATCCTCCTCGAGAAACGTGCGTTTTGCAATCTTCCGGTAGCAAAATCGCCCGTCGGAGGTGCCTGAATTGCTCGGTTGACGTCCTTCGTCTCTTGTCTCCTCTCTCTCTCCCTCATTCTTGGATGTTGTGCAACACCATATGAGATCCCCCTCAGGCCTTCCGTGCTCTTCTTAGGTCATAGGATCACTTTACGGCTCTGAAAAAGCTCAACCGTCGGATTAAAATGCTCCGTTTTAGTGCTGAAAATTGCCAGATCCCAACATTGTCGATAGTATCGACCCCCAGGTTGATGGTATCGACCATGGTACAGGTATTTCCTTCCAAAATCACGTTTTGGGGCTGCTTTCTGATAAAATGTCGATACTATCGACACCAGGGTCGATAGTATCGACTCTGGACAATGCAAAAGTGCCAAAACATGTGTATAAGTCCGGGGATTATATAAAATCATATAAATATGATAAAAGAAGTATAATTTGATGCAAAAAGAGTTTAAAGGCCAACTATAATGAATTATGCAAATATAATCAAGAAAATGACAAATACATGCATAAAACAGATATAAAATAAGCCTATAAAAGTGACTCAAAACCCATGCATCAACATGACTTTCAATTTAGGCAAAAACTCAAGCAGGTATGCTTCCACACTTCACATGGTTTATGACTCTAGGTCATGATTTATCTATGAAGTCTAACACATGTTGTATTGATTTCTAAGATGCTTAGCTTTAGTTGTTGTACATGTAAGGAATATCATTGTGAATCCGTTGATGATGGTAATACAAAATAAAGAGCCTAAATGTCATTTAGTTTGCTTTGGTGTTGCTGATATGATGTTATCTTTCTGACAGGTCTTCAGTGTCTTTCTGAAAGTTTATCTATGACACCTCATTATGCCAAATGAGACTACTCAAAACAAAACATAGGATCAACTACTAATCAACCACATAGCGAAAAAAGAGGATAAATTAAAACTGATTTCAGCATTACCATCCTATCCACAAACATATACACAAGGTCTGACACCTGCATATCATTGCATACCACATCAAGAATTTATATATCTATCTAGTAACCTCAGCCACAACCTATAGACAAAAGACCTTGTTCCACAAATACATGCCATATATAAACAAATAGGCACACTGCTAAAACACATGTTGATATACATATCATCTACAAAACCTCCCTTATCCAAACCTGAGAGTACAGGGATGACTCTACGACTCTACAACAACTACTATCCAACCTTCTACTTCTACTACTCTCCAAGCTAATCATCGTCGGCACCACGATCCTGGCCACATCACTGATAACCACCTAAAAAGATGTGGCAACCCACGAGGTGAGACCTACATCGCAACCAACGGTTATTGATTACAACAGGTTATATTTACAAGCATGTTAAGAAGATTAAGCAGTTTAATAGATAAGCATGGAAACATGTATTATTAGCAAGATATATATATATATATATACATATATTTAACAGAATAGGTAAATGTACCATTTAATAATAGTTAATTTCTCTTACCAAATTCTATAACTTCTATGAAGTACAAAAGACAAGGCAAGGGTAAATATCCAATGTGAAGTGTGTTTAACCCTAAACAAATATACTACATGGTTGGATTGTGTCTTTTATTAAGCCCTAAGGATTTTTAGGTATGCTATTTAGACTCCAACTAACCATTTTTAAGTTGAAATTAGTGCCAAACAAGATCTAGGAGTGTTAGACTCCTATGGTCTCATCCACCCTCAGTTAGTACAAGTCAGCTACAACAACATATAAGTCTATCTGCAAAACAACCTAGTCCATCCTTGGTATATAGGTCACGACACTAGTAACCAGGGTATACAACCTTATCATCTAAGGTACAACTATAATTGTCCTAAAAAAATCATATATACAATATTTGAGATGACTGCAGTCATTCTCCTGCCAAGGCATGACCGCAACCATTCTCAAAACCTTGGGATCAAGATGTCAAGGACGCAGTCTCTTTCACCCCACATACTCAATAGTATGCAGTTTGAGTTTGGACTAGAGGAATTCTCATTTCACCATCCAACAAGTTCTAACATTAGAATGGATCTATGGTGGCACTACATGATCAAGGTTTTAGTTGATTAGTTAATACCAATTGAGTATCTTTTACCTGCATCAATCTAGTTACATACAAAGCCTAAAAGAGTTAGATGAGATTATGGGTCGATTGTGACTTCAGAAGATATAAAATATATGAGGTATAAATTTGATCATAAAAGCACCTGGTACTATTTCATTGTCGTACATGAGTCTGTTCTCATTATCATAGCATCACAAGATACTAGTCCCTGTTAAATCATGAAGAGGATATCACTTCACTAAGGGGTCAACCATGCCCAAAGGTCATAAGACCATTCACGTTGTTCCCTGTAAGAATGTTACAATCTTTGCATGCCTCATCAAGGGTCAACAACCGTCATTGTACATGAGATGACATAAGTCAACATACCCTTACACCACTATAAACTTATCCAGATACAGTCTGAACACCTTGTTCATCAGATCCATGAAAGTTGTCGGCATGGTGGTTAACAAAAAAACATAACCACGAACTCATGGTGACCATACCTAGTCCTAAAACCATACTTGGTTATGTCATCCACATTGATCCTCAATTGGTAGTAACCTAGCCTCATTTCTATCTTTAATAGCATAGTAGCACCTCTTAGCTAATCGAACAGATCATCAATCCTCAAAACAGGGGTTTGTTCTTTATCATGAACTTTTTTAACTATTGGTAATATATACACAACCTCATGGAACCATCCTTCTTCTTTACAAATAATACAAGATAACCCCCAAGGGGAAGTGCTCGGTCTGATGAAACCCTTATCTAATAGCTCCTACAACTATTTGTTCAACTCCTGCATCTTTGTCGGTGCCATCTTGTAGGGTGATTGTTCTATGTGTTGTATTCTAGGTAAAAGATTGATCTCAAAATCAATCTCCCTAGGAGGGGAAACACAAAGAAACACCTTTGGAAAGACATCCTCAAACTCTCATACTATCATTACATCTTGGATGCTAGGACTCCTCACATTAGTATTCACAACATGAGAAAAGAAAGCCTGACACTCCTTACTCACCAGCTCATTTTCTATCACAGCTTCCACAAAACACATTAGAAGAATCTTCTTATCTCCCTGGAAGATCTGTGAAACATCTCAATCATGGAAAGTTTCCACCTTGGAACTATAGTTCAAGACAACCCTATACTTCTCCAATGTATCCATCCCAAAGATCATGTCAAATCCATGCTTATGAAGTGGCATAAGATCCACTTGAATGTTGCATCCTGAAAAAGAAAGAACGCAAAATGGAAACACTTCCTGTAACTCAACAGAACCAACTAAAGGGGTTTCTAACTGAAGACTGTCAAGTCTACTACAAACAAGTAGATAGAAACTACTTATCACCTAACTGGTAATAAAAGAGTATGTCGCACCCAGGCCAACCAAAATAGATATGAAATAAGAAGTAGACAAATCAGAATGAAAAAGTTCCATATGACCTATCATGATCCACGGATTGACCACTCCCTCTGCCTAACTTATAGAGTAGAATCTAGTTGTCTCTTATTGTCATCCACGTCCTCTACTAGCTTGTCTAGAACATCCTACCTATAAAGCCTAACCACATCCTATACCACCACCACTACTAAAATGTTGTTGTTAGGAACCTCGTTGACTCTTCCTGGGTTGTTTTGTCACTTCTTCATCCTTCCTAGGGCATGTCCACATGATATGCCCTACTTGTCCACACTTGTGACAAGTTCTCAAAATATACTACAACCTAGATGGACCTATCATTGAAATAGGTGTTGTGTTGCATGCTCCAACTAGTAAAAAACTACAGCCTATGCCCTTACTCGGGGACCATCGTAATGAAAGTCCTGCTCTCATCTCAGAGAAAACAAACCTTTGATGTGATTGTTGTGAATAAAATATTGGCTTCTAAAATCCACCATAAGATTGTCCATGAAACTGAACTATCCTCTTCTTAGAGTTAGCTTAACATTTCTTGATAACAGACATCTCAATACAACCCACTATCTCTACAAAGGTAGATAACCTCTCTCTATTCTCCAAAGAAGACATCATCGTAACAACTATGTGGTCATACCCTTCTCGATCTAGTGGATCATCTCCTTCTCCATTGTTGCCATGTGAGGACAAAACCTCAAAACCTTCATGAAATTCACTTCATACTCATTAATTGACATTGATCCCTATTAGATCTTCTCAAATGGAAAAATCTTCTCATCTAGTTATGTTTCTGGGAAGTAACGACTCACAAACTCTAGCCCAAACTGTTTCAAACCAATCACAACTCCAAGCATCTTCTCCTCTTCTATGACCCACCAATGGCCAACACTACCCTTTAGTAGATAAACAACATAGCTAGAGAGGCGTATAAATTAAAACCAATTTCAACATTACCATCTTGTTCAAATGAATATACATATGGTCCAACACTTGCATATCACTACGTACCACATTAGGTATTTCAATATTTGTCCAATGGCCTCAACAACAACTTGTCTACAAAAGGCCTTGTTCTACATATACATGCCATATACAAACAAATAGGCACACTGCCAAAACACTTTTCGATATACATATGATCTACAAAACCTTCTCTACTCAGACCTGAGAGTACAAGGATGACTCTAGATCTCTACACAAACTACTATCCAACCTTGTGCTTCTACTACTCTCCAATCTACTCCTACTCAGCACCACAATCCAGACCACATTGCTGACGCCCACCTAAAAATATGTGGTGATCCACGAGGTGAAACCAGTATTGTCCCAATGAGAGATATAACTCTAAATGAATGGTTATTGATTAGAACAAGTTATATTACCAAGTAGTTAATTAGATTAAGTAGTTTAACATATAAGCATGACAATAGGTATAATTAGCAAGATAATATATATATATATAAGAGAACAGATTAATCTACCATTTAATAATAGTTAATTTCTCTTACTGCATTCTGTAACAACTAAGTAGTACACTATACAAGTAAAGGGTAAGAATCCAATGTGAAGCATGTTTAACCCTAAACAAATATACTACATGATAGGATTACGTCTTTTATTAAGCCCTAAGGAGATTGAGGTATACCACTCAGACTCCAATTGACCATTGTTATGTTGAAATTAGAGTCATACAAGATCTAGGAGGGTCAGACTCCCATCATCTCATATGCCCTTGGTCAGTATGAGTCAGCCGCATCGACATATAAGTCTACCTACAAAACATCCTAGTCCATCCATGGTATATAGGGCACAACACTAGTAACCAGGGTATACAACCATATCAACCGAGGTACAACCATATTTTTCCTCAACACATCATATATACAATATCTGAGATATGACTGCAGTTGTTCTTTTGCAAAGGCATGACTGCAATCATCCTCAAAACCTTGGGATCAGGATGTCAAGGACACATAGTCCTTTGCACCCCACATACTCAAAAATATGTGATTTGAACTTCCAATAGAGGAATATGTGTTTCACCATCCATCAAGTTTTGACACTGGAATGGATCTATCGAACATGGCACTACATGATTAGGGTTTCACTTGATTAGTAACACCAATTGAGTATCTTTTAACTACATCAATCAAGTTACATACAAACCCTAAAATAGTTTTAGGTTATGGGTAGATTGAAACTTCAGACAATATAAAACGTATGAGGTATAACTTTGATCACAAAACCACATGGTACTATTTAATGGCCATACATCACTCCATACTCATCATATTACGATCACGAGATACAAGTCATTTTTAAATCATGAAGAGGATATCACTTCACTAAGGGGTCAACCATGCCAAGTCATAAGACCATTCACATTGTTCCTTGCAAGAACATCATTATCTTTTCATGCCTCATCAAGGCTCAACAACCATCACCATATATGTGATAGTATAAGTTTAACATAATCTTGCATTAAGAACTATGATGTTCATGTGGCAGCAAATTAGGGTTATAATAACATAGAGAGAGAACATTTTGTCATGATACTAGTCATACAAGAAAGCTAAGAATCATCATCAATTACTTGCATTAGGGTTAGGGTTAGAAAGATGAGTTGAATTACCTTTATCAATCAGCCCTTACAATACCTTAGGTTTGTATTCATTCGAGGGAAAAGCTAAGACTTCTAGATCATATGTAACCAAGCACCATAGAATTAGGGTTACTTACTTAAAACACCATCAATCATAGAACAGATACACATAGCAACCATAGGAAGAATTCCTCATCGACCACCTAGAGTAGTGACCACTTTGGTGGCCGTTGAGGTTAGCCACCTTCATCAACCACTAGGGTCCCCCATATTAAGGACTACTAGAGTCTATAGACCTTGGTGACTGCTAGGGTTAGGGTTACATCAGGTACTTGTATGGTTGATTAACATTGGAAATCTATTGAAAACATGAAGAATTAGAGACCACTCCTGGTTTCATAGTCTTCGATGACCTCTAGCAGTTCAAGATCTCATCGACCACATAAATCAAAACTCATCGACCAATCAACAGTCGAAGATCATAGCAACCCATCAAGAGAGAGAAAATATTGGTGACCATGAAGAGACCAAGAACTCATTGATCGCTAGAAATCAAGAAGGTTGACCATCACCAAGAAATGGAAAGGTCATCAAGTAGCATTGCTAGGAAGAAGGTCAACTCAAAACCCTAATTTAGCAACTATCTATTGAGACAGAAAGACGATCACTTTAAAAAGCATGCAACGGTCAAAACTTCCATTATCATACAAAATTCATCCACAAATATTTAGATTTCATCCCAGATGAGTTACCTACTAAAGATCACCATCTAAACACATAACTTAGGAAGAGGATATTATCTCTCTACTTGAAACAACATATTAGGAGAAGATCATATCCATGCAAGGTAAAAGTAAGCAATAATCATGGAGAAAGTTATATAACTCACCTCAAAGGAGATGAAGAAACTTTGAACATCAAGGTATCTCGAAGAAGAAAGGTAGGAAACCCTAGCTTGATCACTCCTTACAGTGAGGCTAGCTCCACCACCAAGAAGGAAGCAAACCATAGGTCAAGGAAGCAAAGAAAGGGATTTTCTTCAACCTCTAACTCAAGTACTACTAGGAATACCATGGGTTCAGTCAAGAAGATAAATAAGAAGGGAAGAACATAAGTAAAATGTAGGTAAAAAGGGATATATCACTTACTAAGACCAAGAAGAAGATCAAGGTAGCACCAAACGATCACAAATAGGGAAGATTAAAACCCTATATCAACTTGTAAGTAAGATCATCCTCCTTATTCAACCTTTGGCTCCTCCTTCACCACCAAGCTAGAGGGGATGAGCTTTAAGAAATCAAGGAAGAAAGGAATAGGGAACTATGTGTGTCTTAGTGTTCTTTGGTAGAGCACAAAATTGAGTGGAAGGTCAATCAACTTTGTGACTGCATCTATTGGCTTGTTCTTGTTGTGCTCTGGCTTGAGCATGTATTCAATCAATTCAGTGGTTGCATTTGGTTCCTTGGTGATAGGATCGAGAGAGATCTTTGTAAGGGCATCCACCTAGATCAAACCTATGCCAATTTGGTCTTGAATGTTATGTTTTAACACTATAAATGCATTTATTTTGTACTACTTGTTGTTGTGGAAATCACACTAAGCATTAGAAGTGTAGCTCTTTTCACATGGGATTGGAATGCTTCCTTATGGATGGAAACTTCACCAAGTGCTTGATCAATGGAAGAATACTACTACGAGAGGACCCTATGGGTGTGAAACTCCTCTTTGGTTTTTGTGTTAGCATCACATCTTTGACAACGTTGGGAGCAATAGTCACCTTTAACAATATATCTCCTTTTGTCAAAGATGAAATTATTAAGCATGAAAAATAAATGATAAGGACACAATGAAATAATCATGCAATTATTAAGTAAAAGAAGATCTTACTCATCATTAAGACATGTCGTGTTTTTTATCTATTTCATTATTATTTTTTAAAACATATTAATAAATAAAAAGAAAACATGAGAAGAAATAAATAAGGAGGGAAAGGGGATAACCCTATATGGGAAGTGGAAGTGAACCCTAGAAGGGAAGTAGGGGTAAGCCCAAAAATAGAAAATGATAGAAAATGTGATTGTTTTCGTACTGTGAAAAATTGAAGTGATAGGAAAATCAAAGAGCTGCGAAAAAATCACTAACAAAAACAAAGCATTCCACTAACTTTATAGAGATCCAGAAAACAAAAGTTGGCAATGAAGAGGAAAAAAATTATGTTTTCTACCGATTGAACAAAGTATTCTGCTAGTTTTCTTTTCGTATCTTGGGGATTCTACAAATTTGTTGTTGATGGTTTTTTTGGAAAACTCTAGATTTTCAAAAGTACAAGAAAAATGGATGAAAATTAGCCAGTAAAAATAAATCCTTGATCAAGACACAAAACATGTGATGACAAAAAGGAAACACAACATGGATGACTGACTTTTCTAGTGAAGTCGTCAAACTATTGCACCCGACTCGAAAAATCACATCGATCCTATGGATGTGCAAACAATGGAAAAGCAAAAAGATAACAATAAATAAAAATAATCTTGAATTCACCACCCAATGTTGCTCATAAAATAAGGAAACATGGAGGTCGACACATATATAAATGGGAAACTATGAAAATCTCAATTTTGACTCATCCCAACGGTGGATAAGAAATGTATACATTAATTAAGAGATCAAACTCAATGACCTATTACCTGTGGAGAAGGTGTTCACACCCCATCTCATAGAATAATGATATTTCAACCTTTTATTTGTCTCATATAAAAGCATCATTCATCAGATTGTTGTTAATTGAAATAGATAAAGAAAAAGGATAGAAAATGTAAATCTTTAATTTTGGTAGACCTTTTGGATTGAATATGGCTATGGCCCATCATTTCCCTAAGGTCCTTGCTTTTAGGTGTTTTGTGTTCAAAATCACCTGAAGACCTCCAATGGTAGATATCCATAATTAGTGATACAACCAATTGCATAGGTTGAGAGAGAGAGAGAGAGAGTCGTGAGAGAGATTTAATAGAGAAAGATCACAATATTTAAATTTATGTGCATATATGAATTGTTATGAATATAACAGATCAGAGAAAGCAACATTTATTGATATGAATATGACAAAGAAAGCAGTTGTAATCATCGAGAATCCTACCGGCGTTAGTTGAGAAGTAGGTGTCAAAGAAAGGATCTTATGATCACATGACGAAGATAAAAGGGAGAAGTAGTCATTTATTTGGCTTTAAGAGAGACAAAATAGTCCTAGAATATAGAGAGAGCATGGAGGTTTATTTAACGGTGGATTTTAGGATTTAGGGTTTCCAACTAGAAGATTCTGGAAGAATTGGTGGATGAAGATTTTGTAAGAATTGGTAGACTGAGGCCATCTTATACATGGAACGAGAAGATTGCTCCAATCCTCTTGATGGTACAATGTAGATAATGTTAATTTTTTTCAATTTTATGCATATTTCAGGAATGTTCTCAAGAAAATCTTTGATAAAGTGGATCTTAAATAAAAGCCAAATAAAATAATGAAGGGGATACAAAAGTAATTACTTTAGGATTATCCTTCATTATTATCTAAAAGATATTTATTTATTGAATGGAAAAAGGCAACTAGATAATTAATGGGGAAAACTGAGTATTTTATTTGGGATAGTGCAATTGGGGGATTTATGAGAAAATGTTTGGAAAAAGTGGAATTTATGGAAAAATTGCGCATAACTGTAGCTAATATGTTTTCTTTGAAGAAAGTCTTGGGTAAAATGGATGTAATAAATATGATAAAAAATATAGAAAAATATGAGAAAATCTGGAAAAGGGTAAAAATGTAAAAAAAGGGAAAATGTGAAAAAGGGTAAAGCTATGGAAAATGTAATTAACTCCAGCATTAACCATAGTATTAACTTATATCATGATTTTTCTACTAAGTGGGAAAAAATAGGGTGTCAACACTTTGCAACATGATGATACATTGTCAGTGGATCATGAATTGTTGGGAAGTCCTTAGGGAATGAGAATTCACAAAGCAACATTTGTAATTTAGATTTAAGGATGGTGTCTCTTTTCCATATTCTATTGTACTAAATCCACTCTTATCTCTTATCTAAGAGTTTGTACTTGAGCTACAAGAGCCAAGCTTACCTTATTATTGATCTCCTCCTCATCTATCATGTTCTGGTGTGCTCAAATGACACAGTGGATAGTCATGATGGTCTTTGAATCAAATTAAAAGAATGTGGAGCTAATGATTTATGAGCATCACATGCACCTCTTGTACATGAAAGGGGTTAGACAATATCATATTTGAGGATGAAAAAACTCAAGTAGTTTGAATGAATATTGACTTAAAAGGAAAAATCCTAATTTTCCAAATAAAGGGGTTCCTAGGTTGTTTTGTTTTCCCCAAAAATGGCTCCATAATTTGATGTGAGTTTTAATGCATGAAAAATCCATAAGATAGATTATCCTAGGTTTTTAAACCTTTTTCACAATGCAAGTCACTCAGAAGGATTAATTGTAGTATAACAAAGGTTTCAACCCAAGAGACAATGTAACACTTGGGCCCACTACCCATCACTCTAGTTGAGTTTCAGGAATGATGACAGGCCACACAAACCACTACTAGCTTTAACTGCCCACTTTTTCCTCACTCACGTAGAAGCCAGGATAAACTTCCTGACTAGTCACCCATCCTAGTACTACTCTGGGCTAAGCACACTTAACCATAAAGTTCTTTAGTGATGGACTCCCTAAAATTGAGGTACCTTAGTGATATGGGCTGTCCAATCATTCCATTTATGATCATTTCACCTGAGGTTGTAAATCCTGGGACATTGCAATCTCCCACACTTAGACTCTTAGCATCCTTGTCAAGGCTCAACTAGATAGCCTCATAATCTATCCATATTTTAGTGCAAACCCAAAATGGCCCATGAACACCCATCTCCCGACCATGACTACCAGTGTAAGAGTGGATCCATCAACTTGGATAGCCCTTACCAACATGCCTAGACTACATGAATCAAAGGTTGGCTTGCCATAGATCCAATTGGGCCCCACCAGCTGGAGGGGAATTGTCTCTGATACCATGTGTGACACCTGAGCCCACTGGCCAAGGCTCTAGTAGAGTTTCAGAAATGATAACTCACCCCATAAACCACCACTAGCCTTAATTGTGGACATTGTCCGCACTCATGTACAACCTAAGATAAACTTCCTGACTCGTCACCCATCATAGTACTACTCTGGGTTGAGCATGTTTAACCACAAAGTTCTTTAGTGATGAACTCCCTGAAAAGGAGGTGCACCTTGGTGATATGGGTAATCCAAGCATTCATTTTAAAATCATTTCATTCGAGGACTCAAATCCTAGGATGTTACAGACAACATATTTAATAAGTCACTTATGAACCAGTCATTGAGAATAATATTAAAAACCCAATGATTGGTGGAATTATAAGTTAATGGTTGAATTGTACATTGTAATGCAAAAGAAATGACTAATAAGGGGATGATAATAAATTAATAAAAGGATACTAGGACTTGTGTGTTTCACCACCATCACCTACATACTCATTCTAACTATTACAACTTAGTAATTACAACTAATTACAGTAGGACCGAATAATCTTGTCTCCTTATGGTAAACAAGTTGTAAAAGATTTGAATTCTCATGTGATCAATGTATCATTACCAACAGATCATAACCCAATCATTGTGTAAAATTCCCTCCATGATCACATATAGAGTCACTTGCCTATATTCAAGAATATAATCTTACATTTCTTGGTCTCTATGCTTATTATTTTATTAATCTTGGTAATAAAATGATTTGTTCAATAAGAAAATCATTAACAAATGATGAACAATCGACATTGAAAATACAAAGTTTGATACAAAAAAATATAAAACATCATGGAAAATTGGGAAACTCCCTATGCCCCCAACGATAGAGGCTACTTGCTCATTTCCATAGTAAGATCACAATCCAAGAGAGGACAAAAGTAAGCATGTCATTGAAGAAGAATAAGAAGTAAGCTTTCAAAGATCTCTAACTACAAATCTCCACTCCAACAACAATCTCCATGAAGAGGATCACATTCCTTCTTCCTTTCCTGGCTCTTTCACATCCAAAAAGTAGTTTTGAACTAAGTATGGATTCCCCTACTAATTAAGTTAATTTTGTTTTATTCAAATGACTCTTTGGCTACCAATTGGCCCACCACTATGTCATTTCCACCCAATCTATCATGTTGGTCGAGTGACTAGGAAAGAGGGTTGGTTAATGGATCCACATTCAATGGTCTTCGATTAAGATGACCAACAAGGTGTATCAACCGACTCTCTGTATGCTAAGTCTCCTAGTCAATTAAACATTGGGCTGATCCATGAGGTGGGTTGGCCCATCGACAAGGTACCCAAATTTCTAGCGGTTACTGATTTCAAGGGGCCCAATTCCAATCAGCCAACCAGTGAGGCAGATCATCCATTTAGGCTTGTATCATGGAAACTGTGCTACAAGTGGATCAGACAATTGATGGGGTGGATCATTCGATCATTTATGTCCCTAAATATTGATGATTTACCAATCTTCAAGAGAACTTTATAACAATTTTTGTGTTGGACTACCTAGATCTTGGTTTCAAGACATCTTAGACTGGTCAGGTTGATCAGACAAATGAGGAACTTGATCTCCCAATATGATTGACTGAGCACTCAATTGCTCTCTTTTGCCTTATAGTTTATTCTAAGCTTGAAGTATATGATTGGGTTAGGACCTCAAACATGATCTCATCTGAGTTATGATTTTTCTCTACATAGGAGCAAGAAATATTATCAAAATTCTAATGTTTTAAGAAAAAATTAAATCAAGCAGAAAAAAAGCAACATCTAATCAAATTGAGAAAACTAATCTAAAAGGTGCAATGAAATTTTGATGAATATGGACTCACCAGTTTCTCCATGAAAAAAATTGATCGCTCTGATCCAATTTAATTTTTTTTAATTATAATTGAGGAATGTATTGATGTTCATTTGTTTCTATATGAGTATAAGGTTTATTTTTTTCAAAGGAGGCTAGATCCATTTTGTTTAACATAAACATTAGTTTTAAAATGTTTGAGTGTTCCTAAATGTGAAAATGACTAATTGTTTTTATCGTATTCAACCTTGTCCATCAAAAGAGGACATTAAAAAACTAACAACATGTGTCTATTTGTATTTATATCCTCTCTCTTTCACATACTTGGCCCCCTTCCTCCTCCTTCTCATTATCTTATGTGGCTACTCCACAAACTGTAACCCCCTCATCAATCTGAATAGGTAGTTGGAGGTTAAGTTAAATTCTCCATTTGTGGTTCTAATAAGTAAACACAAATTCTTTGCTCTTGATAAGTACCCTCATCTTCCCACTCTCCCCTCTTCCTTTTGAAACCTCCCCTCTAAGACTCATTTCCATATGTGACATCCTCTATGGTGCCCGTATTAACAAAAATTTATTTATCATTGCCCAAAAGATCTCTATGCATGATACCAAGCACTATTAGTGCATGCAAACAACTATTACCTTTAACCTCATAATATTCAACTTGTCCTACAATTTTGATCCCTAGTATACAAATAAATATGTCTCTCACTTCCAAGATGCATAAAACTAAAATATCTTCTCCCCACACACTATCTTCACACAAACCCTAGCTCTGCCCATAATATCATGGATGATGTTGGCTGTGTGGAAACCATCTTACTATCCAAATATCATTCTACCAATAATTATACCACCACTTAATAATGATAAGAGCCATCATATTCCAAAAATAGTGGCCTATATTGTTATTGATGGAAATTATGGTGGATAGACCTAATTATGAAATTATCACTTACAATATCCTAAGTGACATGGATAGCCTTTAAATTTCACCTATTGTGATAGATGGTCTAAATTGATGGGCATTTTTTGGTAAAAAGGCGGTCATTTCATTAAGTTTTAGTGGATGAGTCATGAGGACTTAATGTTTCATGTTCATAGTTGTTGGTAAGTGTATGCCCACAGAGAAAATAATATGATGATTGACATGGAATATACCATAATGGTTTTGATTAATACTCATCAAGCAGGCTTCCAATTGATTCTATTTCATTTAGTTATGAGACAATGAGGAAACATTGTGAATGTATAAAGAATGAAAATACTCAATGACGTATGTCTTCAAGTATGTGACTTGGAGAATGAGATCATATGAATGCTAAGAGTATGTATATTATTGTTATGTACCTAATTGGTTGTTACTGTGAAAGGTAGACAAAAACAAGTAACACATAAGATTGGAGTGTGAGTTGGTTGATGATTGAGTCTGATTAGCCATGATATGGCAATCTAAAACCAAGTACACAGATACATGTTAGGGAAATGTGTATTGGACAAACCCACCTTGAGAGTGACACATGGAAACCATCATTGGTAGTCATAGTCATCTCTCATAGAGAAGGTAGTGATTGTTGTTCTTAGACCTGAAATCACAACGTTCATCACATGTCGTTGGGTACGCTTTAACATCATCAAACACAGTCCTAAAACATGGGTTGTTATAACGGTGATGATTGGGTCACTTTGATACATGGGGATTTACTGTGAGTGATAGAGATGGGATTTGTCCCTCCTACTACAGTTTGGTATCCTGGCCACTTGATAAGCCATACTCAGAAATGCATGCGCATGCACATGTTAATCAATATATGATATTGAGGTCACATTATCTCAGACAACGTGCTTTTAGTTCAAGAAACATGAGATGAACATTGTGAGGATGATGAGTCCATGCCTTGAGTTCACTCTAGATATTAGAGACAAAGGAATTATAAAATCACTACAACAACTTACATAGATTGTTGGTTGAAGTTGTTCTCCAACTTTTCATTCACTTGGGTAGCACTGATGTGTGACTAGGCACCACTCTTTTCTTGTGATGTAATAAGTTAGTTATGGACATTCACTGCTAATGTGATATGGGATACATAGGGTCACACACATAGGAACTCATCCAGAAGAGGAGTGTGATCTTGAATGGTGATTGGATTGATTACTAAAGTATTTAGGTACTCATTTCACGCAACAGATTGGCTAACTGCACTACCAAACGACCATCTCCAAGGGTGAGACGTCTGTTTGGGTAGCCAGATGAGTGCCTTAAGTGTTGATATGGTTGTTTGGTTTGTCAGGCCAGTCAGACTTCCAATTGGCAAAGTTTTTCTCAAACTAAGGTGTGAACTGAACGGTTCATTCTAATGAACCGATCGGCTTAGCTCGGCTCGACTCACCAGACGACCGTCTGGGTATGCGAGACAGGTGTCTTTCCTATGTGATATGGCTCAGTTGGGGCTCAATGGATCATCTGGAAGTTTCCCAAACTCATTTCGGTTGCACATTGCTTGTGGTGCAAGAAATTAATGTCTAACATTAATTGCAATCAATTTGAAAATTTCATATGCAATTGGAAAACTGCCAAGCGGCCATTTGGCAATATGAGCCAATTGTATCTTGTGACCAGACGACCATCTAGGTCACTAGATGACCATATTGCAGTTCGTAGTTTGCAAAAATTCAAGATCTTTTAGTCCATTCCACTCCCGCATAGATCAAGAACAGACAGGGAACCCTGGCCCTAACCCTTCCTATAAATAGAGGAGTATTGTGGGTTTGCAGAGTACAACAATAACATTGACAATTGAGAATCAGTTGCTATGAAAATTATTGTCCTCTCTAGTTGTGGTAACCAAGAGAGCCCAAGCAATTCCTACCCGACTAGGGAGGGATAGTTACGAGAGCGAACAACTGATGATCATTGTTGTGGGAGAGAAAGTTGGTGACTAATATGACAACAGCAGGGACACCTCATTCATGTCTATTCTAGTTGAATGACAGGAGTTATAGTTGGTCCATGTGGACTACTCTAGAGGCATGAGTCCTTTGGCTGCTACTAAGAGAGCAAAGTCAGCTTGTAGTCTACGGTGAGACCACATGAGTCACTACATAAGTTGTTATGTTTGTTGTTCATGGTGAAGATCAGGAGCTACACGGCTACCGTCCAAAAGAAACTAGTAGATAGTTGCATTGAATGCTTTGTTTTTGTTGGACTTACTCTGAGACCAAGTATAACTCATTAAACCATCCTTCCTATTTCATATTTGTTGACGCAATATTGTTGTAATGGGAATACATATAGATAAAAAAAAATATTTCCATTGCTATACTATATGCCCGTATTTCCCAACAATAGTGATGTTAAGTTTTATTTCATGCATCAAGGATACCTAAATATTATATTGTACTTCCCTTGTCAACCCATCTCTTGAGTGGTTTTTAGACATTGATGATGAAGACAACAAAAAGATATAATCCTACCTTAACCGTAAGGATAATTTTTTTTTTTATGGATCATAATCATGTTAAACATTCTCCTCATCACACCCCATGTCGTACTCTAAAACATTGGCATACAAGTCTGATGTATGTAGATACAACTCCCTAGCAGTTGTATCAACTAGTCATAGTTTATCTTAACACCACATATGCTTTAGAAAGCTCTACCATCATGGTTTCTACCACCAATTGCAAATGAGATGTGCTCATCCAACCATATAAAATGATTATGATCTCTTGTTCCTCAGATAATACTTCCTTTAAAGATACTACATCATTAGGCATTTTGAAGGTAGTAGCCGATAGCGACTATCAGCAGCCCGCCCGGGTGGAGAAGACTGGATCTAGGGGCGATCAAGTTCAATACTGACACAACGGTTGAAAATAAATAGGCGTGTTGCGCTATCATGGGCCATGATGACAAAGTTAGATGAATCGGAGGGACCATGGTGCGTCTGCACACATCAGATGTGGTGGAGGCAATATTAGAAGGTATCCTGCTGGCCGTCGAACTAGCAACAGATAATGACCTACTAAATGTGATCATCGAGTTCGATTCTGTAACATCCCTGACCTGGGTTATGCTTTAACCCTAAGCATTTTTATTAAGAAAGATAATTATATGCTTAATCTTATTTTGTGGAAAGTAATTAAGGCTCAAGAGGAACTTATATTTCAAATTTAGTCCTTTTTGAATAATGTTGAAACATTGTTTTGCTTATTTTGGACTAAAATGCAAATTACCCAAGTTGAGGGGTTAAATTGCAAATGTTACATGATAATCTGTTCCTCATGTGTTGAAGCATCATGATAATGAATATGATGCAGAGGTATGGCTTGTGGTAGCATGAGTACCAAGAAAGAGCTGATAAAGCAAAGTTTGTGCATTAAAACCTAGTTTTCGTGTAATGTGCAATTTACCCAAAACCCAGAGTTCAATATGCAAATTACCTATTCAATATGGTCCCTAATGTATCTTTCCATCATTTTGAGGCAATAAAATGAGATGGGCGCCTCATTAGAATCATTATGGAGGAGAGAGAATCTTGATATTAAAATAATCAAGAATTAAGCATAATTGGAACTTTACTTCCATTTAATGCAAAACTAAATAAAATAATTGAAGGGCCTTCAACCAAAAACGAGATGGTTGAATTTTCTCAAGTGTGAACACCTTTTTTCCTTTTCTAGGCCACGAAAATATCCAAGGGAATTGGATAACTCACTCACCTTATTATAAGGAAAAGAAATATCCACTCACTTATGGATATTAGTATAATATGATTTGAGGTGCTTGATTTTCTTTTCTTTAAATCATGAATAATTGAGAGGAATAAGAGGCAAACAATATAGCCTCATATCCAAGGAGTTTAGGGGTAATAGGTGGCACTATTTTTGGGATTAAATGAATTTTTATAAGGCATTTTCTCTCTCCTTGAATTTCTTATAAAGAGACCCTTTACAAGACAAAACAAAGGCTTTTCCATTTCCACTTCTTTCCCTTGCTTGTAAAATGACCAAAGGATATTTGGAGGATCAGTAGGACGACCCCAAACCTTTTGGTAAGCTTCTTGACCTCCTTTCACCTTGAATCCATGGTGAAAATAAAAAATCAATACATGAATTCTTCTTATCTCGATCCCCTCTTCAGTTCTAACCATTCCTTTTCACTCAAAGCTTGAAGACGAGCCTTGGAATAGTGAAAGAAGTTGCATCCACCATTTTTGACGTGATCGTGAAGCTTTGTAGCTCAATTGGAGGGGGGTTTTATAACTTGAACCCTTAATATTGTTATTGCATTCAATTCCTTATCAATTGTTGATACTTTCTTCATTCTCAGAATTGTTTTTGGTTGATTGATGCAATAATCATGGAAATCACAGAAAACTTCATGGGTTTGGAGCTTGATGATGATGAAATCATTATAAGAACACACCTCCCCAAATATCTCTTGAAAATGGTTTCAACAAAATGGTCCAAACGGTTTCATCAAACTATTTGGAGACCAAACAGTTTCCAAACCATTTGGAGGTTTGGACTCCAAACCATTTAGATGAGTTGACCATTTGGATGGGTTGACCATTTGAGGTCTGAACCCTAGTATTTGTTGGATGATGATCCAATGGCTCCAATTTATTAATTCAACTTATGGACAAAATTTCAAAGAGAAACCCTAATCGGCTAAGTGTTGATTTTGTAATTGATTAAGTTGATGTTTTGGGTTGATTGACCCAAACGGTTTCAAAACCATTTGGGAATCACCCAAACGGTCTCAAGACTGTTTGGAGGTCAACCAAGACAGTTTGGAGGTCTAGGGTTGAGTATGGTTAAGTATTTTAAGATCCAAAAAATTCAAATTGCATTACAATCAATAGCTCTAGTGATGATTGATTCAAAGATGCAAACCCTAAGTGAATGTCATAGATTTCAATGGTGGTTCGAGAAAAACGGTCTCAAGACCATTTGGAGATCATCCAAATGACCTCAAGACCGTTTGGGGGTCATTCAATACCATTTGGGGTCAGGTCATATCATGTAATGTTGATGGTTCACTGATTTCAATTGAATTGGTTCCACAATGTTAACCATTGATGGATCCTTGATTCCAAAACCCTAAGTGATGGTTTATTGATTATCAACCCTAGTTAAATTGGGTTGAAAACCCTAATTGAAGGTCCAATTGAAGGGTGATTCAGTGGTTCAATTGAAGAATAAATTGGTGGCCCAATTGATAGTTGGTCCATGGATTGGAACCTTGAATTGTTTAAGTGTTGAAGACCCTTTTTGGTCCATTCGGTTTTGAGAGGGTTTGGACCAAATGGTATTAAAACCGTTTGAGTCCAAACGGTCTCAAGACCATTTGGGAGCAAACGGTCTCAAACTATTTGGAGACCCAAGTCCATTCGGTTTCAAGATGTGTTGTCTAAATGGTTTCAAGAACTAACTTTGTGAAACGGTTTCAAACCGTTTGAACTTAATTGGTTAAGACCGTTTGAGGCCTAAGTGACCAAGATCATTTGAGGTCTAAGTGACTAAGATCTTTTGAGGTTCAAATTGGTTAAACCATTTGGACACCTAATATGATCAAAGGTCAATTAGCTACTTGATTATTAATGATGTAGATCAATGGTGATTATGAAGGTTAATCCTAACTATGTGTACATAATTGAAGGGCTGACCTAGATCAATATTGGAGTAGTTAACATCCCAGAGAGGATGAGATAGAGAGAAATAATGAGAGAGATGATTGCTTACATAATAAGCCCTAATTATCTCATTATGAATACACATGTAATCAGGGTTTGATCCATAACAATGAGATCGTGAAATCCTCATTGAAAAGATTGATGTACCTTGATCCTAATTTAGGGCAAGGCTATGTGAACCCCTAATTTAGGGTAAAACTGAGTGAAACCATAATCTAAGGTGATGATGTAACTCCAACTTAGTGTAACAATGTAAGAAACCCTAATTTGATGGGAATTGTACATCCTAACCCTAATTTGGGTAATGAGGTATGAGAAACCCTACTTGGATGTGAATTGTAAACCTTAATCCCTAAAATGGGGTACAGGTGCATGAAACTCTAATATAGGGTAGTGCTACTAATGATATGTTATCAAGTTTAACATAATGATGATTAAAGAAACCCTAATTGCAAATGATTAAAGTAATTAGTAGGGTTTAATAGATGATTAAAGTGGATATTGGCCTGTTAATGCTAAAAAGGAACATTAGAAAGAAAAAGGATGAACTTTGCATATAATTAGTTAATTTAGAGTTTCTTGTGCATAATTATGTTTTAATGGGCCTTGAAACCCTAATGTTGACTAATTCGACTATTCATGGCTGTAATTGATTAATTTCATGATTAAAGATGGGATATTCTGAATCTAAGACTATTTCGAGCATTAAAGTTCCTAGTTTGTGGATAAATACCCTAAATAAAGTAATTAGGGTTTTCTCATGAAAAATGTAGAATTGGTGATTAATAACGTTCATATGAGTAATAGAGTATAATGAATTATACATTGATGATAAATAAGCATAATGATCTTGTCATGGATTAAATGGATAAAAGTGATAGTTTTAATGTAAGATAAGTTTAATGGGTTTAATTGATGGACAATGATGCCTTTAATTCGAAAATAAGGTTAAATGTTGTAAAGGGATAACCTTAATATCTTTTGTGAATAATTAGGGTTTAAAATAGTAAAAGATGAAAGGAAACCCTAATTGCAATAGAAACCCTAAAAATGAAATAGTAACCCTAGGGCTCCAATAGGTCTATTAGACTTGGATGCCATGATCCATGATAGAAGATATTGGATGTTTGTTTCAGGATCTTATTGAATGCTTGCTTGCCTTGTTGATTGGACTATTCTGTTTCAAGTCTGCTTAACAGGTATGTGGTTACGCTTATGAATAACCGCATTAGTTTTCCGCATGTTTGTCGGATGGTTAATCGCATTGATTGCAATTAAATTTGTTGGATGATTCATATTTGCAAATTATAAAGTCACTATGATTATCACATTAATAATAGAAGTATGGATTCTCGCACCTACATGCCACCCTGATGGATGATGCCAAAGGTCAGGCCCAGATGGGTAGACCAATGGACACCTTGAGTGGTGACCCCAGGCACCAAGAAGGTGGCCTATGATATTGCATGACTAGTGGGCACCATGAGTGGTGACCCCCAGGCACCAAGAAGGTGGCCTTAAGTCATTGGCAAAGGGCACCCTAAGGTGGACATGCCAGGGTTAGGGCAAAAGCGGTGGAGAATGTCATATGGAAATGTGTAAATTGGCTTGTTAAAATAATTTGATTGTGATTATTAAGTTGTTAGTCATATGTGCAAACTTTTGGTTGTCCCCACATACCAGTATATTTCGATATACTGACCGACGTTTTGTTTGTCGGTGTTTTAGGTACAAATGAAAAGAATAACAGTAAAGTGGCATATGTGGAATTAAATGAGAAGTAACATACACAGGAGGATTAGTTAGAGTAACATCTTCATGGATAGAAGTTTAGAAATCCCAGTTTTTCCAAGGTAAGAAAAGTTTTTATTTTATACCAGTTTTCAGTTTAGATGGTAAAGTTTATTAATTATTACTGATTATTTGTCGAACCTTTGATCCGTTGGATAAATTGGATATTATGATAAATCCCTTTGTTTCGATGATGACAAACATTTCATTCTTATTAATCTAACGAGCTACTTAAGTGTGCAGGAACAAGGTGATGACAAAGTTCTAGGGAATCCTTACGCTTGAATGTTTATAAATATCATGCAATGTAATCATATGTAAACTTGTACAAATATATAATGTACAAGTACTTAGACTTCATGTAAATCAAGCGTTAGATCTCCCTAACTAAACACTACACTTAGTTAGGACATCTCCTTCTAATAGGATCACATAATGCACACTCATGCACTCACTTAGTATCTTAATTGAAAGATTGAAAACAGAGTCAATCTCTGTCGACCACACTCCTCGACCGAGACACTCTCGGTCGACAAACTTCTCGACCGAGATTGACCAAAAGTAGCCGTTAGACACAGCAGTTGACAGTTGCAAATAAACGTTAATCCAGAAAGCCTGTCGGTCGAAAAATCCTCGACCGACCGGGCATCTCGGTCGACAAGTCCTCGACCGAGATGGTCTCTGACAACAACTGCAGAATTAATTAACTAGCCGTTGCTAATGCGCCTAACTTATTCCTAACGGCTAGTTAAGCACTAGGAACCCCCTAGAAGTTGTCTAGAACGTCCTTAAGCATACTTAGGCCATTCCTATAAATAGGACAAGCCATAGGACACTAGAACACACTCATATACTCAATTGTGCAATCTTTGAGCATACACTACATTGGCAATCTGTTTGGAGCAATAGTGCAATTCCCACACTTGTTATACATTCATATTGCTACCGTTTCGTGTCCTATAGACTAGGATCTCCTACACATAATAATCACATTGCTATATATCTTGGTTGGGAGATCCAAACGCTTGATATAGGAAAATCAAGCCTTGTGCTTACAACGATATTGTAATTTCTGTATTTCTTTCTTGTTCCTATTTATTCCTTGTACTCTCCTTGCTACTCCTAGGGTTGGAGGCTGCGGATTGGAGAGGGTGGACTTCTCAGGTGGAGAAGGGGACTTCAAGCTACTTCAAGAAGGCTATCGCACGGGAAGCTACTTCAGAAGGCTGGTGCAACGGGTGTTGGTGCATCTACTTCAAGGGAAGGCTGCTTCGAGTTGGGCGATTACTTCTAGGTGAAGGCTGCTTGAAGGGTTTAGGGAAAAGAAATGTATTTTATGTAAAGTCCTTGCGAGGTAATAAAATAATTTCTTTTCAAATCCCGGTTGGGTAAGCAACCGGGTAGTGGACTGACTACCTTAGTATTTGCTAAGGCTAGGAACCACTCTACACCCTTGTGTCTCTTTGTCCAATCTTTCTTTGTGGTTGCTTGAGTTTAAATTATTTTAAAATCTCTATAAAACTCTATTCACCCCCCCTCTAGAGGTTTTCATGATCCTGTTAATCGAATAACGGCTCTGACCTTCGGGTCTCCCTTAATTGGGGGTTGCCGGGAGGCGGGGTCGTTACAATTGGTATCAGAGCATAGGTTCCTCATTTAATCTTTAATAATTATTAAATTTTACAAATTCCGTAGAACCCAAGGGATTTATTAGAGGATTACCCAAAAGACAGAGGTGTCTAGAAAAGGATCACGACCGGGGGCTGGCAAGATTTTCCTCCGCACCGCTAGTCGGAATACGAGGACTCCCGGATCCGTGTGACTGCCTGGCCAAAGTCTTAGGGTATGAATCGAAATAAGATACCTTTTAGGACTCTCTCATCTCGTTCATCCTTTCTCAACTCAAATTCTGTTAAGGACCTTAAGGATTAGGGTTTCCTCTCTTTTCCTCACCCTCTTGAGGTATGGGTAAGATTGATAAGGATTAAGGAATCCTCCATCAAATTAATAAAAAGCATGTAAATAAGATGTCATGGACATAAGTTAATAGTGTAAGCGTAAAGGAATAGATACGTGCTTAGGTCGTATGACACGAGTTGTCATTGCCCTCAGGAGAGACCTGAGAATAGACCTCCTTGGTAGGAGGATGTGTAGAGAGAGTTAGTCTGGGAGGTGGAGACCTCCATTACAGGTAGAAACCTAGCACATCCTTTGAGGATGATGGTAACCCTAACCCTAAGTGAAGGTTAGAGATAGAGATGACATGATGAGTTAGACTGAGTGTGTGGTTGGACATGCCTTGGGATCGTCATATGGGCCATGAGAGGTTGGATAACCTAGTACCTTTGGCGACCCAACCCTGGAGAGGGTCGTGCATGTTTGGGCGAAGGGTAACTCCTTCATGGATGAGGTTAGAGAAGAGCCTATAGGGCTGTTACCAGTAGGATATAACTTGTACCCAGAGTGCGTCAGTAATGGTGACATTAAACGAAACCCTAGTCAAGGGATCATGATGAATGGCTTATGAGATAAGCATAAGGGGTTATGGATAACCTTGAGTAAACATAAGTTTGAGTATAGGCTTCATTCAAGTAAGGGCATGCTTAGGAGTTTGATCCTTCATAAAGACAGGACCTCTTATAGAGAGGTTGGTTGTAGGATTAGCTCTAGAGAGAGGGAGCAGACCTCGGCCAAGAAAGTTGGAAGCCTAAAACCCCAAAACTTGAGAAACGGTGGGAGTCGATAAGGATGCGACCTAAGTGGACGATAATGGTTGCCTCATGCATGATCCCTAGAGGTTGATGATGTCTTGGGAGTAACCAAATCCTAGAGGGAGGATGATGCTTCTGGTACCTATGGTACAAGTGATTACCTACTAGATGAGATAGAGAGTGCTTTAGACCCTAAGGATGGTTAAGTAACCAGTTGTGAGGCTTTTTACCTAGATGGTTGTCCTTGAGGGGGACTCGACCTTGTGGTGTTGCTCTTATGAAAGGATCATGGAAGTACATGACATACCCGGTATATGCTTGATTCATAGTTAAGAGTTTGAGCATGCAGTGGGATACCCAAAGGATAATCTAGGGATCCTAGGCCTAAGAGGGGAAGCAGTGTATCCAATGCTCATGGTGAGATTTGAGTCTTTATAGTTTCGAGCATGGTACTTTTAATGTGTAGAGGTAAAGGAAACCCCTTAAGGTAAGGGTATGTTTGATGACCCCCTCACGAATAAGTTGATTTGATGTTGAGTATGAGTACAGGTGTGACCTAGCTTGGCTTTGTAGGTATCTGGTTGTGACTTAGTAGCTTGCCAGGGCTAAGCAAGCTCATGTAGATGCAGACCCTAAACATAAGGATGCTTGTGACCTTTGTTATCCAGGTGTAGTTTTCTCCCATCCCGGGAGAAGGACCCGTTGGTAGGGTGTATACCAGTTTTGTTGGTTTTGAGGTGACCTAAAGAGGTCTCATGGGATCTTGAGAAGCTAAGTGAAAAGTACATGGTACAAGAACGAGCCAGTATACCCATAGATAACCATCTCTAGGTGCATATGGATGTGTTACCATGAAGGTAACCAGTATGGGGCCTGACCAAGGTAGGCAGGTCGCCATGATCCCTGAGAAAGGATGAAAGTCAGTCATGAATGCAGAGAGAGATGATGAAGGATTGGGTACGGTTCTAAGATGAACATGTACTATGTTAGAATCCTAAGTCTATCCAAGGGTCAGGTAGGGATAAGACTGATGGAAGAAGGAGTTGCCTAATTCCCTAGTTGCACATGACCATAGGGTCGGGAGGTAACAACTATCATTGTCTGAGGGCCATGGGTTAGGAGATTGATCACCTTCATGAACTCATGGGACCCAAAAGGCAGATGAGTAGGGCACTCTCTGGATGCATAAGGGAAGAGGGATGACACCAAAAGTACTGGCACCCTATAGACCTAGAGGAGATGACCTAGGATTATGTTTGACCAAGTAAGTCTGAGACCAGTTTCCCTAGAAGTAGTGTGGATATCATGATGTTTTTGATATAGAGACATAAGCTACATGTTTCAACTTGGATTTGAAAGTGTACGGGCAAGGTGGGCTGTACCATCTCTACTTTTGGAATAGGAAGAACTCTGTATTTGGACTGCAGCCAAATGCTTATTTCTTCTTGTTATGGGAGTGAGAGATAAGATAGTACGCATGCCTTACACCAAGGATAAAGATGATATAAGTTGGAACGTTGCTACAAGGGATAATGATAGAAATGATAACATACCTTTGTGGAGTGGATGATACATTGATGGTTTACAACCACTAAGAGTATTAAGGAAATCATCTTGTGAGGATGTTTTGTCATGAGCTAAGCAAAATTTGTAAAGTTGAGTTGAATCACCATGAGGATGAGCTCAGAGTTCTGGATGAAGACAAACGTAGAGGTTGAGACGAGATGATAAGTATAATACATAGAGGTGTATGTTACCTAACACTTAAGGATGAGTGGTGGTAATGAATTCTCTAGTTGAGATATAGCTGCCTAGTTAGCTGGAAGCTAGAAGAAGTGGAGGTTGTTTGGCTAACCCTAAGTTTGGAAAGAAGATGTGTTTTGATATGATTGAGCAAGTTAATGGTCGTTTGGTTAGCCAGATTAGTCCTTGATATAGTAAAAGGATGGTAATAAGACCTCAGATACACTTCTTTGGATAGGGAGATGATAAAACCCTGATAAAAATAGTTTAGGGTTTCTGAGGTATCGATCTCGAGGAATCATGACTTACAGAAGATCATGGTTTTAAGATCATGATACACCTTGATACTATAAAGATAGTAAGTGAAGGTAGCATTCTGGATGCTTAAAACAAAGTTGCATGTAGCATGTGGCCATGCAAGCTAAGAGGTGAAGGACGAACACCATTAACCCAGTGCATGGATATAAAGTATAAAGAGTTCCCGGGAAGGAATGAGAGTTCATCATTATGGATGTTGTGAGTCTCTCCTAGACCAAGAAGGTCAAGACACAATATGGGTTATGGTAGATCGCCTTACCTAGATGACATGAGAAAGGAAGAGTTCTGTCAAGGGACAGATCTGGTTGAACTACATATGAAAAGAGATGGTTCGACTACACCATGATGTGAATTCAAAAGTTCTTGATGTGACCTAAAGGTTCACTTCCATGAGGTGGAAGTATATACATGAAGAGCTCAGTGTTAGTACAGTTTATCACCCCCATACTAATGGACAGTATGATCCGGACTAGTGGGTCTGATGAGAGCATGTGTGCTCATTTAGGGTGATACATAGAGACAATTCCTAAGATGTGATGTTAACCACCATGGCCTTTATCGGGATGCAAGATGTTCCATAGGGAGGTTGTGTCGGTCACCACTTCATTATGATGATGTTGGTGAAGGAGGCCTCGCGAAGGTCAGAAAGGAACCACAGGTGTGTGCAGATGAAGTCGCTTTGATCGTGCAATAGCTGGGAGAGAGCCCATGGGTGACATGAGTCACGAGCTGATGCAAAGCAGACTGACATGCAGTTCACTGTGGAGGAATAATGTGAAAATCTGACCCCTCTAAGCTACAGCTAAGAGAGCTGAATCCCCGATATAGGGATCCATTTGAGATGGATTGGTGGAGATGGTTGTGTTTAGTCTTACCCCTCAGGATAACATGATGTGTGATGTGTTCCATGAGTCTGATCTAGAGCACTATGTGAGGTACCCAAGCCATGTGTTGAGCCCTGAACCTATTCAGCTTTTGAGAGGCTGAAATGTCCTGAGTCACCTATGAGGGTACGATATACCAAGGTAAGAAAGAACTCAGATGGAGGAATATGAGATGATGAAGGTTCTTGGAAAACACCATGGAAAGGGTGAAGCCACATGGGAGCCCTGATGGACATGAGAAGACTTATCCTGTTTGTTTGCTTTCTTGATGGAATTTTGAGGGCAAAATTCTCATAAGAGGGGAAGGATGTTACAACCCCAAATTTTGGGTTCATTTGCTGAGAAATATAATTTCTCATATTAAAGATTCTTGAATGAATGAATGAAATAATCTATTTTGAATAAATGGATTTCATGGCCTTGTTGTTTGATTTGTGGGCTTTATTGGCCATTGAGCCCAATAACAAGAATATTCAATTAATAAATGAATAACTGAAAAATTGAGATAAGAAAGGTGTGGAAACCTCTAGAAGGCAAATCCAAAGAGGATTTCGTGCCTCTTAGATTCCTTGGGTTCCAAGGAGTCCAAAGTTGCAAAGAAAAGGCAATAAGAAAGGAAAATAGCAAATAAGTATTTCCTTGTTAATAAATAAATTGAAAACATTGATGAAATGTGGAAAATATGTGAAAAGAGGTATAATTGGGTAATCCTTAGTGGAATTTCGTATCCTAAGGATTCCTAATGATAAAAGGAATACTAATGAGGAAAATAAAAGAGAAATAAAGAGAAATCCTCAAAAAGAACTATTTTAATAAGAAATAAACAAGATAATGAGAGATAAAGAAGGATAATGCATTTAGATACATCTAGAAGGATAATGAGTATCCTTAATGAGAAATTTCGAAATAATAGAGTTTTGGGATCCAAGGAGTCTCAATGAAGAGGAAAGAAAGAGAAAATACCAAGATTACATATAATAGCATAATGAGGTCTATTATTGATGAATTTTGTAATATGGAAAAAGGGGTTTTTTTTTCTATTAAAGGAAATACATGATTTCGTGATAAATGATTAAGAATCAAGTGATAAGAAGATCAAGGAGAGGATTTTCGAAATCCTATTAGCACAAGAAAAGGGAATATCCAAGAAATTAGGAAAGAGAAAGGAACTTGCTTTTTATGAAGGAATCACTCTCCTTTTGGTAGGGGGATGGGTTACTTCGTGGGCAAGCACCCCAGGGCAGTGCAACCCTCCCCTATATAGGGGAATAGCCCAGGATCGACCCCAAGGGGATATCCTGCATGTTTCTCTCTCTTCCCCATCTTCTTCTTGATCTCCTTTGAGAAAACCCTAACCAAGAAGGTAGGGAGAACCCTGGTGTAAACGGAGGATCAAGAAGGGTCCTGGATGGTGGCTGGATACTCCCACGAGTAATCTAAGGAAGATCTATCCTTGTCTTCCTACTCTAAACCCGCACAATACCCGCAAAAGAGGCTGCAACCTTGCTACAGATCGCAGCCTTGGCCCTCCTAAGATCGGACGCCTTGGCCATGGGTCCAGGTATGGCTAGACGCGTAGGGATGCAACGGAGGTATAGAAAGGGTTCTGAGGAGGTTCGTGCCTTAGAAAGGCAGAACACAACCTCACGATCTGCTGCAGCGTGGCTGCATCACGGCAGAGTTCGGCGGCCGATCTGGGCTGGCATGCTGCTGCTATGGCCACCTATTTAAGGTGCCTTGGGTGCGCTAGGGTACTGCGGGGCCAGCCGCACTATCCATGGAAGCTTTCGAGGTGAACGGAGGCCAAGGGAGCCGCGCCAAAGCAGCTAGGGCGGCTGCGCTAGGGTTGCCCGGGGTTGAAGAAGAAGGAAAGTGGAGTTGGACGAATCTGCCCTTCACGCGCTGAATAAAAAGCAACTTAAGAAAGGGGCAAACGCGTCTTTTCGTCATGTTTTCAAAGAGCCCAAGCAACGTTGCATGGAGCCGAGCGACGTGGCGCTCTGTGATTGGTCCAAAGAAGGTAATTTTGCTAAATTCATATCTAAAGATTGGTAGCTCCGATGGAGAAGTGCAAAATATGAAAGTTGATCAGGAGAATGCGTAGAATGCAATAAAAATAATATTAAAGCTCGATTATTTTTGCATTTTGAAAAGTAAGGTAATTTATCAAGTTTAACATAATGATGATTAAAGAAACCCTAATTGCAAATGATTAAAGTAATTAGTAGGGTTTAATAGATGATTAAAGTGGATATTGGCCTGTTAATGCTAAAAAGGAACATTAGAAAGAAAAAGGATGAAATTTGCATATAATTAGTTAATTTAGAGTTTCTTGTGCATAATTATGTTTTAATGGGCCTTGAAACCCTAATGTTGACTAATTCGACTATTCATGGCTGTAATTGATTAATTTCATGATTAAAGATGGGATATTCTGAATCTAAGACTATTTCGAGCATTAAAGTTCCTAGTTTGTGGATAAATACCCTAAATAAAGTAATTAGGGTTTTCTCATGAAAAATGTAGAATTGGTGATTAATAACGTTCATATGAGTAATAGAGTATAATGAATTATACATTGATGATAAATAAGCATAATGATCTTGTCATGGATTAAATGGATAAAAGTGATAGTTTTAATGTAAGATAAGTTTAATGGGTTTAATTGATGGACAATGATGCCTTTAATTCGAAAATAAGGTTAAATGTTGTAAAGGGATAACCTTAATATCTTTTGTGAATAATTAGGGTTTAAAATAGTAAAAGATGAAAGGAAACCCTAATTGCAATAGAAACCCTAAAAATGAAATAGTAACCCTAGGGCTCCAATAGGTCTATTAGACTTGGATGCCATGATCCATGATAGAAGATATTGGATGTTTGTTTCAGGATCTTATTGAATGCTTGCTTGCCTTGTTGATTGGACTATTCTGTTTCAAGTCTGCTTAACAGGTATGTGGTTACGCTTATGAATAACCGCATTAGTTTTCCGCATGTTTGTCGGATGGTTAATCGCATTGATTGCAATTAAATTTGTTGGATGATTCATATTTGCAAATTATAAAGTCACTATGATTATCACATTAATAATAGAAGTATGGATTCTCGCACCTACATGCCACCCTGATGGATGATGCCAAAGGTCAGGCCCAGATGGGTAGACCAATGGACACCTTGAGTGGTGACCCCAGGCACCAAGAAGGTGGCCTATGATATTGCATGACTAGTGGGCACCATGAGTGGTGACCCCCAGGCACCAAGAAGGTGGCCTTAAGTCATTGGCAAAGGGCACCCTAAGGTGGATATGCCAGGGTTAGGGCAAAAGCGGTGGAGAATGTCATATGGAAATGTGTAAATTGGCTTGTTAAAATAATTTGATTGTGATTATTAAGTTGTTAGTCATATGTGCAAACTTTTGGTTGTCCCCACATACCAGTATATTTCGATATACTGACCGACGTTTTGTTTGTCGGTGTTTTAGGTACAAATGAAAAGAATAACAGTAAAGTGGCATATGTGGAATTAAATGAGAAGTAACATACACAGGAGGATTAGTTAGAGTAACATCTTCATGGATAGAAGTTTAGAAATCCCAGTTTTTCCAAGGTAAGAAAAGTTTTTATTTTATACCAGTTTTCAGTTTAGATGGTAAAGTTTATTAATTATTACTGATTATTTGTCGAACCTTTGATCCTGTTAATCGAATAACGGCTCTGACCTTCGGGTCTCCCTTAATTGGGGGTTGCCGGGAGGCGGGGTCGTTACATATGTGAAGCCCTATCAGTGGGTGATGTGTTGTGAAATCTTAATTTCACATAATACTAGGTGAAACCCTGATATAAAAGGATGATTATGTCAAACTCTATTGAAGAATAATACTATGTGAAGTCCATATAATGTAGGAAAATGCTATGTGAACCTCAAATTATAAATATGGAAAATCCTATTCCGAATAGTGGAATAGTGATTAATGTATTGACAAATGTAATACCTAGAGGAGTTCACAATGGATATCCTTACATTAGTAGTTCCTGACTCAAGGGTGAGTCCATATCATTGGAGATGGTTGTATAATCTAAATAGGTGAATTATGACCAATACATTTCATGATGAATGTGATGATCTAGTGCATAAAGTATTAGGATGGGGAATACCCTAATACAAGCTAAGTGGATGAACTCAAGAAAGATAAAGGTGTTGAGGGAAGTAATACATTAAGATATGATAGATATCACATCCAACACCCCAATACCGATATACCTTGATATATTATAGGTCCAATATAATGGGATGAGTGAAACATGAGATGTGTCATGTCAATGGTTACATTGAGATGTAATGCACCTTGTTGAATGTAAGTTAACATGCCTTATGAAAAGATTAATTCAAACCAATAAACTATGATTCAATCATATTCTGGTAAAGATGAGAGAGAAACTCACACTTTGTGATTGATACTTCATTTAATGAAGAATGATGAGAATAAATAAATACGATTGAATACTTATGATATCCATATTGATTCCTAGTTGTGTGAAGTAATGGAATAGGACTTGATCATTAATAATATGATCTTGAGAACCTATATGGTTATTTATACAAAACCCTAATTCGGGGTGATGTTATGTAATGTTACAGTAAACCCTAAATTGGGTAAAAGGACATGATGAACCCTAATCTGATGTGAATAATGCATCCTAACCCTAAATTGGGTAATAGGAGATAATAAACCCTAATACAGGGTAATGCTATGTGAAACCCTAATACAGGGTGATGCTATGTGAAGTCTTAACACAGAGTAATTCTATGTGAAGCTCAAATACAAATTGATGAGTTATGAATCTAGTCAGAAAACCCTTGTATTGCATGGTACTGATATATGATTGATATCATGAGTACTAATCATGCATGTATGTTGAGATGATGAGTATAGCCAGGTATGGGCTATGATACTCTGTATATTGTGAATGTTTTATAGGATTTATAAGCCTTTATATGCTTGATGCTTAGTGAGAAGTAATCTAAAAATTAATGAACCCTATGTGTGCCATGTGATGTTTTAATCATTGAGCTTTGTGTACTATGTGCAATACTTTGTGTAGCAAGATTTATAATGTCCTTAGTCAGATGACCTGAAGGTATTAAGTTACCTAATAAGTGGTAATACGTATCCTATAATGAGTTATGGGTTTAAATACCCAGATTCTATAATCATGATGATGAACTTGTTAAGGAATGGAAATGTACTTGATGAGATGAGGGATTAAGATCCAAATACTTTGTGAAAAGAGTATGGCTACAGGCCATGACTCCACAATGACAATACCAAGCATTAGATATATGATCTAAGTCTGAAGAAAGCTTATGTTGTGGTAATGACTCTATAGTGAATAAATGTTGTACATGTTATTCATATTCCTTAATGATGAAGTGACTTGTTGCTCTATCAAGGTATAGCTGCAATGCTGTAGATAAGAATATTGTTCCAATCTGTTAGATAATGAATTTACTACTATCAAACAATTATGATTCATCTGTTTAGTTTTATCTTATTTAACTGCAATAATAATATTTCTGGCAGAGAGTTATATCTCTCGCTGCGGCAATTTACAATTGTCTCACCTGCGTGGGAACCACATTTTTAGGTTGACGCAGACGAGGAGGTAGGAATCCTTCAGTAGGAGAAGGACAACAATAAAAGTAGCAACAGGGACAACAGTGAAGTCTAAGGTGGAGACACTAAATGTTTTTCCTTGTATAGATGTAGATAGAGTCCTATGTGTCGTCTCTGTACATTCAGGTCCTCGGAGTAGTAGTGTAACATACTGGATTTTGAACATCAGACTTATTTGTGAGATATAATTATCCTCACTTGAACATTCCAATTTTAATTCTCTCATTTACACTTGAAACCTCATTTTGAATATCCTTAATGTTCTATACAAAAATGAGTCCTATTTATTCTGGTTTGATTCAAGTTGATTAGGAACCATAGCTGTGTAGTTAGCCTCACTTAAAAAAAACATTGGCACTGGAATCATTTTCGAATACAATTTGAATTATTGGAACTTTAATATAGAAGAACTAATGTAGATGTGATATGTATTTTTGATTTTTTTAGTCGTATTAGATTCCATAATAATATACTTGGTTTCTAAAAGCATGGAAAATAGGTAGGTATGTTAAGGTGGAAACGGTAGGATGGTTACTAATCAAAATTTTAAAATTTAAGAAACTTTGATTGAAATATCAAGTATGCACACAAATCATACGGATCCGATCAATGGTCTCATTCAATTCTTGGTTTTGAATTCAATAAGACATTATGATAATGGCAATTAATGCTTCGTGTATATTGGCTAGTCTCATTAGTATGAAGAGTATCTTGTGCAATCAATCTTCCTACAGCGTCTTCACAGCCTAATATACATGGCTGCCGATAATTAAAATAATTAGATATGTGGCTATTCATCTTCCTCTCTGCCAGGGATGACTGCACAGTCTAATACGTTCTGCTTTTTGCTAACAGACTGGAACGGTCATTCTCCTTTTCTTATTAATCTCCACCGCCATCAACCGAGTCCAATGGACTTGACTTCCATCCAGAACTAACAACTCAAGATAACGAAGACCCTTCCAACTCCTCCGTCCTCCGGCACCAGGCATCTATGCACTTTGAATGTCATGTCATCTATGCGTTCGGATCAAAATGACATCGTATTCCCGTCAGTTACAGAAACTATACCACACATTAATCACCTCATACTTGAAAACCCAAACAACGAGCCTGCATCAATGCTCTGTCTTCAACCTTCATCCAGAAAACATGAAGCCCCTATATATTTCCTTAGATCAAGGTATGAGCACAATGCCTCGAGTCCCTCTTTTTCTTTGAGTCGCAAACCATAGAATTTCTTCGCCTTCAGTAGATCAGGGTATGAACACCATAGACCTGCCGAGGACACCCTCATCCACCATGAACCTCTGGCTTCTCAGACCTGCGTCAAACCTGCAATGGACGGAAATGATCTTCGGCTGGTTTCTTGGCATCCCCGATGGTCTGAGACCCTCCAGCGATATTGATACCCCGTTCCAGCGTGCTAGCAACGTCACTACGTTGTTATGCATCATGGTCATCCCGCAATGGTGGAAGGCGGTGCCACTCATGCCCTCAGCCCTGTGCCAAGCCTCCACCTGTAATTGAAGCTGCAACCCCCAACCTAGGTCGAATCCTTGGAGAAAAAAAAATAACACAAGCATCATCTTGTTAGATCCGTGAAGACTCTAGCTGCCTCCTAGAGTCACGTTGACTATGGGTGATCTCGGACCTACAGCTTCAACACCAAAGGCCACCTAGAATTGGAGACAACGAGCCTCCTCGACCCTGAACGCATATGAAACCACCTCCGACCAGGATTAGCTAGATCCAAAAATGATGTTCTGATCAATCTTGTACACAGAGGATCGACCAGAGCCAATAATCACAGATCAAGGTGAGTCTGTAATCTGTCGACTACAATTCTGAACTTAATTACCATTGGATAAATAGGATAACCGAAAAGAATCGTAATAGTATTCAATGTGCACTTTTGATAATATGAGTGTTATATTATCTCTATTTGGATATTTAAAACATCAATAGATGGTTCTGTGTTGGTATCATATAATTAGTAGATGTTAGATTTAATGCAGACGTTTCGAATACTTTTATAGTAGTATATTGAAGTATCCAATATAGTACAACTTACGAGTCCATACTATTAAATATACATGCTCGTATATTAGTACTAGCTAACAGGAGTTCTAAAATTTTTATAGACTTTAATTCTTAATACTTATGTATAAAACAATAACCACGATGAAGTTCATGGTGTTTAGGGTGTCAAACATAGTGTCAATAATGACCCATACAATTTGGTTAACTGATTTCCCTAAAATTCATGTCGTACTGTTATAGTTTAAGGAAATTTTCTCTCGCATGTATATTAAATAGAGGATGGAATCATGACCAACACATGTTATAAATGTGGGAATAATAAACTATGGATATATTGTATTCTTATTTGTCATTATCGTAGTTATTTGTAAGGTGGTATTATAACATATAGGATTATATTACAAGATTATACACACTTGTATGTGGTGATGATGATATATGTAGCAAATTCAAGGTGGCTAATGGGTAACATATGAAATAGTAAACCTAGATGGGAAAATGTAATCCCTAATTCAAATGGTGACAAGATTATTGTTCTTTGTAGCCACCTCTTCATAAATTCTTGGAGCCACATTTTGATTATGCAATTCTAGGAGCCCTAAATAATTGAGGTACTAAATCTTCTATTTTATTGTTGAATTATTTTCCCTCTTGATGGACACACATATATCTTGATTCATTGTGAATTCCATATAGTTTTGAAACCTCTATTTATTCTTGAAAGTTCACCACCCTCATTTTGCAATTGATGAAATATTATTGATGATATTTGGCACTAGACTTGATCTATTTGGAGTTTTGACTCCCTATGGACTTTGGCACCTTGGGCTTTGGCCCTATAGAGCTTTAGCTCACTTGAGTGGGCCAAGTACCCCACAACCCTACGCAGTGGATAGGGATTAGTTGTCCCCCAGTTAACTGGAATAGCTAATAAGGCACTAGTGTCGTTCTCTCCTAGAGTGTGAGAACACAAGGCACTTAGCCCTAGAAAAGATATGATAGGAAGGTGCCAAAAATTGCCAAATAGAATATCTTGAAATTGATATACCTTGTGGATACCTTGGATAAATTTTGCATACTTGAATTATTGAATATTCCTTAATGATATTCTTGTGAAAGATTTGCTATCTTGAAGTTGATAATGGAATTTACTTTTGTTAGCCTTTAGTCCACCAAATAGTCCTTTCCTAACTTTTATTATACATCTAAACCTATTTCGTGCATAGTTCAATTATTTGGATTTAGTACCAGCTTTGCTGACCCTTTTTTTCCCTTCAATGGGGTCCATGTGTGGTTTCGTTCCCTTTGGGAACTCATGGGCAGGTGATAGATGGAAGAACTTGAAGAGACATGCACTGGGTAGTCCTCCTTTGAAGACTAGATAGAATGAATTCTATTCCTTAAACTTGTAATCATATTTGTAAGCTTCCGTGACTGTGATGTACAAGCATGATTGTAATAAAGATTGTTTATGATTGTGATATTATTTTGTAAATATTTGATCGTAAAGATCGAGTCTTTCAAAGTAGTTAGTGCTTTTGAGATTTTGGCTCAGTGCCTCGAGATTTTATACTACCTGTGTTTAGTTCATCATTCGAGATTTTGGCTCAGTGCCTCGAGATTTTATACTACCTGTATTTAGGTCATCAGAGCAGTTGATGCTTGTAATCTTCAGAAAGAGATGATACAGGACATGTACCTTTAAACCAAAATGTAAATATGTTACCTTGGTTCTATGTGAGAAAGTTTTCCTTTGATGGATCTCTTGGTAAAAAGGTTTTAATTTTAGTGATTTTCGGTAATCTACTGCTTAGTGAACGCTTCTGCATTTGTTAATCATGTTTTTGTGAGTTGGATACTACAATTAAGTGGTATCAGAGATTTAGGTTCGCTGAGTCTACAGAGACATAGGACTAAGGATGTTGACTCTGTTGTAAGTATCTTCCAGTTTATCTGATAGTATCTTTTGCTCACGTAGGAGAAGAAGAACTTGAAGATGTATAGACCACATGAAGAACATGTTGCTAAGAGCAGCGTTGCTGTGCCAGGAGAAGGTGCAAGAGACCATAATAGGGAAGGACATGTACCTGAACAACCCCAAATTGACATAGATGTGATAGAAAACCCAGCCCTCGATGCTCTATTTGACAAATTCCTGACAACCATGACACATATTGCAGACAGGATGCCACTACCTATACCTAGGGCACAAGCCCACCATGACGGATATGGAGCCAGAAAGACTTTTGAGAGGCTTCGTCGGATTGGAGCTATAGATTATGCTGGTACATTTGATCTAGCAGATGCTGATTTGTGGATGACAGAGTTGGAGAAGGCTTTCAGGATCCTTGATATTCCTGAAACTGAAAAGGTAAGACATGTTGTGTACCTTCTAAAAGGGAGTGTTGGTCATTGGTGCATAATAGAAGAAGATAAAAGACCAGGTGAAGAGATTGGATGGGAGGTATTCCGATGAGAATTTGTTAGTAGATACTTCCCTAAGACGTATCTAGACCAGAAGATCTCTTAATCTGAGAGGATCAAACAAGGATATATGAATGTTAGCGAATATGAAGCTAAGTTCATGGAACTATTGCGGTTTTGTCCGCAAATGGTAGCCATTGATGAGGAAAGAATTCAGCATTTTGAGAAGGGGTTGAACGCTGAGCTAACCACCCTTGTGTCTGCTTTAGAGAATAGGGAGAGGTCTTCTACCTTTGTGGAGTCAGTAAGAAGGATAGAGAGGTATGAAATCGAGAAACGACAGACCAGTGGCAAGAAGGTGTACACTTAGTCTCAAGGATAAAGATTTGAAAGTTTTAAGAATAGGGAGAGGTTTGCTATTCTTAAAACCTTGTGTCTGCTTTAGAGAATAGGGAGAGGTTTGCTACCTTTGTGGAGTCGGTAAGAAGGATAGAGAGGTATGAAATCGAGAAACGATAGACCAGTGGCAAGAAGGTGTACACTCAGTCTCAAGGATAAAGATTTGAAAGTTTTAAGAAGTCAAGATTTTCTACATCGGTAGCACCCTTGGGATTCCATACCCAGACGCAATGGATGTCATGTAGGGGTAGGGATCATAGTAATGCTTCAAGTAGATCCCCCGACATAGCATCAACATCTATGACTGGATCTCACAGACATTTTGCACCCATGATCTGTTACCAATGTTGACAACTGGGACATTTGGCAATGGATTGTCCAAATGGGAATTCGATGATGACTCAACCCCAGGGGCAGAGTCAGCAAGTCTCACAGAGGAGACAATCTTCTAGTAATAATAGAGGACATAGATAGATGTCCCAGACAGGTCAGACGAAATAGTTTCATTTTGATATTTCATTTCATGATTCTATGTGTTAAAAATAAGAAAGTAGTTGTTTTGAGCTTCCTCTGACTAGTCCTAGAAGGACACAAGGAAGATGAGAACTTACATTTTGTTAAGTATTCTTTAAAATGCTTTATAATCTCACTTATCTATGTGATAAAAGATGAGATATAGAAGTGATGTCAGAAGAAAAATCTAGGAATGAAACATTTTGTGTGTATAATGATATGAAGAGTGAGGAATATGATAGTAAATGAAGTGCATACTACCTAATCTCAATACTTGTATACCCTGTCCAGGTCTATGATTATTAGAGATAAGGCAAGTGTGGAACTCTTAGATTGTTATCTTTCTGGTTACTCTGATCAAGTAGTCATTTTGAAACAATCTAGAGAGTATAATGAAATTAAATAGGAAGAGCTAAGTGAACTTTCTTAGTGAATTTTCCCAAATAAATTACTCATTGAACTTTCTTAGTGAATTTTCCCAAATAAATTACTCAGTGAACTTTCTTAGTGAATTTTCCCAAATAAATTACTCAGTGAACTTTCTTAGTGAATTTTCCCAAATAAATTACTCAGTGAACTTCTCAGTGAATTTTCCCAAATAAATTACTCAGTGAACTTTCTTAGTGAATTTTCCCAAATAAATTACTCAATGAACTTTCTTAGTGAATTTTCCCAAATATATTACTCAGTGAACTTTCTTAGTGAATTTTCCCAATTAAATACGAATTACTCAGTGAATTTTCCTAATTAAATAAGAATTGCTCAGTGAACTTTCCCAATTACATAGGAGTTGTTGAGTGCGTTTCCCCAATTACTTAGGGATTACTAAGTGAATTTTTCCAACCAAATAAGGTTTGCTAAGTGAACTTTCCCAAACAAATAAAGGATTACTGAGTGGATTATCTCTATATGTTAAACACTCTTGGGTGATGATAAGAGTATGTTCTTTTATACTTCTTCCTTTAAAATAATATAGACATTATATGTTAGGGGTTTATGCTATGCATAAACATAAAACATTGATAAGGTTGAATTAGTGAAAGGAACTTTGTGTGGATTATAGAATTATGGTATCTCCATAACATTAAGAAGTTATGTGGAGATTTGAGGGTATGATAAATGAATAAATATGTCCCTCCTTTTTCCTGGGATTTCGGGGACGAAATCCTTGTTAGGGGTTTATAACTTGTAACATCCCTGGCCTGGGTTATGCTTTAACCCTAGGTGTTTTGATTAAGAAAGATAATTATATGCTTAATCTTATTTTGTGGAAAGTAATTAAGGCTCAAGAGGAACTTATATTTCAATTTTAGTCCTTTTTCAATAATATTGAATCATTATTTTGCTTGTTTTGGACTAAAATGCAAATTACCCAAGTTGAGGGGTTAAATTGCAAATGTTACATGATAAGATGTTCCTCATGTGTTGAAGCATCATGAGAATGAATATGATGTAGAGGTATGTCTTGTGGTAGCCTGAGTACCAAGAAAGAGCTGATAAAGCAATGTTTGTGCATTAAAACCTAGTTTTGGTGTAATGTGCAATTTACCCAAAACCCAAGATTCAATATGAAAATTACCAATTTAATAAGGTCCCTAATGTATCTTGGAATCAGTTTTAGGCAAGAAAATGATAGGGGCGTCTCATTAGAATTATTTTGGAAGAGAGAGAATCTTGATATTAAAATAATCAAGATTTAAGTATAATTGGAACATTACTTCCATTTAATGCAAAAATAAATAAAATAATTAAAGGTCCTTCAACCAAAAATGAGATGGTTGAATTTTCTCAAGTGTGAACACCTTTGTGCCTTTGCTAGGCTATGAAAATATCCAAGGGAAGTGGATAACTCACTCACCTTATTATAAGGAAAAGAAATATCTACTCACTTATGGATATTAGTATCATATGATTTGAGGTGCTTAATTTTCTTTTCTTTAAATCATGTATAATTGAGAGGAATAATAGGAAAACAAGATAGACTCGGATCCAAGGAGTTGAGGGGGAAGAGGTGACACTATTTTTGGGATAAAATGATTTTTTATAAGGCATTTTCTCTCTCCTTGAATTTCTTATAAAGAGACCCTTTACAAGCCAAAACAAAGGCTTTTCCATTTCCACTTCTTTCCCTTGCTTGGAAAATGACCAAAGGATCGTTGGAGGATCAGGAGGACGACCCCCAACCTGTTGGTAAGCTTCTTGACCTCCTTTCACCTTGAATCCATGGTGAAAATCGAAAATCAACGCATGAATTCTTCTTATCTCAATCCCCTCCTCAGTCCTAACCATTCCTTTTTTCTCAAAGCTTGAGGACGAGCCTTGGAATAGTGAAAGGAGTTGCATCCACCATTGTTGACGTGATCTTGAAACTTTGGAGCTCAATTGGATGTGGGTTTTATAACTTGAACCCTTAATATTGTTATTGCATTCAATTCCTTATCAATTGTTGATACTTTCTTCATTCTCAGAATTGTTTTTGGTTGATTGATGCAATCACCATGGACATCATAGAAAACTTCGTGGGTTTGGAGCTTTATGATGATGACATCATCATAAGAACACACCTCCCCAAATATCTCTTGCAAACGGTTTCAACAACATGGTCCAAACGGTTTCATCAAACCATTTGGAAACCAAACTGTTTCCAAACTATTTGGAGGTTTGGACTCCAAACCGTTTAGAGGAGTTGACCATTTGTATGGATTGACCATTTTAGGTCTGAACCCTAGTGTGTGTTGGATGATGATCAAATGGCTCTAATTGATTAATTCAACTTATGACAACAAACTTTCAAATAGAAACCCTAATCGGCTAAGTGCTGATTTTGCAATTGATTAAGTTGATGTTTTGGGTTGATTGACCCAAACGGTTTCAAAACCATTTTGGAATCACCCAAACGGTCTCAAGACTGTTTGGAGGTCAACCAAGACAGTTTGGAGGTCTAGGGTTGAGTATGGTTAAGTATTTTAAGATCCAAAAAAATCAAATTGCATTACAATCAATAGCTCTAGTGATGATTGATTCAAAGATGCAAACCCTAAGTGAATGTCATAGATTTCAATGGTGGTTCGAGGAAAACGGTCTCAAGACCATTTGGAGATCATCCAAATGACCTCAAGACCGTTTGGGGGTCATTCAATACCATTTGGGGTCAGGTCATATCATGTAATGTTGATGGTTCACTAATTTCAATTGAATTGGTTCCACAATGTTAACCATTGATGGATCCTTGATTCCAAAACCCTAAGTGATGGTTTATTGATTATCAACCCTAGTTAAATTGGGTTGAAAAACCTAATTGAAGGTCCAATTGAAGGGTGATTCAGTGGTTCAATTGAAGAATAAATTGGTGGCCCAATTGATAGTTGGTCCATGGATTGGAACCTTGAATTGTTTAAGTGTTGAAGACCCTTTTTGGTCCATTCAGTTTTGAGAGGGTTTGGACCAAACGGTCTTAAGACCATTTGAGTACAAATGGTCTCAAGACCATTTGGGACCAAATGGTCTCAATACCGTTTGAGACCAAACGGTCTCAAACCATTTGGAGACCCAAGTCCATTCGGTTTCAAGATGTGTTGTCTAAACGGTTTCAAGAACTAACTTTGTTAAACGGTTTCAAACCTTTTGTACTTAATTGGTCAAGACCGTTTGAGGCCTAAGTGACCCAGACCATTTGAGGTCTAAGTGACTAAGAGATTTTGAGGTTAAAATTGGTTAAACCATTTGGACACCTAATATGATCAAAGGTCAATTAGTTACTTGATTATTAATGATGTAGATCAATGGTAATTGTGAAGGTTAACCCTAACTATGTGTACATAATTGAAGGGCTGACCTAGATCAATCTTGGAGTAGTTAACATCCCAGAGAGGATGAGAGAGAGAGAGAAAGAATGAGAGAGATGATTTCTTACATAATAAGCCCTAATTCTCTCATTACGAATACACATGTAATCAGGGTTTGATCCATAACAATGAGATCATGAAATCCTCATTGAAAAGATTGATGTACCTTGATCCTAATTTATGGAAAGGCTATGTGAACCCCTAATTTAGGGTAAAACTGAGTGAAACCATAATGTAAGGCGATGATATAACCCCAACTTAATGTAACAATGTAATAAACCCTAATTTGATGGGAATTGTACATCCTAACCCTAATTTGGGTAATGAGGTATGAGAGACCCTACTTGGATGTGAATGGTAAACCTTAATCCCTAAAATGGGGTAAAGGTGCATGAAACCCTAATATAGGGTAATGCTACTAATGCTATGTGAATCCCTATCAGTGGGTGATCTATTGTGAAATCTTAATTTCACATAATACTTGGTGAAACCCTGATATAAAAGGATGATTATGTGAAACTCTATTGAAGAATAATACTATGTGAAGTCCATATAATGTAGGAAAATGCTATGTGAACCTCAAATTATAAATATGGAAAATGATTTTCCTAATAGTGGAATAGTGATTAATGTATTAAAAAATGTAATACCTAGAGGAGTTGACAATGGGTATCCTTACATTAATAGTTCCTGACTCAAGGGTGAGTCCATATCATTGGAGATGGTTGTATATTCTAAATAGGTGAATTATGACCAATACATTGCATGATGAATGTTATGATCTAGTGCATAAAGTATTAGGATGGGGAATACCCTAATACAAACTAAGTGGATGAACTCAAGAATGATAAAGGTGTTGAGGGAAGTAATACATCAAAATATGATAGATATCACATCCAACACCCCAATATTCATATACCTTGATGTGTTATAAGTCCAATATAATGGGATGAGTGACACATGAGATGTGTCATGTCAATGGTTACATTGAGATGTAATGCACCTTGTTGAATGTAATTTAACATGCCTTATGAAAAGATTAATCCAAACCAATAAACTATGATTCATTCTTATTCTGGTAAAGATGAGAGAGAAACTCACACTTTGTGATTGATACTTCATTTAATGAAGAATGATGAGAATAAATAAATATGATTGAATACTTATGATATCCATATTGATTCCTAGCTGTGTGAAGCAATGGAAAAGGACTTGATCATTAATAATATGATCTTGAGAACCTATATGGTTATTTATACAAAACCCTAATTTGGGGTGATGTTATGTAATGTTACAGTAAACCCTAAATTGGGTAAAAGGACATGATGAACCCTAATATGATGTGAATAATTCATCCTAACCCTAAATTGGGCAATAGGAGATAATAAACCCTAATACAGGGTAATGCTATGTGAAACCCTAATACAGGGTGATGCTATGTGAAGTCTTTACATAGAGTAATTATATGTGAATCTCAAATACACATTGATGAGTTATGAATCTAGTATGAAAACCCTTGTATTGCATGGTACAGATATATGATTGATATCATGAGTACCACTCATGCAGGTATGTTGAGATGATGAGTATAGCTAGGTATGGGCTATGATACTTTGTATATTGAGAATATTTTATAGGCTTTATAAGCCTTTATATGCTTGATGCTCAGTGAGAAGTAATCTCAAAATTAATGAACCTTGTGTGTGCCATGTGATGTTTTAATCATTGAGCTTTGTGTACTATGTGCAATACTTTGTGTAGCAAGATTTATAATGTCCTTCGTCAGATGACCTAAAGGTATTAAGTTACCTAATAAGTGGTAATAAGTATCCTATAATTAGTTATGGGTTCAAATACCTAGATTATATAATCATGATGATGAACTTGTTAAGGAATGGAAATGTACTTGATGAGATGAGGGATTAAGATCCAAATACTTCGTGAAAAGAGTATGGCTACATGCCATTACTCCACAATGACAATACCAGACATTAGATATATGATCTGAGTCTGAAGAGAGCTTATGTTGTGGTAATGACTCTATAGTGAATAAATGGTGTACATGTTCTTGATATTCCTTAATGATTAAGTGACCTGTTGCTCTATCAAATTATAGCTGCAATGCTTTAGATAAGAATATTGTTCTAATCTGTTAGATAATGAATTAACTGATGTCAAACAATTTTGATTCCTCTATTCAATTTTATCTTATTTAACTACAATAATAATGTTTCTAGCGGAGAGTTATATCTCTCACTGGGGAAATTTACAATTTCCTCACCCCCGTGGGAACCACATTTTAAGGTGGACGTGGACGAGGAGGCAGGAAACCTTTAGTAGGAGAAGGACAGCAGTAGCGGCAGGGACAACAGTGAAGTCTCAGGTGGAGACACTAGCTATTTTGCCTTGTATAGATGTAGATAGAGTCCTATGTGTCGTCTCTATACTCTCAGGTCCTTAGAGTAGTAGTTAGTGCTTTTGAGATTTTGGCTCAGTGCCTCGAGATTTTATAATGTCTGTGTTTAGTTCATCGGAGTAGTTGATGCTTGTAATCTTCAGAAAGAGATGATACAAGACATGTACCTTTAAACGAGAATGTAAATGTGTTACCTTGGTTCTATGTGAGAAAGTTTTCCTTTGATGGATCTCTTGGTAAAAAGGTTTTAATTTTTAGTGATTTTCGATAATCTGCTGCTTAGTGAACGCTTCCGCATTAGTTAATCATGTTTTTGTGATTTGGATGCTACAGATTCCCTCTCAGCCGTTATGATGACTAATGGAAAAGAAGATGACCACCCTAAATATGCCAAGCTAGTCCGTCGTATACAATGCCTGAGGCAGCCAGGTTGGAAAATTAAGCATGTCGCTAGAGTGTGCAATGTCATTGCTGACTAGTTGGCCAAATCCAATATCCAAAATGCTTTGGCATACACTGTGTATGCCCTACCCCCTACGGGGTTTACTACTCTACTTGCTAATGATCGTAATGGTAGTAGTACTACCATGTTTTATGGATTCATGCTTAATTAGTGATTGTAAACTCTTGTTTTGTTTTGCTTGCACGAGGAGGGTGGGATGAATAAGAATACCTCCTGACTTCTCCAAAAAAAAAGAGCTAGACTCCAGGTTTGAATCTAAATAGATATGTTTATCACTTCTAACCACATGAAATGTTCATCTTTAAATCTTGTCTCTTTTTTCTCTTTATCCACTATTTACACCACATTAACGTTTACACTTCCAACATTGTGATTTTTCCCTCAAATGCTTATGATCATACATCACATAATCCAAACAATGCATAAAAAGTAAAATCTTTTCTAAATATTAAGTTTCAACACGAGATTTGGATCTATTTTAATTATGGGATGAATTGTCTGAAATGTTTCGGTTGAAAATGCTTGTTTTATGTTTCAAATTTCACTTGAGGGATCACCCATTTATACATATCCAAATATAAAGAATAATTAATTCTTTCCCTCCAATTGACTCTCGCCTACCCACAAACCCCCTCATCCACCGCTTATCTACCTCAAAACACTCCTAGTCTTCTCTACTCATATAATTAACCATAATAATAACACTCAAAGATTTACTCAAAATCATATCCTAAATCTATAGGCACGACTTAGCCATCACTGTCCAATAGCTCCAGCCTTGAACAATACTTCACAGCTAATCCTTAAACATGATCCCTTACACCTCAAATACATGATACCTTGAACCTAACCCTAAACATGATATCCATGTGACTTTCCTCTCATAGGAATTTGTCGGACACATTTTGTGGGAATCAATGACATTATTGTCAACATGGACATTGATGGACCTAAAACATTGATCCCTATACACTATGTTAAACAAGATTCATAATCCCTCAAGTCAATTAGAACTCATAAAACCTAGACCCATGTCAACAAGGAACTCTTGTATATACTCAACTGAAATGAGTATGTCAAATAGATTTTTGGTATATTCTTCTGTATCAGGTGAACTCCAAGTGTATATAAGCACAAGTACATTGCTGGGACATTTTTCTTGGTGATTTGGCTACTCTTGATTGTCCTATTTACCACTTGATCATGTTTGGCATCCTTTTACACTTATGGAACTATTAACCTTCCATAAAGTTGCACATGACATAATTTTCTTTATCATTGATGTTCACGAGGAAATCATCTTCCCTTTGGACTTCTGACATGCCAAAACAACTCTTCTTGACTCTCAAAGTTTCTCATGCCCACAACATTCTATATTATAAGATGGAGACTAACAATCCTGTTACTATCTTGGGGCATTGAGGACCTCTACAAGGAGACACTGTATTTTCTATAATACCCTACACCTTCTCCTCTGGAAATTTATGTTGAGTCCTTTTCCATCTTCATACAAAAAAGTGTCCTTCTAGACATTTTTCTCCTTATGTTCATGTCATCGCTTCCAAATTTAAAGGTAAACTTGCACCATGTTGAGCAACTTCTCTGAGATATCGTGCTCAATGTTGTACAACCGACCCTGCAGCCTATCTGCCCCACCGAATCTCTCAACTTCTTCTAGTTTGTTTGGCACCTAGTGGAGGGAGGACATGAACTCCTTGGTGAGTTCAGTGTATGAGCTAGTGTAGCTGAAGCATATGTTCCCTAGCTTGGCAGCTCCTAGGACATTGTCAAGTCTATTGAAGATGCCGAACTAGTGGAAAGAAGGATGGTGGCAGAACTGGGTTGGCCGACAGATTTTGGTCGCCAACTCTATGTATCGTTGTTGATGCTCCACATCTCGGGGCATGAACTGACCTGGAGAGTGGGCCAGGGGTTCTGCCACTATTGATGGGGCTGCCACTACTTCTTTCATGGACCATTTCTCTGCCTCATATGGCCCCATTGTATCGAGGTTTGGGCACTTCTGCCCGACTGTAGTTGCTTCAGATGTGGCCTCGGGATTGATCCTCCAGCCTTGCTCGTCAACATGGACCATTGTCTTCTTGGTGTGAGCCATGTATGTAATGTTTTGAACAAAAGTGGGGTAATTAATAAGATTTTTGACTGATTCACCTTACCTGATATTGGGCGGTAGACCAAGAAAGTCGTGTCACCCGAAACCAGATATGCGACGCTTGAAAAACTATTACGGGTTAAAGTCTAAAGGAGTCCCGATTCAAGAATACCCGATACAAGCAAGTCGGTATCGGCCAGAGCTAAATCTATCTTGTTGCTCGATAGGGATCTGGCCGGTAGTGCAGGCCGATATCAGGTTGCATTTAGTTAAACAAGGCTTGCCCGATATAGGTTCCCGATATGGATGCCCGACATGGGCACCGTGCGATACTCGTATCACCTGGCAAAGAATCGGAGGATGTTACGATCTCGAACTAGTTATTCAAACATAGCGTGCGATAAACTCAGAAAAGGTGTCGCCCGATACAAGTCTTGCCTAAAATGAGGTGCCCCCTAATGCGAGTCGGGCGATACAAGTTGATGCCACATCGTGAAACAAAATTGGGTGATGAGTCCTACTCGATACACATTGTATCGTTCGGGAGCACGCAACAAGCATGTCACGCGATGCGGCCAAAGGACCGGTGAAAAAGAAACTCAAAAGGCGAAACCCCGCATAAAGCAAGTTCGTTGCTCGATACTGGCATCGTGTAAAAAGGGTGTCGCACGACACACATCTCGCCCGACATGAGGTGCCACGTGATATGGTCTCCCCAATACATCATGCGACATGATCGATTTATTACTCGATAAGGTGTATCGCGTTATACTTGCATCAGGTGAGGTTGTTGGCACGTGACACGGGTATCGTGAAGAGATTGGCCGACACGAGAGCTGAAGTAAAGGTAGGATGCACGATACGGGAGTAGGTGAAAAGTGAATGCAGGTGCCTGACACATTTAAACTCGAGTTACTATATATAGTCGCGGAGAGCGGGGGTAAATCGGGAAAAATAGGGGCACATGTCACACGAGGAGGCAAATCATTTCCCGAGACGTAGTAAAATCAGTCTAATTTGTCATGTTGTAGGGCGATCTGGCTTCCTAAGCAAGCTTCGTGTCGCGTGGCATGCATGTCGAGCGAGATTGGCATGTCGTGTGACACTCTTATGTGTTTACGTTTGTTGCCTGATACAGCTAAGCACTTATCACGCCACGTGGGGTGTGCTGGCCGATACAAATTTGGGTGATAGAGACGCCCGACACGGCGCAACGCGCGGTACTAACAGTTGCCCGACACATATTTCAAGGGGCTGACGATGTCGCCCGATAGAGGTGAAGGTAGTCTGGTTAGCAATTGCGTATCGCGCAAGGCGAGAAGGAACGGAACAGGTTGGAATATGCCCAATAAGATTCTCAAAAGAGTAAAAATGAAAAACAAAAAAAGGGTAGAAAATTGGAATCCTAGAGCGTTGATGGGTAAAATATCATTGGCATGAAAGAAGGCTTTCATCCTCAGATGGTATTACTCACTAAGGCTATAAAAACTAAGTCGGTGGCCTAAAATGAGAGAGTTTGTGGACGTGGCGCATGCACTGACTCGGGCCTTATTACAAATGATAATGTTCATAATGTTTTTCTACATGTTGGGAAATAACATCCTATGCTAGAAAAACAAAACTCGAGCTACCTCCTAAAGAGAACTATAGTTTCCTTTGTCATCTCGACAACATTAAATCCTTTACTCCGCTCTGGTGGTTGTTGTTCCAACTTCTTGCAGGGCCATCTATGATCTTCTCACAAAAGCTTTATCTTCATAAAACCTTTTTACTCTATACACGTTCACTGGAAATACTTTTGTCGGATCGTCCTTATTGTAGAGCTACATCATCCCAGATGGGTAAATCTTTGCAACGGTGAAAGGTCCAAACCATCTACTCTACAGCTTCCCTGGAAAAAGACGGATAGAAGATTTAAATAGCAAAACTTTATCACCTTCAATGATGTCCTTTTTCCCCAGATGTAAATCATGCCAGATCTTGGTCCTCAACTTGTAGATCCTAGAGTTTTCATAGGCGTGGAGTCTCAGCTCCTCAAGCTCTTGTAGTTGAAGAAACCTTTTCTTTCCAGCCATCGTCTGGTCCATATTGAGCTACTTGATTGCCCAGAATGCTTTATGCTCCAATTCAAAAGGTAGATGGCAGGCTTTTCCATATATAAGGCGGTAAGGTGTGGTTCCCAAAAACGTCTTAAAAACAGTCATGTATGCCCATAGAGATTCATCTAACTTAGCCGATCAGTTCTTACGGGACTTTCCAACTATCTTCTCTAAGATCTGCTTGATTTGCCGATTGGAGACTTCCACCTGGCCGGACGTTTGTGGATGATATGGCATCACAACCTTATGGGAAATGTTGTACTTACGCAGGAGTGATTCAAACTATCTTTCAGTGAAGTGAGAGCCTCCATCACTATTGACGGTCCTCGGAACTCCAAACCTTGGAAAGATAAGCTTGGTGAATAGTTTGATCACTACCTTAGCATCGCACGTAGAGGCAGTCACTGCTTCAACCCACTTAGAGACATAGTCGACCGTGAAGAGAACATATTTGAAACCGTAGGATGAGGGAAATGGTCCCATATAATAAATACCCCACACATCAGAAATTTCAACTTCAATCCAATCTGATAGCAACATCTCATTGCGACAGGAAATGTTCCCAGTTTGCTGGCATTCATTGCAAGACTTTACAAATGCATGAGAATCTTTGAACAAGGTTGGACAGTAGAAACTAGATTTTAGCACCTTGGTAGTTGTCCTCTCACCTCCTAGATGTCCTCCATATGGAGACGAGTGACATTCGAACAAACGTTTGGGGGCTTCCTCCTCAGGTATACATCTTCTATATAACTCATCAATACAACGCCTAAACAATAAAGGATCATCTCAATAATAGTTCTTTAAATTAGAGAAGAACTTCTTCTTATGATTATAAGAAATATATGGGGGAAGTTGCTTACAGGCCAGGTAGTTGCAGAAATCTGCATACCATGGCCCCTCAGGGTCGGCTGACTGGGCTAATTAGATGGATTCATCGGGGTAGCTTTCATTGATGGGTAGCAGGTGATCATCTTCTACCTGAATCCTAGAGAGATGATCTGCAACCACATTCTCTGAGCCCTTCTTGTCTTTGATCTCATGGTCAAACTCTTGTAACAACAGTGCCCAACGTAGCAGTCTGGGTTTTGCATCCTTCTTCTTCATTAGATGTTTAATAGCCTCATGGTCAGTATGCACTATTACCTTGGAACCCACGAGGTTGGACCTGAACTTGTCGACATCATACACAATAGCTAGCATTTCTTTTTCTGTAGTCGTGTAATTCAATTGAGCTTCGTCAAAAGTATTACTTGCGTAGAAAATGACATGGTGCTTCTTGTCCTTCTTTTGGCCTAGAACAACACTAATGGCGAAGTCACTGGCATCACACATAAGCTCAAATGGGAGATTCCATTCGAGAGACTAGAGAATAGGTGTAGATACTAAGGCATCTTTCAGCCTGGAGAACGCCTTCCTACACTCATCTGTGAAGTCAAACTTCACATCTTTCACCAAGAGGTTGGAAAGAGGTTTATCTATCCTTAAGAAATCTTTTATAAACCTCCGTTAGTAACTGACATGACCCAGAAAACTATGAAAACCTATAACTTATGTAGGCGGTGGGAGCTTAGCTATCGCCTCAACTTTGGATGGATTGACTTCAATACCTTTACTTGACACCTTCTGTCCAAGAACAATCCCCTCTTATACCAGAAAATGGCATTTTTTCCAGTTAAGGGTGAGGCTCTGTTCTTCACATCTTCTCATTACGAGGGACATATTGTTCAAACAGTCATCAAATGAGCTATTGTACATGCTGAAATCATCCATGAACACTTCCATCTTTTCTTTGAGCAGATATGCAAAAATGGCATTCATACACCTCTAGAAGGTAGCAGGTGCATTACAGAGCCCAAAGGGCATTCTTCTAAAGGAAAAAGTTTCGTAGATGCAAGTGAAAGTCATCTTCTCCTAGTCATCAGGGTGGATGGGGATCTGGTGGAAACCCGATTACCCATCCAGCCAGCAGAAGTAGGAATGATGGGCCAGGCGTTCCAGCATCTGGTTAATGAAAGGAAGGGGGAAATGGTCCTTGTGGGTGGCGGTGTTAAGTTTCCAATAATCTATACACATCCACCATCCAGTGACCATCTTGGTGGCCACCTCGACCCTATCATCTCCCTAGACCAAGGTCATCCCTCCCTTCTTGGGAACTACTTGGATTGGACTCACCCACGTGCTATCACTGATAGCGTAGATAATTCCAACGTCTTGGAGCTTAACTATGTCTTTGCTAATGACTTTGTGAAGATTTTCATTCAGCTTTCTTTGCGGTTGGGAATATGGCCTAGAGTCCTCCTCCAGATGGATCTGGTGCATCCACACCAAAGGGATTATCCCTCTCAAGTCCCTGATTGAGTAGCCCAGGGCTTTCCTCCACAGCCTTAACTCTTTGAGTAGCTGGTCTTTCTGGCAATCAGTCAACTCCGAGTTGATGATTACCGAGTGCATCTTCTCTCGATCCAGAAAATGATACTCAAGGCCTTTCAGCAAGACTATTAGCTCTGGTGGGACTTCCTTTTTCCGTTCTTCAGTAGGGGCTTCTCATAGAGCAGCATATCTAACTGTCTCAATAGGATCTTCATCCTTAGTCGTTTCTTCAATATCCAGATAGACCAACAATTCCTTGACCTTAGGATCATCGATCTCTCATAACTCACCAGTTAAGTCGTGCATCAGAGGATCTACCATGACCTTCTCTTCATGTACATCGTTGCATAATTGTTGATAGCTCTCAACAAAGTAGGAGGATTCAAAGAACTAGGGGGGCCTCATACAATCACTAATGTTGAAATCGATGTGATATCTTCCAACACGAATTGTAATCATTCATGCATCGACATCAATAAGAGATCGGCCCGTGGCAAGGAAGGGTCTCCCAAAAATGATAAGGCAGCTCAGATCTTCTATGGTGTCGATCAAAACAATATCGTAAGGGATAAAGAAATGTCCCACTCAGATGGGCACATCTTCAACAACACCAACTGGTCAGGTTAAGGTATGGTCAGCTAGTTATATCCTCATGTTGGTTCTTACCATATCAGTGAGCCCCACTCTCTTGGCAAGGGACAGAGGCATCAGACTGATGCTAGCCCCTAGGTTTGCTAGACCTTTCTGAGTTACATTATCTCCAACTTGAAAGGGGATTATGAAGGCCCATGGATCCTTCTTCTTCATAGGCATATTAGTTTTCACAAAAGAACTAGACATCATGGTGAGATTCACAGTCTCTATGTCTTCTCCTTTCCTTTTTCTTGTTATCAGGTCCTTTAGGAACTTGGCATAAGTGGGCATTTCTTCAATGGCATCTAGGAACGGGACATCCACATGCAACTTCTTTATAGCGGCCAAAAACTTTTCATACCCATTCTTTAGTTGGGCTTTTACCATCTTATGTGGGAATGGTACGTGGGGTGCGTACTTATCTGGACGCTCTTCAAAAGAGATGTCGTTAACCTTACTTTGACTTCTACATAACTTCTTCCTCAAGAACCTCTGTGCTAACTCCTTCAGCGGGTGTTGTTGTTGACATTACTATCTTCTCAATGGCTGGTGATACAATCGTTCTTGACCTTAGAACGACCATTTTTGCCATCTCATGTCCTCATGGGTTGGCTTCAGTATTGGAGGGGAAACGCCCCACCTGATGGTTGATGGATTGGGCGATGCTTGCTAGCTGTTGATCAATCTATTTGTTATGCTGTTGGAGCTCCCCTATCTGGGTAGAAAAACCACGCATCTGTTGCTGCAATAGTTTGAGTAGAGTCGTGCTATCCATTGAGCTCTTGTGCATCTTTTTATTGATGTCATTTTGTCTCTTGGTGAAGGACATAAATTTCGTCGTCAAAGATGGTTGTGGTTGTTGGTTTTGAAGGCCCTATGCTGCTAGAACCCTGCCTTTCATTGCTGATTTGATGGTCCTCCCGAAGGTTTCCCACTCACCAGCTGGTGAGAGTTCTCAGTAGCATTGGTGTCCCCATAAGAGAAACCTGGATGGTCGGGCCGTCGGTATTGAACAAAACTCAGATTCCCTATAAAGTCCCCTTCGAGATCTTCTTAGGGTGCGGTGTGCGGGAAGAAGTATGACATGTGGTCGGGCTCTTCGCAGGTGACACAACTCTTCACGACCTCCTGTCGAACCTTCCCCTTGTAACCTTGCTCCTTGAGGGACTGGACATATGTCATCATCTTGTCAAGCTTGGCTAGGAGGGCCTCCATAGCCTTAGATTCACCTGGAGTAGTGTGACTTAGAAACTCTCGGTCATATTCTCCATCTTGTTGGTTCGTAGCCATGTTTTCATTAATCTCCCTAGCTCTTTGGGCACTAAGTCCCAAGAAATCACTGCTAGAGGAAGCATTCAAGGACTTCCTCTCAGCGGGGCACACCCCATTGTAAAATGTGGTGATGAGCTTTTGTTCAAAAAAACCATGATGTGGGCATTCACGCTGGTAGCTCTGGAATCTTTCCCAAGTTTCATGAAGATTCTTCGAGGGCTTCTGGGAATACCTCATGATCTTGTTTTGACATTTGATGGTCCTCTCGATGGGGAAGAACTTGGCGATAAAAGCATTGGCAAGATGCTCCCAATCAAGGAGGCTCCCATCCTTTAAGCTGGTGTACCATTCTAGTGCCTTGTCCCTCAATGAGAACGAGAAGCATTGGATGTAGATATGCATCAGCGGGACTCTGTTGATCTTAAAGGTGTTGCACGTCCTCTTGAATGTCATTAGATGATTATACGGGTTCTCCTCAGAAGTGTTTCCAACGAACTTGTTATGCTAGGAAGGAGGGCTTCAGTTCGAAGTTCGTGACATTTAGAGGTTGTGTTACAACTGGGTTTCTCTCTTCATTAGCTCAAACTTGAATGAATGAGCAAAGAGAGCGAGCTTCAGGGGCTTGGTCATCCATGACTTGTCAAGAGCTTGGATGACCTAGAAAGAAAGAAAGGAGTACCTGGAAATAAACAAAGTTGTAAGAGCATTGTATAAATTATGAACAATAAATATTATGTGTAGTAAATAATAGCAGTATTATATGCATATGTACATAGTTTTAGCAAAGTGCAAGAGAAACTAAAGTTCGTAGAACGGTTTTCTTTGCCTATCCCTGGCAACGGTGCCAAAAAGTTGACAAGCCTTAAACATGGGTCCAAGAATAGAATCATTTCTAGGTTATCGGACTTTAGAAATTTATAATACCTAAATGTTTAAGACACCTGCAACTAGCACATGGTCAAAGTAGTTCAGGGTCGAACACAGGGATAGGAAGAACAACACTTCACAACTTGAGTTTCACTTTTCTAAGCACATCAAAAGGGGGGCAAGAAAAGTTGGTGTTGTAACATGAACTAAACATAAGGAAAAAAACAAAGATCTTATCTCCAAAAGGAGTTACAAGAAAGATTTAAGTTTTGGGGTTTAGAGATTTTTATAGGTGTTTTAAATAACATAATTTGAGGAGATAAAACTGTCATTGAGGTAAAGCACGAAGGAAGAAAACTTAGGCATAACAAGCAACAACGGAAAACATCTTGCATCCTCTTTTCTCAAAGAGGATACCTCTAACTACGCACCATTTCCCTCTCTCAAGGGAATTCGACATAGGTTAGAGTGGGAAGATAAGCGGGGGAGGCCCTGACCCTGGGTACTCTCATACTCCTGGTATAGACCAAACTCTAGAGTTGTGACTTCCCTCTGCCAAGGGAGTCGAACGGGAAACACGATTCGATAGCTTTTCAAAACATGATCCATGCATAAAAGGTTGGAGTTCATATGACATAAAGAAATCATCCAACAAAAAAGAACCAAACACAAAACAACAGGTATTAAACTCCACTGATTCCATACTCATAGATATGTAAAGAGGTTTTAGTTACAATGCATAAGTGAGAAAGTAAAATGCTAAAAAGGGAAGATATGTATCAGATTCCTTGATTTAGGGAGGCGATAAACAACAACAAACTATAAGGGACTGCTAACCTGGTACCGGGAAGGAGCTATTCTCGATACACACGTGTCGGGCAGCCGACCCTCTCGAGCGATAGGTGTGACGGCCAGGGCGTATTGGGTAGAACTCCCTACCCAATACGGCCGTGTCAGGAAGCCAGCCCTCTCGGGCGACATGTCGTAACGGTTAGTCAACATCGAGTTCGGTATCGTGTCGTGTTAGGAATCACTTAGGTTCTCAGGTTCCTTGTATCGGGTATAGAGGGGTGATCCGTCTCAGGTTAAGGCCCATCTAGGGACCTGGCAGGGGTGGCCTTCTTGGTCACATCGTGCTGCTACGACTACCGAGACGAGTTCTAAGTGAACTCCTCTTGCCAGTCTCAGGTTGGGGGTGTTCTCACCTAGTATCGTCCGGTTGGCCTTGGAACGTGACACACTAGCTCTTGATGTCTTTTTAAAGTTAGCTCTCGTGGGGTTCCGACCCATCCCATCGGAGTCCTATAGCTTCTATTTATACGTAACAGCTGGTAGAGGTTACGATCCGTATGGGGCAATGTGTCCTTCATCAACTCAGTTTATGTGGCTTCAGGGATGGTCGACATGCTATCGCCTGACACGGCAGGCATCGTGTGCCGAGTTGTGAGCGTATAGGGTGATCCTGGCGGGTAGCTTCTTCTGATGAGTAACTCACATCACGCGACACGCCTGTATCAGGCTGATGAATTGTGGTGGCCAAAGTTCCCTGTAAGGTAGATAGTGTATCTCTCGTCGGGGCTCCTCGTGTGACACGCCCGTCGGGGCTCCTCGTGCAACATGCACGTATCGGGTTGCTGCCATATCGGGCAGCGACCGCGACGGGTAAATTGGTGTGTCGGGCGACCAGTAAAAGGGTCGATGCAGGTGCTCATTGTAGATGGGCCAGGACGGGCATTCTTGCGGACTTTGGGTGGAAAACGAGGGAAATCTCTACAAAAGATGGGAAAAGAGTCATTGGCATAGTGCAGGTTATTTCTGTGCAGTAACAAGATAAAACGGAGAGGAAAAATAGTTTAGAAGGCAATTTTGACAATGAAATAAAGGCCCTAAATAGCCCCAAAATGAATGTTATCACACCCCCATTCCAATATATCTTCACATGTCGAGAGTCATCTCTCCCTTAGATTATCCCGAAGGCCATTGTCTAAAAAAATTTTGATTAAGTAAAGGAATGCATAAGGACGTGGGGACATTCAGGCTATAGGATAATGATAAGGAGTTCAAGATCTAGAACGTCTAGGTCCAAGGATTGCTTCTCTTAGAGATCGTTCAGAGAAGACCGATTAGCATTGAAGATTAACTGGAGCAAGGTGGGCAACATAGGCATACATACTTCATTTTTCTCTCTATAGTACTCAGAGTATAACTATCTATCTGCTAAAAAATGGTTTCTTATGCATCAAAAGACATATTAAGCATGAATTTACTAAAAATTCTGGGTAAAACAAGTAATAAACATAGATAGAATGATAAAGCTGAGAAAACATACAACACCCATAAGGGTAGTTCATGGATGTTTTCAAAGCATGATAATAGAATAAAAAAAATTTGCCAACATAAAGTGGTATCAGAGCCATGTAACAATCTAAATAAATATGAGGATGAAGTTCTATATGATCAAGACAAGTTAAAATACTTATATAATAATATACATGACGCTTTAGACTTAGAATTTGAAGTAAACATAGAATTATATGTACAAAAAACTAGAAGTACAGGTTCATGAAAATAATTCAAAAAACTTTCAAAAGATTCAAGAAGTGATAGTAGAATTACAAAAAATAATGGAATATCTATATGAAAAATAAAATACCAAATGTATATAAAAAATAAATCTATTCCAAACAAATAGAAATGAAATAAGTGTATGCCCCCTTCAGATAGAAAAAACAGATGACTTTAAAATTGAACAATTAGAAAACAAATATTTAGAAGATGACGTAAAAGAACTAGATAACTTAAGCCAAGAAATTGTTAAATTAACGGAAAAAGTTAGAACTATAAATGTAAAACCTATAGAAGGAGAGGTTTATGGAAGTCAAGTAACGATGCCTATTCCTACAATTGTCCCTAGAGGACAAGGTAGTAGAAATGAAATGCCAGAACAGCAAGGAGCTAGATATTGGTCAGATCCTAGTTTTTGAAGAAACCCCACTGACAGAAATAGATATGAAGGAATTAATTGGGCATCAGACAGAAGAGCAAAATATATTTCTCTAGAAACCCCTGTAGAATATATGAATATGAAATATATTAGTACAAATGGAATTTAATTAAACCTAAATTGTGTTAGAAATATATATGAGGAAATAATAAGATGGGCGAAAGCCACATACTTATCGATAACATTACAAAGTTATGATATTGACACAGTAATAAGATTTTGTCATTTAACCTTTCAAGGAATCATAACAGATTAGTGGAAAGGATTAACTGACAATGATAAAGAAGCAATAAAAGGAACAACAACAACCTTAGCCCAAGTGGTAAATAATTACAAAAATGAATTACGTAGAGAATTTTTAGGAGAAACATGAAATACAAACAGAGATATAGAAAAAGAAAAAGAAAAACAAAGATTTACCTTTCTATTATACAATCTAAAGTTTTGTGACATATGCTGCATAGATAACTATATATGTAAATTTTAGGAATATTTCTATAAAATATATGATAGAATTGATAAAGAAAATGTAACGAATATAAGTCTACTAAATTTATTTTATACAAAGGTACCTGACCCTTGGGGATTTAAAGCCATGCAATTATACCCCCAATATATAGGACAATGAGCAGATACATTAGGAGGAAGAATAGAATTTCTAAGAATGAAATTAAAAGAATGGTGTGTCGAAGCCACACTAAGCAGAAAAATAAATAAAGTAGTAAAATAAGGGCTTTGTTGTTCACAATTGACTCATCCAATAACCATAGGATGTGATCCAATGAGATATAATAGAAGAAATAAATATAAGTTTAAAAAGAGAAAAAGATTTGGTTTTAAACCAAAACCAAAGAAAAAATATTACAGAAGAAAGAGAAACTGTGGGTATTTATTCTATATAAGATATCATTATATAGAAAAAATACTCATAATTTCTCTTTCTTCTATAATATTTTTTCTTTGGTTTTGGTTTAAAAACAAATCTATTTCTCTGTTTAAACTTATATTTATCCCTTCTATTATATCTTATTGGCTCACATTCTATGGTTATTGGATGAGTCAATTGTAAACAACAAAGTCCTTGATTTACTACTTTATTTGAATTTATGATTAATGTGGCTTCGGCACACCATTCTTCTAATTTCATTCTTAGAAATTCTATTCTTTCTCCTAATGTATCTGTTCATTGTCCTATATATTGGGGGTATAATCGCATGCTTTAAATCCTCAAGGGTCAGGTACCTTTGTATAAAATAAATTTAGTAGAATTTTATTCGTTACATTTTCTTTGTCAGTTCTATCATATATTTTATAGAAATATTCCTAAAATTTACATATATAGTCATATACGTGGCACATGTCACAAAACTTTATATTATATTATAGAAAGGTAAATCTTTGTTTTTCTTTTTCTTTTTCTATATCTCTATTTGTATTCCATGTTTCTCCTAAAAATTCTCTACGTAGTACATTTTTGTAATTATTTACTACTTGGGCAGAGGTGGTTGTTAATCCTTTTATTTCTTCTTTGTCATTGTCAGTTAATCCTTTCCACCAATCTGTTACAATTCCTTGAAAGGTTAAATGACAAAATCTTATTGTTGTGTCAATATCATAACTTTGTGATGTTATCGATAAGTATGTGGCTTTCGCCCATCTTTTTGTTGCCTCATCTATATTTCTAACACAATTTAGGTTTAAATAAATTCCATTTGCACTAATATATTCTTGATTCATATATTCTACTAGTGTTTCTAGCACATTATCTTTTGGTCTTTTGTCTGATGCCCAATTCATTCCTTCATATCTTTTTCTATCAGTGGGTTTTCTTCAAAAACTAGGATCTGACCAATATCTATCTCCTTGTTGTTCTAGCATTTCATTTCTACTACCTTGTCTACTAGGGATAGTTGTAGGAATAGGCATCGTTACTTATCTTCCAGAAGCTTCTCCTTCTATAGGTTTTAATTTATAGTTCTGACTTTTTTCATTAATTTAACAATTTCTTGGCTTAAGTTATCTAGTTCTTCAACATCAGCTTCTAAATATTTGTTTTCTAATTGTTTAATTTTAAAGTCATCCATTTTTTTATCTGAAGGGGGAATAAGCTTATTTTGTTTCCACTTGTTTGGAATAGATTTATTTTTTATATACATTCGGTATTTTGTTCTTCATATAGATATTCCATTATTTTCTATAATTCTACTATCATTTCTTGAATCTTTTGAAAGTTTTTTGAATTATTAACATGAACATGTACTTCTAGTTTTTTGTACATATCATTCTATGTTTACTTCAAATTCTAAGTCTAAAGCTCTGTGTACATTATTATCTAAGTATTTTAACTTGTCTTGTTCATATATAACATCATCCTCATATTTATTTAGATTGTTACTTGGCTTTGATACTACTTTACATTGGTAGAAATTTTTGATTCTGTTATCATGCTTTGAAGACATACTCGAACTGCCCTTATGGGTGTTGTATGCTTTCTCAACTTTATCATTCTGTCTATGTTTATTACTTGTTTTACCCATAATTTTTAGTAACTTCATGATTAATATGTCTTTTAACGAAACCAATTTTCAAGAGATAGATAGTAATACTCTGAGTACTATAGAGAGCAAAATGAAGTTTGTATACATGTGTTGTCCACCTTGCTTCCGTTACTCTTCAGTGCCAGTCGATCTTCTCTTAACGATTTCTAAGAGAAGAAATCCTTGGACCTAGACGTTCCAGATCTCGAACTCATTATTATTATCCTATAGCCTGAATGTCCCCACGTCCTTGCGCATTCCTTTGCTTAATCAGACTTTTCTAGACAATGGCCTTTAGGATAATCTAAGAGAGAGATGACTCTCGACAGGTGTAGATATATTAGAATGGGGGTGTAATAGGTTACACATGGATTTTCCTCTTCTATAGTAGTGCAAGGATTACTATCATTCACTAAATTTGGTTTCTTACACTAAAAGAACTAGTGTACAAGACACATTTTTTGTAATTGGAAAGAAATAGAGATGATGTTCTCTCTCTCTTTATTAAACAAGAACACATAACATTTACATATTCTTTCAGGGCTCTCTCTGACTTTTCCCTCGATGCCCCTTACAATATTAAGAGGGTTTATATAGACTCTCTTCTCTTCGGCATTCTCATGATGCCTACATGATACTTTTCTTCTTTACATTACCATTGAACACTTGTTCCGTTGAGATACATTATTGATTACAACTGGACACTTGTTCCGTGGTGAGTGATTTGCTTGATCAAAGCTTCTTGTTGTCATGGCTTTTGAACACTTGTCCCATTGGGGATGCTTTGCTTTTATTTGTTATTGCTGATGTTTTGGCAATTGAAGCTTCCTGGCAGTTGTCCTTTTTTAGTGACTAATGTTGTTGTTGTTGTCTTTATCGATTTTATCTTAGCACGTTGGGCATATTCTTCCTTCATGCTTTCTGAGATGGTAGAATACTTGCTCGAATCTGCAATTCGATCTTATTTGTCCTGTTTCTATCTTCTTTAAGAATCTTTCTAGATTGATCTTTGTCGATACATTGGCTGTTCGTGTTGTAGAAAGAAGGATTATATTGTCTGAAACTTTATGTAACCAGCTTCGATTATCATTAACTAATTTTTCCATTACTTGACAGAGAACTCTTAGTCCTAGATCTCTTCTTATTTCAACAAATTCTTTGTCAATTTTATTTCCTTCAAATTATTTTCGGAAACTTCCTTCTATTTCTATAACGTAATCTGGAGATGATACTCCAATTTGAATGCAATGAACTGGATTGAACTTTTTTAATTTTTCCCAGTCTTTAGATGCTGAGAAGATTTTAATGTAAATCTCACTAGTAGGCTTCACTAGCGGACTGTTACGTCTTAATTCTTTGATTGCTTTGATAATTTCTTGGGGAAGTCCTTAAATTTCTCCAAGATCAGGACTCAAGTATATTAGATTTGTGGCTCCAATTCTAAAGCAATCTTTATTAATTCTAGGATGTGCTCCTTTTTCAAAGTAAATTCCGGGATAAATTCTCATATGATCTGAAACACATGTCTCTATTGTTTAAGATTGAAAACAATCTCGAGTAGAGATATGTATTCTGTTTCACATTTTGTTGAAAATTCTATAAGGCTCAATTGCAGGTCATATTCCCGCTTGATCTGAGACATCCTGAATTATAAAAAAAAAATCGGGCATCAATTTTATATTGTCCATTGTATTGTGGGGATCTTTCTCCGATGAGATAGTATTTTCCACTATTTGGCAGGAACTGTTCTCCAAAGAGATATTATCTTTAGAAATTAAGCCAATTCTTGCAGTTTGAAAACTACTTTTGGCCGTTTGGCTATCATTTTTCTCCGAAGAGATAATACTTTTAGTCGTGAGGCTGGTTTTTGCAGTTTTAAAACTGCTTTCTCTTGCAGTTAGGTTTGTACTATCAGTAGTTTTTTTTACTACTGATTGAATTAGATATTTGGAGGAATATGTCGATTGGGTGTTTACCTGTCACTTTATCCATTCATACTGATTCTAATTCTTTTTGCTAAATTTCTCTCTTGAAACAATTTAGATTTACAATAATACCTACAATATCTTGCTTGCTTTCTTCTATATTGTCAATAATTTTATCTTGTTTTTGGATTATTTCAATCAATTTTACATAATTTTCTTGTAGTAGAATATAATTACGTTGAAATCGAGCTTCTAGATCTACAAGTTTCTTTTCAACTTGCTCCATTATATTCTCTTAATAGGAAATCTACAAGAAAGTTCATCTAACCTTTGATAACTTCTATATCAAAAACATATTCTGCAAAACATGTTTGTCATCTTCTTAGTCTTTTGTATTCTGAAGTAGATTGTAAATTGTTCTTAATGAAAGCTTTTACTTGAGTATTATCTACTCGTGCTAGAAATTTTTGAGGTAATAAAAAGTAGGAGAATTTTTTAATTATCTTTTTTAGTACTAAAAATTCTTTTTCATTCGAGTGATATCTTTTTTCTATTTCTGTGAATGTTCCAGAGGTATATCTACATATTTTTCTTTTTGCTCATCTTTTTTCATTAGGACTGCTCTCCAGAATTCTTCAGAGGCATCTGTTTCTATTATTAAATCATCTCCTTCGAAAGGGAGATCTACTCTTCATAGATTTTACACTTTTCTTTTATGAATCTAACATGATTTATAAGTTCTTCTATCATAAGGAAGATTATATTTTTCTTTAGTAATTTTTGTAGAGGGTTTCGTAATTTTGTTAAGTTTTCTATAAATTGTTCTGCATAATTTAGACAACCTAAAAATCTATGAAGTTGTTTTTTATCTTCAGGATTGTCTGGAAACATAACAATTTGGACTACAATATGTTCTTGCAATTCTATTCCACTTGAGTCTAATTTTAGTCCTAAAAATTCTATTTTAGATTTTAAAATTCTATTTTCTTTATAGAGACTACTATTCCTTCCGTTTGACAAAGAAGAGAAAATATTTGCAGGTATTTATAATGTTCTTCTTCATTTTTGCTGACTATGAGAATATCATCTACATATACTAGGAAAAAAGAATTGTAGGGCTCAAATACCTTATCCATTCTCCTTTGGTATATTTTTGGATCATTTTTTTATCAATGGTATACTTTTTTCATCTAGTCTTATTTGATAAAATCCCGACTTACAGTCGAACTTAGAATAAATGTTTTTCCCTCTTGTCATATTGATTAATGTTACTTTGTGTGGAAGGACGTATCCATCTAATTTAGCATATTGATTTAGTTGTTTATAATTGACTACCATTCTTTCCTTTCCTCTTTTAATTTATTTATGGTTTCTGACAATAAATGCTGGACTAGAATGAGTGTTCTTAGATTTTTGTATTAATTGTGATTGTTCTAATTCTTGCAATTGAACTTTAAATTCTTCTATGTCAACAGGATTGTATCTCATAGGATTTACTTTAGTTATTTTGGTTGTGTCTATTAATTCTATTGTAGCTCATTCTTGGCTAATATCCCAGAGGGATAATAGATTGTCACTGAAGTTCTTTTCAAATAATGCTTCCATGTTTTGCATATTTAGTTGTGCAATGATTTTTCCTGTTATTGGTTGTTGTTTGTTTTAATTATAATCACCATGTTTGCTGTGGAAAATAAATTTATCTCTTTTATAAGCTTTGTGGATTCGTTGAACTGTGATCCAGTGATCACAAGGTGTTAATAATTGAATATATTGTTGGTGTTGTATATATAGTTTATATTTTTGTGTAAAGTTATTTCCTAGTAATATGTCTTGTTGTGCATATTCAGGAGTATAGAATGTTGGACATGTTATTATGTAATTTCCTAGGATGATTTTAGGTTTTGTAACTCCATGAGTTAAGGCATGTCTTTTTCTTATAAAATCCTTTTCATATAATCTAGGTAATGTTGTAATGTAGCTTTCTGGAAAGTATTGTCTTTGAGCAATGCAAGTTCCTGCTCCAGTATCTAAAAATGCATGGAATTATTCTGTTTTATATTCTTCATATATAATTCCTGTATCAATGTAAAAACTATATATACTAGTCATTTTCTTTTTTCCAAAAATGTTCTTGATTATTATGTGTAAAATATAGTCCTTCACTTTGTAAGGAAAATTGTTCCATTTGTTGTAATGCACTCATTCCTAATATAATTTATATATCATCATTGTGACTATCTGATTATACATAAAGTGTTATATCGATCCTTATGTTTTGTATTTCAATTGGAACAATAGCTTGTTGTGTAATTTCATATTCCTGTCCATTGAAATTAGTATATGCATAAGGTGATCCTATGGGTATTTTTTCTATATAAGGTATCATTCCTTGTTGGATAAATGAAGCTCCTACGACCAAATCTATTAATATTGTAGTCATACTCCATTCTTGTCCATTAAAATATTTTCCATATAGTTTATAATTTCTAGCATTTCTATTAATTGCTAGGATTCTTAAACTTGGTGTTCTTTGTAAATTTCTTAGTATTGGTCGTAATCTACCATTATATCTATTTGTGCTTTCTCTAGATTCTTCTATTCTATCTTTATTTTTCAGTTGTAATTGATTTCCTTCATAATGTAATTTTCTTGGAATTCTATTATTTGTTACTAAGGGTTTTTTAGAGACATCTATATTTATATTTTTGGTATCTCTATTTCTGAGATTGTGTCTGGTTTTGTAATTTTTTTTATATCATTAAATATTTTAGGAAGTATTATAATATTGTTGTCTTCAAATTTTTGAAAGTGATGTGTGTTTCTAAGATCATAGCTTATTATATAGGTTATTGAATAAGGAATGGATCCTTTTTTCATAAATTCCATTCTTCGAAAATCTTGTATCAAACTTAAAGTTCTGTTGATATTATTATCGTTAATTTTTACACTTATCTTTGGATAAATGTTAAAAATTAATTTTTTATGACTGAGATTTCCTTGTAATATTCCTAATGTAGCATCTCTTGTAACGCCCGGGCCCACTTCCCAAGGCTCTAGTAGAGTTTCAGGAATGACGAATGGCCCTACAGACCACCACTAGCCTTAACTGCACACTTTTTATCCACTCACGCACAAGCCAGGATCAACTTCCCGACTGGTCACCCATCCTAGTACTACTCCAAGCTGAGCACGCTTAACTATGGAGTTCTTTAGTGATGGGCTCCCGGAAAAGGAGGTGCACCTTGGTGATATGGGTAGTCCAATCATTCCTTTTAAGATCAACTTATCTGAGGCCTCAAATCCTGAGATGTTACAATCTCCCCCACTTAGACTCTTGACGTCCTCGTCAAGGCTTAACTATATGGCCTCATAATCTGACCCCATTTCAGTGCAGACCCACAATGGCCCATGGACACCCAGCTCCCATCCACGACTACCAGCGCAAGGGTGGCTCCATCTCGTCTCTACGGATAGCCCTTTCCAACTTGCCCGGACCTCACGGCTCAAGACTGGCATGCCACATGCTCATGTGGGCCCCACCTACTGGAGGGGTTATGGCTCTGATACCATTTGTAACGCCCGGGCCCACTGCCCAAGGCTCTAATAGAGTTTCAGGAATGACGACTGGCCCTACATACCACCACTAGCCTTAACTGCACGTTTTTTATCCACTCACGCGCAAGCCAGGATCAACTTCCCGACTGGTCACCCATCCTAGTACTACTCCAAGATGAGCACGCTTAACTATGGAGTTCTTTAGTGATGGGATCCCGAAAAAGGAGGTGCACTTTGGTGATATGGGTAGTCCAATCATTCCTTTTAAGATCAACTTATTTGAGGCCTCAAATCCTGAGATGTTACATCTCTTCTGTCATTAATTCTATTGTCCATTAATACAATATTTATAGGTGAATCTATTCCTTCTCAAAAGGTTGCCTTGATCATCATTTGGATAGCTCCTATATGAATCCATCCAATTTTAAATCTATCTTTTATTTTTTCCATTTTTCTCATCAATTCGTCTTTTCAAAGTAGGGGTATATTTATTCTATTTCTAGTGTATTCAATCTGCATAGGCATTTCTCTGTTGGTTATTCTGTAGTAGAAAAACGGTTTTCTTTGGGTAATTTTTTCAAAGAGAGATGTCCTAAATTCATCTGATTTTTCTAATCTTAATTCAGTGTTTCTAATTCGATTAAATAATCTTTTATCTATTAATACCTCTTGCAAGAAATTTCCTGCTTCTTCTTGGTATTCTTCAATTATTTCTTCTTCTTCAGTCTGATTCTCTGTCTGAAAAATAATAGACTGATCCATCTGATTGTTCGTCATCTATTATTTGAAAAAATCCGTGAATGTTTTTTATTTCAGAAAGTTCTTCTTCTATTATTTCCTCGAATTGCTTTTAATTCATTTTTCTAGATCCTCTATTTGGACATTTATTAGCATAGTCCTTTTTCCTGGCATATAAAGTATTTACATTCTTTTGTGTCCTTAGCATTTTTACTATAGTTTCTCTTTCTTATGTAATATTTTTTCTTTGGTTTTGGTTTAAAACCAAATCTTTTTCTCTTTTTAAACTTATATTTATTTCTTCTATTATATCTCATTGGCTCACATCCTATGGTTATTGGATGAGTCAATCGTGAACAACAAAGTCCTTGTTTTACTACTTTATTTGTTTTTCTTCTTAGTGTGGCTTCAGCACACCATTCTTCTAATTTCATTTTTAGAAATTCTATTCTTCCTCCTAATGTATCTGCTCGTTGTCCTATATATTTGGGTATAATTTCATGGCTTTAAATTCCCAAGGGATAGGTACCTTTGTATAAAATAAATTTAGTAGACTTTTATTTGTTACATTTTCTTTGTCAGTTCTATCATATATTTTATAGAAATATTCTTAAAATTTACATATATAGTCATCTATGTGGCACATGTCACAAAACTTTAGATTATATAATATAAATGTAAATCTTTGTTTTTCTTTTTCTTTTTCTATATCTCTGTTTGTATTCCATGTTTCTCCTAAAACAATTCTGCATAATTCATTTTCATAATTATTTACTATTTGGGCTAAGGTGGTTGTTGTTCCTTTTATTGCTTCTTGTCATTGTCAGTTAATTCTTTCCACCAATCTACTACGATTCCTTGAAAGGTTAAATGACAAAATCTTATTGTTGTGTCAATATCATAACTTTGTGATGTTATCGATAAGTATGTGGCTTTCTCCCATCTTGTTATTGCCTTATCTATATTTCTAACACAATTTGGTTTAAATAAATTCCATTTGCACTAATATATTCTTGATTCATATATTCTATTGGGGTTTCTAGAGCAATATCTTTTGGTCTTCTATCTGATGCCCAATTTATTCCTCTCTATGTATTTTTCTTAGTGGGTTTCTTCGAAAACTAGGATCTGACCAGTATCTAGCTCCTTGTTGTTCTTGCATTTCATTTCTACTATCTTTTCCGCTAGAGATAGTTGTAGGAATAGGCATCATTACTTGGCTTCTAGAAGTCTCTCCTTCTATAGGTTTTAAATTTATATTTCTGACTTTTTCCTTTAATTTAACAATTTCTTGGCTCAAGTTATCTAGTTCTTCTGCATCAACTTCTAAATATTTGTTTTTTAATTGTTCAATTTTAAATTTGTCTGTTTCTTCTATCTGAATGGGGCATAAGCTTATTTCATTTCCACTTGTTTGGAATAGATTTATTTTTTATATACATTTGGTATTTTATTTTTCATATATATATATATATATATATATATATATATATATATAGAGAGAGAGAGAGAGAGAGAGAGAGAGATATGGATCGTTCATTCATTGCCCACGTGGGTAGCCTAGAATTTCACTACCCGACAACCAAAAAAGTAATTGTTCTAGCCACAAAAGTAACTCTGCTGTCAAAAAAGTAACTATGCTGATAAGAAAGTAACTACAAGACTAAAAGAGTAACTCTATACAAATTATACAATAGATATATATAAGGACAAGTTTTTTTATTTTGGTGGGGAAAATGATATTATTTTTGGATGAAATTTTTTGGGGAACTAGAAAAAATGCTTCTCTGCAATTGTGAAAAAAAAATTCAAAAAAAGTGGTCGGAAGGGTGGCCGAGTAGCTACCCGCACGAGCAATAAAGATGGGCCATATATATATATATATGTATATATGTATATATATGTATATGTATATATAAATATATATATATGTATATATATATATGTATGGCAGTGTTTTCATTGCCCGCGTGGGTACTGTAGATACGTTACCCGTCTGCTTGGCACGGTGGTAGATTTTGTAATTAGTTCAAAATCTAACTTCAAGATCCCATTTCCTGTCTTTCACTGTCAGCCCGCCAAACCTGAGGCTAAAGGCGAGGAAGTGGAGCACAAGGGAGGAAACTACTGGAAGCTCATCGGCGCCATCTTTGGAGTCCTCGGCGGCATAGCAGTCATCACTTTTGTCATAGTCGTAGTGTTCATCATCAACAGGAAGAAGTTGCACGGGACAGGGACTGACGATTCAGAGAGCAAGGGATGGGTTCTGCAGAAGAAGAACGTGAAGAACAAAGGTAGCTCGACGGAGATGACTCTTACCATTGGAGGTAATCGCATTCATTGCTACACATAAATTCAGTAGAACCTCTGGTAGTGCGACTGTGGTCACCTGTGGCAAGATGCTCAAGACTGTCGATTTATCCCGCAATCGACTAGTAGGCTCCCTACCGAAATGCCTTCTTGGAATGGTAGGGGTACAAGTGATCAACACCGGGAACTGCCTTGCCCCGTCAGCAGCTGACCAACATCCCACATCCTATTGCAACCAGTTACCTCTGGCAGTACTTCCCAAACCCGAGGACAAAGGGGGGGAAGCAGATTCGGTTATTCAGCACCAGTCATCCCAACAAGTTGAGGAAGAACTCTCTTATCAATCGAACCTCTGCAACAATCATTTTCTAAACAATGGTTCCTTGATCTTTTTTCAACATATGGGATCCCAATTTACATTCTGATACAAACTTCTATGTTGAGCAGTTGGTTACCTGCTAAGTATAATTCCTTCTATATCCCTTCTTTTCATGCTATATGTTTTTAAATGAAGTTTTTTAGTATTTTTTAATGTATATTTATATATCTATTTAGTAGAAACACAGTCATACTCCCTGTTTGGTTGTAGTTACTTTTCTGTAATTTGTTTATTATAGTTACTTTTTGTAATGTATTAATTCTTTTTTTATTTATATAGTTACTATTTTGTTTACAGAGTTACTTTTCGATCTCCTGTGTTACTTTTTGCAATCTGCAATGGATCCTAGTCTTGATATTGATGTTTCTAATGCTATTATAGACATTGACGATGATAATGTTCATTCTTCTTCATCTGTTGTTGTTGATATTGTGTCCTCAGTTGATGTCCCTAGAATTGGACTACAATTTGGAAGTTCAGATGATGGCATAACGTTTTACTATAGGTATGTTGGTTTGATTGGGTTTAATGTTAGGAAAGATGACAATCGTTGTGAACAAGGTACTAAGATCTTGCTTGCTAAAGATTTGGTATGTGATAAGCAAGGTCAGATTAGGTGTTCTAAGAGATCCAAAGGTCTTCTGAGTCCTGCGTGCGACAATGTTGGTGATTTGCATGAGATGTTATCCAAGAAGCACAAGCATTATGTGAAAAGGTGTGGTTCCAAAGCAATGATCTTATTTACACTAGATAAGTCTTCATTCGTATGGATTGTAACTTCTTTTGTTGATGAACACAATCATGATCTTGTCAATGATTCTCACTTGCGCTACTTGGAGTGTAACTCATCTCTTTACCAAACTCAAAAAGAGATGCTTTCTTCTATGAGTCAAGCAAATATACATGTCTCCAGACAACTTGCATTGATAGCAACTGATTCTGGTGGTTATGAAAACTTGACATTTACAAGTAGACAAGCTCATGGATACCTCAGTAGCAAGAGGAAGGAGTCATCTGAATATGATGTGGACATGGTTTTGGATCATTTTGCAAGCTTGAAGGTTTTGGATTCTAAATACTTTTACTCTTATCAAAATTCTTTTGATGGTTGCTTGACACATTTGTTTTGGTCTGACCTGATTTCTGTTGATGATTGTGCATTATTTGGAGATGTTATTGTATTTGATACCACTTACCGTACCAACAAGTATTCCATGGTTTTTGGGATGTTTGGTGGTGTGGATCACCATCGCAAGACGGTGTTGTTTGCCTCAGCTCTGTTAGTTGATGAAAATTAAGACTCTTTTGTTTGGGTTTTCAAGAAATACTTACTTTGTTTTGGCAAAGAGTCAGTTTCCATTATAACCGACCGAGACCCAGCTATGAATGCTGCTATCATTACTATTTTTCCAAATTGTAAGCATCTTTTCTATAGCTGGCACATCCTACAGAATCTTCCTTCTAAGCTTGGCGGCGTTCCAAACAAAGATCAGATTATTAGCCGTTTGAATGATTGTGTATGGAATATAGATGACACAGACACATTTGAAGAGAGTTGGAATTTTTTAGTTGAAGAGGATGACCTATTATCTATTAGTTGGTTGTCTGGTATGTCTGCTATGTGGTGGGATTGGGCTCCATGTTTCATGCAGGATTCCTTCTTTGCAGGTATGAGGACAACGCAAAGAAGTGAGAGTTTGAATGATTTTATTAGAAGTCATGTAAATAGTAGGAAAACATTGTTTGAACTTGTATGTTGCTTGGAGACTACTCACTCTCAAGTGTGGGAGATAGAAAATCTGAAGGATTTTGAAGACCAGTATAGCAATTTTCCTTTGCTTCACTGTGGTCCTTGGAGGAGCAAATGAGAGGTATATATACCAAGGAAATTTTTAAGATCTTTCAAGCTGAAGTTCTTCAAAGTATGTTGTACAATGTAAAGGAAACTTCTGATGATGTTGTGTTTGAGGTATATCGTCTTGATGGTTCTAGTTCTTCTCGTCTTTTAAAGAAAGACTCATCCACTGATATGGTATCATGCAATTGTTTCATGTTAGAATTCAAAGGAATTCCATGTAGACACATACTTGCTTATCAGAAGAGTCATGATTTTTGCACTCTTCCTGAGCCATATATACTGAAGAGGTGGACTAAAGGATATACAGATCATCCTTTGATTTTCAAAAAATCATCTATCATGCATCTATCCACTGGGAAGACACTGCAGTTGGTATCTTCTTGCAATTAAATCATTAATATAGCATGTAGGAACAACGCTATAGATATGTGTCTTGAAAAACACATTGCTTTGCAAAAGGACATGTTAGAATTAGATGTTGCTGATGTTGGTGTAACTAGTTTGAATATAGCTTCTTCTTCTGTTGTCAAGGTCCATATTCCCAGTGTTTGTAAAACTAAAGGTAGACCTAGATATACTGATGTGGGCTCCGATCTCCAAAACCACAATATAAACACGATTTAAACTTAGCGGAAGCAATTGATTAACAGCGGAAGACAAAAATCATGGGAAAATAAAACATTTTGAGATAAGATCTTGAAACCATAAAACTCCTTCCATAGAAAAGGAAATAAACTATTTACATCTCTGATAATTACTTCTTGAGTAATTATATACAACATGATACAAAAATCTCAAGAGTCAAAACCAAAATCTCAGACACTAACTCCTAGGACCTGAGAGTACAGAGACGGCATAGGACTATCTAACTACATAACTCAGCAGTCAGTATCTCCACCTGAGATTCACTGCTACTCCTGGTGCTGCTGCTGCTGGTATTGGTCACCTGTAGGATGGTTCCTCCGTCTTCGACGACCACCTAAAAAGTTGAACTCTGTGGGGTGAGACAATTTTAAATAATTGTCCCAGCGAGAGTTATAACTCTCCACTAGAAGCTTTATATAGCAAATCAGAGAATAACATAAGCAATAAAAGCTCTCAAAGTAAACAACAGTAGATTGGTGTTAAGCAGAACAACAACAATTACGGAAGGTGAACAACACATCTACTATGCAGTGTAACATCATTCAAGTATCTCGTAGTTTAACCTAAGCAGTTATACTATGCGGCTGATTATGTTTTACAAACATCATTATGCCCTGCAGAGATGAGGTATACCGCTCATACTCCAACTGATCACTATTAAGTCGCATCGGTATCATACCTAGGTCATCAAAAGAGCCGGATTCTTATGACCTCTACTTCCTCAGTCAGAGTGAGGATAACTTGTAGGACATCTTGTGTCTCTGCTACTATAGCTCACCAGGGTAATCTGGTACTTCGCTATTTTAGAGTTACAGTGGCATTCTACACTCTCTTCGTCATCGAAAGATTTCTTGATTATCTCTCATCGATGCGGTATAAGGATTTATTTGAGTGTTACAACATAAATATATATAGTGAAGGGTTGATGGATTAAGATACATCTACATCAATTCCTACACTAGGATGTAAGGATTTACACATCAATATTCCCCCACATACTCAAAATTATGTGATCCAGGAGTTCCTTTATGAAAACATGTTTCACCATCATTTTGCTTTCTGACAATGATGGATCTATGATCAAGGCTCTACATGGTATGATTATACTTGATTAGTTAAGTACATTTCAGTATTCTTTTAACATCATACATGTTCTCAAACATTAATCATTAGCATAGCAGCTATGAAAATAGAATACTAAATGTAACAAGTCTAACTCATATCAATTATCATTTCTCAATCATCTCATCACAAGTCATCTGTTAAGCATGACCTTGATGATACTCATGGCTCTCACAGCCCATCAATCTCATAAGACGCCACTAACAAGGCATCAGGATATTTCACTATTCATAAAGCTAACAACATGCTTTCAATGAATATAGTATCATAATCCTTACCTGGATATGATCATCCTCATATAGGAACCTGCATGGTTAATTCAACTGATAACAATAAATAATTCTTTTCAAAGAAGTTGTACCTTCCTACTATTATAAGAATTAGGTTCCCTAATTTTCATCAATTAGGGTTTACTATTCACATTACATGTCATCACCCTAGAATTAGGGTTTACTATTCACCTCATGGTGAATTAAACTCATAACATCATCATGTATGAGAAACATCATCATTAAAGCTCTCAGATAAGATTAAGATTAATCAATTATCATAATTAGGGTTTCCATGATCTCACATAGGTGGATCATACCCTAATCATGCACATTCATATGTATTGTAGGTACTTATTATTTATTGTTACTTTATTGAGTTGTCTGTAATCAATGCACAACCACATTGACCCATCTTTCTTTTTAACAAACAAAACTGGAGCACCCCAAGGTGAAGTACTCGGTCATTTCGGCAGGCGCCATCCTATACAGTGTCTGAGCTATGGGTTTTGTATCTGGGACCAAATTGATCTCAAAATCAATTTCCCGAGGCGGTGGTATACCGGGAAGTTCTTCAGGAAACACGTATTCAAATTTCCTGACTACAGGAACTTCAACAGGGTTGGGACTCTCTATGGTAGTATCTACCACATGGGCCAAGAATGCATAACATCCTTGTCTCATCAACTTATCGGCGACCATAGCTGACACAAGACAGGTAGGCAGAATATTTCTTTCTCCTTAAAAGATCCATGTGTTGCTTTCATCAGCAAACACAGCCAACTTGGATTCACAATCCAAGACAACTCGATACCTTTCTAAGGTATCCATCCCGAGGATTATATCAAACCCTTGCATATCAAGTGGTATAAGGTCCACTTGAATGCGATGATCAGAAAAGAAGAGGATGTAGGGAGAGCATCCCTCCTGCAAAACAGCAGACCCACTCAATGGAGTTTCCATAAACAAGCTATCTGCCCTATGACTAACTGTCATATTGCAGTTGTGAATCACTCTCCGAGTGACAAAAGCGTGCGTAGCACCCGAGTCAATCAGAACAGATACAACACAAGATTTAGACATATCAGAATATAAAAGTTCCATCTGACCTGCCACTACCTGTGGATTGACCACTGCATCTGGTGGGTTCATAGCATAGAACCTCACTGTCGCCTGGGGTTGAGTTGGTGCAGAAGATCCAGCTTGAGATGCTTGCCCACGTCCTCGAGATGCTCCTTGAGATTTCCTTCTATGTGATCCCTGTTGACCTTGTCTCGGAGGCTATGTCACACTGACAGGCCTAGATCGACAGTCCTTCATCAGATGCCTCACCTTACCACAGTTGTAGCAACTTCTTTCCAGTTGTTGTGGTCTTGGTGGTCCAGACATCCTTACTTATCTTCTTCTCTTGAGGAGTAGAAGATTCTATTAGATAAGGGAGAAACACTAAGGATAGACTCGACATCCTAAGTCCTCTGTCTCTGTAGACTCAGCAAACCTAGAGCTCTGATACCACTTATTTGTAGGCTCCGATCTCCAAAACCACGATATAAACACGATTTAAACTTAGCGGAAGCAATTGATTAACAACGGAAGACAAAAATCACGGGAAATTAAAACTTTTTGAGATAAGATCTTGAAACCATAAAACTCCTTCCATAGAAAAGGAAATAAACTTTTTACATCTCTGATAATTACTTCTTGAGTAATTATATACAACATGATACAAAAATCTCAAGAGTCAAAACCAAAATCTCAGACACTAACTCCTAGGACCTGAGAGTACAGAGACGGCATAGGACTATCTAACTACATAACTCAGCAGTCATTATTTCCACCTGAGATTCACTGCTGCTCCTGGTGCTGTTGCTGCTGGTATTGGTCACCTGTAGGCTGGTTCCTCCGTCTTCGACGACCACCTAAAATGTTGAAGTCTGCGGGGTGAGACAATTTTAAATAATTGTCCCAGCGAGAGTTATAACTCTCCACTAGAAGCTTTATATAGCAAATCAGAGAATAACATAAGCAATAAAAGCTCTCAAAGTAAACAACAGTAGATTGATATTAAGCAGAACAATAGCAATTAAGGAATGTGAACAACACATCTACTATGCAGTGTAACATCATTCAAGTATCGCGTAGTTTAACCTAAGCAGTTATACTATGTGACTGATTATGTTTTACAAACATCATTATGCCCTGCGGAGATGAGGTATACCACTCATACTCCAACTGATCACTGTAAGTCACATCGGTATCATACCTAGGTCATCAAAAGAGCCAGATTATTATGACCTCAACTTCCTCAGTCAGAGTGAGGATAATTTGCAGGACATCTTGTGTCTCTGCTACTATAGCTCACCAGGGTAATCTGGTACTTCGCTATTTTAGAGTTACAGTGGCATTCTGCACTCTCTTTGTCATCGAAAGATTTCTTGATTATCTCTCATCGATGCGGTATAAGGATTTATTTGAGTGTTATAGCATAAATATATATAGTGAAGGGTTGATGGATTAAGATACATCTACATCAATTCCTACACTAGGATGTAAGGATTTACACATCCATATTCCCCCACATACTCAAAAGTATGTGATCCAGGAGTTCCTTTAGGAAAACCTGTTTCACCATCATTTTTCTTTCTGACAATGATGGATCTATGATCAGGGCTCTACATGGTATGATTATACTTGATTAGTTAAGTACATTTCAGTATTCTTTTAACATCATACATGTTCTCAAACATTAATCATTAGCATAGCAGCTATGAAAATAGAATACTAAATGTAACAAGTCTAACTCATATCAATTATCATTTCTCAATCATCTCATCACAAGTCATCTGTTAAGCATGACCTTGATGATACTCATGGCTCTCACAGCCCATCAATCTCATAAGATGCCACTAACAAGGCATCAGGATATTTCACTATTCATAAAGCTAACAACATGCTTTCAATGAATATAGAATCATAATCCTTACCTGGATATGATCATCCTCATATAGGAACCTGCATGGTTAATTCAACTGATAACAGTAAATAATTCTTTTCAAAGAAGTTGTACCTTCCTACTTTTACAAGAATTAGGTTCCCTAATTTTCATCAATTAGGGTTTACTATTCACATTACATGTCATCACCCTAGAATTAGGGTTTACTATTCACCTCATGGTGAATTAAACTCATAACATCATCATGTATGAGAAACATCATCATTAAAGCTCTCAGATAATATTAAGATTCATCAATTATCATAATTAGGGTGTCCATGATCTCACATAGGTGGATCATACCCTAATCATGCACATTCATATGTATTGTAGGTACTTTACTTGGATTTCAACCATAAAAGGTACTTTCTCTCTCCTCTTACTAGTAGGTGGTGGTTACACCACTCTAGATTAGGTTGGGTTATGTCCTCATTGACTTTTCTAAGCCAAATCACCACTATCATGTGATTAGGGTTTGATTATAACAAGGTATCCTTTGATTTAACCCTTCAAGGGCATTTAGGTAAATTGCACCATTGATCACCATCATAGGTCAAATCATCAGTCACTTAGTCCCTTAATGTCCTAGGTTACCATTAGGGTTTAGATCAGATCACCATTGAACCAATTACAACCTTCAAAGTACTAATCAATTACAGCCCTAAAATCTCCAATCGGTTGCACACATTCAACCTCCAAACAGTTTGAGACCGATTGGATGTGTTGACCGTTTGCTATGTTTGGCTCCAAGACCGCATGACCTCAAGGTCGTTTGCCCTCAAACGGTCTTAAGACCATTTGAGTGCGATGACCGTTTGAGGGTCTGTTGGTAACATATTGAATTTCATTCCTACATAGAATCATAATCTAATTCTTAACCAATTGAGAGTTGAAGGCACTTCAACACCCTAACCCTAATCGGGCTGAAATTGCTGATTTCAAGTATAGATCTTGTTGAGTTTTGGTTTGAAGGACCCAAACGGTCTCAAGACTGTTTGGGGATTCATCCAAACGGTCTCAAGACCGTTTGGTGACAACCCAAGACCGTTTGGAGGTCTAGGGTTGAGGTAATTTGATGGTTCGAGGGTCCAATTACAATAAGTTGAAGAATTGATAAAAATGCTGATTTTAGACCTATTTAGGGTTCAACCCTTATCCAACCGACTTGGTTTTTGTTCAAACTTTGGGCAAATGGTCTCAAGACCGTTTGGAGGATGTCCAAACGATCTCAAGACCGTTTGGGCCAAGTTTGGGCCCAATTGGAGGTCAATTGATAGGTTCAACCTCGATTTGATTCACATTGTTGAACATTGATGATTATCCGATTGAAACCCTAATTGAGATGGATTTAACCCTAATTGGCTTTCACTTGAGGGTGAAATTGGTATCCAATTGATTAAGGCTCATCCTAATTGACTCAATTTGTAAGTGGTTAACATGGATTTGGCAAATTGAAGGCTTCAACAGAGATATCCATAATCGATTGGAACTTTTGAACCACTTTGGAGGTCCAAACGGTTTGAGCCCATTTGGACCAAATGGTCTCAAGACCGTTTGGGCTCAAACGATCTCAAGGTCATTTGGACCAATCGATCTCAAGTCGTTTTAAGATCAAATGGTTTCAAACCGCATAAGCTTCAAACGGTTTGGAGGTCAACTCTCCCCAAACGGTCAACGCACTCAAACAGTCTTAAGACCGTTTGAGGGCAAACAACCTTGAGGTCATGCGGTCTTGGAGTCAAACATAGAAAAAGGTCAACACATCCAATCGGTCTCAAACCGTTTGGAGGTTGAATGTGTGCAACCGATTGGAGACTTTAGGGTTGTAATTGATTAGTACTTCAAAGGTTGTAATTGGTTCAATGGTGATTTGATCTAAACCCTAATGGTAACCTAGGACATTAAGGGAAACAATTTGCAACCGTTTGGACCAAAAGGGTCCAAGGTCGTTTGATAAAGTTACCTAGGAATTCACGCCCATCATCTTCAACCTCTGTTCAGGTCGGTTACTCCACCGTTTTGCTTGCAAAAGTGCAAGGAAGAAGGGAGGTAGAAGAAGTACTAAGTATACTTTGCAAGAACAAAGATAAGCAATATAAAGCAAAGAGTTTAGAGTTATAAAACCTGCCTCAAACGTTGTTCCTAGAGCTCCAAGCTTCCAAGCTTCAAGCCTCTAATGGCATCTTGAGCTCCACAACTCAGCCAGAGGTGATTCTCCAAGGAAAAGATGGGGATGGTCGGCTAGAATAAAGAATCTAAGTGAGTTAACCATAGAACCAACCTTATATGATGAATTCCTCCAAGAATCCGAGCTTGAAGATGGTTCCTACTCACCTTAGAACTACTTGGCCGTCTCCCTGAAGTCCAGAGCTCTACCTTGGCCATTTTGAGAAAGATGAGAAATGAAGAGGATAAAGAATACGTTCACTTGGTTTGCAAGGACAAAGGCTTATATAGTTTAGGCTATTTTCCATCATAAGGACCTCTAAAACATGAAATTCTCATCTAAGTCCCTCCTTATTTCTAAGGCACACCTAAGCTATCAAAACTTATGCAAATCTTATCAAAACTCAAGATCTAAGGGTAAAGAAAACCAACTTTCAACTAGAGTACATACATGAAGGGTCTCCTTACTCATACTAGGTGAATTTTATGCACAAAGATCATTTTTCTTATCTGATTATTCATTTAAGTGACCCTTTCATCATTTCTACTCTAAATGATGTCAAGAGTCATAAAGATATTCTATAAGGTGTATTTTACAATTTGCACCCCACAATTTGGGTAAATTACACTTTACTCCAAATTAGGGTTTTTAAGCATAAGGATCATTCCACAAGCTGCATCTGGATGCCCAAGCTTGGGAAATCCATCATACCTCATCATTTTCACTCATATGATGTCTCATCCTCAAAGGAACATCTTAACCTGTGAACTTTGCAAGTTAAACCCCTTAACTGGGTAATTTGCACATAGGTCCCTGTATTACAAAACAATATTACAACTTTGTTTAGAAAGAGCAAAATTGAAAGTATATGTTCCTGAGGAACTTAATTACATGCCAGGAAGTAATCACAAGTATATAATTACATATTTAGGCAAAACTTCTAGGGTTAGTTTATAACCCAGGTCAGGGATGTTACAACTGATGTGCGGTTTAAATTTGTAGTTGAAATTTCTCAGTCTAAAATGAGACAGTGTAAGAATTATTTACAATATGGTGTTAACCATGACAGCAGAAACTACCCATTAAAGAAATAGGTGTGTGTTTTAATTCAGCTTCTTCTTCTATCATTTATTTCACATAGTTATTTTTATATTCTCATGATTAGTTTTTCTATTTATAGAGTTACTTTATGTGGATCGTGGTGTTCCTGACTTGATATGTTTAATTTTTCTTGGTTGATCTGTAATGGTGCTCCCTGCTACTTTGTTCAAATGCTTTTGGTGCTGCTATTTACTATTGTTGTGGGCTGATGTGGTCTTCCTATTTTTGACTTACTGAAGCTGCAGATTTGCTATTTACTACTGTTGTGGGATGTTGTAGTCTTCCTATTTTTGGCTTCCTCAAGTTGTGGATTTTCTATTAATGTTGTGGGCTTTTGTCGGCTTCATGTGTTTGGCATCCTAAAAGTTGTGGATTTGCTTCTACTACTAATGTTGTTGCTGTTGAAGATGATTTATTCACTAGTTTTACTCTAATGTTATCCAATTGTTTAGTGTGTGAGTTATGTCAAAATCTGATGTAATTCTAATGGATTAGATGTACTGTGTGACAGATGTAATTGACATTTGATTATACTTTAGTTTTATTTTTACTCTTTTCTATGTAGCTGCAACTGAATCAAATTTAAATAATTTATAAAGATTCTCTAAAATTTGTTTGGTTTGAGATATGTTCCTCCATTTTATGTTACATATGTTTTTGTTAGTTCATCTCCTATTTCCAATATATTAGTATCATATTTCAGAATTCCTTTATGATACAAATTAATCCTTGCTTAAGATCAGGCTCATTCTCATATAGTAAATCACTAACTTACTTGTATTTTCGAAGGTTACTTTTTGTACCTCATGAGTTACTTTTTGTGTCAACAAGAAACATTTTGTATGCACCAGTTACTTTTTAGTTGTTTGTGTTACCTTACAGATCATATAATTACTTAAAGGTCAACAGAACTACTTTATAAATAGAAATACAAATCTTTGCTATCTTCATCCTTGATAATACCACAGTTGTGTACTGAAGAACGGGCATGTTTATGTACCATGACCACCATCATCTCCCCTCCACAGTTGTGGTGTGCACCACGGCCATGCTAGACTCGCCTGGAGATATGATGCTTTCACCAAAAAAAAGACTTAACGAGTAATTTTGATAGTTACGCTTTAAATTACATAGTTACCTTTTGGTTTGTTGTGTTACTTTCCCAGTTCAATAAGTTGTGTTACACAATTACTTTTTTGTTGGACAAGTTACTTTTCCTTTATCATATTTACTCTTTTTTCAAATTGTTACTTTATATATTGATATATTGTACCGTTATTCAGCAGCAGTCACAATAATATGTCGAGCGTTTTGAACATCCTAATCATGCTAGACATACCTGAAATATATAACAGGATTGTTCTAATTGATCATGAACTTTCTAAAAAGGGAAAGAATCACCTCCTATTACATTGTGTAATGCTACTTTACTTTTTTTTATCAAAGTTACTTATTGATGTATATCAGTTACTTTTTGATGCACAGAGTTACTCTCATGTCGATATAGTTACTTGTTAGTTCATCTAGTTACTTTTCTTTTCACTAGTTACTTTTCATTCTACTTATTTTAATCTTCAGTTCAGAATAGAGTTACTCCACACATGCAATGAGCACCTACTGATCACACTCATTATCCATAAAAGAACAACAAATAGCTAAAGTTATAAGAACATTCAACTAAGATCAAACTGATAGGTTCAAATGTCAAACTAAAAGTAGTAAAACATAACCATATACCCATAGAACTGTTGTTGTTTTTTGTTCCAGCCAACATACATTTCAGACCCGTACTGTAATTATTTGTAGAGTTACTCTTCAGAATCACATTATTCTACTACATTGTTTAGCTAAATATTCTTTTCTAATCTGACTTAAGCCATGTGTTCAGACTTGGCATAACATCTTCTGGTTTTTCTGTGTTCTACTTGTCTCCTGCTCCTTCTTTGGTCTCTTCTTCATCTCTAGCATATTCTTTAACTAACCGCAGTCTCCCTTTCTTCATCATTGTTTGGAAGATCTTTTCCCTTATTGCAGGGATGTCCTTACTTGTGAAGTTCATTTCTTTTCCATGCACTAATCACTCTAGAAACTTCATAACATAGACTCCACAGTCAACATCTTCAACCTCTTGCTGGGGGCACTCAGGGTACTCTATTTCCCACTAAGACAGTTGGCTTCCATACTCTGGCACTCCCCTGAAGAATTCATAAACGAACCCCACCTGCATGCAAAACAAAACATTCATAAGTATAATGTAACCTACCCTCCTTCATTCAAATATTTTATTAACATTGTTACTTTTTTCATTTCTTACCCATCTAAGTACTTCTTTTTTTTATTTTGAACTTCCTGACTTTGAATTATAAGACATGTGCACCCCATCTCTAAAAGTTGCTTCAAGCAAGTGCCAGTGATTGTCATTGTTAAGTATTGTAAACACGGAATCCATTGTCATAAATTCCTTGTCATGGACAGTGAAGAGTGGTGATAGCATATCGATCTCTTTTATTTCTATTTTATTCACCATCATGATTAGCTTTTGTTGTAAAAACAATATTGGGAATTACATTGTTGTAAACTTTATTGGTTTTGTTTATAATAAATGTAATCTAGTGAGATTTATGTTTGTCTTACCGGAGCATAAGTGCTCAAGCAATGCCATGACAGCAGTCCTTTCTTCCTCTTTTTGCATGTTATTTCTTTCAACATTTGTACAAAGTAGTCCATGATCTGTAAATGCACAAGCATCGTTAGCCATCCATAATTTTGTGATAAATGCTTACTATTGTATTTTTTTAGGGGATTGCATCATCTTATCTTTAAATAACAACACTGATAAGTCATTTCCCATGCACCATGTTTCCTTTCCAAAAACCCACTCTCTTCTTGACTTGTTCATTTTTTTTCAAAAGAATCATACTGAAGATGTTAGATAGAAATTTATGTATTGATCAACTAATTTATAATAAACATGTGACTCGTACAACTTTAAATAGTATCTACTTACACTTCATCAATGTTCTCAATAAATTATTGGACATCCTCCTTCATTTCCTTTGTTTTGAAGTGCTCGAATCCTATGAATGTCGAATTCTTTTTCTATTTTTGAAGTGTAAATTTGGTTAGTAGTTTATGTAAAAGACATATATTGTTACAATTACTCTACTATATTGTCCATAATATTACTTTACAGTCCATAGTATTACTCTATCATTATCACAATTACTTTTTCTATTAACATAGTTACTTTACCTGTGCATGCCTTCTTATCTTGATATTCTTCTCTATGCTCCCAATGCCTGTCTCCATGTTCCTCTTCCTCTTTCTAAACATTTTTGTTGTTATCATTTGTACTTCATCAGAATTTATCTTTTCTTCATTCACTCCAGCTTCAATGTCTATATCCATCTGTATGTTTTCCATTTCATCTTTTGCTAATCCTTTTTTATCTTCCCGTTCTTCTTGCTCTACTGGATCTTCTTTCAGTTGGATCTTCTTCATCTTGATCTTTCTCTATTTCATCTTGTGTTGGTTGTTTGGTTTCTTCAGATCGAGCTTCATCTACTGTATTTGAATCATGTGGGACATTTTCTGTCGTTTTGGCCTCTACTTCTTTGTCTTTGTTATCATCTTGCACTTTCTCTGAATCTTTCTAATGGCTTTTCTCCACTACACTTCTCATCAATCAAAGCTTGTTCAATCTTGGTGTTTCTTTTGCAGGTCCTTGTTGGTCCATTTCCAACAACCTTTTCCTCATATCCTACGTCCTTTGGCTAAGTACACTTAAATCATCGGAACCCTAACTTTCATTCTGAATGAAATTGGGAGTTGGTGTAGCTGCATATTTTATGTCCTTGTCATTGTCGCCCTTGGATCTTAATCCAAGGGACACGACTCATTGTCCAAGTCCCAGAGGGACAGGGACTGTAGCCGTGCGAGAGGGATTTTTAATCCCTTGTTTTCGTGAGCCCTGATGCATGTGCATCTTTGGAAACTCTCCCTCTGAGTCCGGGAGAGCAAGAGGTTGAATTCTAACCCTAGTTCGATGAGGTTTCGACGTGAATCCAAGAAATGCCCAATTGGGCTAGGACTGTGTTTACGGTTGGGATTGGGAACCCTAAAAGGGACCTCCCATGGACTATAAAAGGGGACCCCTCGGGTCCTTGCGACCTATCGAACTCAAACGGCTGCTTGCTAAGCCCTGTTGCTCGCTCTCCCTCTCGATTGTGTTTGCTCCGGCAAGAGCGCCGCCGCGGCACCGCCGCGTTAAGAAGAACCAGAGATGAAGAAGGTGAAGAGTAGCCTCCATTCGATTAGGATCTAGCGGTCGGGTCAAAGTAGGCCGAGACCCTTGGATCTTAAGTCCACCGTGGACTCGCGGGATCCAACGACCTGGGCTTCGTGGCGCTTAAGTTGAAGGTTGAGTTGAGACACGCAACGCTGAGCGTTAGATCAGAGTGTGGACCATAGGCGCACCGATCCAGCGGCCAGGAATTTTCTGGTAATTCACCTCTCTAAACGAATAATCAGAAAAAGGGCTTTTCTTGTGAAAATGATAGAAATTACTAGGTTTGTCTAATGGAAAAACTTTATATATGAAAGTTGTATAGAAAAATGCAAGGAATAAGATAAAAATATTTTCAGAACCTAATTCCACTCCGTTTTGCAAAAGTGCCTTATTTGGCTAATAAAGTATATTAAATATTGATGAGAAACCCTAATTTCATATTAAGAGTGTAATTTAGTAAATCAATAGGTCAAATTGCTAAGTTTGACTTTGATAATGATAAAGGTGGTTTGATTTACTGTTTTATTGCAAAAGTATTTAACTGAGAGTTATAATATTCAAAAAGAAGGTTAATTTACATGGAAACCCTAATTTGGGGTAAAAGGAGATAAAAATCATATTTTTATGAAATAAGGAAATTAGATGCCTAATAAAGGAAATTCAATGAGAAATTAGGGGTTTCATGTAGTTTAATAAATTAAGGATGATAATGATGAAAGAAGAAGTAAAACCCTAATTTCCAAAAGATACCCTAATGTTGGAATTGAAATCCTAAATGGTATAATGAAATTGGATAATTATTAATAAAAGGAATTGGTACTTCTATTTCAGGATTTCTCTTCCTCATTGCTTGTTGATTGAAGTTACTCTTCATAACTTGAATCTATCTTGAAAACTGCAATTGAAGGTATGTGGTTACGCTTATGACTACCTGAATTAGTTTTTCGGGATTTTATCGATGTTTCCATCGTGGCTTGAATTAAACTGTTGGATGTATTTAATTCATGCAAAGTATAATGTGAATATGACTATCACATAAGAAATATGCCTACTAGCTCATATCCTAGTCCCCTCTGTAGCTTTATAGATTGACCTAGTAAATGGCTACCAATGAGGGTAGGTCCATCAGATCATTAAATGACTTAGTAAATGGCTACCAATGGGGTAGGTCCATCAAGTCATCTTGAGTCAGGGATTGGTCTACCTTTGGGTAGGACCATGCGACTCCATAATCCTAGGTATTGGCTACCTGTGTGGTAGGGCCATGGGGGTAAGGATATACCATATGAGAGAGGTGGTATCCATGTCCACTACAGGGACGTTACAGAGAAAGGGGATAGGCAAGGATTGAGTAGTATTGCTTAAAACATAATCTTGGTTGTTAAATGATATGTGGTTGATTACATCGTTAACATAGTTGCACAATTATTGTTTCCCCCACATACCAGCTTCGGCTGACCGACGTTTTGTTTGTCGGCATTTTAGGTACAAATGAAAGAAGAAACAGTAAAGTGACATATGTGGAATTGAATGAGAAATAACATGCACAGGAGGATTAGTTAGATTAACATCTTCATGGATAGAAGTTTAGAAATCCCAGTTTTTCCAAGGTAAGAAAAGTTTTATTTTATACCTGTTTTCAGTTTAGTTGGTAAAATTTATTAATTATTACTGATTATTTGTCGAACCTTTGATCCTGTTAATTGAATAACCGCTCTGACCTTTAGGTCTCCCTTAATTGGGGGTTATCGGGAGGTGGGGCCGTTACATCAATCATGTTCCATAAAGAAACACTTGGTTATATGCCTTCCATACATCTTGGTAAGCTCAATGGTAACAAAAACCTTGCTCTTTAGGCTGATCTTTGTTTACCTTTTATAAGTTATCTGCTATTATTATTTTATCCTTCTGAAGTTTTATGGTTTCGGTGGGAAGTTATGTTTCTCGCTAGAACTGTGTGTCTCACCCTGTTGGTTTACAACCTTTTTAGGTGTTCTTGCTAGACGTGGTGATGGTCACGGGGTTGTGGTTGAGTAGGAAGAAGATTAGTAGAAGGCAAGAGAAGGATATGATGTTGTTTTGGTCATTTTGTAGTAGAGTCATAGAGTCATCCCTGTACTCTCAGGTCCTCGGCGGCGTTTTGACGTTGTTTCACGATGTGTAGCTGATGAAGTTTTGTATATCCTATTGCTGGTAGGATATGGCCGTTATGTATGTATAAACAGGTGATGAACTCATGTGATGACAAGATAGTTGATCTTATAAGCTGTGGACACGCATCAAGACTTGTAAATGTTTATATAACCTATTTTCTTGTAGGCTGAGAATCTGAATGTAATAGTTTCTTGGTTTATCTGCTTTATGAAATCGGTTTTAATTACCCAGTGTTTTTAATAATAAGTGGTTTATGGTGTTTTCCGCACGTTTTCGCGTGGCACCTCATTGTCTGTGTGATAGCAGGATGCGTCACCACAAGCTTGGTATTAGTACTCTAGGTTCGCTGAGTCTACATGGATCTAGGACTAGGTTGTGTCTGTTCTTGTGAGTTTTCCAGATTTTCTTATGATCATCTTTTGCCCTCAGCGGAAGAAAAAGCCAAGATGTCTGCAAACCATGAAGAACATGCTTCCGAGGGAAGCGATGTTGTATCATTTGATGGAGCTGAAGGGCAGGCACATGAAGATCGGGTACCTGAGGTCCCCCAACTTGACCCATCCATTCTCAAAAATCCTGCCTACCAACAGCTTATGGGGCAGATGATGGCTACGATGAATCTCATGGTAGAGAGATTGCCAGTGCCTCTGTCGAGAGCACAGGCTCCCCATGGTGAAACATTGGGTATTGGGAAGACCTTTGAATAGCTTCGCAGAGTCGGAGCTTCAGACTATGTTGGGACAGTTGATCCAGCGAATGCATATTTGTGGCTGATAGATCTTGAGGAGGCCTTCCGGATCCTCGACATCCCTGAAGCAGACAAAGTCAGGCATGTTTTCTACCTTCTGAAGGGTAGTGCTGGCCACTAGTGGGCCATTGAGGAAGAGAAGTGACCCAGTGAGGTGATCGGTTGGGAGGTTTTCCGGCGTAAGTTCGTCAGTAGATACTTTCCAAAGACGTATCTGGATGAGAAGATCAACCAGTTTGAGCATCTTTGCTAAGGAGCGATGAACATCACCGAGTATGAAGCCAAGTTCATGGACCTGTTAAGGTTTTGTCCTCACATGGTAGGACAGATGATGAAAAAATCAGACATTTTGAGAAAGGCCTGAGTGCTGAGCTGACAACACCTGCTTCTGTGTTGGAGAATCGAGAGCGGTTTGCCATGTTTGTGGAATTCGTCTGGAGAACCGAACGGTCAGTTAGGGAGAAAAGAGAATCCATGTCTAAGAAGAGGCCTGCTCAGTTCCAGGGACAGAGGTTTGGTGGCTTCAAGAAGCCGAGGTTTTGAGCACCTTCTAGGGTAAGAGGTTCCAGTGCACTGTCACAGTGGTCTCCGAGTAAGGGAAGAGGATATGGTTCTTTGCCATCAAAGGAACATAATACAACTTCTACAGCAGTGACAGGGCCATCTAGGCCACAATAGCGAGACCAGTCATGCCATCTTTGCGGTCAAATCAGGCATTGGAAGTCAAATTGCCCAAGTAAAGATGTTGAAGTGACACAGCAGCTGAGGCAGAATCAACAAGGGTCAGATAGACAACAACCCAGTAGTAGCATAGGCGAGGAAGCGGTCAAGCATTGCAAGCGGGATCGTCTGCTCAAGGAAGCAGAGGACGTGGACAGCAAGCAATGACTCGAGTCTATGCTATGAGTCAGCCAGAGGCAATAGTCAACCCGCGAGTGGTGGTAGGTCAAATGGAGTTATTTCATTCTGATTTGTCTTCTTCTTGCTTTATATATGTTCTAGTTGACCCGGGTGATACACACTTTTTTATCGCCCATAGTATGCTTGAAAATTGTATGTTACCTGTTAGTTGTAAGAAAGATAGCTTGTTGCTAAAAACCCCTCTTGATGGTTCCTCGATGCTTCGAGAGGAGTGCCCATCTTATGTCTTATCTTTTTCAAGAAACAGTATACAAGTGTAACTTATACTACTTGATATGCATGGATTCGATGTGATCCTTGGGATGGATACCTTAGAGAAGTATAAGGTTGTGTTGGATTGTGGTTCCAAACATGTAGTGTTTGAGGTTTGTGGAGAGAAGTGCATCTTCCAAGGAGATAGGAAGATTCTTTACACGTGTCTAGTGTCAGCGATGGTGGAAGAAAAGTTGTTACGGCAAGGATGTAAGGCGTTCTTAGCTCACGTTGTGGATACCAAGGAAAAGGGTCCTAGACTTGAGTAGGTGACGGTTGTTTGACAGTTTTCATATGTGTTTCCTGATGAGTTCCCCGGTGTTCCTCCACCTCGATAGATTGATTTTAAGATCAATCTGGTTCCAGGAACACAACTAGTTGCACAGACACCATACATGATGGCTCCAGTAGAGATGGTAGAGCTAAAGAAGTAGTTACAAGAGTTGTTGGAGAAAGGTTTCATCCGACCAAGTACGTCGCCTTGGGGTGCTCTAGTGTTGTTCGTTAATAAGACGGAAGGATCAATGCGGCTATGCATAGACTACCAGTAGTTGAACAAGGTCACAATCAAGAACAAGTACCCATTGCCAAGGATAGATGATTTGTCTGATCAGTTGCGTGGTGCTACAATGTTTTCAAAGATCGATCTACGGTCTGGATATCATCAGTTGAGGGTTAAGGCAGATGACATACCAAAGTCAGCTTTTAGGACGAGGTATGGTCACTATGAGTTTGTGGTTATGCCGTTTGGGATAACCAATGCACCTGCAGCTTTCATGGACCTGATGAATCGAGTGTTCTGTCCATTCCTAGATCACTTTGTTGTAGTCTTTATAGATGACATCTTGATCTACAGTAAGGATAGTCAGGAGCATGAACATCATCTTCGACAAGCGTTGACTCTTCTTTGCCAGCACCAATTGTATTCCAAGTTTGGTAAGTGTGAGTTCTGGTTGAAATAAGTAACTTTCTTGGGTCACAAGATATCTGCAGAAGAAGTTAAAGTGGACCCCAGGAAGGTGGAGTCCGTTGCAGAATGGGAACAGCCAAAGACGCCAACTGAAGTTCACAGTTTCCTAGGTTTAGAAGGATACTACCGGAGGTTTATAAAGGACTTTAGTGTGATTGCATTGTCGATGACGAAGTTGACCCGGAAGGATGTACCTTTTGTCTGGAATGATCGTTGTCAGCAAGCTTTCCAAAGTTTGAAAGAGAAACTGACAAGTGCTCCAGTGCTAGTGCTGCCAGAGCCTGGGAAGGGCTATGTTGTCTTTTGCGATGCTTCCAAGAAGGGCTTAGGATGTGTGCTGAAGCAGGAAGACCATGTAGTTTCTTTTGCTTCTCGACAGCTTAAGAAACATGAGGAGAACTATCTGACTCATGACTTGGAGTTAGAAGCAGTGGTTCATGCGTTAAAGATTTGGAGACACTATCTTTATGGGGAAGTGTGTTAGATCTTTACAGATCATAAGAACTTGAAGTACATCTTCTCGTACAGTGAATTAAACATGCGACAACATCGATGGATGGAGTTGATCAATGATTATGACTGCACCATCGAGTATCACCATGGTAAGGCGAATGTAGTAGCTGACGCGCTTAACTGAAAGTCTTCTCTTCCCACATAAAGGGTACAGTTGAGTTCCTTGGTATGCCATAGACGGGATATGTTCGTCTCCTTACAGTAGATGAATGTGCAGATGGAAGTTTCCTTGTTAGCCAGACATTTGGCACAGATGCAAGTCAAGCCTATGCTGAGACAACAAATCAAAGATGCACAACAAACAGATGATACAGTGCACTTGATCAGGTCAGAGCTCGATAGCAAAAGGCGTGATGGATTCCATGAGTCCGAGGATGGATTAGTTTTCTATCATGATAGGATGGTAGTCCCCGATGTTGATGATCTGAGGAGGCTAGTACTCGAGGAAGCACACACATCAATGTATGCTATGCATCCAGGAATCACTAAGATGTATCACAATCTAAAAGACATGTATTGGTGGTCTGGCTTGAAGAGAGATGTAGCCGAGTTTGTGGCTAGGTGTGTGGTATGCCAACAAGTCAAGGCTGAGCATCAGAAGTCGGCAGGTATGTTGCAACCTATGTCGATACCGTAGTGGAAATGGGATCACATAACCATGGATTTCGTAGTTGGTTTCCCCAGGACAGCTAGGAATCATGATTCCATTTGGGTGATAGTGGATAGATTGACGAAGTCTGCCCATTTCATACCTGTAAAGACAACATATACATCCGAGAAGCTCGCACGTGTATATGTAGATGAGATAGTACGTTTGCACGACATACCAGCAATGATAGTTTCCGACATAGGTCCTCAGTTCATGAGTCATTTCTGGGAACAGTTGCATAAAGCGATGGGAGCACGGTTGAGGTTCAACACTGCTTTTCACCCGCAAACAAATGGACAGTCTGAAAGGACTATTCAGACTTTGGAGGATCTTCTTCGGGCTTGTGTTTTGTAGTTCCTAGGCAGTTGGGATGTACATCTCAGTTTGATAGAGTTTCCCAGAAAAATTGTTACCAACGGAGCATTGACATGGCTCCATATGAGGCCTTATATGGCAGGAAGTGCAGATCTCCTTTATGTTGGTATGAGTCTGGTGAGTATCAGCTTTTGGGTCCTGAGTTAGTACAATATACAACGGAAAATATCAAAGTGGTACAACAATAGTTGAAAGCGGCACAACACAGGCAGAAGTCCTATGCAGACAATCACCGACAACCTTTTGAGTTCCAAGTGGGAGACAAGGTGTACCTCAAGGTCTCTCCATGGAAAGGTGTGCTAAGGTTTGGCCGGAAGGGTAAGCTAGCACCCATATATATGGGGCCATACCCAGTCATAGTACGTATGGGAAAGGTAGCTTATGAGTTAGAGATTCCGCCAGAGTTACACATGTTACATCTAGTGTTCCACGTCAGCATGTTGAAGAAAAGTCACCCAAATACAGGGATAGTGATACAGCCAGTTGAGGTTGAGCTTGATGAAGATGTGACCTATGAGGAAGTTCATGTGATGATCCTTGACAGAAGAGTAAAGAAGTTGAAGAGGAAGGACCTGGTTCTGGTAAAGGTTCTTTGGCATCATCGTGGCATTGAGGAAGCCACGTGGGAGCTTGAGGAAGAGATGAGGAGGAAGTACCCCTTGCTTTTCTCTTCAAATTTTGAGGAAAAATCCCTTTGTAGAGGGTTATAGCTTGTAAGGACCCTGACCTCCGTTTAGAGCTTATCCTATTTGCTTTGCCTCACCCTGGTGCTTAGTTGCTTGCTAATCACCTTTAGTGGTGATTAGGATTTGTTTGTGCTTTGTTGAAGAGTTGGAGGTGCTACTTGCAATTAACCCAAGTTTAGGGTTTGTGGGCAAGATGTCACCTTGAGAAGTGCTCTTCTCTCTCTTTGCTTCCTCTAGTGTTGAGAGGGAGGGTTGGGCTCGTTGCTTGAGTTGCCATGGGCTTGGATGAACCTTGATGGGCCTTGTTATGCTTTGCTTGACCTTGTTGGACCTTGTGTCAGCCATAGGTGTGCCGACCATGGTTGTGTCGGCCTAGGTGTGTCGCCCAGGGAGTTGTGTCAGGCATGGAGTTGGGGTGTATCGACCATGGACCCCTTTGACCTCATTTGTGTCACCACTAGTGGACACTTGGTGCTTGATGCTTGCATGTGGCAATGGCCTTCGACATTTGTTTAAGACAAGTTTGAGAGGTGGCATTGCCCATGGACAAGTGTCCCTAGGTGGGAGACACCTTGCCTTGTCTTACCTTGGTTTCTCCTCCACCCTATCCTATATATGTACCTTCTTCCTCTTGCTCAGGATCCATTTAGTTCGTTAGTTTTCCCTACCCTTTGGTTGCAGGATACCTCTTCCTTTGCAAGCTTTTTGGTCGATCCTTATCTTGGAATCTTCTTCTTCTTCTGGTTGAGGTGTAGCTTGGTTCTAGGAGCTTGGAGCTTGCTTAAGGCGGGTTACATAACTCCTAACCCTAATCATATTACCTTCTTCTATATTCTTGTATATTTCTTGTGATCATGATCGACCATGTATGTTGCTAGATATGGTTCTTGCTTAGTTGAACCTTTAAGCTTGTTTTAGGGTTTCCTTGTTGAGAAACACTCCTTTCCCTCATTGGTCTAGAGAAGTGAGCTTGATCTCTAGTAATATGAGCAATACCCCTCTCTCGTTTAAGTTGAGAGGTGAGCTTGTGTTCTAGTTGCTTGAGAAACACCCTCCTCTCACCATGGATTCGAGAGGTGAGCTTTTTGGTAGATGTAGATCTATTTTAAGGTTGATCCTTGTGTTTTCCCGAGTTGTGATAGAGGTTGTGCAAGACCCCTCTCTCTTGGTTGTTGAGAGGTGAGCCGATCTTCTTGATCAATCTAGGGTTTGGTACCCTTGTGCTTGAGGTTGATGATGATCTTGTTGGGTTGTATCTTGCACGATATGCGTGGGGATGGTGTTTCCCGATACCCTCTCTTGATCTAGAGTTTTGGGTTGATATGATGAGGTTGTTTTGGGCAATGCACATTGGTCTTTGCCTAGTGTGTTGGCCGATAGGATGAGGATGGCTTGGTTGGACGATAGGCTTTCTTTTGCTGCCCATTTGAGTTGAACCCTTGGTCGTTGTGCTTAGATGTGTTTGGTTGATGGGAGATACCTTTGTGTGTTGGGCGTTATGCCTTGTTGAGTGCCCTGCCTGATACACCTAGCTTGGGTAGTGGCTTGGTGACCGATATACCTTGAACGTTACGAAGCTCAGTGGGTTAGCCTTGAGTTGGGTGTCATGGCTTGGTGGTGATGCCTGATGTAGTAACGTATGGTAACCCTAGCCCGACACATGGATGCACGACACATGGATGCACGACACATGGATGCCCGACACCCATGGATGCACGACACATATGGTTACATGACATAGCTTGAGGTGGTAGCCCAACATCTTTACTAAAGTGCTTGGACGATATATGTCTAGATTGCTTGGACGATATGAGGCTAGAGTGTTTGGGTGACATGAGGGAAGTTACCCTGCCTGATACCACCTCTAGTGAGGCTGCCCTGCCCGATCACACTTCTTGTGAGGGTAGTGGGTACTTCTTGTGAGGGTCATGTTCCACTCGAAAACCCATCTAGATCTTTATCACGCAATCTCATTCTCGTTGTTAAGAATTATGGTTTATGGTTCGTGAACCTTTTGACAGATTGATAGTAGTAAGATAATTGATATAGTAGAACACTCATATGTAAGCATGACATATCTAAAGCTCTAACGACATGATATTAGATGTGTTTATGATCATCTTGAAATAATATATATATATATATATATATATATATATAATGATGAGTAAATGAAAAATTTGGAAGTATATGAGTTGCTTCACCTGATGATGTGACCCATGTCTATGGTTACAGGTTGAGGCATGAATGATAAAGCACCAATGTTTCCCTATATTGACAATACGATCATTCTGTTAATCTATGATGGATTCAGTTATCTCTATGGTTTTGTATACTAACCATGCAGGTGTTTCATGCAGATGCATAGCCAGGTAAAGGGCTATGAGGTATATATGTTTGAATGACACTGCATTGATGGTCACTCTTATTGATGAGATAACTTGCATCACCAATATGATGTGTTTAGGTCTGAGGACCTGAGTTTGGCTTAAGTGCCTAGTTGAGGTGTTATCCTCTGATGATGAGATCTGGGATTGTTATCCCCAGTGATGAGAATGCCTTATGAGGCAGTGGTTTCTTGTGATGAGGGATTGAGATCCCGGGATAATGTGATGGTGGTAATAATAATATAATTCAATGTTATATATGTGATACCACTTGTTTTCCCCAAAAATCCACTTAAAATATACTAACTAATTATAGTGGAACATATCATGTAGTTTTCCCTGGCCATAGATCCACCATCGTCAGTAGCTGGTGATGGTGAAACAGGTTCTCCTGCGGGTTAACCTGGAAGCGCATATTATTGAATATGTGTGGTTTCTCCTAGCTAGAAATGAGGACATCAGAGTGCAACTTCAGTTGTAGACTCAAGATGTATATCAGAGCATGGTGAACAGGCCCATGGCTCAGTGTGATAGAGCATGAATGCGTTCATGGCTCAGGGAAATGGTGAACTGGCCTGTGTCTCAGATATACTAGCACCGAGACCTGTACCGAGGCGGGCTATAGAAAGGGTAGCCTGCGGGAGCTGACCCTGTGGCTGAGGTCACTTAAGCATGAGACTGCAATCCATCTTTAGTTCTTGTGCACTGACCATGAGATGGGAGGTCGTGGAGTCTGGCTCTTCCATTGACCTTGTATGGCACTGACTTGGGTTTCGCAACCGAAGGTTGGATTTGAGCGGTACGACTCATTTCCTCAGGGCATAATAACACGTAATCTAGTCGAATAGTATTTATTGCTTAAGGTAAAACACGGAACATTGGTTGAAGCCTTGCTTGCATAGTTGATCTTATTATACATTGCAGTTACTTTTACGTTCCTTATGTTATGTGGTAAGATCTTATAAATCTTATCTTGTCAATCATGTTCCATAAAGAAACACTTGGTTATATGCCTTCTGTACATCTTGGTAAGCTCGATGGTAACAACAACCTTGCTCTATAGACTGCTCTTTTTGTACCTTTTATTAGTTATCTGTTGTTATTGTTTTATCCTTCTGAAGTTTTATGGTTTCGGCGGGGAGTTATGTTTCTCGCTGGGACTGTGTGTCTCACCCTATTGGTTTACAACCTTTTTAGGTGTTCGTGCTAGATGTGGTGGTGGTCGCGGGGTTGCGGCCGAGCAGCAAGAAGAGAAGTCGAAGGCAAGAGATGGATATGTTGTTGTTTTGGTCATTTTGTAATAGAGTTTTAGAGTCATCCCTGTACTCTCAGGTCCTCCGAGGCGTTTTGACGTTGTTTCACGATGTGTAACGGATGATGTTTTGTATATCCCGCTGCTGGTCGGATATGGCTGTTATGTATTGATAACCTAAAACTTTGATGATTATCTTAGTCTTTTTCTTTAGTTTTCCACACTCTTTCTAAATTAAATATATACAAAATCCCTAAATTTTCCCTCTTATTATAAATATATTATGAGACTAACTTTTCCCTTTTATATATGTAGAAAAACACAAAAAAATATCATAAAAGACTAACTCAGCCTCAGACCGCATGAAGCCAAACGGTCCCAAGACCGCATGGAGTCAAACGGTCCCAAGACCGCATGAAGCCAATCGGTCCCGAGACTGCATGGAGTCAAACGGTCCCAAGACCGCATGGAGTCACATGGTCCCGAGACCGCATGAAGCCAAACAGTTTTGAGGTCCAAACGGTCTTGAGGTCCAATCAGTCCCGAGACCGCATGGAGTCAAACGGTCCCAAGACCGCATGAAGCCAATCGGTCCCGAGACCGCATGAAGTCAAACGGTCCCAAGACCGCATGGAGTCACACGGTCCCAAGACCGCATGAAGACAAATGGTCTTGAGGTCCAATCGGTCCTGAGATCGCATGGAGTCACACGGTCCCAAGACCGCATGAAGCCAAAAGGTCTTGAGGTCCAAACGGTCCCGAGACCGCATGAAGCCAAATGGTCTTGAGGTCCAAACAGTCTTGAGGTCCAAACGGTATCAAGATCCAAACGGTCTTGAGGTCCAAATGATCTCAAGACCCAAATGGTCTTGAGGTCCGAACGGTCTCAAGATCCAAACCGTTTGGACTTCACTTAAGGCCTATAAATAAGACCCCAAGGGTCCTCCACCAGGAATCAAGTTTTAGACGTCCAAAGGCTGCCTCAATCACTCCAGAGCACTTACGACTTCCATCCTCCGCCCTGGGGCTTTCGGTTTGAGACCCATACTCAATCTCGAAGCTGCTTTCTCTCTCTCCGCCAAAGAAGGTGGGAAGAGGGAGATCTTGTCATCGCACAACCTGTGAAGCTTGTGGATCATTTCTCTCTCTCCAAGGGGTTTACTTTCCTCTCTCCTTTATGGGGATGATGCACTCTCTCTCTTCTTGCCTCCTTCTTTTTCCTAGTCATGAGCGAGTAGTCTCTTTCACTAGGGTGCGGGAAGTAGCCCCGCTGCCCATGTTTTCATATCATGTAAATGTAATTCATAATTTTTAATATATAGTTCTTATCTTTTTAGTTCGACATCAAACGTTTAATGAATGCATGTTGCTTGATCTCCAACTTGTGTTATCCTTTATCTTTTAGTATGAATTGTCTATGTTTGTACTATTAGGTTTGAAACTCGTTTGTATGTTGGTTCTTGGTGCATGTATCCACCATGCATCTATTTCGGTATCTAGAAGTGTGTCTCAAGAAGTGGAGTAAACTCACTATCATTCGTTGCACTTTCCTACTATGAAATGGAATCAGTTGAAGTATGAAAGCGCAACCTTGGTAAGTCGAGGAACACACTTTGTGAGGGGAATGATGCAAAGTAGGTGACCATTTATTCGAGAATGGCTGGCATTGCAACATTCCCACACTTCTCGTAGTTAGTTCTCCGAAAGGAAACTAAGTCTACAAAGATACTAACTGACTAAACTCTTTTTGCAGGTTATGTTTTGCTTTGCATGAGTTGATCCATGTGTAGTGGCGGTGAAAAACTGATCACACCCTAGTGACTTTTATCATAGTTTAACTCCTTAGATTTACTTGCTTTCTTTACTTTACATGTTCTTAGTTAAAACAACAAAACTCAACTTTCGATTTAAGTGCCTACTAGTAAGTGATTAAGTGAAATTCTAATGTTTTCCATCTTGTTGCTTGCAACAAGACCGTTGTCCTGAGGATTCGACCCTTTACTATACTAAGATAAGACTTCCACGTATCTTAGCATACGTGGGTGGAGTTCTTTATCTAGTATATGCAAGGCTAAACCTGAAGACTTACTATCTTTAGGATTTTTAGTTGGTGCACGCAATTCCACGTAAGTGGAAGCTCCATCATGTATGTATAAACAGGTGATGAACTCATGTGATGACAAGACAGCTGATCTTATAAGATGTGGACATGCATCAAGACTTGTAAATGTTTATATAACCTATTTTCTTGCAGGCTGAGGATGTGAATGTAATAGTTTCTTGTTTTATCTGCTTTACAAAATCGGTTTTAATTACCCTGTGTTTTTTATAATAAGTGGTTTATGCTGTTTTCTGCATGTTTTCGCGTGGCACCTCATTGTCTATGTGGTAGCGGGATGTGTCGCCACACTTCTCCTATCTATTGTGACAATACTAGTGCAATTAATCTATCTTACAATCCTATATTGCATAGTAGAGCCAAGCATATAGAGGTTCACCATCATTTTCTTCGTGACCACATTGCCAAGAAAGATATCTATATCACACATGTGGACACTGAAAATCAGTTGGTGGATATCTTTACAAAACCTCTAGCTAGAGATCAATTTAATTTTATTCGATCTAAATTGCTTATTGTTTATTTGAATGATCTAGCTAGTTGTTTCTTTCCTGTATGCTTGCTCATGTCTATCTTCATCTTGTTTTACCTATATATGCTTATTTGTGCCTAAATTGCCTGTCAACATGTTTAGTTTTTGCTTATTTTTGGGTTTTTATCAAATCTTATGTTTTATCGCTAAATAGTGCCCAATGATGAGCTAAATGTGCATAAGTATGTCAATTATACATAATAGAATGGGAAAATGAATTTAATTGGCATGTATATGGCTAGAATCTAAGAATGAGACTGTTAGGTCAGGTTGACCTTCGATCGAGTTTCCACCCTGGAAAACTCGACCGATCATGAGCCGAGAGTAGTTCTTCAGTGGACCATTCGGTCGAGTTTACCACACTCAGAACTCGACCGATCGACGGGCTAAGCCAACTTAAAAGTTAGGATCGGCCGACTATTTTCCCATGCAACTAGAAAATAGCCAATTGATTCCTTGCCTCTAAGCCCTAAGATCTCACACCCAGCCCTAAACCTCTCATTCCTAACCCTAGGGAGACCTAGCAACCTCGTTCTTGACCTCCCCGAGTGCTCGTGGTGGTGTTTCTTCGGCGTTTGAGGTTTTCTTTTTCTTGTGTGCATGTTTTTCTTCGTGTTTTTGCTTCCATGGCTTCTCATAGACGAAAACATGCTACTCCCGGCAATGCTCAAGCCTCTTCTTTGACTAATCGCTTGCTTCTATTCGATAACATCTCTTTTGTGTCTCTTGAGGCAGTAAATTGGTATAAGGATCTTCTTCCCCAATCTCCTTTTCCATTTTGCCCCTTGCTTGACCCAAATCATTTTCAAGCGGTTATTACCTATGTTGTGAGGCTTCTCGCCAGCCATCACCTTTCTTCCCTTGTGATCGAATGTGATTTCTTTAACAATCACATGTCTAGCACTAAGGAAGTACATGAGTTCTACGCAAACTTGTGTTGGAACTACGATACGCTTGTTCCCCCACCAAATACTGAAATAGTTCTTAATTCGATGATCTCTGGTCGTCGTTTCCAAATCTCCGAGGATACTTTAAACCTCTTTTTTGCCGGAGATGAGGAAAACAACACTTGGCATAAGGACTATGGATAATATTCTGATCTTCTTGACCTGGAAGGTTTTTATAAACACCATCAATTGATGCTACCGGACATTCATCAGTTTTTAAAGAAACCCGACGTGGCCTACAAGAAGAAGTCTACCCTGCCTTCATACTCTCTTGACCTTCAGAGGCGCATAGTGGCCTTGGTGATTAACTGTAATGTCCATCCTAAGAGAAATCAAACAGACATTGTGGAAAACACCATGGTCATTATGTATTGTTTGCTAAACAATATCGGTGTCAAATGGGCTAGATATATCTTACACCACATGACCTATTTCGACACTGGTAAGAACACAAAAGGCACCCACCCTCCCTACCCAGCTCTGATCTGTGATATTTTCCAGTTCACCACTGATAAATCCCTCTTTTCTGACTTCCATTACCCGGTTGCTAGAAAAGGTGTTTGTATTAGTGAAACCACTCTTCAGAAGGTTGTCCCTATGTTTTATCCTACCTCTGGTGCTTCTGCTTCTGCCTCTGCCTCTGGTGACCCACCCTCCTCCACCCGTGCTCCATTCCCACAGCCACATCCCTGACCCAGCTGTGCATCCTTCCGTGGTTCAAATGAAACCCTACTGGGATATATGATGCATGAACAAGTATACAACCGACAAGTTCATGAACACCTGCACCAGGATCTGTGTTCAATCATGTCCACCATGTACCTATCATGTGCTTCACCCTATCCCACCTACCAGCCATACCCAGGTAGTGTTTATGCTTCTTATACATACGAGCATTACTTCCCTGCTCCCGAGCCTTCCGCTGCCACTCTGCCACCGTTTGCTGCTGATAGTTCTGCTCCTGCATTCCTGTTGTTACCTGTTGGCCTCCTGGACACTCTACTCGCCTCCTTGGGTGACTCTCCTCTGTCCTTCCCACATGCCAAGGATCTTCTTGCTCTTGGTATGTCGTGGGATGAGCAGAATGCCCACTAGATCGGTTGTTCCTTTGGTCCTCCTGATGATGAGGAGGTGCCCGACCAGGCCAAGGAAGATGATGTTGATGCTGAAGACGGTGATGGTGAGGATTCTTCCGACGAAGGTGGTGGTGATGGTGCTGGATCTGATACTGGCACTACTGCTCCACCTTTAGACGGGGATGAGGACTACCACCATGGCGAGGATGATGATACCGTAGATATCGATAGCTTAGATGTTTAGGTGGTTTCTTAGCTTATAGTCTAGCATGTCAATCATATACATCTTTCTAGACTCTTTTGTATAAGAAACATCCTGGCACATTCTTCTGAGTTGTACTATTTCTTATATCTATTTTATCGCTTTATGGTTGTCGTTGCTTTCATGAGAACATCTATCTGAGTTGAAATATCCTAGATATGCACTTCGGCTATTTACTCTATTTTATCTTATGCTTGGTGCTATTTTGCGCTATATTTTGATAATGACTTGGATTGTGTGTTCTCCTCTGTGGTTGAGTGCTATATGTGTTTAACTTGTTGTTTACTACCTTGCATACATGTTTTTGGTTGAGTTTTGGAGAAGACCTAGTTTTTTGCTCTTCTAACCCCCTCTCTATTTGAAAATGTCAAAAGGAGGAGAGATATTTCAAGCTAGATCAGTCTTGAAACTCAATCATATTGCTTTCTCTTTGATAGAATATGTTTTTTTTCCTGTGAGATCCTTTTCTTGTTCAAATTCATTGTTCTTTATGTGAACTTGCAAAGGACTACACATTACATGGATATTGGTATTGCTATGTGTAGAGAAACTAACATACAGGTGAGAGGAAGCATAGTTTGAGGGGGAGCAATTCAAAATTGTTCTTATCATAAATCCCCCTAATTACAAGGCAAAGGTATAACTTTCATATCCTTTTCAATATGTTTGAGGAATGGTTTGTCATTGTCAAAAAGGGGGAGAATGCTGACCTAGAGGTTATACATTACCTATATTTTGATAATGACTTAACCATTCCACTCATATGTATCTAACATGTGTGTTTAAGATTGTTTGCAAGCATTAGGTACATGAAAAGGATCTAAAATCCAAAGCCCTAGAATGGGTCAAGTTCAAGTCAAAATGGCTACAAGTGTGCATTTTGGGATTTCTATGTAAACGACCTTAGAACATCTATGTAATCACTTGTAATGATGAATTGACTTGTAACTTGTTAGAGAAAAATGTTTGGGACAAAATTCACAAAGTGCAAATCACTTTAAATGCAAATTAGAAAATTGATTAAAGGCACTTGGTCGGTCGAGTTTTGCTGGCTTGAAACTCGAACGATCATCCTTTGTCGATTTTCTGAAGATTGCATCGGTCGAGTTGTGCTCTCACAGAACTCGGCCGATCAGGTAATTGGCCATTTCGAGTTTAAATGGTCGGTCGAGTTTTGTCAGGACAAACTTGACCGATCATTTGAATATCGGTTTTGTCTTTTACTTGATCGGTCGAGCTATTGTAACACCCCTAACCTGGTTTATACTTTAACCCTAGGTTTTTTTATCAAGAAAGGTGATTAAATGCTTAATCTCATCTTGTGAAAAGTAATTAGGCCTCAAGAGGAACTTATGTTGCAATTCTAGTCCTTTTGAACATTGTTGAAATCAATGTTTTGTTTGTTTTGGACTAAAGTGCAAATTACCTAAGTTTAGGGGTTTAAGTGCAAATTGTGCATGGTAATATGTTCCTCGTGTGTTTCATCATCATGAGAGTGAAAATGATGATGAGGTATGGCTTATGGAAGCCTAAATACCAAGAAAGAGCTGATAAAGCAATGTATGTGCATGAAAACCTAGGTTTGGTGTAATGTGCAATTTACCCAAAACATAGGGTGCAATATATAATTTACCACTTCAATAAGGTCCCTAATGTTTCTTGGCATCATGTAGAGCAAATAAAATGAGATGGTCGCCTCATTTGAATTAAGTTGGAGGAGAGAGAATCTGGATATTAAAATAATCAAGATTTAATCAAAATTGAAACCCTAATGTGATTTAGCGCAACAATAAATGTATTAATTAAAGGGCCTTCAACCAAAATTAAAATGGTTGAATTAATATGTGTTTGGACATCCTTGAGCCTTGAAAGGACCATGAAAATATCCAAGGGAGTGGATAACTCACACACAATTTTATAAGAAAAAGAAATATCCACTCACATATGGATATTAGTATTATATGATTTAAGGTGCTTAATTTTCTTTTCTTTAAATCATGGATAATTGAGAGGAATTGTAAGCAAACAAGATAGCCTCGTCCCTAAGGAAGTTTAGGGTGAAGAGGCGGCCATATTTTTTGGATGGAGTGAATTTTTATAAAACATATTCTCTCTCATTGAATTTTTATAAAAAGACCTTTTACAAGCCAAATGGAAGGCTTTTTCGACCCCACTTCTTCTCCTTGCTTGGGAAACGACCAAGGGAGCTTGGGAGGATCAGGAGGACGACCCCCAACCTGTTGGTAAGGTTCTTGATCCATTTCACCTTGAATCCATGGTGGAAATCGAAAATAAATTATGGATTTCTTCCTATTTTGATCTCCTCTTCAATTCTAACCATTCCTTTTCACTCAAATCTTGAGGACGAGCCTTGGAATGGTAAAAGCAGTTTCATGCACCATTGTTTCTGTGATCTTGGAGCTTTGGATCTCAATTGGAGGCGGGTTTTATAACTTGAACCCTTGACTTCGTTATTGCATTCAATTCCTTTTCAAATAATGATCATTTCTACATTTACAATAATTGATTTGGTTGATGGATGCAATCACCATGGAAATCACAGCAGGTTTCGTGAGTTTAGAGGTTGAAGATGATAAGCACACATCTCTCCAAATATCCAAGGCAAACGGTCTTGAATGGGTTGCTCAAACGGTTTCCCAAACTGTTTGGGAGCAAACGGTTTCACCAAACATCATGAGACCAAACGGTTTCAGACCGTTTGGTGGTGTTGACCATTTGGAGATCTGTTGAAAATGATCTAGGTTAATGACCCATCATTTATGATTGGTTAGTTCCAATTTGTTCATGAGTTGAAGGTCAATCAATCACCAAAACCCTAATCGGGTTAAGTGTTGATTTCCAAGTTGATTGAGTTTGAAATTTGGGTTGATTGACCCGACCATTTGGGGATCACTAAAATGGTCTCAAGAATGTTTGGAGGTCACCCAAGACCATTTGGAGGTCTAGGGTTGAGTATTGTTAAGCAATTGATGATCCATAGATACTAAGTTGAAGTATAATCAATTGTTGATTTGGTGATCAATCCAATGATCCAAACCCTAATTGGTTGACTTGGATTTTGATGATGTGATGGTCAAATGGTCTCAAGACCATTTGGTGGTCATCCAAACGACCTCAGCACCATTTGAGGTCAGGTCATGTTCAATTTGGATGATGGTACAATGGTTTCAAAGCCACTAATCTTACATTGATTAGTGTTGAAGGATCATTGATTCCAAACCCTAATTCAATTGATTCAAACCCTAATTATTGATTAATTTAGGGTTAATTGAGGGTTAAATCAGTTGAAGGTTGACCTATTTAATTCAATTGAAGTATGATGATAGGTCCAATTGATGATTGGTTCCATGAATTCAATGATTGAAGGAATCAACATTGGAAACCCTAATCCAATTTGATTGGTTGAGATCATATTTGGTCCATGCGGTTTTGAGGAGGTTTGGACCAAACGGTCTCAAGACCGTTTGATTCCAAATGGTCTCAAGAACATTTGGGACCAAACGATCCCAAACTGGTTGAGCCCATGCGGTTTCAAAAACGTGCTTTAGCAAACGGTTTCAAGTACTTGCTTTAGAAAACGGTCTCAAGCATCACCTTTACCAAGTGGTTTCAAACTGTTTGAAATTTGAAAGACCAATACCGTTTGGGGCTAGTCAAATTTGATTGAGGATTTAATTGGTTAATCCACTTGGACACCTATTGTAATTGAAGATTCAATTGGTCAATTCAATTGGATACCTTATGTAATGCAGGTCCAATGTGATTGAATCTCTTGAGAATTAAGTTGATGAATGATCCATTGATCCAATGATGATTAGAAATGATAATCAATGAAGGTACAAAGGTTGAAACCCCAATAGTACCTAAGTGATTAGTTCCAATTAAGGGATGAACCCTAACTGCTTATAGGATCAATGACTTGGTACACTATGTTAATCATAGTTGTATGTACTTGATTGAAGGAGAAGATGATAGCATGAATTCATACATGAATATGATTCATGTGGTAATTAAGGGGTATGATCCTTAAGTAGATAGATCATGAAACCCTAATCATGAACATAAACCCTAATTCACAGGGCTATTGAACTCTAACCCTAATTGAGGGCAATTCTAAATGTAACCCTAATCCAGGGTGAGGATGATACCTTAATCCAGGGTAGTGATGTGTGAAACTCTAATTTAGGTAAATGAGATGTAAAACCCTAATTCATATGAATAGTGAATCTCTAATTAGGATAATTGAATGAAATCCTAATGGAGATGAATACTAGACCCAAATTGTGGGTGTCTATGGTGGAAATCCTAATTAAGGATGACTCCATGTGAAATCATAATCCAGGGTTATGTCATGAGAAACCCTAAGTTATAATGATGTATATGGAACATTGATGTGGTGATGTGATGTGAGAATCAAACTTAGGGTGATGTCATGTAATGACATGAGAAACCCTAGTTGAGGGTGATGCCACGTGAAACCCTAGTCGAGGGTGATTCCATGAGAAACCCTAGTTGAGGGTGATTCCATGAGAAACCCTGATGAAGAACTAACATCACATGATGGTCTAATGCTATGTCGTGATGAGAGGCCCTAAGAAGGGTGAAAGAATATGAGACTCTAAAGTGAAGTCATAATCCATCAAGCCCTAATCCTGGGCAATATGACAATGAATCATAATCCTAATTTTAAGTAAGGGTATAAAGAAACCCTAATGATGAGATAGAAGGAATGGCCTTATAAAGGTGAAACATTTCATGTGGTTGATTATAAGCAACCTTATTGTAAGCAATGTCTTTAGCATTAGAAACGTCCATATCATTAAAGATAATTGGACAATTCTAATGTGTGGGCTATGCATTATATGCTAAAGGCGAGAGTTTAGTGATGTAATGTATTAAGAGGGGAATGCATTAATACAAGATAAGTTGGCTAACTCAAGAGAGTCTGAAATGATGAGAAAGTGATACATCAAGATATGATAGTTATCACATTCAGCACTTCAGGGTTTATATACCTTGATACACTTCAAATCTGATATAATTGGGTAAGAAACATATGAAGTGTGTTATGCAACTATTAGAATGTTATGTAATGAGTTGTTGCACTTTGATGAGTGTTAATTAATGTACCTTGAGAATGGGATTAAGCCAATTGATGAGTATGATGTAGTCATACCATGATGAGGACGAGAAATGAATTCATACCTTGAATTGATGATCATTAATGCTATATGATGAGAGTAATGACCTTGAATAAATCATTTATGATAACTTTGAATGCCCCAAAGGTATGGAATAATGAATTGAGGGTTGGACAGATAATATAATCATGAAACCCTAATTAATGAGAAATGAGGAACCCTAACCCTAATTTGGGTAAAGGGAATGAAAAGCCCTATTTGATAGTAAACCCTAATTCCTGGGAAAGGAATAATGGTGTTACTATTGTATCACTTGATGTGATGAATATCTTGTATGACTGTCATCATGTCTAATAACCATACAGATATTATGAGACGATGAATATAGCCAGGCTTGAGCTGTGACATTTATATAATAAATGTTGATTGGCCGTTTGTGCCTTGATGTTATTGTTGCTTAATGAAAGTAGCAATATGCATGGATTTTATGAGTCATATGAGTAAGTTGTTTCCTAGAAAGAGGTGACAAGATTTTCTATGGCCTTGAAAGCCATGTGTGATGCTTGTGTAACAAGTATCATGAATGACTTGGTCAGATGACCTGAAGGTGATAGTTACCTAATAAATGGTAATTATTCTCAATGATGAGTTAAGGGTTTGAATACCCAGAACCATATAATTATGGTGATGAGAATGTGAAGGGATGAGAATTCCCAGTATTGAAATAAGGGACTGAGTTCCCAGGGTCTTTGAAAGACTGATAAATATCTAATGAAAGTAGTACATGTCCCTTTACAGCATTGTTGTAATAAGTCATGCTTGAGAACTTGGATGATGGTAAAAGAATACGAAAATGTACTTAATTAATCAAGTGAAATCTATTCATGTAGAGCCCTAACCATAGATCCATCATCGTCAGGAATAGGTGATGGTGAAATGGGTGCTCTGCGGCAAAACCCGGATCGCATATTTTGAATATGTGGGGGTAAATGGGTGAAAAATATCCTTACATCCGGTGAAGAGATTTGAGAGAAGGTAAACATCAAACCTATCAATCGTTCATGTGTTCGGATGGATGTATCATAAATCTCCTGATGTTTGGGATAGATGTAACACTAATCTCCCAATGATATTTAATGTCGGGTCAAGGAGATAAACATTAAATCTCTCGATGGCCGATGAGAGTACAGTTGATGATGTAACTCTATAGCGAAGTTCCAGTATACCCTGGAAAGCTATCTTGAGCAGTTAACACAGTCCTGCTTATTGTCCCGCAATGACCGGGATGTGAGAGGTCATGGGAATCCGGCTCTTCCATAGACCTATGTATGGTACCAATTTCGACTTCGCAGTGGTCGGTTGGAGTATGAGCGGTATACCTCATCTCCTCAGGGAATAAGTGTGTTTGTAAAATGAAATCAGTCGTATAGCATGTTTGCTTAAGGATTGAATACGGAAATTCATTGGTTGATGTTACATTTCTGTTATATATTTGTAGTTCATTGATGTTATTCATATCTATTTGTATTCATTACAAGTAGATGAATGAACTACGAGTCTACCATGAGTAGATGCCATGTTATCCTTGAAAAAGGAGATTACTTCACTTTGTTCATACAATGACTTACCTGTTGTTGTTTATATATATACATCCTTCTGCTCAGTTTATTTTAATAAACTACTATAACAATGTTTTGGCAGAGAGTTATATCTCCCGCTGGGGCAATTTACAATTGTCTCACCCCCGTGGGATCCAAATTTTTAGGTGGATGTATACAAAGAAGCAGAAATCCTATTGCAGGGAATGAACAACAGCAGTAACACCAGGGACAACAGTGAGATCTCAGGTGGAGATATTGTCTGTCAAGTTATGTAGTTAGAAAGTCCTATGTGTCCTCTCTGTACTCTCAGGTCCTCGAAGTTTTTAGTCAGTGTTTTAATGAATCAATCTGAGGTTTTGGCTTGATGCCTCGAGATTCGTATGCTGTCTATATATGATGTTTATAAGGCAGCTGATGATGTAGTCTCTGAAAAGAGATGGTACAGTTTATGTACGTTTGAACCAGAATGTAAATGTTATAGAATGGTTCTTGATGGAAAAGATTTCCTATGTGTGGATCTCTTTGCAAAAAGTTTTAATTTTTAGTGATTTTCGGTAATCCGCTGCAAATGATTCGCTTCCGCTTAAGTTAATTTTGTTTTTGTGAATTGGATGCCACAAATTAGTGGTATCAAAGCTCTAGGTTTGTTGAGTCTACAGAGACATAGGACTAAGGTAGTAGAGTCTGTTCTGGTGTCATCTAGTGTATCTGATAGTGTCTTCTGCTCGTATAAGAGAAGAAGAACTTAAAAATGACTGGGTCACATGAGGAGGTTGTTGCTGAAAGCAGCAATGTTCCACCAAGAAGAGGTGCATGGGAGCAGGCTAGAGAGAGACAATTGCCTGAGAATCCCCTAGTTGATCCATCTATGATAAGAAATCCTTCTTTAAGTATTATTGTTGGAGAATTTAGGGCAACAATAATGTATATAGTGGATCAAGCATTGGCAGTGTAACCTAGATTACCAACCCCAATGATGATGTTTTAGATATCAACAAGATTTGTAATTAGCATCAGTAGGTTGAAGCAAAAGGAAATGATGAATTTCTAGACTTCAATTGAGTCTGTTCTCAACCTTAGCCTATTGAATTAATCTTTGAGGCAGAGTTAGCCTGAGATAGTGAATAATTCATGAATTATGACAAGTTAGACAAGATAATGTCATTCAAATATGTCATCTTATGAATTCCTGGATTAACTGAGAAAGGAAATGATTGAACTTTCCTTTCTTAGTCCTATGAGGACTTATTTTTTGCTTAGTAAAACATTATAAATGTTTTATGTTTCTCTTACCTCTTTGAGAAAAGATGAGGTATAGAAGAGATGCCTGGATAAAATCCAGGGATGTTAAACCTTATACTTGTGATAATATAAAAAGAAGGAATATGATAGCATACAAAGTGCATACCACTTAATCTCAGTATTTATATACCCTGGCCAGGTATACAACTATTGATGATAAAGTGGGTATGGAAACTCTTAGATTGTTGTCTTTTTTATTTCTCTGATCAAGTAGTCATTTTGAGACAATCTAATGAGTATCATGAAATCAGAAATATGGAATGAATAAATGTGTCATATCCTAAGCATAAGAAAGAGAAGTCTGAGATAATATCAGATGAGCATGTTGTATGAGGAACTGAAAGTGTACTCCTCATAAGATAAGAATAAGAATAAGGGAGATGAACCCTGTTCAATAATGCTTCCAGCATAATAAAGATCTTTCCTATAATGAGGAAATGGGAAATGTGATGAGATCATGAGATGATCATAAACATGCTAGATAATAATAAAGAAAGGGATAATGACATGCAATCATCCTTACAAATTCCAATGCTAAAGGCAAGGAACTTAGGATGAGATAAAGAGTAAATGATTCATAAATAGTTGAAAATACATGAATTAATAAGAGGAATATGAATCCTTGTTTTCTTTCCTTTCAGGGACATGGAAATCAAGTGGGTCTTAGGACACTTGATGTGCATAAGATAAATATGTTCATGTGATGGATACTTAGAAAAGTATCAGTTTATCTTGGACTTGGGTTCCAAGATGAGGACATATGTAACAATTAATGTTCCAAGATGAAAGGAAGAGAAATATGTGATGTGTTCTCAACACATGTGATAGATACCAAGGTGAAAGATTCTGGTATCTAAGAAATATCATATGGTTTAGGTTGGCTACCTGGAGTGGTCAACTATGAAATTAGTCTGATTATGTAAAATAATATGAACATCATATGTTAGGGGTTTATTCTCTTCATAAACATGATATTAATAAAGAATGTATGATATTTCTCTGCACAAGAAAAATGTTTCTTGACACAAAATTGACTCCACAGTTAATGATAAGGAATAGTGGAGCATGTGTCTTGTGTGTTGATCCTATGAGAATATTGTATGGAAACACTTTTTGCTAATCAAAGCTTTATGGTATCTCCATAATAAGGAGATGTTATGTGAAGACTAGATAGTATGATGATTGAATAATATCTATCTTCCTTTATCTGGATTTCGGGGACGAAATCCTTGTTAGGGGTTTATAAATTTGTAACACCCCTGACCTGGTTTATACTTTAACCCTAGGTGTTTTGATTAAGAAAGGTGATTAAATGCTTAATCTCATCTTGTGAAAAGTAATTAGGCCTCAAGAGGAACTTATGTTGCAATTCTAGTCCTTTTGAACATTGTTGAAATCAATGTTTTGTTTATTTTGGACTAAAGTGCAAATTACCCAAGTTGAGGAGTTTAAGTGCAAATTGTGCATGATTATATGTTCATCATGTGTTGAACCAACCTGAGAGTGAAAATGATGCTGAGGTATGGCTTATGGAAGCCTGAATACCAAGAAAGAGCTGATAAAGCAATGTTTGTGCATGAAAACCTAGTTTTGGTGTAATGTGCCATTTACCCAAAACTTAGGGCGCAATATATAATTTACCACTTCAATAAGGTACCTAATGTTTCTTGGCGTCATTTATAGTAAATAAAATGAGAGGGGCGCCTCATTTCAATTAAGTTGGAGGAGAGAGAATCTTGATATTAAAATAATTAAGATTTAATCCTAATTGAAACCCTAATTCGATTTAGGGCAAAAATAAATGTATTAATTAAAGGGCCTTCAAACAAAATTAAAATGGTTGAATTCAGATGTGTGTGGACATCCTTAAGCCTTGCAAGGACCACGAAAATATCCAAGGGAGTGGATAACTCACACACAATTTTATAAGAAAATGAAATATCCACTCACATATGGATATTAGTATTATATGATTTAAGGTGCTAAATTTTCTTTTCTTTAAATCATGGATAATTGAGAGGAATTGGAGGCAAACAATATAGCCTCGTCCCTAAGGAATTTGAGGGGGAAGAGGCGGCCATATTTTTTGGATGGAATGAATTTTTATAAAACATATTCTCTCTCATTGAATTTTTATAAAAAGGCCTCTTACAAGCCAAATGGAAGGCTTTTTCGACCCCACTTATTCTCCTTTCTTGGGAAACGACCAAGGGAGATTGGGAGGATCAGGAGGACGACCCCCAACCTGTTGTTAAGGTTCTTTATCCATTGCACCTTGATTCCATGGTGGAAATTGAAAATAAATTATGGATTTCTTCCTATTTCGATCTCCTCTTCAATTCTAACCTTTCCTTTTCACTCAAACCTTGAGGACGAGCCTTGGAATGGTGAAAGGAGTTGCATACACCATTGTTGCCATGAGCTTGGAGCTTTGGAGCTCAATTGGAGGCGGGTTTTATAACTTGAACCCTTGATTTTGTTATTGCATTCAATTTCTTATCAAATAATGATCATTTCTACATTTACAATAATTGATTTGGTTGATGGATGAAATCACCATGGAAACCACAGAAGATTTCATTAGTTTAGTGGTTGAAGATGATAATAACACACCTCTCCAAATATCCAAGGCAAACGGTCTTGATTGGGTTGCTCAAACGATTTCCCAAACTGTTTCGGAGCAAACGGTTTCAAATCGTTTAGAAGCAAACAGTTTCACCAAACCGCATGAGACCAAATGATTTCAGACCGTTTTGTGGTGTTGACCAGGGTTGACCATTTGGAGATATGTTGAAAATGATCTATGTTAATGACCCATCAATTATGATTGGTTAGTTCCAATTGGTTCATGAGTTGAAGGTCAATCAATCACCAAAACCCTAATCGGGTTAAGTGCTGATTTTCAAGTTGATTGAGTTTGAAATTTGGGTTGATTGACCCAAACGGTTTCAAGACCGTTTGGGGATCACCCAAATGGTCTCAAGACAATTTGTAGGTCACCCAAGACCATTTTGAGGTCTATGGTTGAGTATGGTTAAGCAATTAATGATCCATAAATACTAAGTTGAAGTATAATCAATTGTTGATTTGTTGATCAATCCAATGATCCAAACCCTAATTGGTTGACTTGGATTTTGATGATGTGATGGGAAAATTGTCTCAAGACCGTTTAGTGGTCATCCAAATGACCTCAAGACCGTTTGGGGTCAGGTCATGTTCAATTTGGATGATGGTTCAATGGTTTCAAAGTAACTAATCTTACATTGATTAGTGTTGAAGGATCATCGATTCCAAACCCTAATTCAATTGATTCAAACCCTAATTAATGATTAATTGAGGGTTAATTGAGGGTTAAATCAGTTTAAGGTTGACCTATTTAACTCAATTGAAGTATGATGATAGGTCCAATTGATGATTGGTTCCATGAATTCAATGATTGAAGGAATCAACATTGGAAACCCTAATCCAATTTGATTGGTTGAGACCATATTTGGTCCATGTGGTTTTGAGGAGGTTTCGACCAAACGGTCTCAAGACCGTTTGAGTCCAAATGGTCTCAAGACCATTTGGGACCAGACGATCCCAAACCGGTTGAGCCCATGCGGTTTCAAAAAGGTGCTTTAGCAAACGGTTTCAAGTACTTGCTTTAGCAAATGGTCTCAAGCATCACCTTTACCAAATGGTTTCAAACCGTTTGAACTTTGAAAGACCAAGACCGTTTGGGGATAAAGTAGTCAAATTTGATTGAGGATTCAATTGGTTAATCCACTTGGACACCTATTGTAATTGAAGATTCAATTGGTCAATTCAATTGGATACCTTATGTAATGGACGTCCAATGTGATTGAATCTCTTGAGAATTAAGATGATGAATGATCCATTGATCCAATGATCATTAGAAATGATAATCAATGAAGGTACAAAGGTTGAAACCACAATAGTACCTAAGTGATTAGTGCCAATTAAGGGATGAACCCTAACTGCTTATAGGATCAATGACTTGGTACACTATGTTAATCATAGTTGTATGTACTTGATTGAAGGAGAAGATGATAGCATGAATTCATACATGAATATGATTCATGTGGTGATTAAGGGGTATGATCCTTAAGTAGAGAGATCATAAAACCCTAATCATGAACATAAACCCTAATTCACAGGGCTATTGAACTCTAACCCTAATTGAGGGCAATTCTAAATGTAACCCTAATCTAGGGTGAGGATGTAACCTTAATCTAGGGTAGTGATGTGTGAAACTTTAATTTAGGGAAATGAAATGTAAAACCCTAGTTGGGATGAATAGTGAATATCTAATTATGGATAATTGAATGAAATCCTAATGGAGATGAATAGTAGACCCAAATTGTGGGTGACTATGGTGGAAATCCTAATTAAGGATGACTCCATGTGAAATCCTAATCCAGGGTTATGTCATGAGAAACCCTAAGTTAGAATGATGTATATGGAACATTGATGTGGTGATGTGATGTGAGAATCAAACTTAGGGTGATGTCATGTAATGACATGAGAAACCCTAGTTGAGGGTGATTCCACGTGAAACCCTAGTTGAGGGTGATTCCATGAGAAACCCTAGTTGAGGGTGATTCCATGAGAAACCATGATTAAGAACTAACATCACATGATGTTCTAATGCTATGTTGTGATGAGAGGCCCTAAGAAGGGTGAAAGAATATGAGACTCTAATGTGAAGTCATAATGCATAAAGCCCAAATCCTGGGCAATATGACAATGAATCATAATCCTAATTTTAAGTAAGGGTATAAAGAAACCCTAATGATGAGATAGAAGGAATGGCCTTATAAAGGTGAAACATTTCATGTGGTTGATTATAAGCAACCTTATTGTAAGAAATGTCTTTAGCATTAGACAAGTCCATATCATTAAAGATAATTGGACAATTCTAATGTGTGGGCTATGGATTATATGCTAAAGGTGAGAGTTTAGTGATGTAATGTATTAAGAAGGGAAATAACTTAATACAATATAAGTTGGCTAACTCAAGAGAGTATGAAATGATGAGAAAGTGATACATCAAGATATGATAGTTATCACATTCAACACATCAGGGTTTATATACCTTGATACACTTCAAATCCAATATAATTGGGTAAGAAACATATGAAGTGTGTTATACAACTATTAAAATGTTATGTAATGAGTTTTTGAACTTTGATGAGTGTTAATTAATGTACCTTGAGAATGGGGTTAAGCCAATTGATGAGTATGATGTAGTCATACCATGATGAGGATGAGAAATTAACTCATACCTTGAATTGGGTAAGAAACATATGAAGTGTGTTATACAACTATTACAATGTTATGTAATGACTTTTTGCACTTTGATGAGTGTTAATTAATGTACCTTGAGAATGGGGTTAAGCCAATTCATGAGTATGATGTATTCATACCATGATGAGGATGAGAAATGAACTCATACCTTGAATTGACGATCATTAATGCTATATGATGAGAGTAATGATCTTGAATAAATCATTTATGATATCTTTGAATGCCCCAGAGGTATGGAATAATGAATTGAGGGTTGGACAGATAATATAATCATGAAACCCTAATTAATAAGAAATGGGGAACCCTAACCCTAATTTGGGTAAAGGGAATGAAAAGCCCTATTTGATAGTAAACCCTCATTCCTGGGAAAGGAATAATGGTGTTGCTATTGTATCACTTGATGTGATGAATATCTTTTATGACTGTCATCATGTCTAATAACCATACATGTATTATGAGATGATGAATATAACCAGGCTTGAGCTGTGACATTTATATAATAAATGTTGATTGGCCTTTTGTGCCTTGATGTTATTGTTGCTTAATGAAAGTAGCAATGTGCATGGATTTTATGAGTCATATGAGTAAGTTGTTGCCTAGAAAGAGGTGATAAGATTTTTGTGGCCTTGAAAGCCATGTGTGATGCTTGTGTAACAAGTATGATGAATGACTTGGTTAGATGACATGAAGGTGATAGTTACCTAGTAAATGGTAATGAAGCTCAATGATGAGTTAAGGGTTTGAATACCCAGAACCATATAATTATGGCAATGAGAATGTGAAGGGATGAGAATTCCCAGTATTGAAATGAGGGACTGAGTTCCCAAGCTCTTTGAAAGACTGATAAGTATCTAATGAAAGTAGTACATGTCTCTTTTAGCATTGTTGTAATAAGTCATGCTTGAGAACTTGGTTGATGCTAAAAGAATACAAAAATGTACTTAATTAATCAAATGAAATCTATTCATGTAGAGCCCTGACCATAGATCCATCATCGTCAGGAATAGGTGATGGTGAAATGGGTGCTCTGCAGCAAAACCCAGATCGCATATTTTGAATATGTGGGGGTAAATGGGCGAAAAATATACTTACGTCCGGTGAAGATATTTGAGAGAAGGTAAACATCAAACATCTCAATCCTTCATGTGTCGGGATGGATGTATCATAAATCTCCTGATGTTTGAGATAGATGTAACACTAATCTCCCAATGATATTTAATGTCGGGTCAAGGAGATAAACATTAAATCTCTCGATGTCCGATGAGAGTACAGTTGACATTGTAACTCTATAGCGAAGTTCCAGTATACCCTGGAAAGCTATCTTGAGCAGTTAACACAATCCTACTTGTTGTCCCACACTGACCGGGATGTGAGAGGTCAAGGGAATCCAGCTCTTCCATAGACCTATGTATGGTACCGATTTTGACATCATAGTGGTCGGTTGGAGTATGAGAGGTATACCTCATCTCCTCGGGGCATATGTGTGTTTGTAAAATGAAATCAATCGTATAGCATGTTTGCTTAAGGATTGAATACGGAAATTCATTGGCTGATGTTACATTTCTGTTATATATCTGTAGTTGATTGATGTTATTCATATCTATTTGTATTCATTACAAGTAGATGAATGAACTATGAGTCTACCAAGAGTAGATGCAATGTTATCCTTGAAAAAGGAGATTACTTCACTTTGTTCATACAATGACTTACCTACTGTTGTTTACATATATAAATCCTTCTACTCAGTTTATTTTAATAAACTGCTATAACAATGTTTTGGCAGAGAGTTATATCTCCCACTGGGGCAATTTACAATTGTCTCACCCCCGTGGGATCCAACTTTTTAGGTGGACGCAGACAAAGAAGCAGAAATCCTATTGCAGGTAATGAACAGCAGCAGTAACAACAGGGACAACAGTGAGATCTCAGGTGGAGATACTGTCTGTCAAGTTATGTAGTTAGAAAGTCCTATGTGTCGTCTCTGTACTCTTAGGTCCTCGGAGTTTTTATTCAGTGTTTTAATGAATCAGTCTAAGGTTTTGGCTTGATGCCTCGAGATTTGTATGTTGTCTGTATATGATGTTTATAAGGCAGATGATGATGTAGTCTCTGAAAAGAGATGGTATAGGTTATGTACGTTTGAACCAGAATGTAAATGTTATACAATGGTTCTTGAGGGAAATGATTTCCTATGTGTGGATCTCTTTACAAAAAGTTTTAATTTTTAGTGATTTTTGGTAATCCATTACAAATGATTCACTTCCGCTTAAGTTAATTTTGTTTTTGTGAGTTGGATGCCACAACTACCCTCATTGAAACTCGACCGATTGCACTGTACAAAATTTGTAGAAAAAAATGATGTGACCGTTGGTGAGTGTTTTGGGCAAAAATAGAGTCGTTTCCTTGAACAAAACATAGCTATTTTTTCATCCAAGTGTCCCACAACTTAAAGGGGCACCCTCAACTATAAATAGACCCCCTTGGAGTTCATTCCAAGCTGCTCTTCCATTGCAAACTTGGTTCTAGCATAGTTGAGAGTGTTCCAAGCCCTTGAGCCCCTTTCTCTCTCTACCTTCAAGATAAATTCGTGAGATATGAGTGAGTTAGGTCTCTGTGTATGAGAGCTATCCCTTGTATGATATAAAGCTCTCCTTTCTCCCTTCCTACCACATATTCCCTTTGAAGATTGATTGAAGCTACTTCTCCAAATGAAAGAGAAGTGGATGCTACTCTTCCCCGAGTGAAGGTGAAGATGGTTGCTGGTCTTCAAGAGTGAAGAAAGTCGGCTGCTCCAGATCTCCTAGTGAAGGAGAAACGTGGAAAAGCTCTCCAAGAGAAGGAGATGTGCAAGGCAAAGCTCAAGTAAGATGGGTAAATCCTGCAAGGCTGAAGACTAGAGTAAGAGTGGGTAAGTCCTTTGAAGAAGGTTGACGAGTACTTGCAAAGTGGGTAAGTCCTTGGTAAGGTAGAAGATCTTAGCTTGAGAATCTAAGTCTTTGGTTGTGTGGTTGTTGTATCTTGTAATCTTATTGTGATATATAAGAGAACCAACCTGTAAATCCTAGAGTCTAACCAACTCTAGGTAGTGGACTGACATTGTTCTTAAGTTTAGGACGTGGAACCACTCTAAACCACCTGTCCAAGTGCTTGATATTCCTTGTCTCTTATCCTTGCTTTGAATGCTAGTTTAAGACATCAAATTACTATTTGGTTTAGTTTATGTACTAAATATAAATTGGTGGTCTAATTGATTTTGTGAAGTGTGTGAAGCTCTATTCACCCCTCCTCTAGAGCCCATTGATCCAACACCTTTAATAAACACAAATATTTGTCTGACCATAATCGCTTAACATATGCTTGTTAGACTATCAATCTCATGTTAAAACCTTTAAACTCGGTCTTTGTTTGAATCGAAAAAGATGTTTACTTGTGCTAATTTTGATCAAACAAAATATATTTGGGTTCAAAAAAGCCAATTGAACTATTCACGTATGGGTTAGTTACGAGTTTTAGCGATGGCATTCAACTTCGGTTCATAGTTTAGACAAATTTGTGTTCTGTTCGGTCCAGAGTAATACTAGCCAAAAGCATAGGGAGAAAAGTTAGAATATTGCCGCACATAGTACATTCTAGTTTGGACAAATTGAGCCGGTTCCATGTTGACCACAATCCGAGTACATGTCTGTTTAATGTCTTAAATTTAACAATCCCGATACCTATCAGGTTTGGACAAAGTGATTGAAATTTCTTTCAAGTCAATTGTTGGTGTAAGTATTGAAAAATCCGGTCAGCCTCTTCTTACCCAAACTAATTTTGATGGAAAATTTTGGTGGTGCTAACATTTTAACAGTGATAATGTTATAGGTTAGTATATAAATAATACAAAACAAAATGAAAAGTGAGCTAAATGCGAAGTAATAACATGTGGGTGAGATTCTAAAGAAGAGGGAAAAAAACTCGTAAGAAGGAAGTAGGAAGACAATGGGGCAGGAGTTTGTTTATGATTATCGAAATTTCAAAGTTTTTAGGATTTCTTCACATTTGAGGATCTTTTAAGAAAATTTTAGATTTAATTTGTGATAAATATTAGAGTAATTGGTAAAAAACAGCTCGTGCAGTGTGGATCAGGAAACCGTAATGAAGAGTAATGGAATCAACCGTAAGTTGGAACTGTTTTTCAGAAATGTTTACTCTGGCCGGCCAACTTTGCGTGTAAACTATTCACGAGTCGACGGCGCTGGGGAGAGTTTTAGTTTGTCCTAGTGTGTCACACTTCCAGGCTGTTCACCCGATAAAAAAAAGGAAAACAAAAACAATAAAAGAGTTACCTCAAAAGTGAATATTAGTAAGGTGCACTTTTATGTTATTTACCCGTAACACGAATGTCATAATATTCTCATTCCCAGAATTCCTTAATCTCGCTAAGAAATAAGTTAATCTGTTCATCAAGCAACACGATAAATTCTGCCCACAATGAATTTTAGCATCAGATTAGCGTCAAATGAAGTCGGCATACATAGATCAAAGGTGATTCATACAATCTTCTTGCGACATAGATCAAAGGTGATTCATACAATCTTCTTGCGAGCATCGAGGTGTTGTTTGGTTCCAGATCTAATCTAGACTAGGCACTTTCTTTTCATACCACGTAGGTACTAATTCCGACTAATCCAGTCCAATTCTAGTCTTGTTTTGTTTGACAAAAAATAGACTGACGGAGTCCGTTTCAGGTTCCACAATTTTCTATTCCAGACCAAGTCAGTCTTGCTGCTGGCAGCAGAATTTTATTTCCTAGTCTGGATTTGACTCTATTCTTTGTGTTATTTTGTTTTATATACTAGACTGAAAAACTCAAGTTACGAGGCTAGTCTAATTTAAGGAGTGCTTGCAATGAAATGAGGTGTCAAACCGAAAAAGACCGCATCCAGATAAACAAATCCAAATCTATCGACTAACTTAATCTGAATTTTATAATCTCAATCCCGAACCAAACAGGAAGTGAAGTGAAGGTACTAACACGAACGTCAACCGTTTTGCTCTAGAAAGGAATTCCTAGTGAACACTGTTAGTATCACCTATCACCACAATGTCAAAATGTATCAAGCGAACTGAGTGTCAATACGCAAGCTGCCGCCCGACAGAATTCTATAATCAACAATGTAATAGTCATAAGATTATTTGCAGAAATACTTCTCTGTCACTGAATCAAAACTATATGAATGATTCCATGATCAACAAATTAACCGTGCTAACTACATAAGGGAATGGCAGTAGCTGAGTTGGGGTGGGCTTTGACCAACCCAAACTCGGCCCTAATTCCATCATGACTTGATTCAACCAGGCGTGAACTTCTGACTTTTTCTCAGAAAATAGCATTACCCAAGCCGAGTAGGCGACCCAATTCCCACCCGATCAAAGCCCATGTGAATCTTACAGACCTAACTTAGATGCGCTTAAGTAGAAATAGACCTGTCAAATTGGGTCAAAATCCGCGGACGCCCATGAGTCAACCCGTTTAAGTTAGATTTGGGTCACAAAATTTACCACCCGCCGGAAAAACTCCATTCCCACCCGTTTACTTAGCGGGTTTCATGGGCAATCCGCGGGCACCCGCGGGTGACCCACTTAATTACACTGGGTTTTTTTACATCCATGCGGCTTAGTAGTAATGGGCAAATACTAAATCAGCCATATACTCATATCACAATTGTATATTACAATTCAAGTTAACAAAGCACAATAATGGAGACTCCAAAATCGGATCATGAAACAAAAGCAAACCAAGCGGGAACCTAAGTCTAGCACTGATTGCTAGACTTAAGTTTCAGTCTGACTAGAACTGGCTTAAATTTCAGTCTTTGTTTTAGTTTCCAAAATCTATTCTTCGTCTCATTTGAATGCCACAATTCATACTAGATATTGTTGTTTGTTGTAGGTGGTCATTATTTAGGACTAATATATGAACATCTAAAGTTTGTAGTACACTGCTGTTCCAGCATTTATGTGATTCAGAAACTTAATTCATCTAGTCGGGCTCTTTTTTAATAGACATATTGCAGCCCTATTTGTGGGTGCATTGTATTTTAATACTCTTCTTGTAACACTTTTTGGATATATAAATAAATATTACGTGACAATGTATACACCATGATTGTTTTGTGTCATATCTTATATAAACAAACACTTGCAATATATTTTATAAAAAATTTAAGTGGACACCTGCGGGTAACCCGCAACCCGCTGGGTCGGGTTTGGATTTATCTTTGTTCCACCCGTTTAGAACTACATCTTTTTGACCTGCACCCGCCAGACCCAAATCCACAACGACCCAATCCAAACCCAACCCACCCACCCGTTTGACAAGTCTAAGTAGAAACACCTAATCTATAAATAATCTCCCAAACTTATGCACTTTGATAATCAATGAACAAAATACAACATTGCAATATCTACACTATGTTCACCTAGACAAGCTGAATACAAGAACAGGCATTGTTTCCAGCTCATATGCGTTTTAGCATATAGGAAGCCGTCAGTTCAGGTATAAAGATGTATAGTTATTTTTAAACCAGTTGTGTTCCGTTGACTTAATAGGAGGGCGTATATTCTCAGCAATTCGTTTTTCTCTTATTTTTTTTCTCGTGGAACAATGAATTATAAGATTGCAAACCTCGAACCACCAGGAAACAAGAAAAAATCGTTCAAGGTCGGGAGCAACCGGCCTAAGAGACAAAAAGAGAACCAAGATATTGTTTCAAAGTTAGTGACCCGAGAGGCAATCTAGCGGTTGCGACCTCGAAATAATCATAGACCCGTAGTGCTGTAGGAGACAAATTACTTCAAGATGCCCGTAACCATTTGTTGGAACTTGAACGCACATATACTATAACAAGGTTTAACATATCATTTGATAATAGTCGACTGGTCGAAGTAGGGTAAAAGTTCAGCATATGCGAAATAAAATGCAAGAATTAGGGTTGGTAGAGGTGTGGGAGCACCACATGTAACCCCATAATTGAGAAAGTTAAGCCATAACTAAATGTGAAGTGTGGAACTTCAAAATAGTCAGCGATGTAAGCCCCATTGAGAACGGAGAGGAGGATCCAACAATGATGTCATAATCAACACTTTGTAGAAAGCATCTCTTTATAGGTGTAAACTAGACAATTAGACTGCAATAATTAAGATAATTATTGTCATGTAGACCAAATTAAGTTCAGACATAACATTGGAAATAGTAATCTTAGGTTTAAAGTAATTGCTATCCAAAATTGTATGCTTATTTTTGTCCAATTTTTCGGTAAATAAAGGCTAATTATATTTTGTTTTTTAGTACATTGGTTGTTGATGTAACTGTAAAAGAGGAGGCGTTGATGCCAACATAATCGATTTGTCTGTTAGAAGTTGTTCATATGATGTTGAAGTGCTACCAAAGAACTGAAGCAAACTCACGAGTGAAGAAAGCATGGTGGGAATCTTCGCTGTCATCCCCATAGAACATGCAAAGGAATGACCCATGAATGGATCTCCTACAAATATTGTGACCTATAGATAGTAAATTTGAGCAGAGGCACCAAATAATGAGATGTTCGTAAGTCTAGAATATTTTTTTAGAAAGATTTCTTAAAGGGTGTTATAGAACCATGCAAAGATAGGCTTCGTAAGAATATTGAATGGTGTAATCATCACCCCATAACCATGTAACTAGTAGATAATTTAGTGGAACACTATTCTTGTTGATGAACGTTTTGAAGAAGGAGAGGAAAATGTTGTGACAACATAATCTATTGAAACTATTTGATCTTTATCAAGAGTAGTTGTGATGCATCTATAAGGAAAATATTTGGTTTTAAGGTGGTAGTGACTATAGAGTCTTGGATAAGGTTATCAAACCAATAATCAAACCAAAAAGATGGAGGCAAGGAATCATGTATAGGGTAGTGATATAAATGTTGGAATATGCAACCTTTAGGTTGTATGTTTCTTCAGGTTGATGTGCATTTATGTAAATGTATATCTTGCCATATAGGAGATTTGTTTGAGATTTGATAAGATAATTTGACACAAGGTAACATATGGCATGTATAGAAAGGATAGAAGCTTCTCTATTATGAAAAAGGTGTTGTAGTTTTGAGATTGACAGTACCCCAACCTACTTCAGATTTGGGGAGGCAAGTAGTATTCCATGAGGTATGATGCATATATTTGTTTTTCTATAATAATTATTTGTAAAATTTATTAATTAAATTGATAGTACTTTTTTGATAGAAATACAACTTATGTAGTAAGTTGGAATGCACAATAAGATTGAATTCACTAAATTCAAATGATTAGAAAGCGATAAGTTGGATCTAAATCAACATGTAGGTTTATTGTAAATTTTACTTCTATAATGGCGTTCCAGAACAAAGAGGTTAATACTTTTTTCTTAGATGTAGGATTGCTTTTTTTTGTGTGGTAAAAGTCAAGATTAGAATACTTGCAAAGGAAAGTACATCAGATCTAGCAATCTGACAGTTAAGGAGGGAAGATTTTTTGTAATTGATCTTAAGGATTGAGATCTGTTGGATTATATAAAGAATTTTCTATTGTTTTGATATCCTTATGGAATGGTTTGAAGTAAAGGAGAATTGTGTCTGCAATTAAAATTGTGTTGGTATGTATGCCCAAAGAACCAATCATGTGATGATTTTAATGGCATAACCTGTAAATGATTTGATTAATAATAAAGGCAAGCTTCCAATTTATTCTATCTATTCAGTTATGAGATAATGAAGTAATATAATTAATGTATAGATAATGATATAACTCGATGACATATGTCTTCAAGTACATGACTTGAACAATGATATCATATAGATGTTAAGAGTATATACATTCTTGTTATGTACCTAGTTAGATGTTATTATGAAAGGCTAATTAACAACAATAACACATAAGACTAGAATGTGTTTTGGTTGATGACAAAATCTCATCAGTCATGATATATGATATCAAACGAAGCACATAAATACTTATTAAAGAACAATGTATCAGACAGACCCACCATAAGAGTGATACATGGAAATTAGAAATGGTAGTCAAAATCATCTCTTATAGTGTTGGTGGTGGTTGTGGTTCTTAGACCTGAAGTCACTACATTGATCACATATCATTTGGTATTCTTTGACATAATCTATCGTAACCTTGAATAAGGGTTGCCATAAAGGTGATGATTGGGTGCACTGTGACACATGGGAATGAATGTGAGTGATGTAGATGGGATTTTTCTCTCCTATAGGAGTATGATACCCTAGGCCTCTTGATAAGAGAGGCTGAGAAAAATATGGTGTTTCACATGTGAATCAATATGTGATATTGAGCTTATAGATATCTTAGACAATCTGCTCTAGTTTAAGGAACAACGATTGAATGATGAAGAGGATGACTATTCCATTCCTCAAGTTCAATCTAGATATCAGTGACAAAGGAACTATACAAACACTATAACACCAATCACAAATTATAGGTTGAAATTGTTCTCCAACTTTCCATTTACTTGGGTAGCAATGATGTGGTGACTAGGCACCACTCTTTTCTTATGATGTCATAATTGGTTATGGGTATTCACTGCCAATGTAATTTGGGAACTATAGGGTCACACACATAGGATACACCTAGAAGAGGAGTTTTTATCATGAATGATAATTGAACTAATTGTTAAAGTATTTAGGTATTCAATTCAAGAAACAAATCAACTAATTGGACTCCCAACTGACTGGTTCAAGGGCAAACTGACCGGTTGGAGTGTCAAGTTCATTAGATATTACATTGGTTGAATTATGGATGAGCTTGGGAGTGAAATGATTGGTTCACCTAGTGAACCAGTCGATTTGCAGTTGTGAGATGATCGCTTCGTGAAATAAGATGTCCAGTTTGTGGTGCAATTTGATTGCATCAAGGATTAGTTCTGATGTCAAGTCGTGCATTAATTGGATTACAATTCCCAATACTGTTACAACCCCAATTTTTGGGTTTTTTGGTGAGAAAAGTGATTTCTCCTATTAAAGATATTTGAACAAATAATGATATAATTTGTTTTGAATAAAAGGGATTTCATTTGCAATAGCCTTGTTGGCTATTGGGCCCAATAATAAGGAAAAGACAAAGGAAACTCCATTAATAAATGAGTAAATAAGAAAATGGAGAAAAGAAAGATGTAGAAACCTTTAGTAGGAAAAAGAATGTAATCCAAAGGTGGATTTCGTGCCTCTTGGGTTCCTTGGATTCCAAGGATTCCAAAGTTGCAAAGATGATGCAAAAAGAAAAGAAAAGATCAATTAAATATTTCCTTATTAAGAAAGAAATTGAAAACAATGATAAAATGTGGAAAATAAATTAAAAGAGGTATAATTGAGTTATCCTTGGTGGATTTTCGTATCCAAAGGATTCCTAATGTTAAAAGGAATGCCAATGAGGAAAATAAAAAGAAAGGTAAAGAGAAATCCTTAGAAAGAGATATTTTAATAATAAATAAACAAGATAATGAGAAATAATGGAAATAGATGCATCTAGAAGGATAATAAGTATCCATTAAAAAGGATTTCAAAATATTAGAGTTTCTTGGGATCCAAGGAGTCCCAATGAAGAAAAAGAAAGAGAAAAGACAAATAAAACAACATAAGAAGATAATGGGATACATCATTAATGACTTTTTAATGTTATCAAAAAGAGATACTATTTGCTTTAAGAAATAAGAATTTCATGGCCAATGGATTAAAAGGCAAGTATAAAGAGAATAAAAGAGGTGATTTTCTAAATTCTAATATCTAAAGAATAAAGAATATTAAATAAATAATTAGGAGAGAGAAGCTTACTTCCTAATGAAGGAATTGGATTCCTAATGGGAAAAGGCCTTTTATCCTTGTGGATGAACATTATAGGGCATGGATACCCTTCCCTATATAAGGGGTAGACCCTCTGGATCGAATTGAAGAAGGATCCCACACACCCCTCTCTTTCTTCTTCTTCTTTGTCCAAACCCTAACTGAGAAGGTAGAGCAACCCTGAAGCAGACGAGGGGTTGTGGAGTCGTCATGATGGAGGCGGGAAGCTTCCGCGACAACCCTGGACTGATCGGAGGCCAACTTAACATCCTTGACTTTGCGTAGCTCCTACCGGAAGTCTGCAAGACCTGCTACAATTACGGAAGTAGTCACATGCTTCTCCAGTTTGGGAACAACCACCTTGGTGACAACTTGAAGGAGCCCCAAGTACGTCGGGACATGGAGGAGCTAGGGGAACAACCGACAGTGGTCCTTGAGTCCCCAGGAAGGAAGGGCGGGCTGCAGAAAGGCGGCCATCGGTGGCCAAGTTGGGCGCCAGAGGTAGAAGACGACCTAGGGCCATGTTGGACAAAATTGCAAGCAACGTTGCATGAATAGAGGCGACGCGGCATCTTCTGATTAGTCCAAAAAGGTAATCCTTGCCAAATTCATAACTAAATAATGGTAGCTCGGATTGGTACATATAATATATGTATTTTTCTCAAAAAATGAGAGGAATTCATTAAATTGTTTTAGAGGCTAATTCCTCTTGTAATTCTAAAAATAATGGAAGTTATCAACTTTAATGCTTTAATGATTAAGAAACCCTATTTTGAGATGATTAATATATTTAGTAGGGTTTAATGGATGATTAAAGTTGATACTAACCTGTTAATTGTAAAAAGGTATATTGAGAACAAAAAGGATGAACTTTGCATGTAATTAGTTTAATTTAGAGTTTCATGTGCATAAATATGCTTTAATGGGCCTTGAAACCCTACTATTGGTAAATGCGACTCTTAATGGTTTTAATTATTCAAAATCGTGATTAAAGCTAAGATATGATGATTCTAAGCTATTTTGAGTATAAAAGTTCCTAATTGTGGATAAATACCCTTAATGTAGTAATTAGGATTTTCTAATGGATAATGGTAGAATTAATGACAAATAGAGTTCATATATGAATTAGACCATAATGAACTATGAATTGATGATAAATGAGCATCATGATCTTGTGATGTATTAAAAGGATAAAAATGGTAACTTTGATGTAAAAGAGGCTTAATGGACTTAATTGATTGCTAATGGTGCCTTTAATCCGAGATTAATGTTAAATGTTGTGAAAGGATAACCTTAATATCTTTTGTGAAGAATAGATGAGGTGATTAGGGTTTAAAATAGTATAATGAAATGAAACCCTAATTGCAATGGAAACCCTAAAAGTTGACTAGAAACCCTAGGAAGTGAGCCAGATTTAATAGATCTTGATGGCATGATCAATAATAGGAAATTGTATGCATATTTCAGGATCTCATTATGTGCTTTCTTGCCTAATTGGATTTCTTGATTGATTGGATTATTCTGTCTCAAATCAGCCTGACAGGTATGTGGTTACGCTTATGAATATTCTCTTTAGTTTCACGGCGATTCTCGAATAACTGCTTGGATGACAATTATTTCATGCAACTATAAAGTGACTATGATTATCATTATAAATCTGTACATATAACTGGCTTAGATCTGGGTCCTCCTCTGTGGCTTTGCAAATGCTAAAAAGGGTAACCTAGAGTAAGGTCTAGGCTACCATGAGTTAGAAATTGGGCTACCCATGTGTAGTGCGATGAGACTCTCTAGCACACCATGAGTTAAGGAGTGGGCTACCTACGGGTAGTGCCATGTGACTCAACCCTAGAAATTGATTCACCTGTTAGGTAGGATCATTAGGGGTTTAATGGGGATCTACCATAAGGAAGGTAGCATCCAGGTCCACTGCAGGGACAACGCAGAGGATAAGATATGTATGGATCGTGCAATTATATTTAAAACATAAAGTTTTTTGTTAAATTATACTTGACTGCAATATGTTGTTACAGTTAATTGCATGATTATTGTTTTCCCCACATACCATCATAATTCTTTTATGCTGACCGATGTTTTGTTTGTCGGCATTTTAGGTTCAAGTGAAAAGAACAAACAATAAAGTGGCATATGTGGAATGAAATGAGAATTAAAGTACAAAGGAGGATTAGTTAGAATAGACTCCAAATGTGGGTAAAAGTAGATATCCAAGTTTTTTTTGAAAAAAGGTATGCAAAGTAAATTTTTATTACAACCTTTCAGTTTAGTTTAGTAGAATTTAATAATTATTATTGATTATTTGTTGAACCTTTGATCCGGAAATTGCGATAACGGCTCTAACCTCTTGGTCTCCCTTAATTGGGGGTTACTGGGAGGCGGGGTCATTACAAATACATATGTGATTGGGAAACATGAGGAAACGACCAGTTTATTAGGTAAACAGATTAGCTTGCATGCCAACTGATTGGTTAGCATAGCAAACAATCTGTTTCACCTATTGTAGGTTGCAATTTTTTTTAGATTTTGGCCCTTTCCACTTCCACACGGACTAAGAACCCTAACCCTAACCCTCCTATAAATAGAGGGGTAGTGGAGGATTCTCAGACACATCAATTTCCTTTGATAAAAGTTTATCTTCTCTGGTTGTTGTAACAGAGAGAACCAAAGCAAGTCCTACCTAATAAAGGGAGGGATAGCAAGGGAGAAAAATTATGGGAGAGCAAGTTGGTGACTAGTACACCAACGGGGGGGGGGACAATTCCTTCATATCTGTTCTAGTAGAATGACCGGAGTTCTAGGTTGTTTGTGTTGACTTCTGTAGAGGTGTGGAGGCGGTTGCCTACCATTAGGAGGACAATGTCAGTTTGCTATCTTTGGTGTCAACCAGGAGCTATTATACACACCATCTAAGTGCAACAAAAAGATAGATGCACAACCACAAAGACAAGGATATTGATGCTAAACTTTCTCTAGGACTAGGTATATCCTCGAAACCATACTTTCTATTATATAGTTGTTGACACGATTTGATGGTTTAATTGGGAATATAATAGTACAATTTTTATTTTCATTGCATATCTGAAGTCATATTTTCCTACAGTGGTATGAGAGCCATGTCAGTTAATTATATTTTGTGATAATCGATATGAACATATTTTTGTTTTTATCATTTATTTATTCCATATGTTGTGAATATTAATGTCCAATCAAACACCACACAAGATCCCAGATTAATATATATATATATATATATATATATATGTCGATTTTCTTCTAAAACTTGGCTCAGACCAATATCTTGATCCTTGTTGTTTTGGAGTTTCATTTCTATTTGATCGTTCAGTAGAAGTTGTAGTAGGCATAGGAGATGTCACTTGACTACTGGATGCTTCTCCATCTATTGTTTGATATTTATAATACTACCTTTCTTAGAAAGTCTAACTATTTCTTGGCTTTCAATACCCCACAAGGACATTACCAATAGAAAGTCATGCCTTTTGGATTAAAAAATGCTCCACAAATATACCAAAGAAGAATGGATAAGGTATTTGAACCTTACAATTATTTTTTTCTAGTATATGTAGATGATATTCTCATAGCCAACAAAAATGAACAAGAACATTATAAACACTTACAAATATTTTTTCTTCTCTGTCAAAACGAAGGAATAATACTTTCTAACAAGAAAATAGAAATATGTAAAGCTAAAATAGAATATTTAGGATTAATATTAGATTTGAATGGAATAGAATTGCAAGAACATATCATAGAAAAAATTGTTAAGTTACCAGATAGACTAGAAGATAAAAAACAACTTCAAAGATTTTTGGGTTGTCTAAATTATTGAGAACAATTTATAAAAAACTTAGCAAAACTAAGAAATCCTCTACAAAAATTATTATAGAAAAACACAGTCTTCTTTATGAGAGAAGAACTTATAAATCATGTCAGATTTATAAAAGAAAAATGTAAAAATCTACTAACACTAGATCTCCCTTTAGAAGGAGATGATTTATTAATAGAAATAGATGTCTCTGAAGAATTTTGGGGAGCAGTCCTAAAGAAAAAAGTCGAAAAAAAAAGAAAACAAATGTGTAGATATACTTTTGGAACCTTCACTAAAATAGAAAAATATACCACTCAAATGAAAAGTAATTATTAGCACTTAAAAAAGGAATTAAAAAATTCTACTATTTTTTACTACCTAAGAAATTTCTAGCACGAGTAGATAATACGCAAGTCAAAGCCATTGTTAAAAACAATTTACCATCTACTGTAGAATATAAGAGGTTAAGTAGATGGCAAACATTTTTCACAGAACATGTTTTTGATATAGAAGTTATTAAAGGCGAGACTAACTCTCTTGCATATTTCCTATCAAGAGAATATAATGGAGCAAGTTAAAAAGAAACTTGCTGAACTTGAATCGCGGTTGCAATATAGTTGTAATCAACTGCAAGACAATTACGTATAATTGATTGAAATAATCCAAAAACAAGATAAAATTATTGACGATGTAGAAGAAAATAAGCAAAATATTGCAGGGATCATTGCAGACCTAAATTGCTTCAGAAGAGAAATAGAATATAAAGGATCAGAATCAGTAAGAATGGATAAAGTGGCAGGTAAACGCCCAATCGACATATCCCTCCAAATATCTGATTCAATTAGTAGTAAAAAAACTACTGATAAAACTAGTCTAAAGATAAGAGAAAGAAGTTTTGAAACAACAAAGACCAGCCTCACGGCTGAGAATACTATCTCTTCAGAGAAAAATGATATCCTAAAGGCCAGAAGCAGCTTTCAAACTACAAGAACTAGCTTAATACTGATGATATTATATTTTCTGAGAACAGTTCCCGCTTCACAGTGGAAAATACTATCTCCTCAGTGAAAGATTCCCACTATACAATGAACAATATTAAATTGATGCTCGAAAAGATTTTAAATTCAGGGTATCTCAGATTGAGCATGAACATGACCTGTAATTGAGTCTTACGAAATTCTCAGCAAAATGATAATCAGAATATAGATCTTTACTTGAGATTTTTTATATTCTCAAAACAACATAGACCTGTGTTCCAGATCATACGGGAATTTATCCCAGAAATAACTTCGATAAAGGAGCAGATCCCAAAATTATAAAAGATTGCTTTAGAATTGGAGCTGTAAATTTGATATACCTAAGTCCTGATCTTGGAGAAATTCAATGACTTCTCTAAGAAATTATTAAAGCAATCAAAGAATTCAAAAGTAACAACCCACTAGTGAGATCTGCATTAAAATCTTCTCAGCATCTGAAGACTAGGAAATTTTGAAAAAATTCAATTCAGTCCATTGTATTCAAATTGCAGTATCATCTCCAGATTATGTAAAAGAGATTGAAAGAAGTCTCCTGTAAGAATTTGAAGGTGAAAAAAATGACAAAGAATTCGTTGAAGTCAGAAGAGCTCTAGGACTAAGAGTTCTCTGTCAGTAATGGAAAAATTAATTAATGACAATCAAATCTATTTACATAAAGCTTCATACAATATTATCATTCTTTCCACAACAAGAAGATCTAATGTGTCAACAAAAATTAATCTAGAAAGATTTCTGAAGAAGATAGAAACCGGACAAATAAGATCAAGTTGCAGATGCCAGAAAGTATTCTACCAGCTCAAAAAGCACGAAGGGAAAATATGCCCGACATGCCAAGACAAAATGGATAGAGACAACAATAGTAGCAGTAGTCACTAAAGAAAGACGGGTGTCAGAAGATTCCAAATGCCAAGACGTCAGCCATGACGATTGAAAGCAATAATGCACCAAAAACATCATCCATGACGATAGAAAGCATCGATAAAGCAAAGCATCCTCAACCGAACAAGTGTTTGACGATAGAAAGCTTCAATAAAGCAAAGCATCCTCAACCGGACAAGTGTTTGATTGTAATGTAAAGAAAAATAGTAACAACAATAATGTAGGCGTCTTTCAAACGTCGAAGATGTAAGCAAGGGTGTCTATATAAACCCTCAAGATGTTTGTAAAGGGCATCGATCCAGGATGGAGAGAGCCCTAAGAGTGTATGTATTCCTAAGTGTTCTAATTTTCTAGTTCAATAAAGAAAGGAGCATCATCTCTATTTCAATTGCATTTCAAGAATGTGTCTTGTACACTAATTCTCTTCATGTAAGAAACCAACTCTAGCAAGAGAGATTAGTCCATGTACTACTATAGAAGAGGAAATCCAGTGTGTAACTTGTTACACTCCCATTCTAATCTATCTTCACATGTCGAGAGTTATCTCTCCCTTATACTATCTCGGAGGCCATTTTCCAAAAAAGTCTGATTAAGCAATGAAGGAGAAAGGACGTTGGGACATCCAGGCTATAGGATAATGTTGGCGAGCTCGAGATCTGGAACGTCTTGCTTCTCTTAGAAATAATTAAGAGAAGATTGACTGGAACTGAAGAAGAACGGAAGCAAGGTGGGAAACACATGTATACAGACTTCATTTTGCTCTCTATAGTACATACATGATTACTATCTAATTGCTAAAGGCTAGTTTCTTATGCAACATATCAAGTATGGATAAATAGAAACCATAAGAAATTGTAGTATAGAGAAGTAGGTCAAGGGTTTGCGCCACACAACCCTGAGTGACGACTTAGGAGTTGACACTCCTAGATCTATGGAGGGGAGGGCCATCCTCCCCTCTCTCAATCCCTGACATAAGATGACAACCCCTGAGATTCAGTTGTAACCTACAATCAACAAGAAAGCATGGAATCAAGTTTTGGGAGGATCATAGACCTTCAAACAATGCGACTATGCACTGCTGATAAACATGGCTTTTTCTTAGTATTCTTCTATTATTTCTTGTTCAGTATGATTCAGTATCTGAGATATAATAGATTGATCCATCTGATTGCTCATCATCAGTTGCTTGAATAAATTCAAGGATGTTTTCTATTTCTGACAATTCTTCTTCTATTATTTCTTCAAATTGTTTTTTATTTATTTTCTTTGATCCTTTATTTGGACATCTATTTGCATAATGTCCTTTTTCTTTACATATAAAACATGTGCATTCCTTTGGGTTTTTATTTTTATTAATACTTTTTCTCCTATAATATTTCCTTTTGGGTTTTGGTTTGAAACCAAATCGTTTCTTCTTTTTAAATTTGTATATATTTGATTTATTATATCTTCTATATTCATATCCTACAGAGACATGGTGAGTTAACGTTGAGCAGCATAAGCCCTGCTTTACTACATTATTCATTTTTCTATTTAGTGTGGCTTCTACACACCACTCTTCTAATTTCATTATTAAGAATTCAATTTGTCCTCCTAAAGTATCTGCTCTATGTCCTATATATTGAGGATATAATTGTATTGCTTTAAATCCCCAGGGGTCTGGAATTTTTGCATAAAATAGGTTTAACAAACTTTTACTTGTCCTATTTTCTCTATTTGTTGTATCAAATGTTTTATAGAAGTATTCTTGAAATTTGCATATGTAGTCATCTATTCTACAATATTGCATAATTTCAAGTTGTATAAAAGAAAAGTAAATCTTTGTTTTTCTTTTTCTTTTTCTTTTTCTACATCTTTATTTGTATTCCAAGTTTCTCCCAAGAATTCTCTTTGTAATTCATATACATAATTATTTACTACTGGTGCTAAAGTTGTTGTGGTTCCTTTAACAACTTCTTTATCATTTTCTATTAATCCTTGCCACCAATCTAACACTATTCCTTGAAGGGTTAGATGACAAAATCTTACTATCATATCTATATCATAACATTGTGTTGTGCCGGCTAAATAAGTGGCTTTTCCCATCTTGTTATGGCTTCATCTATGTTCCTATAACAATTGAGGTTTAAGTATATTCCATTTGGTCCAATATATTCTTGAGTCATATAGTCTACTGGGGTTTCAAATGTTAATTTTTTTGGTCCTTTGTCTAACGCCCAATTTATTCCTTCATATCTATTTCTATTTATTGGTTTTCTTCTAAAACTTGGCTCAAACTAATATCTTGATCCTTGTTGTTCTGGAGTTTCATTTCTATTTGGTTGTCTAGTAGGAGTTGTAGTAGGCATAGGTGATGTCACTTGACTACTGGATGCTTCTCCACCTATAGGTTTGATATTTATAATTCTAGCTTTCTCAAAAAGTCTAGCTATTTCTTGGCTTAGGCTATCTAATTCTTCTGTGCTAGCCTCTAAGTATCTATGTTCTAATTGTTCAATTTTTAAATCATATGTTTCTTCTATCTGAAGCAAACATAAGATTATTTCATTTCTACTTGTATCGAATATGTTTGCTTTAGGAGTACTTTCTCTATTCTATTTTTCTATAAGATATTCGATTGTTCTTTGTAATTCTATTATCATTTCTTGAATTTTTAAACTTCTTGGAAGATGTACTTATAGATAGAAGATTATTCAATAAAATACAAAGTACTGAGCTAAAACTAGAAAATTCAAATGGGTTTAAAACATCATTATTTTATAAGATTACTGAAAGAAAACATATCCTATATTATGGAATTACTAATAGAGAAATGCCTATGAAAATTGAATACACTAAAAATAGAATATACATACCATTACTTCGAAAATAAGACTTAATGAGAAGTATGAAAAAATAAAAGATAAATAAAAAATAGGATGGATACATATAGCCACAATACAAATGATGATTAAAGCAACCTTTAGAGAAGGAATAGACTATCCAATTAACATTGTATTAATGGATAATAGAATAAATGATAGAAAAGATGCGACATTAGGAATATTACAAGGAAATCTTAGTATTCAAAAATTAATCTTTAATATTTAGCCAAAGATAAGTGTCAATATTAGAGATAATAATATCAATAAAACTTTAAGTCTGATACAAGATTTTTTAAGAGAAGAATTTATGAAAAAGGGATCCATTCCATATTCTATAACTTATATCATTAGCTATGCCCTAAGAAATACACATCATTCTAAAAAAATTGAAGATAAATATATCGTAGTACTCCCTAATTTATTCATTGAAGTAGGAAAGATTACGAGACTAGAGATAATCTCAGAAATAGAAATACCAGAAAATATGAATATAGATGTTTTTGAAAAACCTTTAGTAACAAAAAATAGAATCCCAAAAAGAATTGGTTATGACGGAAACCAATTACAAATAACAAATGGAGATAGAATATAAGAAGCAAGAGTAGGCACGGATAGATACAATGGAAAACTAAGACCAATATTAAGAAATTTAAATAGAACATCAAGCCTGAGAATTCTAGCAGATTATACACACACACACACACACACACACACACACATATATATATATATATATATATATATATATATATATATATATATATATATATATATATATATATATATATATATACGTTGTTTTTGATGCCCACACTGGTAGTGTAGCGGCGCTACCCATTTAAAAAATGTGGTGGCATCTGTTGTAAATACTTGAAAATGGGAAGGACACACTAGTACTTTAAAGAAGAAAAAAGGAGTGGATTGCGTTTATGCGAAAAATAGTTCGCAAATCATTCTCCACCACAAAACCCCCAAAACTCCCGTGTTTCGTCCGCCTTGCTCTCGATTCCTCACCCCCAACGGCCGAATTCTTCGGCCCGTTGTCTACATTTCCCTACATTTGATCGATTTGGCCTATACTTGAGTTGTTGTGTCTGCCATTACTTGAACAAAGAAGTTTCTACTGCTACTTCATTTGCTCATCTCTGCCGCTGAGATCAAAATGGGGAGAACAAAGGTAAAAATAAGGAAGGTGACAAGTAAGGCAAGAAGAAAAGTAATAGAGAGTGAAGATTTAGTAAGAAAGCACTATGATGTTGTGGACAACATGGTAGAAGAGGTATTTGCAGACATACTGCAAGGAGAAGAAATGGAGAAGGGTGTTGAAGAGAATAATGAAAATACTATGAGGAGAAAAGAAAAAAGGGTAACAAGAAGAAAGACAGTAGTAGGAAAACTAACACCCTCCAGAAGACTATTGGAGATGACGACTCATCATGGGAGAAAGATGCGGAAGAGGTTGATGAGAAACTATTGGTTGCAGTGCGTGAAGAGGATGAAAAGCTAGAAACAGAAGAGGCTGAAGAAGCAATATCTATAGTAAAAGATAAAAGTTATGGAGAAGAAGTGCTTACTGAAGGTTAGAATGAAGAAATAGAAGTTGAAGAGGAACTGTTTGCTGAAGGTCAGAATGAAGAAGTTGATCTTAATGAAGCAGAAGACCGTAAAGGAAACAAGAAGCAGACTTTGGAACAGAAAACCAAGAAAAAAGGCAAAGCAAAGATTACAGGGGAAGGTAATATTGTTTATTTTTATACTTGTATAAAAAAGTGTAACTTGCTGAACTGAAGAGTAACTTTGCTAGCAATAGAGTAACTTATAGAAACCTAATAGTATTTATGAGTATATAAAAAGTAACTAAATAAACTACTGAAGTAACTTGGTTAACAGGAAACATATCTATATAAACTGGATAGTATCTTATAAAACAAAAAATTATCTCATTCAATAGAAGAGTATCAACCACAATACGAAAAGTAATTTGGCTTACAAATGTGTATGTGCTAAAACGTAATTTTTTGGACTTCCAATAAGATATTTATACTCTACTCGTTATATCAATATACATTTATATTAGCATAATAACTCTAATACTCCACACACTCACCTTATATAAAAAATGATAACTAAAATGTAAATTTACTAAATACAATGTATCTCTGAAAACAACAAATAGTAACTCTAAAAGTAAAAAAGTAACTATGTAACAAAAAGAGTAACTGTGATGTATAAAAAGTAACATATTGAATTGAAAAAGTAACATTGTAGTCTAGAAAGTAACTATACAAATTAACACAAACATTATGCTAAAAGTTGGAGGTACACGAAAGCTTTTCCATAGATGCTACATAAAGAGGTACAACAACATACAAAACAACATGTTGTTTAGCACAAATCAAATGAGGATGATGAAGTCAACTGCATTTGCAAATCTGATAATAATGCCTCACCTTAATGTAGATGTATCTCTTTTAGAGGATCTGATAGAAAGATATGTTGAAGACGACATATTCATGTTAACTCCAGGTTTTGAGGCCAGGATAACTGTAGATGATGTAGGGGTGACACTAGGTTTACCTAGTAAAGGTATCGATATAGTTCCATGAAAGCAATCACCAATTGTAAAAACAATATGGGAGGATTTTTCTAATGCAACAAAAGGAAAGGATAAAGTTGGTGAAAGTAGTAAGAAGATAAGAGAGAAGGATGTGTTGAGCAAGGAAAACTTGGGTAAACTTTGGCAAAAATTTGCAAGGAATGACACCGAAGAAGACTACCAAAATATGTGTCGTGCTTGGATGTTGCACTTATTGGCAACATTCCTTTTACCAGACACCGGCTATTATGCTCCCATTTACCTTCTACACTATTTGGATGATGTAACTTCTACAGGGTAGTTAAACTGGGCAAAGTTAGTCCACGACAGCATATTCAAGAGAATGAAAGTTTTAAGTGAGAAAATAAAGATGAGGAGAAGAGGGGAAACTAGCAAAGGCACACTCTACACAACTGGATGTGTAATGTGCTTGTGTGTAAGTAACACATTGCATAGTTTCTTTGGTTACATTAAACAAATGTATGTGAACATTTAAAACTCTAATTTATACTTTTCTTATCAATGTAGGTCTGGGCTTATGAGTTAACAGGGATAGCACAACCTACATTCCATGAGGCTAAACCATAGATAAAAAGATGGGCAGCTCCTGTTAAGAGGGTGAAGGATTTTGAAAGTTTGGACAATGAAAATGTAAGAATCAGTGTGGTTAAAGTTAAAATAAATACACAAATTATGATAAGAGTTGTATGATAAATTGTTAAGTTTTGTGCACAAGTTTCAACAAGGTTGAAGAAAGACGCAAATGATGATTGGGAAGCTGCAAAGGCAGTGAAAGATCTGCCTTATTATCTCATAGCAAATAAAGCCAGGAGAAAGCCAGTAAGTACAAAGTTACTTACATCAGCTAGCACAAGCAGAGAAATCTCAGATAGCTTGGAGAATAGAATACTGAATCTTGAGGATGAGCTGAGACTGCATAAGGAAACATGCAGTAGAATTGCCCTAGAAGCCTTTACTGATTTGAGAGAGGAAAATGAGAAGTTGAAGAAAGGACTTGAAGAAGTTGAACTTGAAAATAGAAAGTTGAGGAGTCTCTCATCACACACACAAGAACAAAGGGAAACTAATTCCCATTTAAAAAAATTGGATTTTATTCTTATTCCAATTGAATTTTGGAAAATTCATATCTCCCAATTGGTTACTCTTTTCTTTCCCAAATTTTGAGGGAATCTCGATTTCAGTCTTATCTTTCATCCTGCAAAAATTGGTGTCATTATAATAAGGATTCGATTCCTTTTCTTAATATGTAAGTTATCATCATATTAATCATATTTCCTATCTCTTCTTTATTTCTTTTATCATTATTTCTTGATTCTGAGTTCCTTGAACCACATGGAATCTATTATCTCGAAATCCTATTTTCCTTTAATAGTAATTTCTTTCTTTTTAGAAATACCATGTAATACATTAATTGTATATCCACAGTATCTTCTTATTTTGCTATTTTGGTATTTTCTCTTTCTTTCCTCTTTATTGGGACTCCTTGGATCCCAAGACACTCCATTATTTCGAAATTTATTTTATTGGAATACTCAATATCCTTCGTAATGCACCTATATGTATTATTTTGCATTATCATGTTTATTTCTTATTAAAATGATTCATTTTTTAGGATTTCTCATTATTTCTCTTTTATTTTCCTTAGTGATATTCCTTTTATCATTAAGAATCATTGGGATACGAAATCCCACTAAGGATAACTCGATTTCACTTCTTTTCACTTGTTTTCCACATATTACCATTATTTTCAATTTATTTCTCGATAAGGAAATATTTAATTGATCTTTTCTTTTATTATTGTATTCTCTATGCCACCTTAGACTCCTTGGAACCCAAGGAATCCAAGAGGAATGAAATCCCTCTTTGGATTTGCCTTCTAGAGATTTCCACATTTTTCCTTTTTCTCTATTTTCTTATTTGCTCGATAATAGTGGAATTTCTTTTATTCTCTCCTTGTTATTGGGCCCAATAGCCAATAAAGCCCACAAATAAATCAACAAGGCTATTTTAAATGAAAATCATGCATTCATTTATTATTTGTTCATTTATCTTTAATATGAGAAATTACATTTCTCAGCAAAGGAACCCAAAATTTGGGGTTATAACATCCTTCCCCTCTTATGAGAATTTTTCCCTCAAAATTCTATCAAGCAAACAAACAAACAGGATAAGCCTTTCATGTGTCCATCACGGCTCTTATGTGGCTTCACCCTTTCCATGGTGCTTCCCAAGAACTTTCATCATCTCTTTTTCTTCCATCTGAGTTCTTTCTTACCTTGCTATATCGTACCCTCATAGGTGACTCAGGACATTCCAGCCTCAAAAGCTGAATAGGTTCAGGGCTCAGCACATGGCTTGGGTACCTCACATAGTGCTCTAGATCAGACTCATACAACACATCATTTTATCCTGAGGGGTAAGGTTAAACACAACCATCTCCACCAATCCATCTCAAATGGACCCATATATTGGGGACTCAGCTTTATCAGTTGTAGCTTAGAGAGGTCGGATGTTCACATCACATATTCTCCCAAAGTGAACTGCATGTCAGTCTGCTTTGCATCAGCTCCTGACTCATGTCACCCTTGGGCTCTCCCTTTCAGCCACTGCACGATCAAGCGACTTCATCTGTACACAATGTGGTTCTTTTATGACCTTCACGAGGCCTCCTTCACCAACATCATCATAATGAAGTGGTGTCTGACACAACCTCCTTATAGAACTTCTTTCATCCTGATAAAAGGCTATGGTGGTTAACCTCACATCTTAAGAACTGCCTCTATGTATCACCCTAAATGAGCACACATGCTCTTATCAGACCCTCTAGTCCGGATCATACTTTCCATTAGTATGGGGTGATAAACTGTACAAACACTGAGCTCTTCATGTATCTACTTCCACCTCATGGAAGTGAACCATTAGGTCACATCAAGAACTTTGAATTCGCATCATGGTGTAGTTGAACCATCTCTTTTCATATGTAGTTCAACCAGATCTGTCCCTTGACAGAACTCTTCATTTCCCTTGTCATCTAGGTAAGGCGATCTACCATAACCCATATTGTATCTTGACCTTCTTGGTCTAGGAGAAACTCACATCATCCATAATGATGAACTCCCATTCCCTATCGAGGACTTTTATCCTTTATATCAATGCACGGGGTTACTGGTGTTCGTCCCTTACCCTTGGCTTGCATGGCCACATGCTACATGCAACTTTGTTTTAAGCATCCAGAATGCTTCCATCACTTACTATCTTTGTAGTACCAAGGTATATCATGTCCTCCTATATTGTTATGATTCCTCAAGTTTGATACCTCGAAAACCCTAAACCACTCAAAGGGTTTTATTACCTTCCTATCCGAAGACGTGTATCTGAGGTTCTATCACCATCCTTTTACTACATCAAGGACTAAACTGGCTACCCAAACAACCATTAACTTGTTCAACATATCTTATTCCTTCTCTGTGTTAGCCAAAACACATCCTCTTTCCCAACATAGGGTTAGTCGAACAACCTCAACTTCTTCTAGCTTCCAGTTAAACTAGGCACTATATAACAACCAGAGCATTCATTACCACTTCTTAGGTGTTAGGTAACATACACCTCCATGTATTATACTTATCATCTCATCTCAACCTCTAAGTCTATCAAGAAGCTCTGAGCTCATCCTCACTGTGATCAAACTCGACTTTGGTTAACTTGCAAATTCCAAATAGTTCCTGATAAAACATCCCCATAAGATGACTACACTACCTCTCTTAGTGTTTGCAAACCATCTATGTATCATTCACTTTACCAAGGTATGTTATCATCTCTATCATCATACCTTGTAGCTACGTTCCAACTTACATCATCTTTATCCTTGGTGTAAGGCATGCATATTGTCCTATCTCTCGCTCCCATAACAAGAAGAAATAAGCATTTGGCTACAGTCCAAATACAGAGTTCTTCTTGTTCCAAGAGTAGAGATGGTACAACCCACCTTGCCTGTACACTTTCAAATCCAAGTTTAAACATGCAACTTATGTCTCTATATCACAAACATCATGATATCCACGCTACTTCCAGGGAAAACTGGTCTTGAACTTACTTGGTCCAAGCATAATCCTTAGTCATCTCCTCTAGGTCTATAGGGTGCCGACACTTTTGGGGTCATCCCTTTTCCCTTATGCGTCAGAGAGTGCCCTACTCATCTGCCCTTTGGGTCCCATGAGTTCATGAAGGTGATCAATCTCCTAACCCATGGCCCTCAGACAATGATAGTTGTTACCTCCTGACCCCACGGTCATGTGCAACTAGGAAATTAGGCGACTCCTTCTTCCATCGGTCTTATCCCTACCTGACCCTTTGATAGACTTAGGATTCTAACATAGTACATGTCCAACTTAGAACCTTACCCAAGCCTTCATCATCTCTCTCTGCATTCACGACTGACTTTCATCCTTTCATAGGGATCATGGCGACCTGCCTATCTTGGTCAGGCCCCATACCGGTTACCTCCAGGGAAACACATCCGCATGCACATAAAGATGGCTATCTATGGGTCTATAGGTTCATTCTCATGCCATGTACTCTTCACCTAGCTTCTCAAGATCCTATGAAACCTCCTTAGGTTTCCTCAACACCAACCAAACTGGTAAACTCCCTACTAAAGGGTCGCTCTCCCATGATGGGAGGAAACTACTCCTTGATAAAAAAGGTCACAAGCATCCTTAGGGTTTACATTCTCATGAGCATGCCAAACCCAACAGCTACTAAGGCACAAGCAGGCCACCTATTAACTATGCTAGGTCATACTTGTTCTCTTTCCTCAATGCTGGATCGAGATTATACCTTCTCATGTCATCATCTTAGTTGTGAGGGATTCATCAATCGTACCCTTAACTTAAGGGGTTTCCTTTACCTCTACACATGAGGAGTACCATGCTCGAAACTATAGAGACTCAAATCTTATCATGAGCATCAGGTACACTGCTTCCCTTCTTAGGCCTAAGAACCCTAGGTTCTCCTTTGGATATCCATCTGCATGCTCAATCTCTTAACCATGAATCAATCATGTCCAAGGTATGCCATGTACTTCCATGATCCTTTTATATGGGCAACACCTCAGAGTGAGTCCTCCTCAAGCACATTCAACTAGGTATAAAGTCTCACAACTGGTTACTTAAACCTCCTTAGGGTCTAGAGCACTCTTTATCTCATCTAGTAAGTAACCTCCTATGCCATGGGTACTAGAAGCATCATCCTCTCTCTAGGGTTTGGTTCCTCTAAAGGCAACCACGATATCATCAGCCTCCAGGGATCAAGCATAAGGAAACCACTATTATCCACTTAGGTTGCATCATTCTCGACTCCCCACTATTCCTCAAGTTTCAGGGTTTTAGGCTTCCAACCTCCCTGTTGGGGTTTTGCTTCCTCTCTCCAGAGCTAATTCCACTTCCAACCATACTTACTAGAGGTCCCTTCTTCATGAAGGCTCATGCTCACGAGTATACCCCTATGTGGTTGAAGCCTACGCTCAACTCATGTTTAGCTCAAGAGCATCCATACCCCTTTCATAAGCCATCCATCATGATCTCTTAACCAGGATTTCATCAAGCTATACCCTACTTGCCTAAGCCCATAGGGTAACTATAGGTTCTCTAACCTCATCCACGAAGGAGCTATCCTTCGCTATGGCATGCACGACCCTTTCCAGGGTTGGGTCGCCAAAGGTACTAGATCATCTACCCTCTTATGGCATCCCAAAGGCATGACCAACCAAACACTCGGTGAATCATGACATCCAACTCATCATTTCATCTCTCTCTCTAACCTTCACTTAGGGTTAGGGTTACTATCATCCTCACAGGATGAGCTAGGTCTCTACCTTTAATGGAGGTCTCTACCTCCAAGACTAACTCTCTCAACTCATCCTCCTGCCAAGGAGGTCTATCCTCAGGTTTCCCCTGAGGTAAAGACAGCTCATGTCTTACGACCTAATCATGTATCTATTCTTATACGCTTACTCTATTAAGCTTATGTCCATGACATCTTATTTACATGCTTTTTATTAATTTGGTGGAGGATTCCTTAATCCTTATCAACCTTACCCATACCTCAAGAGGGTGAGGAGATGAAAGGAAACCCTAATCCTTAAGGTCCTTAATAGAATTTGAGTTGAGAAGGGATGAACAATATGAGAGAGTTCTAAAGGTATCTTATTTCGAATCATACCCTAAGACTTTGGCCAGGAAGTCATGCGGATCCGGGAGTCCTCGTATTCCGACTAGCGGTGCGGAGGAAAATATTGCCAGCCCCCAGTCGTGATCCTTTTCTAGACACCTCCGTCTTTCAGATAATCCTCTAATAACTCCCTTGGGTTCTATGGATTTTGTAAAATTTAATAATTATTAATGGTTAAATGAGGAACCTAAGCTCTGATACCAATTGTAACGACCCCGCCTCCCGGTAACCCCAAATTAAGGGAGACCTGAAGGTCAGAGCCGTTATTCAATTAACATGATCAAAGGTTCGACAAATAATCAGTAATAATTAATAAATTTTACCAACTAAACTGAAAATGGGTATAAAATAAAACTTTTCTTACCTTGGAAAAACTGGGATTTCTAAAATTCTATCCATGAAGATGTTAATCTAACTAATCCTCCTGTGCATGTTATTTCTCATTCAATTCCACATATGTCACTTTACTATTTGTTCTTTCATTTGTACCTAAAACGCCGACAAACAAAACGTCGGTCAGCCGAAGCTGGTATGTGGGGGAAACAATAATTGTGCAACTATGTTAACGATGTAATCAACCACATATCATTTAACAACCAAGATTACGTTTTAAGCAATACTACTCAATCCTTGCCTATCCCCTTTCTCAGTAACGTCCCTGCAGTGGACATGGATACCACCTCTCTCATATGGTAGATCCTTACCCCCATGGCCCTACCACACAGGTAGCCAATACCTAGGATTATGGAGTCGCATGGTCCTACCCAAAGGTAGACCAATCCCTGACTCATGATGACTTGATGGACCTACCCCATTGGCAGCCATTTACTAAGTCATTTAATGACCTGATGGACGTACCCTCATTGGTAGCCATTTACTAGGTCAATCTATAAAGCTACAGAGGGGACTAGGATATGAGCTAGTAGGCATATTTCTTATGTGATAGTCATATTCACATTATACTTTGCATGAATTAAATACATCCAACAGTTTAATTCAAGCCACGAAGGAAACATCGATAAAATCCTGGAAAACTAATTTGGGTAGTCATAAGCGTAACCACATACCTTCAATTGCAGTTTTCAAGATAGATTCAAGTTATGAAGAGTAACTTCAATCAACAAGCAATGAGGAAGATAAATCCTGAAATAGAAGTACCAATTCCTTTTATTAATAATTATCCAATTTCATTATACCATTTAGGATTTCAATTCCAACATTAGGGTATCTTTTGGAAATTAGGGTTTTACTTCTTCTTTCATCATTATCATCCTTAATTTATTAAACTACATGAAACCCCTAATTTCTCATTGCATTTCCTTTATTAGGCATCTAATTTCCTTATTTCATAAAAATATGATTTTTATCTCCTTTTACCCCAAATTAGGGTTTCCATGTAAATTAACCTTCTTTTTGAATATTATAACTCTCAGTTAAATACTTTTGCAATAAAACAGTAAATCAAACCACCTTTATCATTATCAGAGTCAAACTTAGCAATTTGACCTATTGATTTACTAAATTACACTCTTAATATGAAATTAGGGTTTCTCATCAATATTTAATATACTTTATTAGCCAAATAAGGCACTTTTGCAAAACGGAGTGGAATTAGGTTCTGGAAATATTTTTATCTTATTTCTTGCATTTTTCTATACAACTTTCATATATAAAGTTTTTCCATTAGACAAACCTAGTAATTTTTATCATTTTCGCAAGAAAAGCCCTTTTTCTAATTATTCGTTTAGAGAGGTGAATTACCAGAAAATTCCCGGCCGCTGGATCGGTGCGCCTGTGGTCCGCACTCTGATCTAACGCTCAGCGTTGCGCGTCTCCACTCAACCTTCAACTTAAGCGCCACGAAGCCCAGGTCGTTGGATCCCGCGAGTCCACGGTGGACTTAAGATCCAAGGGTCTCGGCCTACTTTGACCCGGCCGCTAGATCCTGATCGAACAGAGGCTACTCTTCACCTTCTTCCTCTCTGGTTCTTCTTAACGCGGCGGTTTTGCGGCGGTGCTCTTGTCTAAGCAAACACAATCGAGAGGGAGAGCGAGCAACAAGTCTTAGCAAGCAGCCGTTTTAGTTCGATAGGTCGTAAGGACCCGGGGGGTCCCCTTTTGTAGGCCATGGGAGGTCCCTTTTAGGGTTCCCAATCCCAGCTGTAAACACAGTCCTAGCCCAATTGGGCGTTTCTTGGATTCACATCGAAACCTCATCGAACTAGGGTTAGAATTCAACCTCTTTCTCTCCCGGACTCAGAGGGAGAGTTTCCAAAGATGCACATGCATCAGGGCTCACGAAAACAAGGGATGAAAAATCCCTCTCACGCGGCTACAGTCCATGTCCCTTTGGGACTTGGATGATGAGCAGTGTCCCTTGGATTAAGATCCAAGGGCTCTCATCACACGCGCAAGAACAAAGGGAAACTAATTCCCATTTAAAAAAATTGGATTTTATTCTTATTCCAATTGAATTTTGGAAAATTCATATCTCCCAATTGGTTACTCTTTTCTTTCCCAAATTTTGAGGGAATCTCAATTTCCGTCTTATCTTTCATCTACAAAAATTGGTGTCATTATAATAAGGATTCGATTCCTTTTCTTAATATGTAAGTTATCATCATATTAATCATATTTCCTATCTCTTCTTTATTTCTTTTATCATTATTTCTTGATTCTGAGTTCCTTGAACCACAGGGAATCTATTATCTCAAAATCCTATTTTCCTTTAATAGTAATTTCTTTCTTTTTAGCAATACCATGTAATACATTAATTGTATATCCACATTATCTTCTTATTTTGCTATTTTGGTATTTTCTCTTTCTTTCCTCTTTATTGGGACTCCTTGGATCCCAAGACACCCCATTATTTCGAAATTCATTTTATTGGAATACTCAGTATCCTTCTTAATGCACCTATATGCATTATTTTGCATTATCATGTTTATTTCTTATTAAAATGATTCCTTTTTGAGGATTTCTCATTATTTCTCTTTTATTTTCCTTAGTGATATTCCTTTTATCATTAAGAATCATTGGGATACGAAATCCCACTAAGGATAACTCGATTTCACCTCTTTTCACTTGTTTTACACATATTACCATTATTTTCAATTTATTTCTCGATAATTAAATATTTAATTGATCTTTTCTTTTATTATTGTAATATTGTTTGAACAATGTTGTAATATTGTTTTGTTAAATATGGACTTATGTGCAAATTACCCAATTAGAGGGCTTAACTTGCAAATTTTACATGTTAAGATGTTCCTCTGGTGTTGAGACATCATAAGGATGAATATGATGTGGTAATATAGGTTCTCCAAGCTTGGGCACCAAGTTATAGCTTGTAGAGCAATCCTTATGCTTTAAAACCTAGTTTTGGTGTAAAGTGCAATTTACCAAAAACATAGGGTGCAACATGTAAAATACACCCTCTAGAGTATATTTCATGACTCTTGACATGAAGTAGAGGTATGATGATGATGAAGGCGCCTCATCATAATGATCATATAAGAAAGATAACTATTATAATTAAATAATCAAGATGTATGCAAAATGACCCCTTTTATGTATACAATTTAGTATGATGTTTGGCTTCTTTTCCTATAAACCTTGGTTGAGAGAGAAGTTTTGCACATGATAAGAAGGGAGAGATGTGGCCAAGAAGTGTAGAAGGGCTTGGTGGATATAGATGTAAAATAAAGGAAACAATTGTCCTTATCTTGAAAATATACCCAAAGCATACAAGCACATTTCTTTTACAAAGCAAGGGATAATTTCCCTTCATTCCTCTTTTTATATTCTTGCTTTGTCCGACTTATGAGAAGCTCAGGAGCAGAGGAGAATGACCAAGTTGGTTTAGGTGAGCTTTGACCATCATCTAGCTCGAATTCATGAAGGAAATCTAGCTACAAGGTTGGTTTGATAGTCTTTCTTACATAGCTCTTCTTTCTAGCCATCTCCTCCATCCAAATCTTGAGGAACGGACCTTGGACGACCTGTGGAGCTCAATCCACCATTAAAGCTACTAAGCTTGGATCTCAGGATCAGTCCTAGAGGCATGTTTTATAACTCTAAACCTTAAAGTTTTGTTATGCATCTTCCTTCCTTGAAAACGTTGCTTGTTCTCCTTTCTTTCACACTTCTATGTGTTCTTGCTACCAAAACCGTGAAGAACAATCCATGTTCTAAAGGTAGAAGAAGGTGGTGTTATTTCCAAAGTTCATCCTGATCCTACTTTATCAAACAGTCCTCCACCTCTTGCCCAAACGGTTTGCAAAACCGTTTGGAAGCAAACGATTTCAAAACCGTTTGAAGAGCAAATAGTTTCAACCAAGAACGTTTGGAGCAAATAGTCTCAAGACCGTTTGGAAGAGTTGACCATGTGTTGACCATTTGGATATCTGTTGTAGACATTATGGACTAATCACTCACCAAAAATCATCATCTAAATTCAAGTAATTCACCAATTGAAGGCACATTAGTCACCAAAACCTTAATCGGGTTTATTTTGCTGATTTCAATGGTGCAATCATGTTGAAGTTTGGGTTGAGTGGCCCAAACGGTTTCAAAACCGTTTGGGGATCACCCAAACGGTGTCAAAACCATTTGGTGATCACCCAAGACCATTTGAAGGTCTATGGTCAAGTGGGGTTGATCAATTGAGGGTCCAATCACATCAAGTTGTTGAATAATCAAGTGCTGATTTTGTGACCTAAATTAGGGTTCAACCTTTGAGAGAATGACTTGGTTGTTGATGACATCATGAGAAAACAGTCTCGAGACAATTTGGAGGATGTCCAAACGGTTTCAAAACCGTTTGGGGGTCACCTAAGACCGTTTGGAGGTCTAGGGTTGACTACGGTTAAGTGGTTGAAAATTTAAAGGCAATAAGTTGAAATATAATCGATTAGTGACCTAATGATCAAATCTATGGTCCAAACCTTAATAAATTGAGTTAGTTTTTGATGTGGACTTGAGAAAATGGTCTCAAGACCGTTTGTATGGTGTCTAAATGACCCCAAGACCATTTGGGGTCAGGTCATGACCCAATTGAATGATGGTTCAATGGTCTCAAGGTCAACTAGACTCATGTTGATACATATTGAAGGGTGATCATTTCCAAACCCTAATACAATCAATCCAAACCCTAATTGGTGACCATTTGAGGTTCAATTAAGGACCAAATCAGTAAGGATTGACCTAATTGACTCAATTTATGAGTGGTTAACCTTTGCATGATCGTTTGGGGGGTTCAACATTAAAAACCCTAATTCAATTGGAAGAGTTGATACACTTTTTGGTCATGCGGTTTCAAGGTCGATTTGCCCATGCGGTTTCAAAGTCAAATTTGGCCCCAACAGTCAATGATACTAAACGGTCTTCACCTCACCTAGGGCAAACGGTCTTGATGGTGTACTTAGCCATGCGGTCTTGAAAGTCAAAGGGTCCAAACGGTCAACAACTCCATGCGATTTCAAAACCGTTTGAAGGTTGAAAGTGCAAAACTGTTTGTAGGCTTTTAATGTCAATAATGTTTCAAGCCGTAGTGGTCAAGATGGTCAAGTAGTTGATTAACCTAAACCCTAAAGATACTTAAAGTCATTAAGGGGTTAAGTAATGAGTGGACTAATACATGTTATGGTCAAAGGTGAACATTACAAAGGTACCCTTAGTGGGTTAGTATGACTGGTACCTCTTAATCAAACAAACCCTAATGACCATAGTAGTGATGACTTGACTTGTGTTATCAAGGTTGTTTTGACTTAACCTAATCATGAGAGATGTAAACATAATCTAATAGCAAGAGGAGAGAGAAGATTCCTAACATGAATGAGAATCATGTAAAATACCTCCAATTTGTATGGATGCACATAGTTAGGGTATGATCCTTCATAGTGAGATCATGGAAACCCTAATTATGGTGATTAATGAATCTTAACTTAATTGAAGGCATTAATGGAAGTAATGTTCATACATGATCATGGTAAGATCTCAATTCATTAAATGTGAATAGTAAACCCTAATCTAGGGTGATATGATGAAATGATCAGTGAACCCTAATTTTGGGTTATGCTTTTAAACATGAAACACTATACATGGTTATGGAAGTAAGTAATCATTATGCTTTTATAAGAATAAGGGGTTGAATAATCCTATTTGAACTAAAAGGGAAACCTAACCCTAGATACCAGTCATGGTAATATGACACGATCGTGGTGATTCCTTTGTTGCATGACCGTGTAATGAAGCACGGCCATGGTGACTTACTCTTGCATGACTATGCAAGATAGCATGGCCATGGTATCCTATACTTAATATGAAAAGGACTTGTATTGTGTTGATATAGTTACAATGTGTATGTTATCAGTAAATGTTAATCATGCAGGTTTTCACAAAGAGGAGATCATATCCAAGTAATGGTTATGATGTCATATGCATTGAAAACACTTTATATGCTTTAAGAGTAATAATATGTTATGTTACCTGGTGAGTGGTAACATATGAGCTTGATAGGTTGAATGAACCATGAGAAACATATGTATTTGTTATAATCAAAGATCATACTGATAAAATCACTGGATGATAAAGTGTTACTTGGTAACAAGTGTTATGATGATTCAAGGGTTTGAACACCCATATTCCTGAATTACAATGATGAAATGATTAGGGATTGATATCCCAATGTTAAAAATATGTGATGTGAACTTGATACAAATAGTACTCTTTCTTTATAGCAATTTTCTTATTGGTTTATGTTTGAAAACATGCCTGATGCTAAAGAATACAATAATGTACTTAACTAATCAAGTATAATGATATCATGTAGAGCCCTGATCATAGATCCATCAGTGTCAGAAATTAAATGATGGTGAAACAAGTTTTCCTAAGGGAACTCCTGGAGAACATACTTTTGAGTATGTGGGGGTTATGGATGCGAATATCCTTACATCCTAATGTAGGATTTGATGTAATATGTACTTTTAATCCATCAATCCTTCCTTATATGTTTATGCCGAGATGATGTATCACTAATCTCCCGAAGATGATGTTAATGCCGCATCGGTGTGTGATAAACAAGAAATCCCTCGATGGTGAAGAGAGTACAGAATGCCACTGTAACTCTAATAGCGAAGTTGCCAGAATACCCTGGAAAGCTATTATAGTAGAGACACGAGACCTCACACTGACTGAGGAAGATGAGGCCATAGGAATTCGACTCTTCTGATGACCTATGTATGGTACCGATTGCGATTTAGTAATGGTCAGTTGGAGTATGAGAGGTGTAACTCATCTCCTCGGGACATAATAATGTTTGAAAAACTTAATCAGTCGTGTAGCATAACTGCTTAGGTTGAACTACGAGAAACAATGATTGATGTTACATTGTTTATGATGTCCTAGTTAAATAACTAGTATACATGTTCTTCATATTCCTTATTGTTATATGTCTTGTCATTCAATTAAGTTATAATTGAAATGATTATTTATAAGAATGCTGTTTCACTTAGTTTACACAATGTTAAACCTGCGGTTGAATATTTATAATTCTACTGCTTTATGTTATTCCATTATTGCAATAACAAAGCTTCTGGTGGAGAGTTATAACTCTCACTGGGACAATTATTCAATTGTCTCACCCCCATGGGATTCAACTTTTTAGGTAGACGCTGAGGATGAAGAAACCCATCAGTGGGTGAGCAGCAACAACAACAAGCTCAGGGATAGAAGTGATCCGCAGGTGGAGCCACTGACTGTCAGGTCTTATAGATAGTATGTCCTACGTGTTGTCTCTGTACTCTCAGGTCCTCGGAGTTAGTAAATTTGATATTTTGGCATGATGCCTCGAGATTTTGTATCTTACCTTGTACAGTTAACAAGGTGGTGGATGTTGTAATTCTCGAGATATGTTTTGTTACAAAGATGCAATGATGAAGCACGTTGTAAACATCTTATTATATTTCTTTATGAAGGAGTTTTATCGTTTAAAGATTTCCTTGCAAAAAGTTTTAATTTTTAGTGATTTTTAATAATTCCGCTGCTAGTTAATCGCTTCCGCATTCGTTGATCTTGTTTTTCGAAGACAGTCGTCACAATTTAGTGGTATCAGAGCTCTAGGTTCGCTGAGTCTACAGAGACATAGGACTTAGGATGTTGAGTCTGTTCTAGTGTCTTCCAGTATATCTGATAGTGCCTTCTGCTCCTCAGGAGAAGAAGATAAGACTAAGGATGTACAGACCACACGAAGAACATGAGGAATATGTTGCGGAGAGTAGTGTTGTTGCACCCAGTGAAGGTGCAAAAAACCCAGAGATAGAGAAACTTGTGCCTGAACCACCCCAGTTCAATCCAATTGACATGGGGAACCCAGCCGTCCATACCATGTTTGGGCAGTTTATGACTGCCATGACACACATAACAGATAGGATACCTATGCCTGCACCTTGGGCACCTACCCATCCTGAAGGACAAGGAATCAGTAAGACGTTTGAATGACTTCGCCGAGTTGGAGCAACCAAGTATTTTGGGACAATTGATCCCGTAGATGTTGACTTGTAGTTAACTGAACTAGAGAAGGCCTTTAGAATCCTGAACATCCCAAAAGCTAAGAAGGTTAGACATGTTGTTTATCTTCTCAAGGGGAGTGTTGGTCATCGGTGGACCATGGAAGAACAGAAGAGGCCTGGTGTGGAGGTTGCATGGGAAGTTTTCCGAAGGGAATTTATTAACAGATACTTCCCTAAGATGTTTCTGGACGAGAAAATCTCTCAGTTTGAGAGGTTAAGGCAAGGTCTAATGAACATTAGCGAGTACGAGGCTAAGTTCATGGAGCTGCTACGGTTCTGTCCGCACATGGCAGCTATAGATGAAGAACGGATTAGGCATTTTGAGAAAGGGTTAAACGCTTAGTTGACTACTCCCGTGTCTGCCCTAGAAAATAGAGAAAGGTATGCTACCTTTGTAGAGTTTGTCAGAAGGATAGAGAGGTCCGTAGCAGAGAAGAGACAGACCCAAAACAAGAGGATGTATCCTCAGTTCCAAGGATCTTCATCTAAAGGTTTCAAGAAACCTAGGTTTTTTGCACCTACACCACCACCTAGACCCAGTACTCATACACAGTGGACATTGAATAAAGGTAGAGGACGAAGCCTACCACTAGAAGGAGCTCACAGTTCAGCATCTATGTCCGTTACAGGACCACCCAGACCACAACAACTGAACAAAAGTTGTTATATATGTGGGAAGATGGGACATTTGATGAAAGACTGCAGAGCCAGAGAAGCAAGGGTGACTCAACCTCAGAGGCAGAGTCTGAAAGGATCACAAAGGAGACAGTTTCCAGGAGGAGCTAGAGGACGTGTACAAGCATCCCAAGCTGGATCATCGGCATCTAGTCATCAAACACCAAATCAACCACAGGCGATGACAAGATTCTATGCGATGAATCCACCTGATGCAGTGAACAACCCTCAGGTTGTAGCAGGTCAGATGGAGTTGTTATATTCTGATATGTTTACATCTTGTGTTGTATCTGTTTTAATTGATCTGGGTGCTACACACTCCTTTATCACTCGAAGAGTGATCTTTGACTGCAACTTGACTATAAGTCATAGAGTAGATAGTTTGTTGTTAGAAACTCCGTTAAGGGGATCTGATGTGCTGCAGGAGGTATGTTCTCCCTACAAGCTCTTCTTTTCTGAACATCGCATTCAAGTGGAGCTTATACAAATTGAGATACATGGATTTGATATAATCCTTGGGATGGATACCTTAGAAAGGTATAAGGTTGTCTTGGATTGTGAATCCAAGCAAGTTGTGTTTGCTGATGATAGTGACACATGGATCTTTCAAGGAGAAAGAAAGATCCTACCCACCTGTCTTGTGTCGGCTATGGTTGCTGAGAAGCTGATGAGGCAAGGATGTTATGCATTCTTGGCCCATGTGGTAGATACTACCATAGATAGTCTTAACCCTGCCGAAGTTTTGATAGTCAGGGAATTTGTAGATGTATTCCCTGAAGAACTTCCAGGTGTGCCACCGCCTCGGGAAATTGATTTTGAGATCAATTTAATCCCAGACACACAACCTATAGCACAAACACCATATAGGATGGCTCCTGCTGAGATGGCAGAACTCAAGAAACAACTACAAGAGTTGCTTGAGAAGGGTTTAATCCGACCGAGTACTTCACCTTGGGGTGCTCCGGTCCTCTTTATTAAAAAGAAAGATGGGTCAATGCGGTTGTGCATTGATTATAGACAGTTAAATAAAGTGATAACAAAGAATAAGTATCCTCTGCCGAGGATTGATGATCTCTTTGACCAGTTGCGTGGTGCAACCATCTTCTCAAAGATAGATTTGAGGTCGGACAATCACCAGCTACATATTAAGGATAGTGACATACCCAAGTCTGCCTTTAGGACAAGGTATGGTCACTATGAGTTCATAGTTATGTCATTCGGACTAACTAATGCACCAGCTACATTTATGGAACTCATGGATAGAATCTTTTGACCTTTTCTCGATCAGTGTGTTGTTGTCTTCATAGATGTCATTCTGATCTACAGTAGAGATGCTCAGCAGAACGAACAACATCTTTGTTAGACTCTAACTTTTCTAAGAGAACACAAACTATATGCTAAGTTTAGAAAGTGTGAGTTCTGGTTTCTAGAAGTATCCTTCCTTGGACACATAATATCTGCTTCGGGTATTTGTGTTGACCCTACAAAGGTAGAATATGTCCTGCTATGGGAACAGCCAAAGACACCGACAGAGATCCGTAGTTTCCTAGGGTTGGCAGGTTACTACCGAAGGTTCATTAAGAACTTCAGTTCCATAGCCTTACCCTTGACCAAGTTGACTAGGAAGGATGTTCCTTTTGTCTGGAGTGACAAGTGTCAACAATCTTTTCAGTTGTTGAAGGAGAGGTTGACAAGTGCACCAATGCTTAAGGGAAAGGATACATAGTTTTCTATGATGCCTCCAAGAATGGACTTGGATGTGTGTTGATGCAGGATAAACAAGTGATTTCTTTTGCTTCCAGAAAGCTTAAGAAACAGAAGGAAAATTATCCGACACACGATCAGGAGCTAGCTGCTGTGGTTCATGCCTTGAAGATCTGGAGACACTATCTCTATGGAGAGACATTCTAGATTTTCACATACCATAAGAACCTTAAGTACATCTTTTCTTAGCATGAGCTTAACATGAGGCAACGCCATTGGATGGAGTTAATCAAGGACTATGATTGTACCATTGATTACCATCCAGGGAAGGCCAATGTGGTTGTTGATGCTTTGAGTAGGAAATCAACAACACCAGCCTTAGATAGAGCACAACTGAATTCCTTAGTATGCTCTAGGAGAGATATGCTTATCTCCTTAAGACAAGACAATGTACAGTTGAATGTATCATTGTTAGCTGGGTTGTTAGCTGAGATGCATATAAAACCTACTCTGAGAGAGCAGATCAAGGAGGCACAACAAGTTGATGCTACAGTTCAACATATCAGATCGGAGTATGGTGATGAGAAATGAGATGGTTTCCATGACTCTGATGACCAAGTACCCTGTTATCATGGGAGGATGATAGTGCTAGATGTGGATAAATTGAGGAAGTTAGTCCTGGAAGAAGCTCATTCTTCGATGTATGTTATGCATCCAGGAAGCACCAAGATGTATCGAAATTTAAAAGATATGTATTGGTGGCCTGGAATGAAGATGGACGTTGCTGAGTTTGTTATGTGGTGTCCTGTGTGTCAGCAAGTTAAAGCTGAACACCAGAAGCCTATAGGGACAATGCAACCTTTGCCCATACCACAGTGGAAGTGGGATCATGTAACCATGGACTTTGTTGTTGGCCTAACTAGGACAAGCAAAGGGCATGATTCCATTTGGGTAATAGTTGATAGGTTGACAAAGACAGCACATTTCTTGCCCGTCAAAACAACCTATTCTGCTGAGAAGTTAGCACAGTTATATGTTGAAGAGATAGTATAGTTACACAGAGTTCCAGTTACCATCGTTTCTGACAGATGTCCCCAATTTACGAGTCATTTTTGGGAGCGACTTCACAAAGCTTTAGGCGCACAATTAAGGTTTAGTACAACCTTTCATCCTCAGACTGATGGACAGTCAGAAAGGACTATACAGACCTTAGAAGACTTGCTTAGAGCATGTGTTCTTCAATTCATGGGGAGTTGGGATCTACACCTAAGCCTGATAGAGTTTGCCTACAACAATAGCTACCAACATAACATTGACATGGAACCTTATGAAGATTTGTATGGTAGACGTTGTAGATCACCCCTATGTTGGTATGAAACTGGTGAATATCAACTATAAGGTCCTGATCTTGTGCAGCAAACCACAGAAAAGATTAAAGTAATACAACAATAGTTAAAGACTGCACATGATAGGCAGAAAGAATATGCTGATAAATGTCGTAGACCGTTAGAATTCTAGGTTGGAGACAGAGTGTATCAAAAAGTCTCACCTTGGAAAGGAGTTCTGAGGTTTGTAAGGAAAGGGAAGTTAGCTCCTAGGTTTATGGGGCCTTATCCAATCATTGAACGGATTGGGAGGGTAGCCTATAAGCTAGAATTACCACCAGAGTTACAGAAGTTACACCCTGTGTTTCACATTTCCATGCTGAGGAAATGTCACCCTGATACAGAATCAGTTCTGCAACATATGGAGGTAGAATTGAATGATGATATATCTTATGAGGAAGGACTAGTGTCAATCCTTGATAGCATAATTAAAAAGTTAAAAAAGAAAGACATAAGTCTTGTGAAAGTCCTATGGAATCATCGTGGTGCTGAAGAAGCCACATGGGAACTAGAGGAAGAGTTGAGAAAGAAATACCCTGCTCTTTTCTCTTAATATGTGTTGTTGATATGTTTTGTTGATTTCGAGGACGAAATCCTGGTAAGGGGTGGATAATTTGTAACACCCCTGACTTGGGTTATGAACTAACCCTAGGTGTTTTTCTTAAGACATGTGATGAGATGCTTGTGATTATCTTTTGATATGTAATTAAAGCTTTTGAGGAACTTATATTTCCATTCTGTCCTTTTTGAACAATGTTGTAATATTGTTTTGTTAAATATGGACTTATGTGCAAATTACCCAATTAGAGGGGTTAACTTGCAAATTTTACATGTTAAGATGTTCCTCTGGTGTTGAGACATCATAAGGATGAATATGATGTGGTAATATGGGTTCTCCAAGCTTGGGAACCAAGTTATAGCTTGTAGAGCATTCCTTATGCTTTAAAACCTAGTTTTGGTGTAAAGTGCAATTTACCCAAAACATAGGGTGCAACATGTAAAATACACCCTCTAGAGTATCTTTCATGACTCGTGACATCAAGTAGAGGTATGATGATGGGGAGGGTGCCTCATCATAATGATCATATAAGAAAGATAACTATTATAATTAAATAATCAAGATGTATGCAAAATGACCCCTTTTATGTATACAATTTAGTAAGATGTTTGGCTTCTTTTCCTCTATACCTTGGTTGAGAGAGAAGTTTTGCACATGATAAGAAGGGAGAGACGTGTCCAAGAAGTGGAGAAGGGCTTGGTGGATATAGATGTAAAATAAAGGAAACAATTGTCCTTATCTTGAAAATATACCCAAAGCATATAAGCACATCTCTTTTACAAAGCAAGAGATCGTTTCCCTTCATTCGTCTTCTTATCTTCTTGCTTTGGCCGACTTAGGAGAAGCTCAGGAGCAGAGGAGAATGACCAAGCTAGTTTAGGCAAGCTTTGACCATCATCTAGCTCGAATTCATGAGGGAAATCTTGCTACAAGGTTGGTTTGATAGTCTTTATTACATATCTCTTCTTTCTAGCCATCTCCTCCATCCAAATCTTGAGGAACGGACCTTGGACGACCTGTGGAGCTCAAGCCACCATTAAATCTATGAAACTTGGAGCTCTGGATCAGTCCTAGAGGCGGGTTTTATAACTGTAAACCTTAAAGTTTTGTTATGCATCTTCCTTCCTTGAAAACGTTGCTTGTTCTCCTTTATTTCACACTTCTATGTGTTCTTGCTACCAAAACCATGAAGAACTGTTACAACCCTAATTTTTGGGTTCTTTTGCCGAGAAATGTAATTTCTCATATTAATGATTTGTGAACAAATAAATATATGATTTGTTTGGGATAAATAGATTTCGTTTACAATAGCCTTGATGATTGTGTTGTGGGCTTTATTGGTTATTGGGCCCAATAACAAGGAAATAAAGAAAGGGAATTCAAGTAATAAATTAATAAATGAATAATTGGATTTTTGAGAAAAGAATGATGTGGAAACCTCTAGAAGGCAAATCCAATGAGGGATTTCATGCCTCTTGGGTTCTTTGGGTTCCAAGGAGTCTAAAGTTCCAAAAAGAAAGCAATAATAAAAGAAAAGATTAATTAAGTATTTCTTTACTAAGAAAGAATTTGAAAATAATGGTAAAATGTGGAAAACAAGTGAAAAGAGGTGCAATTGAGATATCCTTAGTGGAATTTTGTCTCCCAAGGATTCCTAATGTAAAAAGGAAAACCAATGAGGAAAATTGAAAGGATTTCTTGGGATCCAAGGAGTCCCAATGGAGAAAAAGAAAGAGAATAGGCAAATATAACAAAATAAGGGGATGATATAATACATCATTAATGACTTGTTGATAATATCAAAAAGAAAGATATTATTTAAGGAAGTGGATCTCGTGGCCAATAGATTTAAAGCCAATGAAGGAGATAAAATTCGAATTTTCTTAATGACTAAAGAATATGAATTGTTAAGGGGATAATTAAAGGATTCCTTTGTAATCGGGGAAAAGAGGTTTCCTATAGACAAAGGGACTCTTTCTGCTCATGGGTAGGCATGCAAGGACGCTTCTAGCTATCCCTATATAAGGGATGGATCCATAGCCTTGGGTTTCCTCATCTCACACTTCTCCAACCATACACCCGTTCAAACCCTAACCAAGGGAGGGGGGGTAGTGCGACCCCTGGAATGACAAGAAGCCATGATGGAGTTCGTGATGGAAGAACGACAGTCACACATCACCATAGAGGATCTGGACCCTTGCCTACTCATCCTGACCCTGTGTAGCGCCTTCCGGAGAGCTGCAAATCGGCCGCAGGTTGCATGTCTGGTTCTCTTTAACTGCACGCTTTAGACCATGGTTCGGGTGCTACTGAGCGCGAGGAAAGGCGGCGGGCGTAGAGGGATCAAGGGTGGTGTCATTTGAGAACCGAGGAAGGGAGGTCAGCCCCGTGAGAAGCCCCACCCGATGGTTGCAGCAGGGTTGTGAGTCGTGGGCTTGCAGAGCCTATTTCCGGGCACTGCGGTCGTGCCCAAGGTAGCCGTACCTGTGCGGGGGCACGACGGAAGTAGGGGATCGATCCCCGATGGCCGTGGAGGTCCCAGGGAGGGAGGAGAAGCCATGCAAGACACGGCTAGGGTGACAGCGACGCCATCGCGAGGAAGGGGAAGGAGAATCAGTCATTGGACCGTTTTACCCCCTTCAGGTACTGAAGGAGTGGCCAACTTACCGAGGACAAATCCGACTTTTCGAAATGTTTCTCAAATTGGCAAGCTGCGGTGATGTGGCGCTCCATGATTGGTCCAAAAAGGTAAACCTTGCAAAATTCATATCCATTTAACTGTAACTCCGATTAGGACAAGTAATATATAAAAATGGATCCTCAGAACGAGAGGAATACAAAGAAATTATGTTTGAAGACTAATTTTGCATGCTATTCAAAAAGTAGTGTAAGTTATCAACTTTAATGAATTAAAGATTAAGAAACTCTACTTTGAAATAATTAATGCAATTAGTAGAGTTTAATGGATCATTAGAGTTGGTGTTAACCTATTAAATGTAAAAAGGTACATTATGTTCAAAAGGGAAGAACTTTGCACACGATTAGTCTAATTTAGAGTTTATATGCATAAATATGCTTGAAATGTGAAAAGTACATAAAGTTATCATCTTTAATGATTTAATTAAGGGAAAACTCTTAGATTTGATGATAGATGGACTTAATGATGTTAATTGGATAATTCAAGCCAATATTAACATACGATTAATAAAAGTGAAAATAGGATCTAAAAAGATGATCTTTTTATATAATTGGCTTAGTTTAGGGTTTCGTGCATGATTATGCATTAATGAGCATAAAAACCCTAATTTAAGAGAATATGACTTTTAATTGTCTTAATTGTTCAAATCCATGAATAAATTGGGATATGATGATCCTAAGTCTATTTGGGTATAAAAGACTATTAAAATGGATAGTTGAGCAATTAAGGTTCATATAAATCGAAAATAGTATTTTAGGGTTTGTTAACCTAAAAAGGGAAAAAGTTTGAGAAATTGATCTATGAAACCCTATTGAATATTAATGAAACCTTGATGCGGATTAGAAACCCTAGAAAGAGAATCCAAGTCAATAAAGTAGATTCTTGATAAAGTGTGTAATAAATAGAGTACATATTCTTTTCAGGAATTATGTGATGATTGAATTACTTGCTTGGATCTGTTGACTGGCTTGATTGTATATACATGAAGTATATGTTCAATAATCTACAAGCAAAGGTATGTGGTTACGCTTATGAATAATCGCTCTAGTTTCACGGTGACTCTCGAAGTTTTACCGGTTGATTGAAGATAATTGTTGGATGTCTATTTATTTCATGCAACTATAAAGTGACTATGATTATCACTATAAATATGCATATATAACTGGCTAGATCCGGGTCCACCTCTGTGGCTTGTAAAGGATAAAAGGGGTATCCTAGAGAATGGTCTAGGTTATCGTGGGTTAGAAATTGGGCTACCAAGTGTAGTGCCATGAGACCCATTAGCCTGCCATGAGTTAAGGAGTGGGCTACTTACGAGTAGTGCCATGTGACTCAACCCTAGAAACTGGTTCACCTATAGGTGGGACCATGAGGGGTTTAATGGGGATCTATGATAAGGAAGGTAGTATCCAATTCCACTGTAGGGATAGCATAAAGGATAGGGTACTCATGGATCTCGGAGTTATATTTAAAACATAATCTTGGTTGTTAAATGATTAATTGAATGATTACGTTGTTATCATAGTTGCACGTTTATTGTTTCCCCACATACCAGCTTCGACTGACTGACGTTTTGTTGTCGGCGTTTTAGGGCAAGCCAAAAGGACAAATAGTAAATCGTCATATTGTGAAATACATGAAGTAAAACACAAGGAGGATTAGTTAGAATAGGTTCCTTAAGTGGATAGAAGCTTAGAGATCCAAGTTTTCAAAAAGGTATGCAAAAGTTTATTTTCTTACAACTTTTCAGTATAGTCTGTTAAAATTTGATAATTATTCTTGGTTAATTGTCAAACCTTTGATCCGGAAGTTATGGGTGCGGCTTTGACTTCTCAGTCTCCCTTAATTGGGGGTTATCGGGAGGTGGGGTCATAACATTTGGTATCAGAGCGTAGGTTCCTCAGTTAACCATTAATAATTATTAAATTTTACATACTCCATAGAACCCAAGGGAGTTATTAGAGGACTATCTGAAAGACGGAGGTGTCTAGAAAAGGATCACGACCGAGGGATGGAAATATTTTCCTCCGCACCGCTAGTCGAAATACGAGGACTCCCGAATCGATGTGACTGCCTAGCCAAAGTCTTAGGGTATGAATCAAAATAAGATACCTTTAGGACTTTCTCATCTTATTCATACCTTCTCATCACAAAATTCTGCTAAGGACCTAAAGGATTAGGGTTTTATTTCTTCTCCTCACCCTTTTGAGGTATGGGTAAGGTTAATAAGGTTTAAGGAATCCTCCACCAAATTAATGAAAAGCATGTAAATAAGATGTCATGGACATAAGCTTAATAGATTAAGCGCAAACTAAAGAATAGATACATTCTTAGGTCGTATGACATAAGTTGTCATATCCTCAGAATAGACCTGAGACTAGACCTTCTTTTCAAGAGGATAAGTTAGTCTTAGAGATAGAGATCTCCATTGCAAGTAGAGACCTGGCACATCCTCTGAGGATGATGCTAACCCTAACCCTAAGTGAAGGTTAGAGAGAGATGTGTTGGACCAGGTGTTTGATAGGACATGCCTTTGGGATTCCATATGATCCATGGGTGACCTAGCACCTTTGGAAACCCAACCCTGGGAAGGGTCGTGCATGTTAGGGTAAAGGATAGCTCCTTCGATGATAATGTTAGTGAAGGAAATGTAGAGACCCTATGGGCTTATGCGTATAGGGCATAGTATGCACCCAGGGTACGCCAGTAGTGTAAGCAATAGGTTGAAACCCTAGTTAAGGAGTCCTAATGGACGACTCATGTGATAAGCCTTAGGGGCTATAAATAACCTCGAGTGAACATGAGTTGAACATAGGCTTCATCTAGGTAGGGGCATGCTTTTGAGGTTGACCCTTCATGAAGAGAGGACCTATAATGGTTGGTTGAAGGGTTACCTCTAGAGAGAGGGCAGGAAACCAAGCAAGAAGGTTGGAATCCTAGTCTCCGAGATGTGAGGAAAAGTGGGGAGTCGAGGAAGATGTGACCTAAGTGGATGATAGTGGTTTCCCTATGCTTGACCCCTGGAGGCTAATGATATCTTAGTTATCTTTAGAGGAACCAAACCCTAGAGGAAGGATGATGCTCCTGGTACCTATGGTATAAGTGACTTCCTGCTGGATGAGATAAAGAGTGCCTTAGAGGAGATTTAGGTAACCAGTTGTATTGTTCATATAAAAGGATCATGGAAGTACATTACATATCATAGACATGCTTGATTCGTGATTAAGAGATTGAGCATGCAGTTGGACACCCGAAAGTGAACCTAGGGTTCTTAGGCCTAAGAGGGGATGTGGTGTACCTAATGCTCATGAGGAGAGTTGAGTTCCTATAGAAGCGAGCATGGTACTACTTATGTATAGAGGAAAAGGGAAACCCCTTAAGTTTAAGGTATGTTGGATGAACCCCTCACGGCTAAGTTAATGACAAAGGAAGGTATACTCTTGATCCAGTGTTGAGGAAAGAGAACAAGTATGACCTAGCCTGGTTTAGTGGTCTACTTATGCCTTAATAGTTTACTAAGGTTAAACATAAAGATGTAAACCCTAGACCTAAGAATGTTGATGACCTTGTGGTCAAGAGTTGTAGTTTCCTCCCATCCAGGGAGAGGGACCCTTTTGAAGGGTGTATACTAGTTTTGTTGGTTTATGTTAACCTAAAGAGATCTCATAGGATCTTGTGAAGCTAAGTGAAAAGTACATGGTATGAGGATGAACCTATAGACCCATAGATAACCATCTCTAAGTGCATATGGATGTGTTACCATGGAGGTAACCAATATAGGGCTTGACCAAGGTAGACAGGTTGCCATGATCCCTATGAAAGGATGTTAGTCAGCCCTTGAATGCAGAGAGAGAGATGGTGAAGGCTTGGGTAAGGTTCTAAAGTTGAACATGTACTACAACAGAATTCTAAGTCTATCCTAGGGTCAGGTAGGGATAAGATAAATGGAAGTAGGAGTTGCCTAATTCCCTAGTTGCACATTACCATAGGGTCGGGAGGTAACAACTATCATCGTTTGAGGGCCATGGATTAGGAGATTGATCACCTTCATGAACTCATGGGACCCAAAGGGCAGATGAGTAGGGCACTCTCTGGATGCATAAAGGAAGAGGGATTACCCCAAAAGTGTTGGCACCCTATAGACCTCAAGGAGATGACCAAGGATTGTGTGTAAACCCAAGTAGGTTCAAGACCAGTTTTCCATGGAAGTAACTTTGATATCATGATGTCTATGATGTAGAGACATAGGTGGCACGTTGTGACTTATATGTAAAGGTGTATTGGCAAGGTGGGATGTACCATCTCTACTCTTGGAACAGGAAGAACTCTGTATTTGGACTGCATCCAAATGCTTATTTCCTCTTGTTATGGGAATGAGAGATAGGACAGTACGCATGCCATACACCAAGGATAAAAGATGATGTGAGTTGGAACGTTGCTATGAGGTATGAGGACAGAGAAGATAGCATAACCTGGTAAAGTGAAGGATACGTGGATGGTTTGCAAATGCTAAAGAGAAATAAGTTAGTCATCTTATAAGATGTTTTTAGCATGAGCGATGAGTTATACCAGGTTGAATAAAAAAAAACAAGAGGTGAGTCTTACAAGGTTAAGTTTGATCACCATGTTGATGAGATCAGAGAGTGTACTTGATGAATACAGACCTAGAATTCGAGTTTGAGATGATAAGTGAACAACATGGGAGTGTATGTCTTCAATGTTACCTAATACCTAAGGATGTGAAGTGGTAATGGATGTTCTGCTTGAGATGTATCTGACTAGTTTGGCTAGAAGCTAGAAGAGGTTGTCAGGCTAACCCGAAGTTTGGAAAGGAGATATGTTTGGCTAATACTCTGATGTAATGAAATCTATTGAACAAGTTAATGGTTGTTTGGTTATCCAGTCTAGTCCTTGATGCAACAAAAGGATGGTGGTAGAACCTCAGATGCACTTCTTTGGGAAAGAAGGTGACGAAACCCCTACTAGAGTGGTTTAGGGTTTTTGAAGAATCGATCTTGAGGAATCATGACATACAGGAAATCATGATTGAAGATCACCATACACCGTGGTTCTACCAAGATAGTAAATGAAAATAGCACTTTGGATGCTTAAGATGAAGTTGCATGTGGTACATGGCCATGCAAGTGAGGAGGTAAAGGACGAACCCCAGTAACCCAGTGTATCGATATAGAGGATAAAAGAGTCCCTAAGAGGGAATGGGAGTTCATCACTATGGATGCTGTGATAGGTCTTCCCTAGACCAAGGAAGGTTGAGATGCAATATGGGTTATGGTAGATCACCTTACCTAGATGACATGAAAAAAAAAAGTTCTGTCAAGGGACATATGTGGTTGAACTACCCATGAGAGAGATGGTTCAACTAAACCATGAAGCAAGTCCAAAGGTTCTTTAGTTTGACCTAAAGGTTCCCTTCCAAAAGGTTGAAGTAGGTACGTGAAGGACTCTATGTTAGTATAGTTCATCATCCATAACCAATGGTTAGTATGATCCAGACTAAAGGGTCTGATGAGAGCATATGTGCTCATTCAGGGTGATGTCTAGAGACAGTTCTTGTGCTATGAAAGATGTGAAGATAACCACCATAGCTAGTATCGGGATTTAAAGAAGCTATGTAAGAGAGGTTGTGTCGGTCACCACTTCAGTAAGGTGATGTTGGTGAAAGGACCATGTGATGGTTAGAAAAGGACCACAATGCATGTAGATGAAGTCACCTTGATCGTGCAATGGCTGAAAGGAGCCTAGAGACGAAGAGAGTCGTGAGAAGATGCAAAGTAGACTGACATGCAGTTCACTATGGGAGAATATGTGACATGAAAATCCGACCCCTCTAAGTTATAGCTAAGAGAGCTGAGTCCCTGATGCATGGGTTATTTTGACATGGTTTGGTGGAGAAGGTTAAGTTTGACCTTACCCCTCAGGATAAAGTAATGTGTGATGAGTTCCATGTGTCCAATTTAGAGTACTATGTGAGATACCCCGACCATGTGCTGAGCAATGAACCTAGTGAGCCCCAAGGGAGGTTGAAATGTCTTGAGTCACCTGTTCCGTTTATAGACGATAGGATGAAAGAACTCAAAGGAAAGAATATGTGATGATAAAGGTTCTTTGGAAGCGCCATGAGTACGGTAAAGCCACATAGGGGCCAATGATGGACATGGAAAAGTCTTATTCGGAATTGTTTGTTTACTTGATAAAATTTTGAGGACAAAATTTCTATAAGAGGGGAAGGTTGTTACAACCCCAATTTTTGGGTTCTTTTGTCGAGAAATGTAATTTCTCATATTAACGATTTGTGAAAAAATAAAGATATGATTTGTTTGGGATAAATAGATTTCGTTTACAATAGCCTTGATGATTGTGTTGTGGGCTTTATTGGCTATTCGACCCAATAACAAGGAAATAAAGAAAGGGAATTCAAGTAATAAATTAATAAATGAATAATTGGATTTTTGAGAAAAGAATGATGTGGAAACCTCTAGAAGGCAAATCCAAAGAGGGATTTCGTGCCTCTTGGGTTCTTTGGGTTTCAAGGAGTCCAAAGTTACAAAAAGAAAGAAATAAGAAAAGAAATGATTAATTCTGTATTTCTTTAGTAAGAAAGAAATTGAAAATAATGGTAAAATGTGGAAAACAAGTGCAAAGAGGTGCAATTGAGTTATCCTTGGTGAAATTTCGTCTCCCAAGGATTCCTAATGTAAAAAGGAAAACCAATGAGGAAAATTGAAAGGATTTTTTGGGATCCAAGGAGTCCCAATGGAGAAAAAGAAAGAGAAAAGGCAAATATAACAAAATAAGGGGATGATATAATACATCATTAATGACTTGTTGATAATATCAAAAAGAAAGATATTATTTAAGGAAGTGGATCTCATGGCCAATAGAGTTATAGCCAATGAAGGAGATAAAATTCGAATTTTCTTAATGACTAAAGAATATGAATTATTAAGGGGATAATTAAAGGATTCCTTTGTAATCGGGGAAAATAGGTTTCCTATAGACAAAGGGACTCTTTCTCCTCGTGGGTAGGCATGTCAGGACGCTGCTAGCTATCCCTATATAAGGGACGGATCCATAGCCTTGGGTTTCCTCGTCTCACACTTCTCCAACCATACACCCGTTCAAACCCTAACCAAGGGAGGGCGGGGGTAGTGCGACCCCTGGAATGACAAGAAGCCATGATGGAGTTCATGATGGAAGAACGACACTTCCACATCACCACAGAGGATCTGGACCCTCGCCTACTCATCCTGACCCTACGTAGCGCCTGCCGGAGAGCTACAAATCGGCCGTAGGTTGAAGGTCCGGTTCTCTTGAACTGCTCCCTTTCGACCATGGTTCGGGTGCTACTGAGCGCGGGGAAAGGCGGCGGGCGTAGAGGGATCAAGGGTGGTGCCCTTCGAGCACCGAGGAAGGGAGGTCAGCCCCGCGAGAAGCCCCACCCGACGGCTGCCGTAGGGTTGTGAGCCGTGGGCTTGCAAAGCCTGTTTCCGGGTACTGCAGCCGTACCCGAGGTAGCTGCACCTGTGTGGGGGCACGACGGAAGTAGGGGATCGATCCCCGATGGCCATGGAGGTCCCAAGGAGGGAGGAGAAGTCGTGCAAGACACGGCTAGGGTGACAATGACACCATCGTGAGGAAGGAGAAGTAGAATCAGTCATTGGACCATTTTACCCCCTTCAGGTACTGAAGGAGTGGCCGACTTACCGAGGACAAATCTGACTTTTGAAAATGTTTCTCAAATTGGCAAGCTGCGGTGATGTGGCGCTGCATGATTGGTCCAAAAAGGTAAACCTTGCAAAATTCATATCTATTTAACCGTAACTCCAATTAGGACAAGTAATATATAAAAATTGATCTTCAGAACGAGAGGAATACAAAGAAATTATGTTTGAAGCCTAATTTTGTATGCTATTCAAAAAGTAGTGTAAGTTATCAACTTTAATGAATTAAAGATTAAGAAACTCTACTTAGAAATGATTAATGTAATTAGTAGAGTTTAATGGATCATTAGAGTTGATGTTAACCTGTTAAATGTAAAAAGGTACATTATGTTCAAAAGGGAAGAACTTTGCACGTGATTAGTCTAATTTAGAGTTTATATGCATAAATATTCTTGAAATGTGAAAAGTACATAATGTTATAATCTTTAATGATTTAATTAAGGGAAAACTCTTTGATTTGATGATACATGGACTTAATGACGTTAATTGGATAATTCAATCCAATATTAACATACGGTTAATAAAAGTAAAAATAGGATCTAAAAAGATGATCTTTTTATATAATTGGCTTAATTTAGGGTTTCGTGCATTATTATGCATTAATGAGCTTAAAAACCCTAATTTAAGAGAATATGTCTTTTAATTGTTTTAATTGTTCAAATCCACGAATAAATAGGGATATGATTATCCTAAGTCTATTTGGGTATAAAAGACTATTAAAATGGATAGTTGAGCAATTAAGGTTCATATAAATGGAAAAGAGTATTTTAGGGTTTGTTAACCTAAAAAGGGATAAAGTTTGAGAAATTGATCTAAGAAACCCTAATGAATATTAATGAAACCTTAATGCAGATTAGAAACCCTAGAAAGAGAATCCAAGTCAATAAAGTAGATTCTTGATAAAGTGTGTAATAAATAGAGTACATATTCTTTTCAAGAATTATGTGATGATTGAATTACTTGCTTGGATCTGTTGATTGGCTTGATTGTATATACATGAAGTATATGTTCAATAATCTGCAAGCAAAGGTATGTGGTTACGCTTATGAATAACTCTAGTTTCATGGTGATTCTCGAAGTTTTACTGGTTGTTTGAAGATTACTGTTGGATGTCTATTTATTTCATGCAACTATAAAGTGACTATGATTATCACTATAAATATGCATGTATAACTGGCTAGATCCGGGTCCACCTCTATGGCTTGTAAAGGCTAAAAGGGGTAACCTAGAGAAAGGTCTAGGTTATCGTGGGTTAGAAATTGGGCTACCAAGTATAGTGCCATGAGACCCATTAGCCTGCCATGAGTTAAGGAGTGGGCTACTTACGAGTAGTGCCATGTGACTCAACCCTAGAAACTGGTTCACCTATAGGTGGGACAATGAGGGGTTTAATGGGGATCTACCATAAGGAAGGTAGTATCCAATTCCACTGCAGGGATAGCACATAAGATAGGGTACTCATAGATCGCAGAGTTATATTTAAAACGTAATCTTGGATGTTAAATGATTAATTGAATGATTACGTTGTTATCATAGTTGCACGTTTATTGTTTCCCCCACATACCAGCTTCGGCTGACCGACGTTTTGTTGTCGGCGTTTTAGGGAAAGCTAAAAGGACAAATAGTAAATCGTCATATTGTGGAATACATGAAGTAAAACACAAGGAGGATTAGTTAGAATAGACTCCTTAAGTGGATAGAAGCTTAGAGATCCAAGTTTTCAAAAAGGTATGCAAAAGTTTATTTTCTTACAACTTTTCAGTATAGTCTGTTAAAATTTGATAATTATTCTTGGTTAATTTCCGAACCTTTGATCCGGAAGTTATGGGTGCGGCTTCAACTTCTCGGTCTCCCTTAATTGGGGGTTATCGGGAGGTGGGGTCGTAACAAGAATAGTCCATGTTCTAAAGGTAGAAGAAGGTGGCGTTATTTCCAAAGTTCATCCTGATCCTACTTTATCAAACGGTCCTCCACCTCTTGCCCAGACGGTTTGCAAAACCATTTGGAAGCAAACGGTTTCAAAACCGTTTGAAGAGCAAACGGTTTCAACCAAGAACGTTTGGAGGAAACGGTCTCGAGACCGTTTGGAAGAGTTGACCAAGCGTTGACCATTTGGATATCTATTGTAGAAATTATGGACTAATCACCCCCAAAAATCATCATCTAATTTCAAGTAATTCACCAATTGAAGGCACATTAGTCACCTAAACCTTAATCGAGTTGATTGCTGATTTGAATGGTGCAATCATGTTGAAGTTTGGGTTGACTGGCCCAAACAGTTTCAAAACCATTTGGGGATCACCCAAACGGTTTCAAAACCGTTTGGTGATCACCCAAGACCGTTTGAAGGTCTAGGGTCAAGTGGGGTAGATCAATTGAGGGTCCAATCACATCAAGTTGTTGAATAATCAAGTGTTCATTTTGTAACCTAAATTAGGGTTCAACCTTGGAGAGAATGACTTGGTTGTTGATGACATCATGAGCAAACGGTCTCAAGACCATTTGGAGGATGTCCAAATGGTTTCAAAACCGTTTGGGGGGTCACCTAAGATCGTTTGGAGGTCTAGGGTTGACTATGGTTAAGTGGTTGAAAATTTAAAGGCAATAAGTTGAAATATAATCGATTAGTGACCTAATGATAAAATCTATGGTCCAAACCTTAATAGATTGAGTTAGTTTTTGATGTGGACTTGAGAAAACGGTCTCAAGACCATTTGGACGGTGTCCAAATGATCCCAAGACCGTTTGGGATCAGATCATGACCCAATTGAATGATGGTTCAATGGTCTCAAGGTTAATTAGACTCATGTTGATACATATTGAAGGGTGATCGTTTCCAAACCCTAATCCAATCAATCCAAACCCTAATTGGTGACCAATTGAGGTTCAATTAAGGACCAAATCAGTAAGGATTGACCTAATTGACTCAATTTATGAGTGGTTAACCTTTGCATGATTGTTTGGGGGGTTCAACATTAAAAACCCTAATTCAATTGGAAGAGTTGATACAATTTTTGGTCATGCGGTTTCAACGTCGATTTTCCCATGCGGTTTCAATGTCAAAGTTGGCCCAAACGGTCAATGAGACTCAATGGTCTTCACCTCACCTAGGGCAAACGGTCTTGATGGTGTACTTGGCCATGCGGTCTTGAAAGTCAAAGGGTCCAAACGGTAAACAACTCCATGCGGTTTCAAAACCATTTGAAGGTTGAAAGTGCAAAACCGTTTGGGGTCTTTTAATGTCAATAATTTTTGAAGTCGTAGGGGTCAAGATGGTCAAGTAGTTGATTAACCTAAACCCTAAAGATACTTAAAGTCATTAAGGGGTTAAGTAATGAGTGGACTAATACATGTTATGGTCAAAGGTGAACATTACAAAGGTACCCTTAGTGGGTTAGTATGACTAGTACCTCTTAATCAAACAAACCCTAATGACCATAGTAGTGATGACTTGACATGTGTTATCAAGGTTGTTTTGACTTAACCTAATCATGAGAGATGTAAACATCATCTAATAGCAAGAGGATAGAGAAGATTCCTAACATGAATGAGAATCAAGTAAAATACCTCCAATTTGTATGGATGCACATAGTTAGGGTATGATCCTTCATAGTGAGATCATGGAAACCCTAATTATGGTGATTAATGAATCTTAACTTAATTGAAGGCATTAATGGAAGTAATGTTCATACATGATCATGGTAAGATCTCAATTCATTAAGTGTGAATAGTAAACCCTAATCTAGGGTGATATGATGAAATGATCAGTGAACCCTAATTTTGGGTTATGCTTTTAAACAGGAAACACTATACAGGATTATGGAAGTAAGTAATCATTATGCTTTTATAAGAATAAGGGGTTGAATAATCCTATTTGAATTAAAAGGGAAACCTAACCCTATAAACCAGTCGTGGTAATATGACACGGTCGTAGTGATTCCTTTGTTGCATGACTGTGTAATGAAGCACGATCGTGGTGACTTACTCTTGCACGACCGTGCAAGATAGCACGGCCATGGTATCCTATACTTAATATGAAAAGGACTTGTATTGTGCTGATATAGTTACAATGTGTATGTTATCAGTAAATGTTAATCATGCAAGTTTTCACAAAGAGGAGATCATATCCAGGTAAAGGTTATGATGCCATATGCATTGAAAACACTTTATATGCTTTAAGAGTAATAATATGTTATGTTACCTGGTGAGTGGTAACATATGAGCTTGATAGGTTGAATGATCCATGAGCAACATATGTATTTGTTATAATCAAATATCATACTGATAAAATGAGTGGATGATAAAGTGTTACTTGGCAACAAGTGTTATGATGATTCAAGGGTTTGAACACCCATATTCCTGAATTACAATGATGAAATGATTAGGGATTGATATCCCAATGTTAAAATATGTGATGTGAACTTGATACAAATAGTACTCTTTCTTTATAGAAATTTTCTTATTGGTTTATGTTTGAAAACATGCCTAATGCTAAAGAATACAATAATGTACTTAACTAATCAAGTACAATGATATCATGTAGACCCCTGATCATAGATCCATCAGTGTCAGAAATTAAATGATGGTGAAACAGGTTTTCCTAAGGGAACTCCTGGAGCACATACTTTTGAGTATGTGGGGGTTATGGACGTGAATATCCTTACGTCCTAATGTAGTATTTGATGTAAGATGTACTTTTAATCCATCAATCCTTCATTATATGTTTATGCTGGGATGATGTATCACTAATCTCCCGAAGATGATGTTAATGCCGCATCGGTGTGAGATAAACAAGAAATCCCTCGATGGCGAAGAGAGTACAGAATGCCACTTTAACTCTAATAGTGAAGTTTCCAGAATACCTTGGAAAGCTATTATAGCAAAGACACGAGATGTCCTGCATGTTGATCCTCACACTGACTGAGGTAGATGAGGTCATAGGAATCCGGCTCTTCTGATGACCTATGTATGGTACTGATTGCGATTTAGTAATGGTCGGTTGGAGTATGAGAGGTGTAACTCATCTCCTCAGGGCATTATAATGTTTGAAAAACTTAATCAGTCGTGTATCATAACTGCTTAGGTTGAACTACGAGAAACAATGATAGATGTTACATTGTTTATGATGTCATAGTTAAATAAATAGTATACATGTTCTTCATATTCCTTATTGTTATATGTCTTGTCTTTCAATTAAGTTATAATTGAAATGATTACTTATAAGAATGTTGCTTCACTTAGTTTACACAATGTTAAACCTACAGTTGAATATTTATAATTCTACTGCTTTATGTTATTCCGTTATTGCAATAACAAAGCTTCTGGCGGAGAGTTATAACTCTCGCTGCGACAATTATTCAATTGTCTCACCCCCGTGGGATTCGACTTTTTAGGTAGACGTCGAGGATGAAGAAACCCATCAGTGGGTGAGCAGCAACAGCAGCAAGCTCAGGGACAACAGTGATCCTCAGGTGGAGACACTAACTGTCAGGTCTTATAGATAGTATGTCCTATGTGTTGTCTCTGTACTCTCAGGTCCTAGGAGTTAGTAAATATGAGATTTTGGCATGATGCCTCGAGATTTTGTATCTTACCTTGTATAGTTAACAAGGTGGTGGATGTTGTAATTCTCGAGATATGTTTTGTTACAGAGATGCAATGATGAAGCATGTTGTAAACATCTTATTATATTTCTTTATGAAGGAGTTTATCGTTTAAAGATTTCCTTGCAAAAATTTTTAATTTTTAGTGATTTTTAATAATTCTGCTGCTAGTTAATCGCTTCAGCATTTGTTGATCTTATTTTTCAGAGACAGTCATCACAATATGTTACTACATCGGGCATCACAACCACACCATGACGCCCAACACAAGGCTAACCCACTGAGCTCCGTAACATTCAAGGTATATCGGGCACCAAGCCACTACCCAAGCTAGGTGTATCGGGCAGGGCACTCAGCAAGGCATAACGCCCAACACACAAAGGTATCGCCCATCAACCAAACACATCTAGGCACAACGGCCAAGGGTTCAACTCAAATGGGCAGCAAAGGAAAGCCTATCGTCCAACCAAGCCATCCTCATCATATCAGCCAACACACAAGGCAAAGACCAGTGTGTATCGCCCAATACAACCTCATCATATCAACCCAAAACTCTAGATCAAGAGAGGGTATCGGGCAACACCATCCCCAAGCCATATCGTGCAAGATACAACCCAACAAGATCGTCATCAACCTCAAGCACAAGGGTACCAAACCCTGGATTGATCAAGAAGATCGGCTCACCTCTCAACAACCAAGAGAGAGGGGTCTTGCACAACCTCTATCACAACTCGGGCAACCATAAGGATCAACCTTAACATTGATCTATATCTACCAAAAAGCTCACCTCTCGAATCCATGGTGAGAGGAGGGTGTTGCTCAAGAAACTAGAACATAAGCTCACCTCTCAACTTAAACGAGAGAGGGGTATTGCTCATATTACTAGAGCTCAAGCTCACTTCTCTAGACCAAGGAGGGAAAGGATTTTTTCTCAATAAGGAAACCCTAAAACAAGCTTAAAGGTGCAACTAAGCAAGAACCATATCTAGCAACATACATGGCCGATTATGTTCAGAAGAAACATACAAGAATATAGAAGAAGGTAATATGATTAAGTTAGGAGTTATGTAACCCGCCTTAACCAAGCTCCAAGCTCCTAGCACCAAGCTACACCTCAAGAGGAATAAAAAGAAGATTCCAAGATAAGGATTTACCACCAAGCTTGCAAAGGAAGAGGTTTCGTGCAACCAAAGGGGAGGGGAAACTAAGGAACTAAAGGGATCATTAGCAAGAGAAAGAAGGTTCATATATAGCAGAGGTTGGAGGAGAAACCAAGGTAAGACAAGGCAAGGTGTCGCCCACCTAGGGACACTTGTCCATGGGAAATGCCACCTCTCAAAGTTGTCTTAAACACATGTCCAAGGCCATTGCCACATGCAAGCATCAAACACCAAGTGTCCACTAGTGGTGACACAAACGAGGTCAAAGGGTCAAAGGGGTCCATTGCCGATACACCCCAACTCCATGCCTGACACAGCTCCCTGGGCGATACACCTAGGCTGAGACAACCATGACCAGCACACCTATGGTTGACACAAGGTCCAACTAGGTCAACCAAAGCATAACAAGGCCCAACAAGGCTCATCCAAGCCCAAGGCAACTCAAGCAATGAGCCCAACCCTTCCTCTCAACACTAGAGGAAGCAAAGAGAGAGAGGAACACTTCTCAAGGTGACATCTTACCCACAAACCCTAAACTTGGGTTAATTGCAAGTAGCACCTCCAGCTCTTCAACAAAGCTCAAACAAACCCTAATCACCACTAAAGGTGATTAGCAAGCAACTAAGCACTAGGGTTAGGCAAAGCAAATAGGATAAGCCCTAAACGGAGGTCAGGGTCCATACAAGAAGCATAAAAAAATATGTTGAAGTCTTGGAGCATTTGCTTTATCCATAGGACTTGTGTACAAAAACTCCCGGCTGCAATGTATTCAGCTTCGGTAGTTGATAATGCCACTATACTTTATTTCTTGGAGAACCAAGACACTAAGAATGGTCCTATAATGAAGCAAGTGCCACTTGTACACTTTCTATCAAGCAAACACCTTGTGTAATCTGCATCACTATATGCTCTAAGAGTAAAATCCCTTGATTTAGGATACCACAGTCCAAATTTTTGGGTTTTGACTAAGTACCTCAAAATACTCTTAACAGTAATAAGATGCGACTTCATAGGTCTAGATTGAAAGCGAGCGCACAAGCCAACACTAAACATAATATCAGGTCTAGAGGCAGTTAAATAAAGTAAAGTTCCAATCATACCTCTATAGAGCTTCTCATCTACCTTTTCACGTTCTTCATCTTTGTCAAGTTTGGCGGTGTTTGACATGGGTGTATCCATCGGCTTCATGTTCTCCATCCCAAAGCACTTGAGTAGTTCACTTGTGTACTTTCATTGGTTGATGAAGTTTCCTTCTTTTTTTTGCTTGATTTGAAAGCCGAGGAAGAAGGTCAACTCACCCATCATGCTCATTTCAAACTCACTCTGCATAAGAGAACTAAACTCCTTGCAAAGATCAGGATCAATCCCGCCAAAAATGATACCATCAACATATATTTGAATGATAAGAAAATGGTTAGAAGTGTGTTTTAGAAATAAGGTAGAATCAACTTTGCCCATGACAAACCCCTTATCTAACAAAAAGTTCTTTAGTTTCTCAGACCAAGCTCGAGGTGCTTGTTTATGTCCATAGAGAGCTTTTTGCAACAAATAAACATGATTGGGTAACTTGTCATTTTCAAAGCCCAGAGGTTGAGCAACAAATACTTCCTCCTTGATTGTACCATTCAAAAATGCACTTTTAAAGTCCATTTGATATAACAAGAAATTTTTGTAACTAGCAAAGGCAAGTAGTATACGAATATATTCTAATCTAGCAACAGGAATATAAGTTTCATCAAAGTCAATACCTTCTTGTTGGTTGTAACCTTGTGCTACTAACCTTGCTTTGTTTCTTACCACTTTTCCTTGTTCATGTAGCTTGTTGCGGTAGACCCATTTGGTGTCAATGATTTTTCTATCACTTGGTCTTGGCACTAGGGTCCACACATGATTCTTCTCGAATTGCTCTAGCTCTTCTTGTATGGCAAGGATCCACTCATCATCACTAAGGGTTTCTTTGATGTTCTTTGGCTCTAGTTGGGAGATGAAGGCACTATCTGCTTCTTCTTTGTTGTGAGCGGATCGTGTCCTCACTCTCTCGAAAGGGTTGCCAATGATCAACTCCTTGGGATGATTCTTTGCAAAGTGGGGAGTGGGATCCTTCTTTTCTTTTTCTTCTTCTTATTCTATCACCTTCTTACCTTTATTTTTGATGTGGAGGTCTTTTAAGATGGGAATCAATTCATCTACAACATCATCATCACCAACATGCTTGCCAACAACAGGGTTAGTTTCAATAAACTTAACATTGATAGATTCTTCAATTTTAGACAATTCAATGTTGAATACTCTATATGACATGGTAGTAGTGTTATAGCCTAGGAAGAAAGCCTTATAGGATTTCAGATCAAACTTGTCAAGAGAATCCTTCATGTTTAAAACAAAACAAGGACATCTGAAAATATGAAAGAAATCAATAGACGGCTTTTTACCATGCCATAGTTCATAGGGGGTTTTCTTTAAAGAAGGATGTGTGAAAACTCGATTTTGCACAAAGCATGACGTGCAAACAGCTTCATCCCAAAACTTCTTAGGAGTGTCATACTCATGAAGCATTGTCCTAGCCATCTCTTGTAGCGACCTATTCTTCCTCTTAACAACCCCATTTTGTTGAGGCGTGCAAGGAGAAGAGAAATTGTGCGAATAACCAAGTTTTTCACAAAAATGCTCAAAAAGATCATTTTCAAATTCTCCCCCATGATCACTACGGATAGAAACAATTTGACAAGAAGCTTCGTTTTCAGTCTGTTTACAAAATCTCAAGAAAACATCAAGAGTATCACTTTTAGAAACGAGAAAAAAGGTCCAAGTATATCGAGAGAAATCATCAACAATAACAAGACAATACTTGGAACCATGAAGCATTTGCATTCTCATTGGTCCGAATAGATCAATATGAAGAAGTTCAAGAACTCTCTTGGTACTCATGACTCCTTTGGATTTGAAGGAGGATTTGGTTTGTTTCCCTTATGTACAAGGTTGGCATTCCTCATCCTTATCAAAGTCCAATTTAGGAAGTCCTTGAACCAAATCCTTTTTGTTCAACTTCTTCATTTGATGCAAATTCACATGACCCAAACGATGATGCCAAAGAGAAAGATCATTTTTATCCACAACCAAGCATCTATTTAGTATGGGCATAAGAGCATCAAGAACAATAACATAAAGATTATCATTTCTAGTTCCCTTATATATAACATTGTAGGAGAGGGAATCTAGAAGCAAGCATTCTAAAGAAGTAAACAACACATGATATCCATTGTCACAAAGTTGACTAACACTAATTAAATTGTGATGTAGGCCATAAACAAGCAACACATTTTTAATACATATCTCATTGCCTACATCACCCTCACCTATGACCTTACCCTTCTTGTTGTCCCCGAAGGTTACCGATCCTCCTTTCTTTTTCACAAACTTGTTGAAATGGTTGATTTCTCCAGTCATATGCTTAGAGCAGCCACTATCAACAATCCATCTCTTTTTAACCTACAAGAAAGAAGGATGTCAGAACCCAACTCAAACTTTGGGATCCAGGGTTAGCTTGGGGACTGATGTGCACAAATTATATCATCTTTTGGATCATGTTTGGTTGCATATCCATGTTGTTTTGACTCAATTATCACTCTCATTCATGCTAGATTCTATATTTTTAGCTATTCTTACTTGTCTCATGGTTTGTATTGTAGGTACTACATATTTTAATGAAATTATGAGTAATATATCATATTATCTCTTACTGGATCACTCCTCAAGTATCTACATGTTTTCGGGTTTGAAATTGCGCAAATACCACTTTTTACGGCATGTAAATCGGACCTACACATTGAAAGTTATGAGCAAAATACACAACAACCCAGAACAGCGAGGTGCACACCGTGCACCTGGGAATTTCAGGCAGATAAAAGTTTCTGGAAAGTTGCACGGCTGCACCTGGGAGCCAAAACTTTCTGGAAAGTTGCACGGCGTGCATTTCCAAAGTGCACGCCATGCACCTGGCAGTTTCAGCATTTTGTAACATACGAATTTTTGTTTAAAACGAAGTGGGAACTTAATGGGCGGTTAGGCCCGGTCATTTGCAGAAGTTCTCTCGTCCTAGAGCAAGCCTAGAGCATAGGAGGGCGATTTGGAGGGGAAAGGATGTGGTTTCTTGCCAAAGAACCCCCATTCTTCCTCTCTTCTTCTCCAAGCTTCTTCTCCAAGGTGCAGCAGAGCTTCTTCACTCCACAAAGTTTCTCAGGAGGGAAGTTTGTCTGGTTTGGAGCAGCTGTAGAAGTGGGATTTCGTCCTCAAGTCAGAATTCTACCTTCCTTTGGTTACACGTTGGGATTGCTTAGCTTTTCCTTCTCTAAACCATGCTAAACTCCGAAATTTCTGCACATTTTCTGTTGTACATCATTATGGACGAGTAGAGTCTTTCTCTTGGGCATGGGAGAGTAACTCCCATGTCATAGCTTGTAAGAACATATGAATTTCGTACTAAATGTTAGTTTCTTGCATGTTCCAAGAGTTGTTTCAGATCTGAAATGCTTGTTTGTGTGATTGGCCATCATACTTGCATGTTTTATGCTTTCTTTCATAATCTGAGAAGATGTGTTTGAGAGTATGGAGTTACTCTTTTGGCAACTTGTCCTTGACCGCGAGAGTGGCTGGGATTATGTTGAGGAGAAAGGTTTGTAATTTGAAATGAAATACCTACACGAGAGTGATGTATGGAGTTAAAATCGTCATCACTTCACAAAGAGGTGAGTGATGACTACAAACCTCCTTTGCAAGTTAATTAATATGTTTAAATTCGTATTTTAATATAAGTTATGATGTGATGGTGAAATCCCAAGTCTAAGATCCTTCCAAATCTGAATCTTAACCTTTCTTAAGTGATAATTTACTGTTTTGTTTAAATCTATAATTTAGTTGTTCTAATCCAATCATCTTGTGTACAACGATCTAGATTATTAAAAATCATAACTCTTGCGCCTAACTAACCAACGCTCCTTGTGTTTGACCTCGACTACAACTACTCTCGTATACTTGCGGGATATAGCTAGTTGAGTAAAAGATCATTCTTAATGATTGAAACTCGTTAGTGTAAAACAACCAACAAATTTTTTGGCGCCGTTGTCGGGGAGCATCGGTATTCCTATTAGAGTAAGAGTTTTTGATAAGTAAATGAGACTAGATCACATCCTTCATATCCACCATCATATCCATAAATCATAATTCATCATGATCATCATAATTTGTTGTATCTTCCATGTTTGTTTTTGTATCTCACTCACCTTGGTTATTTGCAGGAGCATATGGGGTGTTCATAAAAAGATCCCTGAACCGTGCATATCTCTACTTTCAGAAAATGAACACACTATTTGCAGCCCTCATGGAGCAAGAAGGAGTGAAACCCAAACATGTATGGAGGAATCACAACCCGCACAACCATCATCCATGTCACCATCATCCAAATGACATTCACCCATGCCGCCTTCATCCACATCACCTTCATATGTACCACCCTCATCCACACATCCTTCATCCACACCACCATCATTCACACCTAATTCACCACCATCATATACACCACCAACACCCATACCACATACATCACCACCATCTACGCCACACCCACCTAATCCTCTAGATCCACATGAGGAACTAGTCAAGGAGGATGACCTTCCTCTTAAGGACTACTTTGGTACAACTTCAATGTACATGAGTGGGCCTATTAATATTTCAGAATTTGAGGCAAAGGAGTTTTCTATCAGCCCATCCATCATACAATTGCTAAAACTGAATGCATTTGGAGGGACACCAATGGAGGATCCAAACCTCCACATTGCTGAATTTCTGCAGTTGCTAAGCACTATAAAGATATATGGTGTCCCTACTGATGGGATACGCCTAATCCTTTTCCCATTCTCTCTTAGAGATAGAGCCAAGGCATGGCTCTATACTTTACCAAAGAAGTCAATCGACACTTGGGAGGAGCTTCTAAAGGTCTTTTTGGCAAGATATTTTCCACCAAGCAAGACCGCATAATTGAGGAGTCAACTCATCAATTATTCTCAAAGGGATGGAGAGACTTTGTATGATGCATGGGAGAGGTTCAAAGATCTTCAACATCTTTGTCCACATCATGGTCTAAGCAATTGGCTTCTATTACAATCTTTCTATAATGGTTTGTGCTACAATACAAGGATGTCTATTGATGCAACTGTAAATGGAGCTCTAATGAACAAATCTTATGGAGAAGCCTATGCTATTATTGAAGATATGGCATCAAATTATTTCCAATGGAGTACGGCTACAAGCTACCACCCATCCTTTTCACATACTACTTCTGAAATGCAAGTGGAAGATCACATGGTTGATGCTATAGACTTGATTGCAGCAAGGCCAGACACTTTGTCACAAAGGTTTGAGAATCTAAGCACACAACTAACTCAAACAGCCAACAATATTTGTGATGCATGTGGGTTACTTGGACACTCATCTTCTACATGTTATGTTGCTTCTATTTATTCTCCAATGGGCTACAATCCACTTGACTTCTACATCAATGCAAACCCAAATTTCATTCAGCCACAACAACCACAAGTAACTTCTAGATTAGAGTCCATGCTTGCAACATTTATTTCAACTCAAATGCAGCAAAAAGAGGAGTTCCATCAACAAAGACAGTCAATGAAGGGTGCCATTTTCCAACTCTCTTCTAAGGTGGACGATACTACCACTCATGCACACATCTTGAAGAAACAAATTACCCAGCAAGCTCTTTTTAGCAAAGAAGCATTTCCACCTTTCTTGCCTAGTCCACTGGAGATGAATCCTACATATTTTAGGCCGGTGACATTGAAGAATGGAGCTGTTATAGAGGTATATCCTTCAAAGTATGATGATGTTGATATCCATGGCGATTATGAAGTTGCAACTAAAGGGGAGAAAGCTACAACACATGCTCTACATGTTGATTCTTCAAGCAAGCCACATGTCCTTCCTCCTCACACTCTAGATGACACATTTCTTTATAATGAGACCACTCTTCCCAACTCATATTTTGATGATGCTTCAAAGAAGAATGAAAAGACAAATAGTATTGGCATACAAAAGACTATTCTTGTTGCAACTCATAGGTGCTTTCTCTTGCCCCAAATCAAGGACATATTTGCAAAGAGGCATAAATCTTTAGCACAACAATTTCTAGCTGCAAATCAGAGCACCGATCCTCTATGGACTTTGATGTTTCCACCATGATGAGGTACCCGGTTGCAACCTTTTTAGTTTGATTTATGCAGTGAGGACACTGCATATTTCAAGCTTAGGGGGGAGCAACCGGATTGTAACCTAGTTCTTTTAGCTTTTCCCTTTCATGTTGTTTGCTTCTTGTCATTTGCTTTTATTTTGTGTTCACATTTCAGTTTTTTGTTTTCAATTATGCTCTTCTTGTGGCAAATCTAGTATGATATGAGGTTTATCTTTTATATTTGGATAGAACTCCTATGCTTAACTGATTGTCCTCTTTTGATGAGAAATATCATTTGGAGAAATTGTAAAATACATGCATTAATCAAATGAAAACTTTTGGCCATCAACATGTGCTTAACTATGGTTTATGCTTCTAACCTGAACATCCATCTTTCACATCCTTGATTGCTTAAAACATGTAATGGTTTCAATTTTTATGAGTAAATCAACTTTACAACATCATTTGGAATATGAGATGCCCTTGCCAAGCTCTTAGTGCATTTTCAACCACTCTTTCTATGCAAAATTTTCAAAACAAATGAATGAAATCTAGCTAATGTTGCAATTTAGTTGACTCTCCTAACTTTTGGAAAAAAATTTAAAATTTCTTTTGGCTTATCTCATCTTTATACCCCATAAAAGATGGCTAAACCGCGAACATATCATGCTAGCCTAGTGTAAGTCTGATCTGGCCACGATGATTAGGTGGTATGACTTAAAAGAGGGTAAAATACCCCAACCGACATTCCACGTGTGCATAAGCCTACATTAGTAGCCGAGTGTCGAAACCCATAATCCATTATCATATCATTTTTGGGAAAGAAGGAGAGTACAACTAAAATTGTCAATTTTAACTAAGATTTCAGCATTTGTATCCTTAATAGTTGAGAGTTTGAGTTGCACATCCACTAATTGCTTGGCTTGGTCATCCAAATTCTACCTAGTGTTGTTTAATTGATTGATTCAAATAATTGATGCCACCCCTTCTGAACTAAAAATCTCTTTCTTGGATGTTTGAGTTGAATTGATGGCTATGAGTATAAACATGTTGATCATGGTTGGTTTGGTCTTATACACATCTTTCATTTCATTTGATCTATGCATGAACTTGACAATTCCTTCATTTGTGTTTCTATGCTCTTTTTGCTTGAGGACAAGCAATAGTTTAAGCTTAGGGGGATTTGATGTGCACAAATTATATCATCTTTTGGATCATGTTTGGTTGCATATCCATGTTGTTTTGACTCAATTATCACTCTCATTCATGCTAGATTCTATATTTTTAGCTATTCTTACTTGTCTCATGGTTTGTATTGTAGGTACTACATATTGTAGTGAAATTATGAGTAATATATCATATTATCTCTTATTGGATCACTCCTCAAGTATCTACATGTTTTGGGGTTCGAAATTGCGCAAATACCACTTTTTATGGCATGTAAATCGGACCTACACACTGAAAGTTATGAGCAAAATACACAACAACCCAGAACAGCGAGGTGCACGCCATGCACCAAAAGTGCACGCCGTGCACCTGGGAATTTCAGGCAGATAAAAGTTTCTGGAAAGTTGCACGACGTGCACCTGGGAGCCAAAAGTTTCTGGAAAGTTGCACGACGTGCATTTCCAAAGTGCACGTCGTGCACCTGGCAGTTTCAACATTTTGTAAAATATGAGTTTTTGTTTAAAACAAAGTGGGAACTAAATGGGTGGTTAGGCCCGGTCATTTGCGGAAGTTCTCTCATCCTAGAGAAAGCCTAGAGCATAGGAGGGTGATTTGGAGGGGAAAGGAGGTGGTTTCTTGCCAAAGAACCCCCATTCTTCCTCTCTTCTTCTCCAAGCTTCTTCTCCAAGGTGCAGCAGAGCTTCTTCACTCCACAAAGATTCTCAGGAGGGAAGTTTGTCCGGTTTGGAGCAGCTGTAGAAGTGGGATTTCGTCCTCAAGTCAGAATTCTACCTTCCTTTGGTTACACCTTAGGATTTCTTAGCTTTTCCTTCTCTAAACCATGCTAAACTCTGAAATTTCTGCACATTTTCTGCTGTACATCATTATGGACAAGTAGAGTCTTTCTCTTGGGCATGGGAGAGTAACTTCCATGTCATAGCTTCTAAGAACATATGAATTTCGTACTAAATGTTAGTTTATTGCATGTTCCAAGAGTTGTTTCAGATCTGAAATGCTTGTTTGTATGATTGACCATCATACTTGCATGTTTTATGCTTTCTTTCATAATCTGAGAAGATGTGTTTGAGAGTATGGAGTTACTCTTTTGGCAACTTGTCCTTGACCGCGAGAGTGGCTGGGATTATGTTGAGGAGAAAGGTTTGTAATTTGAAATGAAATAGCTACACGAGAGTGATGTATGGAGTTAAAATCGTCATCACTTCACTGAGAGGTGAGTGATGACTACAAACCTCCTTTGCAAGTTAATTAACATGTTTAAATTCGTATTTTAATATAAGCTATGATGTGATGGTGAAATCCCAAGTCTAAGATCCTTCCAAATATGAATCTTAACCTTTCTTAAGTGATAATTTACTGTTTTGTTTAAATCTATAATTTAGTTGTTCTAATCCAATCATCTTGTGTACAACGATCTAGATTATTAAAAATCATAACTCTTGCACCTAACTAACCAACGCTCCTTGTGTTCGACCTCGACTACAACTACTCTTGTATACTTGCGGGATATAGCTAGTTGAGTAAAAGATCATTCTTAATGATTGAAACTCATTAGTGTAAAACATCCAACAGGGACCCATTTCATCTTTGGGTTGGTCCCCTTGGGCTTGTAAGGACAATAAGTGGAGTAATGGTCATCACATTTGGAATGAACACAAACCATAGGGTTCTTAGAGCCAGAAGTCTCTCCATGGAAAATGGGAGGTTCCACACTTTTCTTCTTACCCTTATTCTTGCCCTTTTTCTTACCTTTGGGAGCAGTCCCATCATATCCCAAACCACTAGTACCAACATGTTTGGTAGAGTGTTCTAGGACATCATTGAGGGATTTCTTTCCCAAGAGAAACCTTTGCAAAGTAGATCATAACTTAGCATTATCATCACTAAGATTTATAACAGTAGTAGAAAGACCTAAAAGATCTTCTCTAGTATGCAAAAGGTTTGCCTCAAGACAGAGGGCTTTAGTATTAAGGGAATCCTTTTCTAAAGTTAGGCTAGCAACTTCATTTCTTGGAAAAATAGGCCTAGAAGATAAATCATTAACTTGAGCAAGCAACTTGACATTTTCAGATTTAAGCACAACAATCTCTCTTTGATAAGCATAGACTTCATCTCTCCTAGCATCATCCATAAGTTTGAGTTCCACATTTACAATTTTAAGAACTTCAAGCTCATCTAGGCACTTTTGGTTTTCTATCTTAAGATTTTCAATATTTTTAAGATATACACCATTCTCAACCTCTACTCCATTGTATTGAAGTTCAAGGTCAAGAAATTGCCCTTGCAAGGAATCTATGCTCTCAAGATGCAATTTTTCATTTTTATTAAGAATATGAATTTTAGCATAAAGATCATCAGCTATCTTGCCTAACCTTTTCCTCATAGATTTACATTTAGCAAAAGATGATTGGCATTCATTTAGCATATCAATGATAGTTTCTTTAGGAAGCTCTAGTAAATTTGCTTCACTTACCTTGCTTACCTCACTTACCCCACATACATCTTCACTAGTAGAGGCCATGAGAGCTAGATGGCATTCTCCATCTTTGGAGCTTGAGGAGCTTGAAGAAGACTCCTCCCACGCTACATGAGCTGCATCTTTGGATCTTCTTTCCTTCTTGTCTTTCCTCTTGTACTTGGCTTCTCTCTTATACTTGTCATCTTTCTTGTGGTTGCTCTTGTGATGGCTCTTCTTGACCTTTGGGCAGTCACTCTTGTAGTGGCCTTTTTGACCACACTCATAGCATCTTAGAGTTGCAGAGGAGGGATTTCTCTTGAAGTGTTTCCCCTTTGAGTATTTTTCTTCATGCTCATTGGAGCCTTCATCTTCACTTGAGGAAGGGCTGGGAGACTTCAAGGCGAGTTGTTGTTACCGGACCATTTCTTCAATTTGCACTTTGAAGGTTGTATCCTTTATCTTCTTTGACTCTTTTTCTTCTCTCTTATCTTCCTCTTTTTGCTTGTCAAGCCTAGGTTCATGGGCTTGGATATTACCAACCAGCTCCTCATTTGACAACTCACTTAGCTTGTACACCTCTTGATAAATGTATATTTATCCCTTTTATTTGTATATTTTTTATATTTGTTTAGGATTGTTTCGTCATTTATTCTCTTAATTTCATAATTAGTTTTGTTATTTTATATTTTTCTCTTTAATTAGAGTTTTAATTCCATTTTCTTGGGTTTTTTAGGAAAATCACACAATTTGCAGCAGTCCAGAAATTCGTATATACCCTCCACCAAAAGTGACATAACTCTTACATTCAAACTCCAAATTGAGTGTACAAGTATTCATTGGAAAGGGAATTTAATTTCCTAAAAGAAAATTCTATTATGTAGACCACTTTTGTGCGTTTCACGGGAGATAAATATATTCGAAGTCGCTGCTGCGAGAATCTACATTAAAAGAGTTACATGGTCAAGATAATTAAAGACAATCAACTTTCGATTTGACCAGATCCAGAAAATTCAAAAAGCATGTTCCCTCTCTTTTTTCCCTCTTTTTTGAGGGCAGCCTACCCCCTCCTCCTCCTATAAAAGGAGATATTTTCCACTTGTAAAAGCATTCCATTCTTCATTCCATTTCATCGGATTTTTAGTTTGTATTTCTTCTGGTCTTGTTATGTTTGAGTAAATTTCTCTGGGGAATGGAAGTAGCTCCTTAGCCCGGTTCTATTCAATATAATCAATTATATTTCTCCATCGAACAAATGTCTTCTCTCTGTTTCTTTGTGGTTATTTGGATGATCTGATATATTCTTATCGAGTGATATGACCGTGGATCTCTGTAAGAATGAAACAATAGTCCCTTAATTGCGATTATCATCTTTTCGTCTATTTAATCGTATTCTTGTTGTAATCCTTGGTGACGTGGCCACTTGATCCTTGGGTTTGAACGCCAGTTTGAATTCACATGCTTTTTGATATGACCGTGGATAATGGTATGTTGGACGGTTGGGCAATGATCCGTGAACGCCGGGACCAACGGGTTCACGGGAAGTCTGACCCTTGTGAGTTTGTCCTTAAGGACATGTAAACACAAGGTCCTGATTTGATCCTTGGAGTTTAGAATTTGATTAGTTGAATAGGAACATGGTTTTGGTGGTGATCTTCCGGACCCCAGATCTTTATTTCTTTGCTTAGTTAAATTTTATTTCAGCACTTTTATTTTTGTTCTTAGTATTAACAACTCTCTCAAATCGGAATTTAATTTTTGTACTTGCAATCGGATTTGGATTTCGACTTTTCCCTTCTGCCGTCCCTTGGATCGATACCTATCTATACTAAGTTGACTTGTTGTTCACAACAAGTTGACAACCGGGTTAGAAGGTTAAACTCTAGGACTTTTCCTAGTGATTGTTGCATGTACAACGACGCGCATCACCTCTTCAATTGAAGTAACCATAGGCTCCCATCTCTTAGGAAGAGATCTCAAGATCTTGATGTTGATAGTACCTATATCCATTACACTCCCAAGGGCTGCCAAACTATTCAAGATGACATTGAGCTCAATGTACATATCAGCCACTCTCTCATTCTTACCCATCTTGAAGTTCTCTAGAAGACCACCAAGCATGTAGACTTTTGCTTCCTTCACATGCTCGATTCCTTCATATGTGACACACAATTTGTGCCATATCTCATGTGCCATGTCCCAAGAAGAGATCCAGTTGAACTTGGATCGAGTAAGAGCGATGTAGATGATGCTCACAGCTTTGGCGTTGAGTTGAGCACACTTCATTTCAGCTTCAGTCCATGTGGTGATGTCCCCTTTTGGATCTTCATATTTGAGGTGGACAATCTTCCACATTTAATAGCTCACACCTTGGAGGTAGAATTGCATTCTCCTCTTCCAATAAAGAAATTTTGTGTCATCGAAGACTAGAGGTCTCATAGAGAAGCTTTCTTCTAGGTTGAGTGAACCAAGAGCTGAATCGCCCATCTTCTCCTACTTGTTGAAGTAGCTTGGAGAAGACCTGCTCTGATACCACTTGTTGGATCAATGAGCTCTAAAGGGGGGGTGAATAGAGCTTCACACACTTCACAAAATCAATTAGACCACCAATTTATATTTAGTGCAGAAACTAAACCAAACAGCAATTTGATGTCTTAAACTAGCATTCAAAGCAAGGATAAGAGACAAGGAATATCAAGAACTTGGATATATGGTTTAGAGTGGTTCCACATCCTAAACTTAGGAACAATGTCAGTACACTACCTAGAGTTGGTTAGACTCTAGGATTTGCAACTTGGTTCTCTTATATATCACAATAAGATTACAAGATACAACAACCACACAACCAAGGACTTAGATTCTCAAGCTAAGATCTTCTACCTTACCAAGGACTTACCCACTTTGCAAGTAGTCTTCAGCCTTCTTCAAAGGACTTACCCACTCTTGCTCTAGTCTTCAGCCTTGCAGGATTTACCCATCTTACTTGACCTTTGCCTTGCACCTCTCCTTCTCTTGGAGAGCTTTTCCACGTTTCTCCTTCACTAGGAAATCTAGAGCAGCTGCCTTTCTTCACTCTTGAAGACCAGCAACCATCTTCACATTCACTCGGGGTAGAGCAGCATCCACTTCTCTTTCACTTGGAGAAATAGCCTCAATCAATCTTCAAAGGGAATATGTGGTAGGAAGGGAGAAAGGAGAGCTTTATATCATACAAGGGATAGCTCTCATACACAGGGACCTAACTCACTCATATCTCAGGAATTCATCTTGAAGGTAGAGAGAGAAAGGGGCTCAAGGGTTTGGAACACTCTCAACTATGCTAGCACCAAGTTTGCAATGGAAGAGCAGATTGGAATAAACTCCAAGGGGGTCTATTTATAGTTGAGGGTGCCCCTTTAAGTTGTGGGACACTTGGATGCAAAAATAGCCATTTTTTGTTCAAGGAAATGGCTATTTCTGCCCAAAACACTAACCAACGGTCACATCACTTTTTTCTGCAAATTCCGTATAGTGCAATCGGTCGAGTTTCAATGAGGGTAACTCGACCGATCAAGTAAAAGACAAAATCGATATTCAAATGATCGGTCGAGTTTGTCCTGACAAAACTCGACCAACCATTTAAACTTGAAATGGCCAGTTACCTGATCGGTCGAGTTCTGTGAGAGCACAACTCGACCGATGCAATCTTCAGAAAATTGACCAAGGATGATCGGTAGAGTTTCAAGCCAGGGAAACTCGACCGACCAAGTGCCTATAATCAATTTTCTAATTTGCATTTAAAGTGATTAGCACTTGGTGAATTTTGTCCCAAACATTTTTCTCTTCTAAGTTATAAGTCAATTCATCATTATAAGTGATTACATAGATGTTCTAAGGTCGTTTACATAGAAATCCCAAAATGCACACTTGTAGCCATTTTGACTTGAACTTGACCCATTCTAGGGCTTTGGATTTTAGATCATTTTCATGTACCTAATGCCTGCAAACGATCTTAAACACACATGTTAGATACATATGAGTGGAATGGTTAAGTCATTATCAAAATATAGGTAATGTATAACCTCTAGGTCAACAAAAGGTAGCCCACACAATGACTAACTTGAACTTGGTTACAATTCGGAAACTGACTTAACATTTTTTTTATACCTCTAGAATCATACATAATAAAAATTGATGTGTTCATTGATTTGATATGTTGTAAAAATAATTAAACCTAGGAGGGTTTGGATTTGGGTTTGGATAGGTCTATATTTGAATGTTGGAAATCTGGGACATAATATCCTTACATTCAGTGCTAGAATAGTATCTTTCTAAAATTTTAAATATGGATCCGATGCTCAAATAGAAACCCCTTTTTTGAATATGGATATTATTAATCTCTTAAATGTTGAGTATACTTCTTATGCTCATATACAAACTTAACTCAACTAGCTTGTGCCCAAACAATTTTATATATATTATATAGGTAACAAACCAAATTTGATTATTTACAACATGAAGGCCAGGACAATGTCAATTCCATTTTGTCTAGGAACTCATGGACAAGTAATACAAAGAAGGACTACAAGAGATGTGTAAGAGTTGTCCCTTGTTGAAGAGTAAATAGGCTCATTATTATTCTAAATTTTGTAATCTTATGTAAAGCTTATGTGACTCTAATGTAAAACATGATTGAAAAAAGATTTGTTTATATTTATGATATAGTTTTGCAAATATTCGACTGTAATAATTAGATTTTTAGAACATGATATCAGAGCTATGAACATTCGACACTCATGCATGTCTCCTAGAAGCTAGGGTAAGATAACTAGTAAACCTATAACACAACCAAGAAGTTTACAACCAACCCTAGTCTTCCTAACCCTATTCACTTAAGATAGAAATACAAACTTTGACAAAATTTGTTGCCTAATACAACATTTAACATTCACCAAGTAAGTGATGGAGCCTCCACTCACGTGGAGTTGTGTGCACCACTAAAATCCTAGAGATAGTAAGTCTCTAAGTTTAACCTTGTGTGTGCTACAATAAGATCTCCACACACGTACGCTAAGGTACGCGAAAGTGTTATCAGAGTACAGTTGAGGGTCGAATCCATGAGACAACAGTCTTGTTAAGGATTTAACTAAATGGAAAACGTTATAATCCTATTTATCTACTTAAGAGTTGATATCTAGATCAAAGAGTTGATTGATTGATAAACCTAAAGTGCAAGGCAAAGTAAATGACAAGAAAGTAAATTTAAGGTTGAAGACGATATTTTGGAAACAACTAGGATGTGATCGAGTTTCACCACTGCTACCCATGGATCAAAATATACATCATAAAAACATAGCTTGCAAAGAAAAAAGTATAAACAGTTAGTATCTTTATAGACTTAGTTTCCTTTCAGATAACTAACTACGAGAAATGTGGAAGTGTTACAATACCAGCCATCCCCAAACGAATGGTCACTTACTTTGCATCACTCCCCTCGCAAAGTGTGTTCCACGACCTATCAAGGTTTTACTTTTATACGTCAACTGATTCCATTTCATAGCATGGAAGTACAACGATGGAGGTGAGTTTACTCCACTCCTTGAGAAACACTCCTAGATACCGAAGCAAATGTATGGTGACTACATACATATGGAACCAACAAACAATCGATATTCAAATCTAGAAGTACAAACATAGAAAATTCACACTAGTAGATAATAGATAACACCAGTTGGTGATCAAGCACCTAGAATTCATTAAACGATTGATGTTGAATTGAAATGATAGTATTTCTCTATTGCAAACTCACGAATTACAATGCATGGAATGAAAACATGGGTAGCGGGGCTACTCCCCACACCCTAGTGTATGGAACTACTCGCTCATGGCAAGGACAAAGAAGGAGGTAGGAAGAGAGAATGAAAGCTTCATGTCCACGTAGGAGGGAGGAAGGTTGACCCCTTAAAGTAGAGAGCAACTATATTCACACCACGTGGTTTCCTTGGTGATGGATCCTCGACTTCCCACCTTCTATGTTGATGAGAGAGAAATCAGCTTAAGGATGGAGTGTGGATCTCAGGTCGGCAGCCTTGGGGTAATGGATGAAGGTTGAAATAGCTCTGGAATAGTTGGGGTAGCCTTTGGGCATCTCAAGATTTGATTCCAAATGGGGACCCCTTTGGTCCTATTTATAGGATTCCAAGGAGTCTTGAACGGTCTTGGGACCGTTCTGGATCCTGAACGGTTTGGAGAGTGTTTGGATTCTGAATGGTTTGGAGACCGTTTGGATTCTCGAATGGTTTGAAGACCGTTTGGATTCTGAACGGTTTGGAGATTGCTTGGATCCTCATACGGTTTGGAGACCATTTGAGGTTTGCTCGATCTTGAGATCATGTGGAGCTTGGTCAATCTTGGGACAGTTTGAAGCTTGGTCGGTCTTGGAACCGTTTGGCTTTCATTTGGTCTTGGGACCGGTTGGTCTTCATACATTCTTGGGACCATTTGGGTTTTATTTTGTCTTGGGACTGGTTGGTCTTCATACGGTCTTGGGAATGGTTGTGTCCTTAATGGTTTGGAGACCGTTTGATCTCTTCACTGTTTGGAAACCGTTTGGGGTTCTTCATGGTCTTGGGACCGGTTGAGTTCTTTTGCAATTTTTTTGTGTTTTTCTATAAGAACAAAAGGGAGAAATGCCAGTCTATTGGTGTATTAACAATAAAGTGGAAAGTTGAGTATTATATCTAATTTATCTAAGAAAGAGTGTATAAAACTAAGAAAAATTAGTAAGATAACATCACAAAATGGGAGGTTATCACCCCCCTAACTTAGAGTCTAGCTTGTCCTCAAGCTGGATAGAGCTAAGGCATGTAGTAGTGAGGCAATTTTATTTGGTGAAGATTTCCATACTCCTGCTTCAATTCTAAACTAGAGATCTCCCAGAGTCTTATCAGGGCTTCTATTAGCACTAACTCTTTCAGGTATCAGGAGTTGCATAGATCTCAGGATTCTTCCGTGTCTCGTAACTCACATTGGGACCACCTTTTCCTTAATTGTATTTTGTTCATGTCTTTGACTCTAAGCAATTTTATACTTCTTTGCAGATCCTACCAGAAGCTAAGATGGGTACGAGGGTTGGCTGAAGGCTTGTTGTGTAACTCCCCCTTCGAAGGGGAGATGGTTTATCTAAACTTTTAGGACCTCACTACTAGGCGCAACACATCTGCCTTTGTGAGGGCAGTTGAATGTACCGGCCGGGCGAGACCTTTATCAGCTTTCATATATTTGGAGACCTTAGGATCTCACTATCGGGTGCGACACATCTGCCTTTGTAAGGGAAGCTGAATGTACCGACTGGGAAAGACCTTTATTGGATATTCATATAGGTCCTTATGCATGGCACACCTCTCATGTTTTTATTCAACACTCTGGCTTTTATTCATATACTCACCGGTTTAGGAATTGCATATTTTTGGATTTTATTTGGGCTGTCAAGCCTCTTTTTGAAAAGAAGAAAAATGTTCCTTGGAGTTTCTCAACATGCACTTGTTTTGATTTTTGTACTTGGTGGTCCACATGTGAGGTTCCTTGACTTGGATTTTTCCTGGTTCCCTCCCGTCCTTGAAAGTGTTTGGCTTGTATTGGCTACAATGTTAACCTGTGGAGAGTCTGACATAGAATTGAAGAAAAAGTATGAGAATCGAGTATGAACGTGATTTATTAATTCACCATTACATGCCTATATTCTACTTATGTAATTGCTTCTGAGGACTACTTTGTCTCTAATTTAGTTAGGGGTGTCCCTTTTCCAAAACAAATGTTTACTTATGTACAACAGTTATTCTATCAAAGAAACTATCAGAAGAACTAATTGTCAGAAAAAGAAAAGAAATTGTATGAAAGAATAAAGGTCAAAGAAAGAGTGGAGAGTTGAAGGTTTGAAAATAATACTTCACCCTTGCCCAGTGTACCCCCCCCCCCCCCCACTTATCACTCACTCTGTCTGCAGAGTGTCAAGGTGATAGGTTGAGAAGTACATCGACAAGGGTGTTAAGGTTATGTTAATCCTTTGTTGGCTCCATAGGAATGGAGGATATTTGCAGCAAATTGTCCACGTAAAGTGTGATAATCCGCGTCTTTCATGTCCTCTACATGTTTATCAAGAACAGTGAGGGTATACATACAATAAAGGATGTGGAAACCACATTCGTTCGATTCTCTGATTTGTTGGGGGCATCAGTGGTAGAAGGCTGGGTGATGGAAATGTTCTTTGTGATACACCTTTGTGTTCTTGCCGAGAATATCATTTAGTCATTCATCACAATCCTTCACCACTTCTTCTGTGGGCATCTTTGCTGTAACAACATACTCTCTCTGGATTTGATCGAACTGGCTGTCAGAACTGTTGTAGATCACTATAGTGCCATTGTGTAAGTTTGTTGCCAGCAACATCCAATGCTCAAAGTGTAGGAAAGGAAACATAATGAACTTTGGAGTCGTATGTTGAAGATATGAGATAAGGGCTTTGGTGGTGTCGAAGTTCTTTGACTCTAGTAAATCATCTTTCATGTATGTGGATGCCATGTAAACCGTAGGTAGGTCTCGTGCTAGAAGAAATTGGTAGGCAGTCATTATGCTCATGGATAATGAACCTTTTATTTGTACAGTTTCACAGAGTGAATCTTCCATTACAAGAATGTTCCCATCAAGGAAAACAAGGTCATCATTCTCTACATAAAACCAAGACATGATGAGTCTGAGTTCACTGTCAGAAAGACTCTTGCATGCAACAAGATCAAAGTTTGGGAACGTTGGTTGTATAGAAGATAGGGGCACCATATCATTGGATGATGTGTTGATGGTGACCCCTATTAACAAATCGATGTCCCCCTTTTCATCCGCCATATCGAAAGTATAAGGGTCCCATTGGCGTTTGTCTGGGACCTTGGCGGCTTGTTGTTGTTGTTTCTCCAACTCCTTTAGTATTTGTCTGAAGGGTCGCTTTTGTAGACGTTGGATAACAGAGAATAAGTTGTGAGGTATGTTGTCTTGTGCCATAGTGGGGTCCTTGAAGAACCATTTGTCATAGATAAGCTCCATGGCATAACGTCCTCGTAGAGAATGCATGTCTTCTGTAGGTAGCTCGGTAAATGGGATCTATCTGTTGAGTGCTTCAATGAATCTTATTGTACACAAAGCACAATCCCTAGAACCTTCCAGCGTTTGGATGGATGGGTTGATGACTTGGAACCAAGGTTGGTTCCAACCATGTTGAAGAGATGGGCAGGAAGCCCATATTATTTTGAGAAGTCGGAAAGGAATGCATCTTACTTCTCTGACTTCTGAACCAACAAAGTTTATCCATCCGGCCTTGAGCTCATTGGTGCAAAAATTATACACCTTGGCATCACGGGCCTTGGTGTCGACAATCATTAGTATCCAGTGGTCGGAGACTTTAAAGGGCTTTGTGATGTAGTGTGCCTTCTTCGCGATACCCATTTGCAGCCGCTCGATGGACTTTGCCTACAAGTCCTTATTTAATAGGCTTAAAGCAAGAGCGGGTGAAGTGTTGAAAACTGACTGTAGTTTCTTTGGGCTCCGGAATTCTTCTATAGTATTAGTAAGGAGGACACAGAAGATAGCCATCTTCACCTCCAATTGTGGTCATAGGAGAATACAGAAATCTTCGTGTGTCAACTTGCGTTTCATCTTTATATTATTATGGATTATGTCCCCCCATCCTTGGCATCATCTACAATAGTGTTCAGGATGAAGATGTCTTGAACATCTAAAGTAGAAATGGCCGCCCTATCCAAGTTGTGCATCTTGTGAGGGAGAGGTGGCAGAGGGGGAAGGTCCTGAGGTGGAGGAATTGAAGTCTGCTCAGTGTCATCCACAAGTTGTGGCATATCTTCATCTTTGTCAGAATTAAAGTCGAGTCTATCTTCAATGTCGAGACTGACTCTGTCCTTGGAATCCTCGTGCTCTGGGGGGAGGGGTGCAACTTGTTCCAGGATAGAATGTTGAAGAGTGATGGTTGTTGTGATAGGGCTAATACTGGTTTCCATGATACATTTTTGAAACTCAGCAAAAGTTGCATCTTTTGCAGTGTCCCCCAGAGATACAATGGCTGAGAAATTAAAAAATTGATCCCCATATGACATTGTGACATTGTCATTATTATCAAGGGAGCGGTGGCCATTAGTTTTATCTTCCTTGTGGTCTCCACCATCTCCCCTCTTTGTATTATCAGCTCCTCAGTTGGTGCCCTCCCCAACATTGCTTGGGTCGTCAAGTTGGTCATCTGAGGAGGAGTTGTCGACATTTGAGTCAGCTGAGGAGTCAGAGTCATCATCATCATCTTTTTCGTCGTCATCGTTCTCGTCATCTACCACCTTGTCTTTGATCTTTTTGATTGATGCTTTCTTGCATCACTTATGGATAGCTTGTAGTTCTTCAAGTACCACCTGCACATGCCCATGGTTTTCGAGTAGTGCGTCGTGACTTTCCTTGAGATCTGTGTATCTAGCTTTGGCGAAGAGGAGTCGTGATGTTAGATCAGTCACTTGGGCTTGTAGCTGGTCTAAGGCATTGTGTGCATGCTCCTCCTGGCGGAAGATGAGTTGTGTAAGGGTTCTATTGATGCCATCCAAGCGCATGATCACTGCTGTCTGCTATTGCTGAAGCTCGCGGAGGGTCTCAGGCAAGGGTTGAGTTTGCTTAGAGACCATGTCGACTTGCTGGGACAATGCTTCTTGCTGGCCTTTCATCCCAAGTATCAACTCCGACAAGTTTTGTACGCGGTCGTCGATGCGGTCGACTTTCTAGGCCACTATTTCTTTCCGTTGTTGAATGCTTGTGAGGATGCCTGGTAAGGTGTGAGTCCACTCGTCGAGTTTGGATACCTGTGTAGCAAGTCCCTACACACAAGAAAAAAAATGATTGTAAGATGTTAGATGGGTCAGTGAGGAGGTTTCGAATAGCATCAAATTGTCGTCTGAATTCCTCACCGACTTGTGAAAAAGGGACCCCAGAGATGTGTGGGTGGGGTGGCTGGGGTCTAGGCGGAATGGTGGTAGTGACTTGTGAAATAGACACTATTGATGGGCCTGCAATTTGTGTGGTGACTGTAGAGGGAGTCACCAGCGGTATCGGGGTGGTGGCGGATGAGAAGGGTGGTGACATCTCAGGTGAAAAAGGTGGAACTGAGAATGTCAGGGGAAAGTGGTAGAAGTGAAGGTGAGATCGGGCGTCAAGGTGAAGGATGGGACGCTCGAGGAGAAAATGAGTGAGGCAGAAGATGTGGCTGAAGTTGTGGTTGTAGAGAAAGGTATTGTGGTCGATATGATTGTTGAAAAAGGTGGAAGAGTAGTAGACGGTGGAATGGTGGAAGGTGGGAGCATGGTGGGGTTGGTTGTAGAGATGAACTCAACATCCGGATCCATGATGAAGGGTTCTGGTGTTTAATTCACTATGTTTTCTACACTATGGGGGTGTTCTGCCTCTAGGTTGATCTTTGATGTGGGCATCCCCGACTGCTGTTGTTTCTATACACGTAGTTTGGATTACCGTGTAACTAGAATTTTCTTAGGCATTATCATTGGGGTAGTGATGCTATACTCTGTCTTTCCTACCTTTGCTTGTTTCTCCTTTTCTTTTACTGAGGCTAGAAAGTTAGCAAGCTCCTCTCAGTGAAGAGATGCTTGTCTTTATCATAATCAACTAGCTCGAGGAGCGGTAGCAACACCCTAGATGCTGTGATAGTCGGGCAGAAGACATAATGGAGTTTGGCATCTTTCTCCTTTATGATATATGTATTCTTTAGAGTCTGCTCATTTGTTAGGATGTTGCCATTTATCATAGTACACCTTGAAAGTGGTATGTCCATCTTAAGATACTTCAAAATTGATGTTACATGACTACTTACACAAATTTCCTTTCTGATGGCATAAAATTTGTGTTTGTGTATCAAATGCCATCCAATGTTGACTGGAAACCCTTTTAGGATGGACCATAGAATAAAGAAGTCAGAAACGATAACATTCTCGTTCTCTTTCCTAGGGAATAGAGCGCCTATTATGATTTTGTGCAGAGTGTGCACCAGACCGAAATGAATGTTGGAGGCTTTGCATGTCTTTGGTTCATAACTTGGAATCCCCGTCAAAGACTTCCAGAAGGTATGCCTATTGAACTAGGGATGGTCCAGGCCCGCCTCCTTAGCTTTCATTAGTTGATCTTGGTTGTTGATGAATATTTAATTTATCATATTCTTAGTCAAGATGACTTTCTTTCCAAAGAGGGAGGTTTCTAGCCTGCAGTCACTGCCATATTTTAGTTTATCATTTGTGTCCATGGGTTCTTTGGTTAGGTAGGTGAAGAACTCCATCATGGGATCAACATAGGAATTCTCTGTGATGAAGTAGAGTTTCGAAAGGTTTGCCTCATCGAGTAGGGCAAGAACTCTATCATAGATTCCCATCTGTTTTAGTATGTTTGAGAAGATATACTTTGTTGGGCACAACACTTTGTCACCAGCCTGGAGGTTTTGGATATACAGATCAAATGATGCTGGTTCTGCGGTTGTGGCAGCAGGAGCGGCATGGTCTGCCAGGATTTGTTCTCTTACAGTTGAGGGCCAGACTTGCTTCCGGGCCCACCTTTTGGAGGGTCTTTCTTTAGTGGCCTCCTAGGCCTTCCTTTTGCCTTTTTGCTTTGTAGGTGTGGATTCCTCCTCAAAATTTGGTGCGTAGTCCGAACCTTCATCAGTGGAGGAAGGATCTTCAAATTCTTCATTTGGATCTTCTGCTAAACATTTGTTGACTTCCTCAAGGTATTGGATGACCTTGGGCAAGCCAACATGAGTTTTTCCCATTTTGTTGCAAAAGTCAAGGATGTGCTGGAGCTTATTCCGTCGCTCTATCAACTGATCCCTGGTCCAGATGTGGGAGGCAACAACTTCTTTCTCAGGTGATGCCATTCTAAGAATTGAACAAAAAATTATTTAGAAAAGAGTGAAATTTTAGTAATGATGGAATTGAAAGGATTGCAACATTGTGTAAGCTTCATGGTTTTGAAACAAAAACTGTTAAAAAAAATGATGCGGTAGTCAATATCATTTGGTATTCAAACTGTTTCAAGACCGTTTGTTATCCAAACGGTTCCAAGAACGTTTGTTGTCCAAACAGTTTCAAGACCGTATGTTGGCCAAATGGTTTCAAGACCATTTGTTGTCCAAACGGTTTCAAGACCATTTGTTGGCCAAACACTCTCCAAACGGTTTCAAGACCGTTTTTAACATGCGAGTTTCGAAACCACTAGGGAGACGAAGTGGGGATGGCGATGAGTGAAGTGAAGGCGATGATGTCGAGGAAAAAGCAATGATGGCGATGTTGGGTTTTAGAGGAGACAGAGAAGGCAACAAATATAAAAAAAATTCTTCTCCCAAACCCATAATAAAGGAATCGCGTCAACATCTATACAGTAGATGAGTAGGTTTGTAGAGACATACCTTGTCCCGAGGCCTGCTTGGTGACGTTACCTCGTGGCTTGCGCAGTCTTCATCTCCGATCTTGGACGGTGTCTGTGCAGCTCCTGGTCTCACTGGGACTGTCAGGATTGACAACTGTCCTCCGAGCGGCAGAAGTCTCCCGCCTCTGTAGTAGTCCACACGGACCACTTGAAACTCTGATCGCCTTGTCGCACAAGGCACCAGAAGGAGTCGCAGCCTTCTGTCAGCATACTAGTCACTAACACACTATCCTGCAACTAGTTGCCTTTCTGTAGTTGTCTTTCCCTTGTTGTGCCTCCCTTATCGGGTAGCACTTGCTCGGTCTCTCTCGATTACCACAACCAGAGAGAACGACAACTTTATAAAGTAACTAGTGTTTTGAGTTGTTGTACCTGAGAAGCCCCCAATACCCCTATATATAGGTGGGTCATGGGACAGGGTTCTCTACCCCGGGCAATGCGGGATTAAAGCAGGAGTAGAAGGGTTTGAGATTTTCCACAAAACAACCAACATCGCCAGCTGAACCGATCGTTTCAAGCATGAACTGATCAGTTGGGGACCTGAGCCGATCAGTTCACACCTGAACCGATCAGTTGGGCCACTTGAGCAGATCGATTTGTGGTCCTTTTCCAACTCGAGTTGACTTTCCATGTTTGTTTCCAACTAATCAAATATAAGTCCTTGTCCAAATCAAATTTGTACAAGTGAAACAAATATGTATTTGCAAAAAGAGTCTTCTGACTTTCCAAACAATCTCGGTTGGTCACACAAATTGACCGGTTCAACAATTGAGATGATCGTTTCATTGACACATGAGCCGATCAACTCACCACTTGAGCCGGTCAGTTCATCAACCTGAGCTGATCGGTTCAACTTTGTGAGTCAATCGATTGGGGCAGTAGACTGTGCAAATCAGTCAATTGCAGTTCCAATCAATCTGATACTCTTAATCATCTGGTCCAACACCTTGAACACTATGATTTTGAGCTATAAATTGATTAAGTGTTTAATTGAACTACTAAACTCCTTTAGTAATCAATCCAAACATGGATAAACTCCTCTTCCAAGTTAAATCCTATGTGTGTGACCCTGCATGTCCATTTGACGTTGGCAGTGAAAGTTCATAACACTTATGACTTCACAAGCAAAGAGCAGTGCCTATTCGCACATCAGTTACACAAGTGAAATAGAAAGTTGGAGAACAACTTTCAATCCTACAATATGTGAATGTTGTTACAATGAATGTATAATTCCTTTGTATCTGATATCCCGAATGAACTCAAGGCATGGAACAGTCATCCTGTCAATGTTCATTCACTTTCTTGATCTCAGAGTAGACTGGAGGAGATATGTATGACATCAATATTACATATTGATTCATACATGCATGCACACGCCTATCTCAATCCTACTCATCATGTGGCCATGGATATCAAAGTCCCTCAGGAGGGAAAAATCCCATACCTATCACTCACCCCTCAAAATCCCCATGTGTCAAAGCCACCCAATCATCATCTTTATAACAACCCATGTTTTAGGACTGTGTTTGATGATGTCAAAGTATACCCAATGACATGTGTTGAGTGTAGTGATTTCAAGTCAAAGAATCACACTCACCACCATCACTTTGAGAATTGACTGGGACTACCATGTCATGGTTCCATGTGTCAAACTCACAGTGGGTCTGTCTGGAACACTTGATCTCTAACAAGTACCTATGTTTTTGGTTTGATATATCCATATCATGACTAAAGAGATTTTGTCATCAACCAACACCACAATCTAGTCTTGTGTGTCATTTTTGTCTATCTACCTTCCATAATGACATCCGACTAGGGACATAATAAGAATGTACAAACTCTTAGCATCTGTATGATCTCATCGTTCAGGTCCTCAACCTCAAAGCATACATCATTGAGTACTGTCATTCTCTAGACATTCAATCTATTCTATCATTATCTCATATGACTGAACCAGAAAGAATTGGAAGCTTGCCTTTGATGTTTATCAAATCAATCTTAATGTATCCCATCAATCATCCCATGATTGGCTCTCAAGGCATACATATCAACAGACTCCCACTTGCACTGTGAGCCAATCACCCTTGAATCATATTCATAGTGATCTTCAAACATGTCCCACATGTTACTGTGCTCTAGTACTAACATAGTGAGTTATGGCAACACCTTGCCAGAGTCGGTATTAACTGCATGTCTCTCATCTCCTCGTTGTGCATTACACATATCAGATAGAGTTACCGTAATATGTGATCTAGTATTCCTTTTCTAACCTTTAGCCACACTACATGACCAAGCACTCCTTATTGTCATCAATGATCGAAATATCTATAAGTTCATTTCATGAACTTCTAGATCCATGTAGTATCCACTAATGTTCTCTAACACTCGAATACTCGACTTTTTCCTTTAAAATTGCTTTATTGGAATGTTTCCATTTATCAAAAAACATTCACTTTTATATATCTCATATATATTTTGTGATTTATTTGTTGTCCTTTTCAGAAGTTTGCATCAGTGTAACCTTTACAGTTAACCCTTCCTTATTTCCATAGAACTATTACTTATCAAGTTCTTATGGTATTCCAGTAACCCTTACTGGAACTAGACATACATACATTCGTCATGTCCCACATACGAGTTATCAGGATGAGCACATCATATTGTCGTGCCCTACATACAAGATGATGAATGCATTTTATTCTTGCTATGTCCATACATGAAAGATAATGGGATGATTACATACATGATAGATCCTTATCTATTCTTAGTGTTTCCATTCTTCAAAAGAATTGGACACTTGGCTTTGGGATACCAACTCCATGTAACATGGATAAGTTTTCTCCCACTGAATCTATGTATACTGAACCCTTCAGTACATATTTCCAATGCATGCTCTCTCTTTTCAAGTCAAGTGGTTTTTAAGAACTATCTCTATAGATCTCTATTCCTATCACATAGGAAACGTCTCTATATTCCCTAATTTCCACTTTGGATTTCCATTTTAGAACATTTCCATTTCACATCAACATGTGGAATGTGAATACGCTCCCACTAAATCATACATCTCTCTTTATCTTTGACATATCAGTCAAACCTTTTGACTATATTATCAAAATAAAGATCACAGTTCTGAGTTGCTTGTACCCAATCAATCACATTGATTAGTCCATTGTAACTTATAGACTTCATTTGCATTAATGGATTCATAAACCTTATAGGTTGTGTCCCATACACATCCTTGTTTTATTCCTCATAGGAATGCGGTTTTAGTATCAATGTGCCAAATCTCTTAGTCTTTAAGTTGCAATAAACAAGCATCATCCTTCTCTAAATGTCATCCATGTGTCTTAATGCTTAAGACTCATTCACACTTATGGATTTCATCCTAATGGGTGCTACCATCAAGGTCATACCTTATGGTTCACATGGAAGTCATCTAGGATGTAATGGTCATAAACCATAACTCAAAATCCAGTTCCTCATATTCATCTAGATAGTTGATTCATCACATGACCAACCCATCACATAGATAATCGAGGTGTATATGTCAAGGATATAAGAACTCACAACTCCTTGTGATTCTTAATGTCCTTTATTAGTGTAGGGTATTATTTATTTCAAAAGAAGTTAGTTATTTGAAAATCATCCTCTAACTCCTTAGAGTATGACTCCTTTTGATTTATACATCACCATACCTTAATCATGAGCTCACTATTATACACTATCATAATCACTCATAAGGATATCAAACATTTGGTTCAAGTATTTCATTCATTGTTCTCATCAAAAATTAGCACTTTACCAATTTCACACTTCATCTATGATATTTTTGAACACTTCAAGATATTCATATTTGGTATTTCTCTAAACATTGTTTGAAGTACTAGCATTAACTCTAATAGGTATGTAAATACATCACATGTATTATACCTAATAGGATAATCATTCTCCCACTACTTCTAGTGAAGATTGACTAATCATGTCTAAGAGATTCATGTCTCTTACAGGTTCTCTAACCAAAAGAGTTGATATGTATCCATCATATGGAAACTAGAAATGAATTTCTCATGATAATGCTAATTTGATTGTTTGAGTTATCAATAACTTTTAGGTATCATTTTATGTTATGCATACCAAGTAACATAAGATAAACAAGGCATTTCCATAAAGATTGAAACATCAACTTTATTAATTGCCATCATTGTCATACAATATGAAAAAATTAAGGTGTTTCTATCCATTGGCAAATATGAAATAGCAGTTCATAACTCTATTACATGCCTTCAAGGCTGAAAATAAACTAAAATACTCCTATCTATGGTGACAACACTTGCCCCATTCATTGGGTACTTTACATTTTATATCTTGGTATCATATACCTCAAAAATGTTACAAGTTTATTTCATGACACCATCATGTGGAGACGTATGTCGCCTCCTTCTTCTTTAGTTCTTCCAAATAGAGTGGACAATTCCTTTTCCAATGTCCTGGCTTTTGACAATGGTGGCAATTGCCTCTCTTGGTCACACCTCCCTTGGCTTGAGAGTTGAAGACGACTTGGGCTGCTGGCTAGCATTAGAACCTTTCTTAGCCTTGTCTTTGCCCTTGTGCTTGGACTTGCCTTTCTTGTTGTTGATCATCATCACAGACTTAGTCTTGTCCTTCTTCATCTGTGCCTTGACTATCCTCAACATGCCTAACAACTCTGTCAATGGCTTGTCAAAGTTGTTCATGTTGCAGTTCATCACAAACTGACTGTCGGATTCTGGTAATGATTGTAGTATCATGTCAGTAGCCAACTCTTGGCTCTTGAGAAATCCTAGTCTCGTCAGGTTCTCCACATACCAAATTATCTTGAGCATGTGGGGACCAACTGGATCTCCTTCTGTCATGACACACTTGAACAATGCCCTGGAGACATCATATCTCTCTTGCTGTGCTTGATCTTCATACATGTTCTTGAGATGCTGAATCATCTCAATGACACCCATGTTCTCATGTTGTCTCTGCAATTAGCGGTTCATGGAGCACAACATCAATCACTTTGCATCAATAGAATCTTCATAATTCTTCTTATAAGCATCCCTTTCTGCCTTTGGTGCGGTAGGAACAGGTTCCTCTAGAGCTAGAGTATCCAGGACATAGAGCTTTTGATCTTGAGTGAGAACAATTCTCAATGTCCTAAACCAGTCATGGAAGTGAGTCCCATTCAGCTTGTCCTTTTCAAGGACTGATCACAACGAAAAGTGATTGTTGTTTGTTGTCATTTGTTCTACAAAAAGAAATTATATACAATTTAGTCCAAAACTCAATTTTGATTAATTTGATTGATTTTAAAGGTTGACGATATAATTAGGACTTTAATTAATTATCGCTCCCACTATTTTATTCAAATTGATAGCCCTCACCATCAATTTGGAATATTTCAGCATACAATCTTCTAGTGGGTTAAGATCCTGAAATCCTCTAAGTCATGGACCAGCTAGGGCTGTCACCCATAACTTAGATCTTCCAAGTAGGCAACTTTTGCCAATTGCATCATATGCAACTCTTGAAAGATATCATATGCAACTCCTTGCCATGATCACCTCCATGCCTCAAGGTGCCAGATCCTATCTAGGTCACCTTGTTAAGTCCAACCCAAATCCAACACGATGAATATGCACCCTCCTAGGGCAGACCCACATATCCATCCTTCATGCTTCCATGAGATAGACGGTGCACCACACTAGGGCGTGCCCACACTTGGCCGATCAAGCTTTTCACGTGTGTCGTATTTGGAAGGCATCTAAAACTTTAATATTTAATGAGGGATTTAGTTTTATAGGTACATATACATATGCAATCACCACAATATATAGTACATATTATATACATGCTATATCCCACAAAAAACATGCAAAATGATAAAAGCAATGATTATGGTCATCCTAATGTGATTCCTTGAGCCTAGAGGAATCACGGTCTTCTAGGTCTACATCATATGCAACTTGTCCATGATGAAGTGTTATAGTCAGCCGATTTGATCAACACATCACATGAATGACCTGCTCTCCCTTGCCATTCGTCTGGGTGCCACCAGCTAATCGGTTGGCTCCTCTAACCGATTGGTTTGCCTGGTCATTGTGCATCTCCTCAGGTCGCCACCCGCTCGTCTCACTTCTCGAGCTGATCGTCTGGATCACCAACCGATCGGTTCATGCCTTGAACCAATCATCTCAGTTGTCGTTAGATTGTCCTTTGTTCTTTGACATAACAGGAAATATAAAAAGATCTATCCTAATTAAATTTAAATTGGGAAACCCCGAGTTACATTCAGGGGGAGCAAAGGTAGGAAAGACATCTCGAGTTATCTCGAGTTACATCAGGAATAAGGAGGTAGGGAATCGGTGCGCAGATCGAGATGCAAGCAACCACATTCAACCAAGCACACATATATAGGGTTTATTGGTCATAACCATGCTATACATCCACCACAAAACTCATTAAGGGCGACGCGTATCGAGTGCATTCATATTACATATCATATATGTATATTAGAATTAGTGGAATTAGGATTGGACATGCATAAAGACAATTTTATTCGCATCATATGAAATAAATAAAGGTGACAAACCAAAATCAATCACATCGATAATCCTAAAGTATAGAGCAGTTGACGTGGCTCTGATACCACTATTGGGTTTTAGAGGAGACAGAGGAGGTAGCGGAAACAAAAAAATTCTTCTCCCAAACCCAGAATGGAGGTAGCGGAAACAAAAAAATTCTTCTCCCAAACCCAGAATAAAGGAATTGTGTCAACGTCTATACAGTAGGAAGGATGGTTTGTAGAGACATACCTTGTCCCGAGGCCTGCTCGATGATGTTACCTCACGGCTTGCGCGGTCTTCACCTCCAGTCTTGGACGGTGTCTGTGCTGCTCCTGGTCTCATCGAGACTATAGGGATTGATAGTTGTCCTCTGAGCGGCAGAAGTCTCCGCCTCTGTAGTAGTCCACACAGTGGAACTTCGATCGCCTTTTCGGATAAGGCACCAGAAGGAGTCACACCCTCTTGTCGGCATACTAGTCACTGACACACTCTCCTACAACCAGTTCCCTTTATGCAGTTATCTTTCCCTTGTTGTACCTCCCTTATCGGGTAGCACTTTCTCGGGCTCTCTCGGTTACCACAACTAGAGATAACGACAACTTTACAGAGCAACTGGTGTTTTGTGTTGTTGTACCTGAGAAGCCCCCAATACCCCAATATATATAGGAGGGTCATGGGACATGGTTCTCTACCCCGGGCAATACGGGATTAAAGCAGGAGTAGAAGGGTTCGAGATTTTCCACAAAACAACCAACTGTGCTAGCTAAACTAATCGTTTCAAGCAGGAATTGATCGGTTGGGGACCTGATTCAATCGGTTCACACCTGAACCGATCAGTTGGGACACATGAGTCAATCGGTTCATGGTCCTGGTCCAACTCGAATTGACTTTCCATGTTTGTTTCCAACTAATCAAATATTAGTCCTTGTCAAAATCAAATTTGTACAAGTGAAACAAATATGTATTTGCAAAAAGAGTCTTATGACTTTCCAAACGATCTCAGTTAGTCACACGAATTGACCGGTTCAACAATTGAGCCAATCGTTTCATTGATACCTGAGCCGATCGACTCACCACTTGAGCCGATCAGTTCATCAACATGAGCCGATCGGTTCAACTCTATGAGCCGAGTAGTTGGGGCAGTAGACTGTGCAAATCAGTCAATTGCAGTTCCAATCAATCTGATACTCTTAATCATCTGGTCCAACACCTTAAACACTATGATTTTGAGCTATCAATTGATTAAGTGTTTAATTGAACTACTAAACTCCTTTAGTAATCAATCCAAACATCATTTGTGGATAAACTCCTCTTCCAGGATAAATCCTATGTGTGTGACCCTGCAGGTCCATTTCACATTGGCAACAAAAGTCCATAACACTTATGACTTCACAAGCAAAGAGCGGTGCCTAGTCGCACATTAGTGCTACCCATGTGAAATAGAAAGTTGGAGAACAACTTTCAATCCTACAATCCATGAATGGTGTTACAGTTAATGTATAATTCCTTTGTCTCTGATATCCTGAATGAACTGAAGGCATGGAAGAGTCATCCTATCAATGTTCATTCACTTTTTTGATCTCATAGTAGACTGGAGGAGATATGTATGACATCAATATTACATATTGATTCACACATGTGTGCGCATGCCTATCTCAATCCTACTCATCAAGTGGCCATGGATATAAAACTCCCTCAGGAGGGACAAATCCCATATCTATCACTCACCCCTCAAAAGCCCCAGGTGTAAAAGCCACCCATAACAACCCATGTTTCAGGACTGTGTTTGATGATGTCAAAGTGTGTACCCAACGACATGTGTTGAGTGTAGTGATTTCAGGTCAAAGAATCACACTCATCACCATCACTGTGAGAATTGACTATGACTACCATGTCATGGTTCCATGTGTCAAACTCACAGTGGGTCTGTCTGGTACACTTGTTCTCTAACAAGTACCTATGTGTTTGGTTTGATATCTCCATATCATGACTAACGAGATTCTGTCATCAACCAACACCACAATCTAGTCTTGTGTGTCATTGTTGTCTATCTACCTTCCATAATGACATCCGACTAGAGACATAATAAGAATGTACAAACTCTTAGCATCCGTATGATCTCATCGTTCAGGTCCTCAACCTGAAACAATACGTCATTGAGTATTGTCATTCACTAGACATTCGATCTATTCTATCATTATCTCATATGACTGAACCAGAAAGAATTGAAAGCTTTCCTTTGATGTTTATCAAATCAATCTCAATGTATCCCACCAATCATCCCATGATTGGCTCTCAGGGAATACATACCAATAGGTGAAGCAGCAGCAGCAATCGAAAGTGTTGTTTGTAGTGGAGAGCGGTGTCATCGGCGGTGGTAGCAGCAGTAATGGTGTTGATGGAGGTGATGGTTGCGAGCATCCTCTACCTTGATGCGATGAGCGCAGATGAGAGAAAAAGAGGATGGGGCGACGATGTGTGAGAAGAAATGATAGAAGAGAGGACAGTGTGATGGTAGTAGCGTCAGGAGCGTTGGCGTGGATGAAGGCGGTGGTCGCACAGGAGCAGAGGATTCGGGAGGAATGGAACATGGTTCGCCTGAGAGAGAATTTGCAGGAATCGAAGGAATGAAAAAGGTAGGGGTCGAGGAGTATTTATAGAAAAGGGAGAGGCGATTGTACAAATTCTACTGAGGTCAAACGATCATGGGACCGTTTGGGTCTGAACGGTTTGGAGACCGTTTGGATCCAAACGATTTCGAGACCGTGAGGACCAAATAGTTTCAAGACTGTTTGGGTCCAAATGGTTTCGAGACCGTGAGGACCAAAAGGTTTCAAGACCGTGAGGACCAAACAGTTTCAAGACTATTTGGGTTCAAACGGTTTTGAGACCGTGAGGACCAAGAAGCCAAGACAAAACTATTTTGGTCAATGATTTTTATAATTTAATATTTGTTTTGGTTGCTTATATAAATTTTTATATCTTACTGAACAATGAGAGCTTGAAAAATATCAAAGACTAAGCAAAATGAAAAAGAAAGATGATACTCAGTTCTTGGGTTGCCTCCCAAGTAGTGCTTTTGTTTTACGTCACTGGCTCGACGAAATTCTGACTTGATCAGTTTAATGTTGTGGGGTCCTGAATGTTGATAGTTTTTCTTGGAGTTTTATTGGCTAGAGTATAGTATTTTTTCAGTCTATGGTCATTAACAATCCTTTCTCCTCCATTGTCATCAAAGATGATGACAACTCCAGTTGGATGGATATGCTTGATAGTGAAGAGCTCGAACAATTTTGTGTGGAGTTTCTCAGGAAACATTTTGAGTTTGGAGTTGAAAAGAAGTGCATGGTCTCTGATAATGATGTCTTTCCTTTAAGGTGACTGTCATGCCATATTTTAGTTTGCTCATTGTATATCCTGGCATTCTAGTAGGCAGTCTTTCTTAGTTCCTCCAGCTCTTGTAATCGGAGTTGTCCGTATTCACCGACACTTTTGAAATCAAAATTCAATTGTTTGATAACCCACCATGCTTTGTGTTCTAATTCAACAAGGAGATGGTACAACTTCCCATACACCAAACAAAATGACGTTGTTCCTATTGGTGTTTTGTAAACAGTACGATATGCCTAGACAACATAAGGAAGTTTGGTGGACCAATCCGTGCGGTTTCTGTTTATAGTTTTCTCTAAGATAGCTTTCAATTGTATGTTTGAGACTTCAACTTGGCCGCTAGTCTATGGATGATAAGGCGTAGCGACCTTATATTTTACTCCATATCTTCGTAGAAGGGCTTTGAAGCTTCTTTCCAAGAAATGTGACCCTCCATCGGATATAACCATTCTAGGGACTCCGAATCTAGGGAAGATGATATCCTTGAACAACTTAATAACTGGCTTAGAGTCACAAGATACAATGGGTATAGCTTCTACCCATTTGGATACATAATCCATAGAAACCAAAATGTAGGAGAATCCATATGATGGGGGAAATGGACCCATATAGTCCACTCCCCATACGTCAAAAAGTTTGATCTCCTGCCACAGAGTTAGTGGAATTTCATTTCATTTTTATATCACTACAGACAGCTGACATTTATTGCAAGATTGCACAAATTCATGGGCATCCTTTGCTATTGTTGGCCAGAAGAATCCTGACTGCAGGACTTTAAGAGTGGTCTTCTGTGAGCTCATGTGCCCCCCAGTGGGGCCAGAATGATAGTGTTCTAAGACTGGGATAATTTCTTCTTCAGGGAGACAACGATGGAATAATCCGTCTGTGCATAAGTGGAAAAGATATGGTTCATCCCAAAAGTATTGCTTGACGTCATGAAGAAATTTCTTTCTATCATGGTAGGAAGCAACAGGGTGGACAATTCCTGTAGCCAAATAGTTTACTATATTGGCATACCAAGGAAATCCGATGGCAACTTTCATGAGTTGATCATCGGGTAGAGAGTCTCAGATAGTTATATTGTCTTTGTCATGAGGCTCAATGCGACTTAAGTGGTCGGTGACAACATTTTCTACCCCAGTTTTATCTTTTATTTCCAAATCAAAATTTTAAAGCATCAACACCCTACGAATAAGTCTGGGTTTTGCATCTTGCTTCTGAATCATATATTTTGTTGCGGAGTGATCTGTGTATACTATGACTTTTGATTCGATTAGATAATAACATAATTTTTCAAAAGCATAGATGACTGCCAAGAACTCTTTTTCTGTAGTTGTATAGTTCTTTTGGGCTTCATCAAGCATTTTTTATGCATATTATATCACATTGGGTTTCTTATCTATTCTATGCCCTAGTACTGCCCCTATAGCGTAGTTAATGGTGTCACACATTATCTCGAAGGGTTGTGACCAGTCAGAGGATTTTAGTATAGGTGCTGAGATTAGGGCATTCTTTAGGGTCATGAAGCTACGTAGGCATTCTTGATCAAAATTGAAATCTGCATCTTTAGTCAATAAGTGAGACATGGGCTTTGCTATTTTTGAGAAATCTTTGATAAATCTTTGATAAAATCTAGCATGGCCCAAAAAGGCTCGTACTCCCCTAATGTCTTTTGGTGGTGTCAATTTTGAAATGACATCTATCTTTGCTTTGTACACTTTAACCCCCCTTTCACTCACTCGATGCCTGAGGACAACTCCTTATGTTACCATGAAATGACATTTTTCCCAATTAAGGATTAGATTTGTTTCCTCGCATCTTTGTAGCACTCTACCGAGGTTAAGCAGACAGTTGTCAAAAGAGTTCCCATAAACTGAAAAGTCATCCATGAAAACTTCCGTGATGGACTCAGTTAATACTGTGAATATGGCAGACATACACCTCGGAAATGTTGCGGGTGCATTACATAGTCCAAAAGGCATCCTTCTAAAGGCGTAAGTTCTGAAGGGGCAAGTAAAAAAAGTTGTCTTTTCTTGATCTTTAGGGTGTATCAAAATTTGATAAAACCTTGAATAACCGTCAAGATAGCAAAATACTTTTTGGTGGGCTAGACATTCAAGGACTTCATCAAGGAAAGGTAGAGCGAAGTGATCTTTTCTTGTTGCCTTGTTTAGTTTTCTGTAATCGATACACATCTTCCATCTAGTGACATTCCTTGTGGGTACCAGTTCATTTTTATCATTCAAAATGACACTGGTTCCCCCCTTTTTAGGGACCACTTGGACCGGACTAACCCATTGTGAATCGAAAATTTGATAAATGATACCAACATTTAGGAGTTTAAGAACCTCGAGGTGAACCACCTCTTTGAGATTTGGGTTTGGTTTCCTCTTGTGTTCTCGTGAAGGTTTATACTCTTCTACCATGGGTAATTTATACATGCACAGAGCTAGATTTGTTCCTGTTAGGTCAGTCATCTTGTATCCAATGACTTTCTTGTGCTTTCTTAACTCAATAAGTAGTCTTTCTTCTTGGTCATCTATTAAAGTGGAACTGATAATGACCAAACATAATTTTTCTTCGTTAAGGAAGACATGCTTGATCCCAACTGATAGGGATTTCATTTTCAGGTGTCTTGGGTAGTACTGTGGTTTCCAAAATGGTGACAGATTTCAACTCCTCAAAGGTAGCTTTGGGGGTTTCTTCGGCTTGTTCAAGGTATTGCAAACATTACTGAGCTAGTTCATTGTTTGAGAATTCAGCTTCTAGATTTGTTAAGATGTTTTCCAAATCATCACATGGTTTGGAAGGTTCTTGCTTTAACGGAGACATTTTATCAATTGCTTCAAGAAGAAAAACTTCTTCGTGGATGCTAGGACCTTTTAAGCTGTCAAAGTCTCTGAATTAAACGACTTCCTTTCCCAATCTTAAGGTAATGGTTCCATCTTCAACATGGATTAGTGCTCTGGCTATAGCAAGGAAGGGTCTGCCGAATATTATTGGGTACCTTAGATATTCTTTTATGTCCATAATAACAAAGTCACAGGGAACATACGAGTCTTTCCCTACTCTTACTGGGATATCTTTGATAATTCCCAAAGGTGTAGTGATGGTAGAATCAACCAATTGAATTGTCATTGTTGTGGATAACAATTCAGTAAAACCAAATCTTTTACACATGGAAAATGGCATAACAGATATGTTGGATCCAAAATCGGCTAATCCTTTCTTACAAGATGTATTTCTGATAGAACATTGGATGCCAAAGGAGCCAGGGTCCTTCTGCTTCTTCAACATTTTATTAAGAATGATGTCAGAAGTAGTCTGAGACAATTTGACAGTCTCATGTTCTTCAGTCATATATTTCTTTGATAATAAAGTCTTTAGGTATTTGGACCAAGTTGGGATTTCAGAAAGAGCATCAAGGAATGGAATATTGACATATAGCTTCTTCATAGCTTCCTTGAATTTCTGGAATCTAGTGTCCCATTTAGTTTCTTGCAATCTACCTAGGTAGGGTATCCTAGGCTTATACGGTGGGACTTCTGGTTCCTTGGTAACTTGCTCTTTTTCCTTTTCCTTCCCAGCCTCTGTAGATTTTTTAGTTTCTTAATTTTTGCTTGCAATTGGGTTGACTTTAGTTATATCTTCATCTTCGCAAATAACATTGGTGACTTCAGCAAGAACAAGACCAGACCTTGTGGTGACTGTGTTCAGTTGTTTTGGTCTGCGTTGATCGTGTCTCGAGTTCATTTCTGGCTGACCAACAAAAGTACCTACCAGGGGTTTTAGCTGGGCAGCAATCTGTGCTAATTGAGTCTCCATAACCTTTTGTTGGGCTTACTGATTGGAAAGCATGGTTTGTTGAGATTGCAACATTTGCCTAATCATGGATGACTCATTTGTTGGCAGAGGTAGAGCATTCTTTTGTTGATATTGTGTAACTTGTTGCTGCCCTTGTGGTTATTGCTGTTGAGGTGCTCGTAAATGAGGTTGTTGTGGTGGTTGTAACTGAGTTTGTTGCAATTGTGGATGCAACAGAGGGTATTATGTAGAAGAATTTCTTGGGTAGACAAGTCTTTGAGTTCCACCCTTATAGTTTCCTTGGTTTTGATTATAATTGCTTTGAAAACTAGGTGGTAGTCTATTGAAAGACCCACCTTGCGTCTGGTGCTGCAGGTTGGCAGTTCCCGCAGGATTCCCATACTAAAAACTGGGACGGTTTCTTCATTGATCTGGATTATAATATACTTGGCCTAGTATAGAGTAGATAGAATTAACTTGCTCTGGTAGCTGATCCTCGGGATGTTCAATAATTGGTTCATATTGTAGTTGCGGTGGTTGTAGATCCATCATTACATTGTATAAAAGACCACATGATAATGTGGGGTGATCAGAATCATGACAAGCTTCACAAGTTTTGATGGCCGCTTTGACTTGTTGGACCTGGGAGTTCTTCTTTCTATCATATTATCCAAATGATGTTTTGAGAACTTGTGGCTTATGAGCTATGGTTTTTAGAGCTTTGGTGATGGCTTTCAACTTTGCAGATTCCTCAGCTTTACAAACCTTTAGAACTCCTCCTGTAGATGGCCTTCCCCAATTAGATTGGTTCTTGGCTCTGAGTGTGACAATATTCTAAGCATCTTCATAAATTTTTCACATGAAATTCCCCCCAGATGAGGAATACAAAAACTTCTTAATGACATTACTTACTCCTATATAAAATGTTTCTATGAGTTGATGTTGTGAGATTCTGTGATGCGGACATTTCCTCAGTAATTCCTTAAATCTTTCCCAAGATTCTGCTAGTGATTCTCCAGGAAGTTGGGAGAATTGGTTGATCTGTCCCCTAATCAGGTAGGTCAATGAGGGAGGAAAGAATTTTTCAAAAAACCTTTCTTCCAAGGCAGCCCAGGTGGTGATTGGCTCTCTATCTAATGAATCATACCAACTCAATGCCCTTCCAAATAGAGTGAAGTTGAAATGTCAAAGCATGAATGCATCATTAGTAGCTACGGCATGTGGTACCAATCAACAGAGTGTCTTGAATCTCTTCAGATGATCCATGCAATTCTCTCCAACGTTCCCAGAGAATGAGATGCCTTGCATGATTTGGATCCATTGTGTTCGAATCTCAAAGTTTGGTGCATTGATGAGAGGTGGTTGGACTGGGTGATTGTCTTCAGAGTTCTTAGTAACAGCGTAATCTCAAAGCTGCTTGCTCCTTATCAAGAGTTGAGCAGCTACTATAGCTACTTTATTTTAGGCCTGGATATGTTCTTGCTCTTCAGCACGAACTTCATCTTGAATTTGAGCATGTGTATCAGCGATGAGTTGTGCTCTATGAGCTGCTATGGCTGCGCTGATTCTTTCCAACACCAAAGTGGCATGGCATTGTTCTTCAGTCATCTGTGTTTCTCATTGGCGGTTGAGTTTGTTGAGTCAGTGGAAGCTTTGTTCTACCTCAAAGTCATACTCTGGTTCAGGGGAGAATCTGATTTTATGCGAAGGTTGCATACACATTTTCTACCCGAGTAGAAGAAAAATCACACTTTAGACAATGTGGAGAAATGATGAGATCAAAAAGATATATGAAGTAATTATCAAGGTAAAGTGTAAAATCCTAATCAACTAGCAAGTTGATGAATGGAATTAAAACGTTCCGTTGTCCCCGACAACGGTGGCAATTTTTTATGGAGCCCCCACTCGCGTGGAGTTGCATGCACCACTAAAATCCTAGAGATAGTAAGTTTCTAACTTTAACCTTGCGTGTGCTATAATAAGATCTCCACCCACCTACGCTAAGGTATGCGGAAGTCTTATTGTAGTACAGTTGTGGGTCGAATCCACAAGACAACGGTCTTGTTAAGGATTTAACAAGATGGAAAATGTTATAATTCTATTTATCTACTTAAGAGTTGATATCTAGATGAAAGAGTGATTGATTGATTAACCTAAAGTGCAAGGCAAAGTAAATGGAGGGAAAGTAAATTTAAGGTTGAATATGATATTTTGGAAACCACTAGGATGTGATCGAGTTGCACCACCGCTACACATGGATCAAAACATACATCATAAAAACATAGCTTGCAAAGAAAAGAGTCTAAACAATTAGTATCTTTGTAGACTTAGTTTCCTTTCAGATAACTAACTACGAGAAATGTGGAAGTGTTGCAATGCCATTCATCCCCAAATGAATGGTCACTTACTTTGCATCACTGCCCTCACAAAGTGTATTCCTCGACCAGTCAAGGTTGTACTTTCATACATCAACTAATTCCATTTCATAGCATGGAAGTACAACGATGGAGACGAGTTTACTCCAATCCTTGAGAAACACTCCTAGATACCAAAGCAAATGTATGGTGACTACATACATCTGGAACCAACAAGTAATCGATATTTGAATCTAGAAGTACAAACATAGACAATTCACATTAGTAGATAATAGATAACACTAGTTGGTGATCAAGCAACTAGCATTCATTAAACGATTGATGTTGAACTGAAAAGATAGTATTTCTCTATTGCAAACTCACAAATTACAATGCATGGAATGAAAACATGGGTAGTGGGGCTACTCCCCGCACCCTAGTGTATGGAACTAGTCACTCATGGCAAGGACAAAGAAGGAGGTTGGAAGAGAGAAGGAAAGCATCATCTCTACATAGGAGGGAGGAAGGTCGACCCCTTGAAGTAGAGAGCAACTATCTTCACACCACATGGTTGCCTTGGTGATGGATCCTCGACTTCCCACCTTCTATGTCGATGAGAGAGAAAATAGCTTGAGGATGGAGTGTGGATCTCAGACTGACAGCCTTGGGGTGATGGATGAAGGTTGAAATAGCTCTGGAATAGTTGGGGCAACCTTTGGGCATCTCAAGATCTGATGCCAAATGGGGACCCCTTTGGTCCTATTTATAGGCTTCCAAGGAGTCTTGAACAGTCTTGGGACCATTATGGATCTTGAACGGTTTGGAGACCATTTGGATCCTGAATAGTTTGGAGACCGTTTTCATTCTGAATGGTTTGGAGACCATTTGGATCCTCGACTGGTTTGGAGACTATTTAGATTCTGAACGGTTTGGAGACCAGTTGGATCCTCGAACGGTTTGGAGACTGTTTGGATCTTGAACAGTTTGGAGACCGTTTGAGGTTTGCTCGGTCTTGAGATTGTTTGGAGCTTGGTCAGTCTTGGGACCATTTGAAGCTTGGTCGGTCTTGGGGCCGTTTGGCTTTCATTTGGTCTTGGGATCGGTTGGTCTTCATACGGTCTTGGGACCATTTGGGTTTTATTCGGTCTTGGGATAGGTTGGTCTTCATACAGTCTTGGGACCGATTGTGTCCTTAATGGTTTGGAGACCGTTTGAGCTCTTCATAGTTTGGAAACCATTTGGGGTTCTTCACAGTCTTGGGACCGGTTGAGTTCTTTTGCATTTTTTTTGTGTTTTTCTGTAAGAAGAAAAGGGAGAAATGTTAGTCTATTGGTGTATTAACAATTAAGTGGAAAGTTGAGTATTCTATCTAATTTATCTAAGAAAGAGTGTGGAAAACTAAGAAAAATTAGTAAGATAACATAACAAAATGGGAGGTTATCAGTAAGTGAAATGAGATGAGGTGTCTAAGGAAGGATGTTTAGCGAACATTCTGGCATAGTTATTCCTGATCCACTTTGATGGTGGTTGGGTTTCCTCACTTTGCATACCGACCTGGGCAAGGAAACTTCTACTACTCTGGAAAATAGTAAATCCTAGACATAATTAGGAACCCAAAGTAGGAGGTAAAAAAAAGACCAAATACATGATTACAACTATTGTACGAAATCAGTAGTTGAAAGGAAAATATTGTGATAATAAACCATAAGTTTGAATTTGTGAATGCCCATTGGTAGAAAAGAATATCATTCCTCCTAATCATAAGTGAAATTACTCTAGTGACCCTTTAGGTTTTATGTAAACCTTGTTCTCACTAAGTCAAGTAGTTAGTATGGTGAATGTTGGCAAGAGGTGAGTGTGGCTTAGTCATTGCATTGATTTTGGCCACTTCCAATTTTGAATCAAAATGTTTTTTCATCGAATAAGTTATTTTCTTTATAGTACTATATGAACAATGAAAAATGATTTCATGGATTCTTATAAGTGATTTCTTGAGCTAAGTCATAATCAAGAAGGTATAAGGAAAAAAACCCTACAAGAAGGTCACATGAGCGAATACTAAAACTTTGAAAATAGTTAAATTTGGTGTAAGGTGATTATAGTTAACATTTGATTCACCACTATTTTAGGGCTTCATCTTGTGTCATATTGCATTTCAATTACATCTATACCTATTAGATTACATGTTATTCCCCTCATTATGTATATTTGTATAACATGCACTTATGGACATTATTTGTATTATTTTAGGCATTTGGACCACGCTTGATGGAAGAGAGAGAGAAGGAGTGATCCTAGGGTGTCACTACCCTTGGAGAGACCTAAAGTGAAGTCTGATGCTCTCTCAACCTACCCCTAGTGGCCAAAGATCCATTAAAGTAAAGATGTCCAAGAAAATCCAAAGAAACAAGTCCAAGTGCTGATCCAGAGGCCAGCACAGTCGTGGTTGATGACCTAGAGGTTATACATTGTCCATATTTTAATAATGACTCAACCATTCCATTCATATGTATCTAATATGTGTATTCAAGATTGATCTCATGTGTTAGGTACATGAAAAGGATCAATTTACACAAGCCCTAGCTTGTGAAAGTTCAAGTCAAATGCAATGCAAGTGTGCTAATAAGGAAATCCCTTCAAATGACCTTAGAAGAATTTTGTAGTCACTTGTATTGATGATATGACTTGTAACTAAGATAAGAAATATATGTGGGACACTTAGTACCAAGTTTTAAACACTTTTTAGCTAAGTTAGAAAATTGATCACAGGTTGTTGATCGATTGAGTTTCAATCTAGACCAATCCCATGGATTGATTTTCTGATGATATGCATCGGTCGAGTTATGCATTCATAGAACTTGACCAAATGGGTTACTGACCAAATACAATTTTTGCTAATCGGTTGAGGTTCCTAGGACAAAGTCGACTGATAGTTTGAAAATTGGGTTTGTCTTTTAACCAATCAGTCGAGTTACCTTTATTGAAACTTGACCAAATCCACTATACAAAAAATATAGAAAAAGTGAGTATAACCATTGGTGACTTGTTTGGACAAAAATAGATTGGTTTCCTTCTGCAAAAATAGCTATGTGTTGACCCTAATATTCCCCTACTCAAGGGAGCACCCCCAGCTATAAATAGGACCCCTTGGAGTTCATTCCAAATGTTCTCATTCACTACATTCAAGGTCCTTGCTATAGTTGAGTGTACTAATACTCCTTGAGCCCCTTTCTCTCTCTAGTTTACACATAATTTTGTGATTTCTGAGTGGGTTAGGATTATTGTAAGAGAGCTCCACATTTGTGAATGTAAATCTCTCAATCTTCTACTACTTCCCTATCCCCTTCTCTCATGAAGAAAAACTAAAGCAACCTCCATCGAGTGAAGAAGGAGATGTAGTTGGTCCTCTTCAAGGTTGATGAAGAGGTGGTGATCTTCTCCAAGTGAAGGAGAAGCAAAGACCTTCAAGGAGGAAGACTTGAGCTTGAGTGGGTAAGACCATGGTGAAGGCTGAAGAATCAAGCTAAGTGGGTAAGTTCCTTATTAAGGTGGATATCTCATTGTGGTTATATGGGTAAGTCCTTTGGTGGTCTATTGTTGTAAATCTCTGTGGTGATTTAATAGAGAAAAGCATTTGCAAAGCCCTAGAGGCTGACCTCTCTAGGTAGTGGACTGACTCACTTCTAGTTTGAAGTGTGGAACCACTCTACATCCCTTTGTCAAGTGATTTTTATCAATCTCTCTCATCCTTGTTATGCTTGTTTAGATAGGACTTCAAATTGCCATTAAGCTATTTCTCCAATTTGATATAATTTGAAGGTCTAATATATTTTGTGAGAATTTGTGTAGCTCTATTCACCCCCTAGAGCCCTTAGATCCAACAAGTGGTATCAGAGCTAAGGATCTTCTCCAAAAATCTCCCATGAGATGATAAGATGGGTGACAACCTACTTGGTTCACTCAACCTAGTGCGAATCTTCTCCATACGTCCTCCAGTCTTTGACGACACCAACTTCCTCTATTGGAAGAGGCAGATGCAATTCTACATTCAAGGGATGAACTTTGATATGTGGAAGGTGATGGTCACTGAGATGACCCGGATATAAATCAGGCCATCATCAGATAATGATTAATGAGGAAGAAAACATTAGCAGAGGATTACTAAAAATCACAAAAAATTAAAACCATTTGCCAAGAGATCCATTTCCAGGAAACTCTTATAACAAGAACTAAAATATTATATATACATTCTTGTCCACAAAGTACATACCATGTACCTTTTCTTCTCAAGGATTACAAACAACGGTTTCTCTGCTAAATATACACATAAGAAACATAAAACCTCAAGGCATTCAATACCCAAATCTTAGATCGGTCAAAAAAGCACTAACTATTGACTCCAAGGACCTGAGAGTACATAGACGACACATAGGACTCATAACTACAAGACACGATAGTCAGTATCTCCACCTGAGATATTACTGTTGTCCCTGATGTTGTTGTCCTTCCCCTGGTGTATGGTTCTTGCCTCCTTGTCCGCATTCACCTAAAAATGTTGGTGATTAACGGAGTGAGACCCATGTCCCAGCGAGAGACATAACTCTCCACCATAAATATTATTATTGCAGATAAATAGTAACAAACTGAGTACAAGAATCTCTATTGAAAAGTAGGATTTTATCATTATTAAGAAGAATAGAGCAATATCATCTTTTAAAGCATTACAACTATAAATGATAAATTAGTAAATCATCTATTCATTTTAATAAGGAATATGAAGAACATGTAAAATATCTATCCAATTAGGATACAATAAGCTATGTAACATCGACCAATGATTTTTGTAATTCTTCCTTAAGAAAATATGCTACACAGTTGATTACATTTTACAATCATTCTTATGCCCTGAGGAAGTGAGCCATACTGCTCAAATCCAACCTTCAGTTGCAAAACCCAAAGTCGGTGCCATACAGTACGAGATCAAAGGAAGAATTAGACTCCACGATCTCATCCGTCTCAGTCAGTGTGAGACCACAAGTAGGACCACAATCTCTTTCTTAAGTGACCTCAGTCACAGGGTTAGCTCCCATAGGTTACCCTTTCTCTATCCCGCCTTGGTACATGTCCCGATGCTAGTAAATATGAGCCACGGGCCAGTTCACTGTGCTCCCTGAGCCATGAACGCATTCGTGCTCTATCACACTGAGCCATGGGCATGTTCACCATGCTCTTATACATCTCTTGAGTCTACAACCAAAGTTGCACTCTAATCATCCTATTTTCGGCTAGGAGAAATCATGCATATTCAACAATATACGCTCCAGATTAACCCGGCAGAGAATCCATTTCACCATCACCAGCTACTAACGATGATGGATCTATGGCCAGGGCTCTACATGATAAAATTCTACTTGATTATTTAATTACATTACCATATTCTTTTAGCATCAGTCAAGTTTTCAAACAAGAATTATTATGACAATCACTACAAAGAAATGTGTAATACTTCTATCAAGTACTTTTCAAAACTTTATAAAACATTGGGATCTCAATCACTTATCTCATTACTGGGAATTCACATTCCTCAACAATACCATCATCATGTTTACTGGACCTGGTTATTCAAACCCTTAGTTCATCACTGAACATGGTTACTACTATCAGGTAACTATTACCTCCAGGTCATCTGACCAAAGTATTCATGATACTTGTTACACAAGCATCTCACATAGTTCACCTGGCATATTAAACTTCTTGTCACCTTTCACTAGGAAACAAATAAAATAATGGCTCCCAAGGCCCATTAACATCATAGATCATACCTAGTTATGCTCATCATCTCATGATACATGCATCATTAGTATACTTGATAACAACCATATCAATTACATATCAACATTATGCAATACAAAGATAACATCACTATTCCCTCATTAGGGTTAGGGTTTCCCATCTTTATCAATTAGGGTTTCACATAACATCACCCTATATTAGGGTTTCACATAACATCACCATGTATTAGGGTTTCACATAACATCACCCTATATTAGGGTTAGGGTTTCCCATCTTTATCAATTAGGGTTTCTCATCCCATAACCTGAAATTAGGGTTAGGGTTTCTCATCTTAATCAATTAGAATTTCATATGCCATAACCCTATATTAGGGTTTCACATAGCATCATTTCAGTATTAAATCATATTTATCATTGTTCCATGTACTTAGGAACACACATCATCATCATCATACCTTATTAGGTTGACTTAACCTCTTACTAAAGTACATGCAGATGTGCTTATCATACTATATTGAATTTAGTACTTTCATAGGCATCGAGTGATAATCACTCTAATTTTACTAATAACCTAAGTACTTTAGAGGTACTTCCATTGAAATCAACCTTGAGATACTCTTCAACCACTTATGGGGTTATTAGTACTTAGATGTTTTGAATCAATTGGACCTTCAAACGGTTTGGACCAATTGTACCTTCAAACGTTTTCGCCCAATTGAACCTTCAAACGGTTTGGCCCTAAACCTTCAAACGGTTTGGTCCTAAACCTTCAAATGGTTTGAGACCGTTTAGACCTTCAAACGGTCTTGGTCTTTATATCCTTAAATGGTCTTGAACCTTTTTCTGATCAAACAGTTTTGAAACCATTTCATATCTAACAGTTTGAAAACCATTTCAACTCTAATGGTTATGAAAATGTTTCAACCCAAGACCCTCAAACGGTTTAAATATCGATTAACCCTAAATGGTTTGAGACCGTTTGATCCTCAAATGTTTTGAGACCATTTGGTCCTTAAACGATGAAACTGTTTGATCAAATCAACTTTGAAACTGTTTAACAGTAAACGGTTTGAGACTGTTTGGTCAATTCAGAGTTGAAACTATTTATTTTTTATATTCTTGAGGTGTTTTCTAAGATGATGTCATCATCATCAAGCTTCAGACCTCTGAGTTCTACTGTCATATATATGATGAATTCATCAATTATTCAAGAAGAAAATAAAAGTTCAACACATGATGAGAGATTGAAATCAATAATAACATTGATGGGTTCAAGTTATATAACCCACCTTCAAAGTATCTTAAAAGCTTCAAGATTCTCATCTCTAATGGTGAAAGAAGATCCTTCAACTATCCAAGGTTTGTTTCCAACTCTTTGGATGCAAAAGATAGCCAAGGTTGAGCATTGGATGAAGGAGAGAAGAAAATAAATGTTGAAATCCGATTTCAACCATCAAAACAAGGTTGAAGATGATCATGGAGCTTACCTTCAGCTTGGGGAACATTTTCCTCCTACTCCTAAGCTCCTTGGTCATCAGACAAAGCAAGGGGAGAAAGTGGTTTGCAAAAATAGCCTTTCAAGTAAGGAGAAAATTGAGTACATATAATTGATTTTCTAGGAGAGAGAAAGTAGGAGAAAATTCATCCACTTTCTTGCAACATGCCCCCTCCCTTCCTTGCCTTCGAATCCATCTTTCTTTTTCCTCAATTTCCTTTCAATTATCCTTGAATTAAAAGCAACCACTAAGCACATTAATCATTATAATACTATTATCCATTTTTAGTGGACATTACTATTTAATTAACAAATGTGAGTGGATTTCTTCACCTACTTAGGATATTTTGGTGAAACTCAAAGAATTTTGACGTCCTCCCACTACAGGATTTATTCCATAACATTTTTAATTGATGGGAACTTCAATTAATATATTTATTTTTGCTACAAAATAAATTAGGGTTTCAATTATGCTTAAATCTTGATTATTTTATTATCAAGATTATCTCTCCTCAAAAGTAGTTCAAACAAGATGCCCCTTTCTTTTTCTTTTATCTAAGTGATACCAAGAAACAATAGGGAAACTCTTGAAGTGGTATTTTACATATTCAACCCTAGATTTTAGGTAATTTGCAAATTACACCAAAACTAGCATTCAATACACACACATTACTCAAACAAGCTCCTTCTCGGAACTTAGGCTTCCACAAGCCATACCTCAACATCATTCTCATTCTTATGATTATATAACACTTGAGGAACATTTATCATGTAACATTTGCAAGGTAACCCCTTAAATTGGGTAAATTGCACTTTAGTCCAAAATAGGTAAAATATTGTTTCAACATTATTCAAATATGACCAAAATTGAAACATAAGCTCTCATTTAGTCTTAATTACTTTTCATATGATAAAGACAAGAATATAAATGACTTAATTAAGAAAAACTTCTAGGGTAAGGTCATAACCCAGGTCAGGGATGTTACAATTATCCACCCCTAACAGGGATTTCATCCCCGAAATCATCAAGAGAAAAGAGAAGGGTACTTCCTCCTCGTCTCTTCCTCCAGCTCCCACATATCTTCTTCAATTCCACGATGATACCAAAGAACTTTCATGAGAACTATGTCTTTCTTTTTCAATTTTTTGATTCTCCTGTCAAGAATTAACACTGGTCCCTCTACATAGGATATATCTTCATTTAACTCTACCTCCACAGGTTACAATACTAACTCCGTATTAGGGTGACACTTTCTCAACATGGATATATGGAATACTGGATGCAATCTGTGTAGTTTAGGTGGCAACTCCAACTTATAGGCTACCTTTCCAATATGTTCAACGATTGGATAAGACCCCATAAATCTAGGAGCTAACTTACCCTTCTTTACAAATCTAAGAACACCTTTCCAAGGTGAGACTTTGAGATATACTCTATGTCCAACTTGGAATTCTAAAGGTCTTCGCCATTTATCAGCGTATGAATTATGTCTATCCTGTGTAGCCTTCAACTGTTGTTGTAATACTTTAATCTTCTTAGTTGTTTGTTGCACTAATTCATGACCCAAAAGTTGGTATTCTCCTATTTCATACCAGCACAATGGAGATCTACAACATCTACCATATAATGCTTCATATGGTGCCATATCAATACTGTGCTGATAACTATTGTTGTAAGTGAATTCTATTAAGCTCAAGTGTAGGTTCCAATTTCCTACGAACTGAAGGACACATGCCCTAAGCAAATCCTCCAAGGTTTGCATAGTCCTCTCAGATTGTTCATCCGTCTGGGGGTTAAAGGCGGTACTTAATCTTAACTGTGTACCCAAAGCTTTATGTAGACATTCCCAAAAATGACTCATAACTGGGGACCTCTATCAGAAACAATTGTAGATGGAACCCCATGTAAACACACTATCTCATATATATAGAGCTGTGCAAGTTTGTCAGTAGTATAGGTTGTTTTGACAGGAAGAAAATGTGCTGACTTAGTCAAACTATCAACTATCACCCAAATGGAATAATGAATTTTGGTTGTTCTTGGAAAACCAAACACAAAGTCCATGGTCACATGATCCCATTCCCACTGTGGTATAGGTAAAGGTTGCATTGTTCCTGTGGGCTTCTGATGTTCAGCTTTAACCTGCTGACACACTAGACACCGCATAACAAACTCAGCTACATCTTTCTTCAAACCGGCCCACCAATACATATCCTTCAAGTTATGATACATTTTGGTTCTCCCTGGATGCATTGCATACATGGATAAATGAGCTTCCTCCAATACTAACTTCCTTAAGTCATTGGCATCAGGTACTACCATCCTACCATGGTAACAAACTACCTCATCATCTGACTCATGAAAACCATTCCATTTTTCACTACCATACTCTGGCCTGATATGCTGAATCATAGTATCAGCTTATTGCGCCTCTTTGATCTGTTGTTTCAGAGTATATTTTATGTGCATCTCAGCTAATAGTCCAGCTAACAAGGATACTTTAATTTGTACATTGTTTTACCTCAAAGAGACAAGCATGTCTCGTTTAAAACACACTAAAGTGTTCAACTGTGCCTTGTCCATGGTTGGCGACGATGATTTTCTACTTAATGCATCAACTACTACATTAGCCTTTCCTAGATGATAATCAATTATACAATCGTAGTCCTTGATTAACTCCATCCAACGACGTTGTCTCATATTCAACTCATGTTGTGAAAAGATGCATTTTAATGGTCTGTGAAAATCTGGAATGTATCTCCATAGAGATAATGTCTCCAGATCTTCAACGCATGAACCACTACAACTAATTCTAGATCATGTGTTGGATAATTTTCCTCGTGTTTCTTAAGCTATCGAGAAGCAAAAGAAATAACTTGTTTATCATGCATCAACACACATCCTAGACCATTCTTAGAAGCATCGCAGAAAACAATTTACCCCTTTCCCTGCTCAGGTAACACTAACACAGGTGCACTGGTCAACCTTTCTTTCAACAACTGGAAAGAATGCTCACACTTGTCATTCCAGACAAAAGGAACCTCCTTCCTGGTTAACCTAGTTAGGGGTAATGCTACATAACTGAAGTTCTTAATGAACCTCCTATAGTAGCCTGCTAGTCCTAGAAAACTATGTATCTTTGTTGGTGTCTTTGGTTGTTCCCATTCCAAGATAGATTCTACCTTTTTAGGATCAACACGGATACCTGAGGCAGATATTATGTGTCATAGGAAAGACACTTCTGATAACAAGAATTCACACTTGCTAAACTTGGTGTATAGCTTGTGCTCTCTCATTAAAGTCAGGGCCTGACAGAGGTGTTGCTCATGCTGTCGAGCATCTCTACTGTAAATCAAGATGTCATCTATAAAGACTACTATGAATTGAGCAAGGAATGACCGTAAGATTCTATTCATGAGTTCCATGAATGTAGCCGATGCATTAGTTAGTCCAAACAACATAACTATGAACTCATAGTGACCATACCTTGTCCTAAAGGTTGACTTAGATATGTCACTCTCCTTGATGTGTAACCGATGGTATCCTGACCTCAGATCTATTTTAGAGAATATAGTTGCACCACACAACTGGTCAAACAGGTCATCTATCCTTGGCAGAGGATATTTGTTCTTTATGGTTACTTTTTTTAGCTATCTATAGTCGATGTATAATCGCATAGACCCATCCTTATTTATTACAAAGAGAACTGGAGCACCCCAAGGTGAAGTACTTGTTCGAATAAAACCCTTTTCAAGAAACTCCTACAACCGTTTCTTGAGTTCTTCCATCTCAGCAGGTGCCATTCTATATGGTGTTTGAGCTATAGGTTGTGTACCCAGGATTAGAATAATCTTGAAATCAATCTCTTGGAGTTGAGGAACACCTGTAAGTTCCTCAGGAAACACATCCTCAAATTCCCTAACAATTAGAACTTCAGAAAAACTAGGACTCTCTACTCTGGTATCTATCACATGCGCCAAGAATGCTTCACATCCTTGTCGCATCAGTTTCACAGCTATCATTGCTGACACTAGATAGGTTGAAGAATCTTTTTGTCCCCCTGAAAGACCCATGCATCACCATTATCTGTGAACATAGCCTGCTTGGAACTGCAATCCAAGATAAACTTATACTTTTCTAGGGTGTCCATCCCAAGGATTATGTCAAACCCATGCATCTCAAGTGGTATAAGATCCACCTGAATGCTATGTTCTAAAAAAGAAAGAACACAGGGAGAACATACCTCCCGCCACACTGCATATCCAACTAATGGAGTTTCTAATAACAAGTTATCTGCTCTATGACTGACAGTCATATTGCAGTCATGAATCACTTCTCGAGTGATAAAGGAATGTGTATCACCCGGATCAATCAAAATAGATTCAAAGCAGGATGAAGACATATCAGAATGAAATAATTCCATCTGACTTGTCATGACTCATGGGTTGACCACTACTTCCGACTAATTCATAGCATAGATTCTTGCAGTTAATGGTTATCGACCACTTGCCCTATTGTTAGGTGCAGATGAACCCGCTTGGGATGCTTGTCCATGTCCTCATGTTCCGCTACTAAACTGTTGCTTCTGAGAGCCTTGTTGACTCTGCCTCGCTGGTTGGGTTATACTCACATCTCTAGCTAGACAATCTTTCATCAGATGTCCCATCTTCCCACATTTATAACAGCTTCTGTTCTCCCACTATGACCTAGATGGTCCTACTATTGACATTGATGTTGAGATGTGGGTTCCCTCTAGTGGTAAGCTACGACCTCTACCCTTACCGGATGTCCACTGCATCTAGGTATTGAACCTCAGTGGTATTGTTGGTGTAGAAAACCTTGGTTTCTTAAAACTTTCAAACCTCTGTCCCTGGAACTGGGTATATACTTTCATATTGTTGGCCTGACGCTTCTCAATCACGGACCTTTTTATCCACCTAACGGACTCCACAAAGGTGGAAAACCTCTCTCTATTTTCTAGAGCAGATACTGGTTTGTTTAAATCAGCGTTCAAACCCTTCTCAAAACGTTGAATCCTCTCCTCATATGTAGCATCCATGTGCGGACAGAACCGTAGAAGCTCTGTGAACTTAGCTTCATACTCACTAATGTTCATTGGTCCTAGCCTTCTCCGCTCAAACTGAGAGATTTTCTCATCCAGGTAAGTCTTGGGAAAATATCTACTAACGTATTCACTTCGGAATTCTTCCCATCCGACTTCAACACCTGTCCTTTTCCCTTCTTATAAGGTCCACCAATGGCCAGCACTCCCCTTCAACAAGTACACCGTATGTCTAACCTTCTCAACTTCTGGGATATTAAGAATTCTGAAGGCCTTTTCCAGCTCAGTCAACCACAAGTCCGCGTCTACTGGGTCAGCTGTACCAACATATTCAATAGCTCCTTCACGTCGAAGCCGTTCAAAAGTCTTGCCAGTTCCATGTCCCTCATTGGGGACGGGTTCCCTAGGTGCAAGTTGTGGCATCCTATCTTCCATATGTGTCATAGTCTCCATGAACTACCCAAACAGAGCATGGAAAGCTGGGGTTTCTAGTGTAGCTTGGTCAAGCTGGGGATGTCCAGGTACTTGTCCTTCTCTATCCTGATCCCTTGCAAGTCCTCCTGCTACAGCAACACTACTTTCAGTAGCATGTTCTTCATGTGATCCAGCCATCTTCAAGCTTTACTTCTTCTCCTGAGAGAAGAAGTCACTATCAAATAAACTGGAAGACACTAGAACAGACTCAACGATCTTAATCCTATGTCTCTGTAGACTCAGCGAACCTTAAGCTATGATACCACTTAACTTGAGATGACCGGAGCATAAATCAGGCCGTCATCGGATAATGATTAATGCAGAAGAAAACATTAGCAGCGAATTACTAAAAATCACTAAAAATTAAAACCATTTGCAAAGAGATCCATTTTCAGGAAACTCTTATAATAAGAACCAAAATATTATATATACATTTTGGTCCACAAAGTACATACCATGTACCTTTTCTTCTTGAGGATTACATACAACATAAAACCTTGAGGCATTCCTTATCAAAATCTCAAATTGGTCATAAAAGAACTAACTACTGACTCCAAGGACCTGAGAGTACAGAGATGACACATAGGACTCATAAATACAAGACACGACAGTCAATATCTCCACCTGAGGTATTACTGCTATCCCTGATGCTGCTATCCTTCTCCTGGTGTATGATTCCTATCTCCTCATCCACATCCACCTAAAAATGTTGGTGATCAACAGAGTGAGACCCATGTCACAATGAGAGATATAACTCTCCGTGATAAATATTATTATTGTAGATCAACAGTAATAAACTGAGTAGAGGAATCTCTATTGAAAAGCAGAATTTAATCATTATTAAGCAGAATAGAGCAATATCATCTTTTAAAGCATTACAACTATAAATGATAAAGTTGTAAATCATCAATTCATTTTAATAAGGAATATGAAGAACATGTATAATATCTATCCAATTAGGATACAATAAGCAATGTAACATCAACCGATGATTTCCACAATTCATCCTTAAGAAAATATGCTACACAGTTGATTACATTTTACAATCATTCTTATGCCCTGAGGAAGTGATCCGTACCACTCAAATCCAACCTTCAGTTGCAAAACCCAAAGTTGGTGCCATACAAGATCAAAGGAAGAGCCAAACTCCACGATCTCATCCATCTCGGTCAGTGTGAGACCACAAGCAGGACCACAGTCTTTGGCTTAAGTGACCTCAGTCACAGGGTTAGGTCCCATAGGCTACACTTTCTTTAGACTGCCTTGGTACAGGTCCCAGTGCTAGTAAATCTGAGCCACGGGCCAGTTCACCGTGCTCCACGAGCCATGAATGCATTCATGCTCTATCACACTGAGCCATGGGCCTGTTCACCATACTCTTATACATCTCTTGAGTCTACAACCGAAGTTGTACTCTAATCCTCCTATTTTCAGCTAGCAGAAACCCCACATATTCAATAATATACGCTCCAGATTAACCCGTAGGAGAATCCGTTTCACCATCACTAGCTACTGACGATGATGAATCTATGGCCAGGAATCTACATGATAAAATTATACTTGATTATTTAAGTACATTACCATATTCTTTTAGCATCAGTCAAGTTTTCAAACAAGAATTATTATGACAAATTCTACAAAGAAATGTGTAATACTTCTATCAAGTACTTTTCAAAACTTTATAAAACATTGGGATCTCAATCCCTTATCTCATTACTGGGAATTCACATCCCTCAACAATACCATCATCATGTTTACTGGATTTGGTTATTCAAACCCTTAGGTCATCATTGAACATGCTTACCACTATCAGGTAACTATTACCTCCAGGTCATTTGACCAAAGTATTCATGATACTTGTTACACAAGCATCTCACATAGTTCACCAGGCATATTAAAATTCTTGTCACCTTTCACTAGGAAACAAATAAAATAATGTCTCACAAGGACAATTACCATCATAGCTCATACCTGGTTATGCTCATCATCTCATGATACATGAATGATTAGTATACGTGATAACAACCATATCAATTACATATCAACATTATGTAATACAAAGATAACATCATTATTCCCTCATTAGGGTTAGGGTTTCCCATCTTTATCAAGTAGGGTTTCACATAACATCACCCTATATTAGGGTTTCACATGAAATCACCCTATATTAGGGTTTCACATAACATCATCCTATATTAGGGTTAGGGTTTCCCATTTTTATCAATTAGGGTTTCTCATCCCATTACCTGAAATTAGGGTTAGGGTTTCTCATCGTAATCAATTAGAACTTCATATGCCATAACCCTATATTAGGGTTTCACATAGCATAATTGAAGTATTAAATCATACTTATCATTGTTCCATGTACTTAGGAACACACATCATCATCATACCTTATTAGATTGACTTAACCTCTTACTAAAGTACATGCAGCTATGCTTATCATAGTGTATTGAATTTATTACTTTCATAGGCATCGAGTGATAATCACTCTAATTATAAAAATCACCTAAGTACTTTAGAGGTAGTTCCATTGAAATCAACCTTGAGATACTCTTCAACCACTTATAGGGTTATTAGTACTTAAATGTTTTGAATCAATTGGACCTTCAAATGGTTTGGACCAATTGAACCTTCAAATGGTTTGGCCCAATTGAACCTTCAAACGGTTTGGTCCTAAACCTTCAAACGGTTTGGTCATAAACCTTCAAACAGTTTGAGACCATTTAGACCTTAAAACGGTCTTGGTCTTTATATCCTTAATTGGTCTTGAAACTTTTGCTCATCAAACAGTTTTGAAACAATTTCATATCTAACGGTTTGAAAATGGTTTCAACTCTAACGGTTTTGAAACCGTTTCAACCCAAGACCCTCAAATAGTTTGAAGATTGATTAACCCTAAATGGTTTGAGACCGTTTGTTCCTCAAACGTTTTGATACCGTTTGGTCCTCAAACAGTTTGAGACCATTTGATCAATTCAGAGTTGAAACTATTTGATCAAATCAACTTTGAAACCGTTTAATCCTAAACAGTTTGAGACCGTTTGGTCAATTCAGAGTTGAAACCGTTTATTTTTGATATTCTTGAGGTGTGTTCTAAGATGATGTCATCATCATCAAGCTTCAGACCTCCAAGTTCTATTGTCTTATATATGATGAATTCATCAATTATTCAAGAAGAAAATAAAAGATCAACATATGATGAGAAATTGAAATCAATAATAACATTGATGGGTTCAAGTAATATAACCCACCTTCAAAGTTACTTAAAAGCTTCAATATTCTCATCTCTAATGGTGAAAGAAGCTCCTTCAACTATCCAAGGTTCGTTTCCAACTCTTTGGATGCAAAAGATAGCCAAGCTTGAGCATTGGATGGAGGAGAGATGAAAATAAATGTTGAAATCCGATTTCAACCATCAATTCAAGGTTGAAGATGATCATGGATCTTACCTTCATCTTGTGGAACATTTTCCTCCTTCTCCTAAGCTCCTTGTTCATCAGCCAAAGCAAGGGGATAAAGTGGTTTGCAAAAATAGCCTTTCAAGTAAGGAGAAAATTGAGTACATATTATTGATTTTGTAGGAGAGAGAAAGTAGGAGAAAATTCATCCACTTTCTTGCCACATGCCCCCTCCCTTCCTTGCCTTCGAAGCCATATTTATTTTTCTTAAATTTACTTTCAATTATCCTTGAATTAAAAGCAACCACTCAGCACATTAATCATTATAATACAATCATCCATTTTAGTGGACATTACTTTTTAATTAACAAATGTGAGTGGATTTCTTCACCTACTTAGGATATTTCGGTGCCACTCAAGGCATTTGGACGTCCTACCACTATAGGATTTCTCCCATAACATTTTTAGTTGATGGGCACTTCAATTAATATATTTATATTTGCTACAAAATAAATTAGGGTTTCAATTATGCTTAAATCTTGATTATTTTATTATCAAGATTATCTCTCCTCAAAAATAGTTAAAACAAGATGCCTCTTTATTTTTCTTTTCTCTAAATGATACCAAGAAACAATAGGGACACTCTTGAAGTGGTATTTTACATATTCAACCCTAGATTTTGGGTAATTTGCAAATTACACCAAAACTAGCATTCAATACACAAGCATTACTCAAACAAGCTCCTTCTTGGAACTTAGGCCTCCACAAGCCATATCTAAACATCATTCTCATTATTATGATGATATAACACTTGAGTAACATTTATCATGTAACATTTGCAAGGTAACCCCTTAAATTAGGTAAATTGCACTTTAGTCCAAAACATGTAAAATATTGTTTCAACATTATTCAAATAGGACCAAAATTGAAACATAAGCTCTCCTTTAGTCTTAATTACTTTTCAAAAGATAAAGACAAAAATCTAAATGACTTAATTAAGCAAAACATCTAGGGTTAGGTCATAACCCAGGTCAGGGATGTTACAATCACACCTTACAAGGAGCCAATAGAAGATGTTGCTACATGGAGTGAGGCTTCTCTCGAGGAGGCTCAACTCAATGCAAAGGCCATTAACATCCTCTAAGAAACCCTCACCCCCACGAAGCTCAACCAAATCTCATTATCGGACACTACCTATGAGATTTGGGACAAGTTGTGCATCACATATGAAGGAACAAATCAAGTCAAGGAGGAAAAGATCTACATGTTGAACAACCTCCTAGAGAACTTCAAGATGGGAAGAAAGAAGGCATTACGGAGATGTATTCAAGGCTCAATGTCATCACCAATAGGTTGGTTTCCGTGGGAAATACTTTGGATAGAGGCGTCATCAACTCAAAGATCTTGAGAACTCTTCCAAAGAGATGGGAGTCAAAGGTCACCTGCATTGAAGAAGTGAGGATCCTTGGTGACATCCCAACTAAAAAAATTATTAGCAATATTCAAGCCCATGAGTCTAGACTTGACAAGCAAGAATAAGAAGCAAAGAAAGAAGAGAAGGATGCAATAAGATTAAAGATAGTGCTTTTAAAGCACAAGTGGAGGATGCCATCCTTCCACAACAACTTTCTTGCCAAACTTCTTCATCCTCCTCTAGTGATGATGAAGGACCTAGTGATCATGAAGCAAATTACATCAAGGGCAAGCATTTCAAGGGAAAACAAGCTTCCTCATCCTCTACTCCGAGATGCTACAAGTGTGGTCAAAAGAGGCACTACAAGAGTGAATGCCCATAGTCAAGAAAGTCTCACCACAAGAGCATCTCTATAAAAGAAGAGAATAAAAAGAAGGAGAGAAAGCACAAGATGAAGTATAAGAAGGAGAAGAGACACAAGAATACATCTCATACAGCTTGGAAATCTTCATCTTCAAGCAGATCTAGCTCCAAAGAAGATGGAGAGTGACACCTTGCTCTCATGGCCTCTACAAGTGAAGATACTGGTGAGGTAAGTGAGGTAAGATTTCATGAATTGTCTAAAGAATCTATTATTGACATGCTTGTTACTACTTGTTCTTCTTTTGCTAAATGTAAATCTAAAAGAAAACAATTAGGAAAAATTATTGATGATCTTTATACTAAGCTTGAGATTTTGGAATTGAATGAGAAAACCAATCATGAGATCATTGATAATTTGTAAGGGCAATACCTTGATCTTGAACTCCACTATAATGGGGTCTAAGTTGAGAATGGTATCTACCATAAGAACATTGAAAATCTTAAGGAAGAGAACCAAAATTGCCTAAAAGAACTTGAATTGCTTAAAACTAAAAATGTTGAATTTAAGTTTCTCATTGATGCTAGTAGAGAAGAGAGAGATATCTCTCTCAAAGAGATTCAAAATTAAAATTTGAAAATGCTAGGTTGCTTAGTCAAGTAAATGATCTATCTTCTAGACCTTTATTTCCTAGTGTTAATGTTGCTTCTATCTCCCTTGAAAAGGATTCATATCTTACTAAAGCTTTATGTCTTGAGCCTAATCTTGTACATGCTAGGGATGCCATATCTAGTTTATCTTCTACTATTGTTTCTTTGAATGATGATAACCATAGATTGAGAGAATCCCTGCACAAATTCCTCAAAGGGAAGAACTCCCTAAATGAAATCCTTAACCATTCTACTAAACAAAGTGGTACTAGTGGTTTGGGATCGATAGGGGAAGCCTCAAAGAGAAAGAGTAAGGACAAAAGTAAGAAAAAGAGCAAGGAGATCTCTTTCTTTATAGGAGAATATTTGGCCACTAAGAATACTATGGTTTGTTCTTATTGCAATTGTGATGATCATTATTCCACCTATTGTCCTTACAAGCCTAAGGGGACCAACCCAAAGATGAAATGGGTCCCAAGCTAACTCCAGATCCCAAAGTTTGAGTTGGGAACTGACATTCTCCTTTCTTGTAGGGAAAAGATAGATGGATTGTTGATAGTGGTTGCACAAAGTACATGACCGGTGACATAATCCATTTGAACAATTTCACAAAGAAGAAAGGAGGATCTCTCACCTTTGGAGACAACAAGAAAGGTAAAGTCAAAGGTGAGGGTGATGTAGGTGAATCCTTATGCATCAAGAATATTCTTTTTGTGGATGGCTTGCATCACAATTTAACAATTGTTAGTCAACTTTGTGATAATGTTTACCTTGTGCTATTTACTTCTTTTGAATGTTTGATTCTAGATTCCCTCACCTACCAAGTCATATATAAGGGAACTAGAAGTGGTAATATTTATGTTATTGTTCTTAACTCTATTAATCATGTGGTTGGAAGATGCCTTGTAGCCTATTCGAATGATATTTTTCTTTAGTACCGCCGGCTTGGTCATGTAAATATGCATCAAATAAAGAAGTTGAGCAAAAAGGACTTAGTCAAGGGACTTTTGAAATTGGATTTTGAAAAGGATGAGGAATGCCAACCTTGTACATAAGGAAAGCAAACTAAGTCCTCCTTTAAATCTAAAGGAGTCCTTAGCACTAAGAGAGCTCTTGAGCTTCTTCATATTGATCTATTTGGACCAATGAGAACGCAATCACTTCGTGGTACCAACTATTGCCTTGTTATTGTCAATGATTTCTCTAGATATACTTGGACCTTCTTTCTCATTTCAAAGAGTGATACGCTTGATGTTTTCTCTAGATTTTTCATATGAGTTGAGAATGAAGCCTCGTTCCAGATTGTTTTCATCCGTAGTGACCATGGGGAAGAATTTGAAAATGATCTTTTTGAGCATTTTTGTCATGAAGCGGGTTATGCACATAACTTTTCTTCATCTTGAACACATCAAAAAATGGGGTTGTAGAGAGGAAGAATAGGTCTATACAAGAGATGGCTAGGACCATGCTTCTTGAGTATGATATTGCTAAGAAGTTTTGGGCTGAAGCTATCAGTACCTCTTGTTTTGTGCAATACCGTGTTTTCACGCATCCTTTGTTTAAGAAACCCCCTATGAGCTATGGCATGGTAGGAAGCCTTCTATCAAGTATTTCCATATTTTCATATGTCCTTGTTTTGTTTTGAATATCAAAGATTCTCTTAACAAGTTTGATCTAAAATCATATAAGACTTTGTTTCTTAGCTATAGCACTACTAGCAAGGCATATAGAGTTTTTAATGTTGATCTTGCTAAGGTAGAAGAATCTATTAATGTAAAGTTTATTGAGACTAACACCTCCATTCCCAAAGATATTGTTCCAAGTGATGATTTTGTAGATGAAGTAATTCCTATCCTTAAAGAACTCAACATCACCCAAAAGGGAAAAGAGGTGGCTGCTCAAGAAGAAGAAAAAGATGATGAAAAGAAGGAGCCAACTCCCAGGTTTGCCAAGAATCATCCTCAGGAGTTGATTTTATGTGATCCTTTTGAGAGAGTGAAGACGTAGGCTGCATGCAACAAAGAACAAGACAACAATGCCTTCATCTCACAATTAGAGCCTAAAGATGTCAAGGAAGCTCTTGGGGATGAAGAATGGATCCTAGCTATGCAAGAGGAGCTGGAACAATTTGAGAAGAATAAATTTTGGACCCTTGTTCCAAGACCAAGTGATAGAAAGATCATTGGCACCAAATGGGTCTACCACAACAAGCTAGATGAAAGTGGTAAAGTGGTAAGGAACAAAGAAAGGTTAGTGGCTCAAGGCTACAATCAAAAGGAAGGTATTAACTTTAATGAAACATATGCACCTATAGCTAGACTTGAGTCCATTCGTATGTTGCTTGATTTTGCTAGTCATAAAAACATTCTTTTGTATCAAATGGATGTTAAAAGTGCCATTTTGAATGGTACAATTGAGGAGGAAGTGTATGTTGTACAACCTCCTGGCTTTGAACATGATAGTCTACCTAACTATATTTATTTGTTGCAAAAATCTCTCTATGGACACAAACAAGCACCAAGGGCTTAGTATGATAAATTAAAGAAATTTTTGTTATATCATGGTTATATCATAGGCAAAGTGGATTGTACCTTGTTTCTAAAGCACACTTCTAACAATTTTCTTATCATTCAAATATATGTTGATGATATCAATTTTGGCAGAACTAACCTTGATCTCTACAAAGAATTTAGTGATCTTATTCAAAGTGAATTCAAAATGAGTATGATGGGTAAACTCACATTATTACTTGGCTTCCAAATCAAACAAACAAAAGATGGGAACTGTATCAACCAAGGCAAGTACATCAATGAACTACTTAAGCACTTTGGGATGGATAATACCAAGCCGATGGACACACCCATGTCAAACACTGCCAAACTTGATAAAGATGAAGAAGGTGAAAAGTTAGAAGAGAAGCTCTATAGAGGTATGATTGGAAGCTTACTTTACTTAATAGCCTCTAGACCTAACATAATGTTCGGTGTTGGCTTATATGCTAGATTTCAATCAAATCCTAAGAAATCTCATCTTATAGCTGTTAAGAGGATTCTAAGGTTGTTACAATGCCAAATTTTGGGTTCTTTTGGTGAGAATTGTAATTTCTCCTATTAAATATATTTGAACAAATAATGATAATGATTTGTTTTTAATAAAAGGATTTCATTTACAATAGCCTTGTTGGTTGTTTTGTGGGCTTTATTGGCTACTGGGCCCAATAACAAGAAAAGAAAATAAAAGAAAAGAAAAAGGAATTTATTTGAATAAAGGAATAAATAAGAAAATGGATAAAAGATAAGGAATAGGATAAGGAATATTCCCAAGATGGGATTTCGTGCCTTTAGGGTTCCTTGAGGTCCAAGGAATCCAAAATGATAAGATAATGGAAAAGAAAGAGGAAATATCAATTGATTTGGTTTTATTAATGAATAACTTGCATATGAAGGAAACACCCTTTTTCCATTGGAATTTGGGTTTCAAACTTAATATACAAGTAGATAATGCCAAGACAGAGTTTCCTCTAAAATTTGAGTGAAAAATAATAAAGAAAGAGAGATAAATCAAAAGAAAAACCAAAAATTAAATAATTACTCAAGAATATTGGAAATAAGGGAGATAATGTAAGAAATAAAGACAGAAGTGAGTATTTGGTCATAATGAGTGATATTTAGAATCCCACTTGCTTTCATTGATTACAAGGAATAGAAATAATGGGAAATAAGAAAAACTGGGAGAAATAAGCCTAATTGAGTAATATATTACACCTAAAGAAAAGACAAGTTTTATTTTAAATAATGAGCCCAATTTTTACAGATAGGTAGAAGATGTCATTACTAAGTTTCCCTAAAAATTTGGGATTATTTGGATGTAAGGTTTAAGAGATATGGATTTTTGAAAATCCATAAAGTGAATGAGTAATCATTAAATGTCGCACTTATCTTCCTGATTAAAATGATAAATATTTTCATATAGATCTGGCGCGCAGCATGGCAGCCATTGGATTAAGATCCAAGGGCTCCTAGGTCCTCTTCTACCTCCAGTAGGATTGGAAACAAGAGGTGTCCGGATTTTCCTGGATTCTTTCGCAACCTGGTTCATGTGCGATTTTAGAAACAACCTCGCTGACTTCAGGAGCAAATTTCACACCCAACCGACCTAGGATTGGGGTGGCTTGGAAATACCTAGAAGCTTCACCCAATTTATCTTTGCATTAGGTCTGCGGCAGGAGAACTCACCCTATATAAGAGGGTCATTTATCCCTGACAAGGACACAATCGCCTCCGCGAAGCTCTACTGGCCTTCACGATCACAAACGGGTGGAGAATTTCCCCTAGAGCGTTGTTCTCTACCCCTGCGACGCTCTACTTGCCTGGCCGGAGTTTTTCCAATCCATTCCATCCATCCAACATGCCAATAGAGGAATTGGAAGCAGGTCCAAGTTTGGGAGGACCGGCCGAGGGTGTGCGAAACACTACTTTGAAGTTTGAGGGTCGAGGGTGCAAGGTCAACCATGGTGTTGACCATGGTTCGGCGCAGCCCTGTACGCGGGGAGGGTTGCAAGGAAGAATAAGGGGAAAGGGCAAAAATACTCATTTACCCTTGATTCTCATGAAGAAACATAGGGGGAAAAGTTTTCCTTCGACCTGACCGCTGAGTGAGCCACTCTGCTGATGTGGCGACCTCCCATTGGCCCAAAAGGTAATCATCTCATAAAATTCATATCTAATGACTGGTAGCTCAGATTAAAACAAATTATATATGAATTTTTATCAAGAGAACTCAATGAATGCAATAAAAATATGATTGAATCTTAATTCTGATTTCAATTCAAAAAGTGTATAATTTTGATGGAAAAGGTATTAATTCATGGTTAGAAACCCTAATTGACGATAAAGGATAAATTTAATAGTAAAAATAAGTTAATTTGTGTATGGTTAACTTGTCTAATGATAAAGATGAATCTTAACCTCTTTTGAAAATGAAATTGTAAGATTTAAGGTTTTTAACCTAATATGATGGTTAATATACTTAGAAACCCTAAGTAGGAGAAAAAGGAAAGAAAAGTGCTTGTAATCTGAAATTAGGGTTTCATGTTGCCAAAAGGTGATCTTAGGATCTTTTGTGAAAGAAAGAAGAGATAGTTAGGGTTTGTAAGTAATTTTATAAAATTAGGGTTTAAATTAATAAAAATGAAGTGGAACCCTAATTGTAATCAAAACCCTAAAAAGGACTAGTAATCCTAGGAAACAAACTAGGTTTAATAGATCATGATGGCATGATTAATGATAGAAAATTTGGTTCATATTTCACGATCAACTTGTGTGCTTGATTGATTTCCTGCTTGGTTGAATTATTTCTTCACTCGAGTCAGCTTGACAAGTATGTGGTTAATTATGGTTAATCACATTGGTTTTCACAAAGAGTTTCCTGGATGGTTCATCACATTGAATGCAACTTATCAGTTTGGATGTTCATACTTGCAAATCATAAAGTCACTATGATTATCACAATAATAATAAAAGTGTGTATTCTCACACCTACATGCCACCCTGATGGATGATGCCAAAGGTCAGGCCAAGGAGGGTAGACCAATGGGAACCATGAGTGGTGACCCCAGACACCAAGCTCAAGATTGAGAAGGTGGTCTTTGTTGAATGACTAACAGGCACTATGAAGGGTGACCTCAGGCACCAAGCTTAGGATTGAGAAGGTGGCCTTAAGTCATTGGCAAAAGAGAAACCCTAAGGTGGGTATGTCAGGGTTAGGGCAAAAGTGGTGGAGAATGTCATACTGAAAAGCGTAAATTGGCTGGTTAATTAACTTGATTGTGATAATTAGATTGTTAGTGATATTTGTGAAATTTTGATTGTCCACACATACCAACATATTCCTATATGCTGACTGACATTTTGTTTGTCGGCATTTTAGGTAAAAGATTGAAAAGGACAAATAGTAAAGTGGCATCTATGGAATTAAATAAGAAGTAAAGGTATAAAGGAGGATTAGTTAGAATTAACTCCAGATGTTGATAGATGTAGATATCCCTGTTTTGAAAAAGGTATGCAACATTTTATTTTATTACAGCCTTTCAGTATAGTTTGGTAGAATTTGATAATTATTATTGATTTTTTGTTGAACCTTTTATCATATTAATTGGGATAACAACTCTGACCTTGTGGTCTCCCTTAATTGGGGGTCAGCGGGAGGCAGGGCGTTACATTTGGTATCAAAGCATATGTTCCTCATTTAATCTGTAATAATTATTAAATTTTACAACTTTGTAGAACCCAAGGGAGTTATTACATGATTTTCTGAAAGACAGAGGTGTCTAGAAAAGAATCACACCTGGGGGCTGGCAAGATTTTCCTCCATACCGCTAGTCAGAATATGAGGACTCCCAGATTTGTGTGACTGCCTGGCTAATGTCTCAGGATTTGACTCAAAATAAGATACCTTTAGAACTCTCTCCTCTTGTTCATCCCTTTTCAACTCAAATGTTGTTAAGGATCTTAAGGATTAGGATTTTCTCTCTCTTCCTCACCCTCTTGAGGTATGGGTAAGGTTGATAAGGTCTAAGGAATCCTCCACCAAATTAATGAGAAACATGTAAATAAGATGTCATGGACATAAGCTTAATAGATTAAGCTTAAACTAAAGAATAGATACATGCTTAGGTCGTATGACATGAGTTGTCATTGCTCTCAAGAGAGACCTAAGGCTAGACCTTATTGTCAGGAGGATGGGTTGAGAGAGTTGGTCATGGAGGCAGAGATCTCCATTAAAAGGTAGAGACCTGGTACATCCTCTAAGGATGATGCTAACCCTAACGCTAAGTGGTGGTTAGAGAAAGAGAGATGACATGATGAGTTAGATGTCATGATAGACCAGGTGTGTGGACATGCTTTTGGATGCCCATGACGGTATGAGCCATGTGAGGTTGAATGACCTAGTGCCTTTGGTGACCCAACCATGGGAAGGGTCGTGCAAGTGGAGCGAAGGATAACTCCTTCAATGATGAGGTTAGTGAAGAGCCTATAGAAACCCTATGGGCTTATTGGAACATGGCTTAGTATGCACCCAAAGTACATCAGTAGTATAGGTAGTAGGTTGAAACACTGGCCAGGAATCTTGAGCAAACATAAGTTTGAACATAGGCTTCACCCATGTAGGGGTATGCTTGTGAGCTTGATCCTTCATGAAGAGAGGACCTCTAATAGTGAGGTTGTTTTGTAGGGTTAGCTCTAGAGAGAGAGAGAGAAGGACCCAAGCAAGAAGGTTGGAAGCTTAGACTCCGAGATATGAGGAATAATGGGGAGTTGAGGATGATGCGACCTAAGTGGATGGTTGTGGTTTCCTCATGCATGATCCCTGGAGGCTGATGATATCTTGGTTGCCTTTAGAGGAACCAAACCTTAGAGATAGGATGAGGATGCTTTTACCTATGTGCCTATGGTATAGGTGCTTACCTTTTGAGTTAGGAAGAAGAGTTCCTTAGACATTGAAGAGGCTTAGTAATAGGTTGTGAGGCCTTATACCTTGTAGGTTGTCCTTGAGGAGGACTCCACTCTGAAGTGTTGTTCAAGTAGAAGGATCATGGGAAGTGTATGCCATACCTTGTACATGTTTGGTTCGTGGTTAAAAGGTTGAGCATGCAGTTGGACATCTATTCAATAAAGAAGTGAACCTAGGGTTCCTATGTCTAAGAGGGGAAATGGTGTACCTGATGCAAATGACAAGATTTGAGATTCTATAGATTCGAGCATGGTACTCCTGATGTTTAGAGGAAAGGGAAACCCCTTAAGTTAAAGGTATGCTTGATGAACCACTCACAACTAAGTTAGTGACATGGGCATGTTTGTTCTTGGTCCAATGTTGAGGAATGATCCAAGTATGACCTAGAATGGTTTAGTACGTGGTCTACTTGTGCCTTAGTAGCTTGGTAGGGTTAAGCATGCTCATGTGGATGTAAACCCTAGACATAAGGACGTTTGTGACCTTTGTTATCAATGTGTAGTTTCCTCCCATCCTGGGAGAGGGATCCTTTTGTAGGGTGTATACCCATTTTATTGGTTTTGAGGTAATCTAAAGAGTTCTCATAGGATCTTGAGGAACTAAGTGAAAAGTATATAGTAAGAGAGTGAACCTATACACCCATAAATAACCATGTCTAAGTGCATGTGGATGTGTTACCATGAAGGTAACCGGTATGGGGTCTGGCCAAGGTAGGCAGGTCGCCATGACCCCTATGCAAGGATGAAAGTCAGCGCATGAATGCAGAGAGAGATGATGGAGACTTGGGTGAGGTTCTGATTTGATCATGTACTATACCGGAATCCTAAGTCTATCCTAGGGTCAGGTAGGGAAAAGACTGATGGAAGTAGGAGTTTCCTAATTCCCTAGTTGCACATGACCATAGGATCGAGAGGTAACAACTATCATTGTTCGAGGGCCATCGGTTAGGAGATTGATCACCTTCATGAACTCATGGGACCCAAAGGGCAGATGAGGAGGGCACTCTATGGATGATAAGGTAAGAGGGATGACCCCAAAAGTGTCGGCACCCTACAGACCTAGTGGATATGACCAAGGATTGTGTGGTGACCCAAGTAGGTTTGAGACCAGTTTTCCATGGAAGTAACTTTGATATCGAGATGATCGTGATGTAGAGACATATGTTGCACACTTCAACTTAGATTTTAAGGTGTACTGGCAATGTGGGATGTACCATCTCTACTCTTAGAATAGGAGGAACTGTGTGTTTGGATGGCCACCAAATGCTTATTTCCTCTTGTTATGGGAGTGAGAGATAGGACAGTACACATGTCATACACCAAGGATAAAGATGATGTAAATGGAAACGTTTCTACGAGGTATGAGGACAGAGACGATAACATACCCTTGTGGAGTGAACAGTAGGTGGATGGTTTATAAATGCTAAGAGTATTAAGGTAATCATCTTGTGAGGATGTTTTATCATGAGCTATGTGGAATTTGCAAGTGATACAAGGTCAAGTTTGATAACCAAGAAGAGGAGCTCAGAGTGTTCTTGATGAAGATAGACTTAGAGTTTGAGCTGAGATAATAAGTGAAGGAGTATGTCTTCAACATTACCTAACACCTAAGGATGTGAAGTGATAATAGATGCTCTAGTTGAGATGTAGCTGCCTAATTTTAGCTAGAGGCTTGAAGAGGTTGTTAGGTGAGCCCTAAGTTTGAAAAAGAGATGAATTTGTCTAACACTCAGATGTAACGATAATGGTTGATCAAGTTAGTGGTTGTTTGGTTAGCCAACCTAGGCCTTGATGCAATAAAAGGATGGTTGTAGAGCCTCAGATACACTTCTCTAGAAAAGATGGCAATGAAACCCTAATTAGAGTGGTTTAGGGTTTCTGAGGAATCGATCTTGAGGAATCATGACATACAGGAGATCATGATTTTAAGATCACCATACACCGTACTAAGAAGATAGTAAGTGACAATAGTACTTGAGATGCTTTAGATGAAGTTGCACATGGCTTATTACCATGCAAGCTAGGAGGTGAAGGACGAACACCAGTAACCCAATGAATTGATATAGAGGATAAAGAGTCCCCGAGAGGGAATGGGAGTTCACCACTATGAATGTTGTGGTAAGTCTCCCCTAGACCAAGGAAGGTCAAGATGCAATATGGGTTATGGTAGATTGCCTTATCTAGATGACATGAGAAAGAAGGAATACTCAAGGGAAGGATCCGGTTGAACTACATATGAGGAAGATGGTTCAACTAAACCATGATGTGAGTTCAAAAGTTCTTGAGTATAACCTAAAGATTCATTTCCAGGAGGTGGAAGTAGATACATGAAGAACTCGATGTTAGAACGGTTCATCACCCCTAACTAATGGTTAGTATAATCCAGACTAGAGGGACTGATGAAAGCATGTGTGCTCATTCAGGGTAATACATAGAGACAATTCTTGTCCCCTGTAAGATGTGATGATAACCACTATAGCTAGTATTGGGATGTAAAGAAGCTCTATAAGGGAGGTTGTATCGGTCATCACTTCATTAAGATGATGTTGGTGAAGGGACCTCGCGAAGGTCAAGAAAGAAACACAGTGTGTGCAGATGAAGTCGCTTTGATCGTGCAATGGATAAAAGAGAGCCCAAGGGTGACATGAGTCTTGAGTTGATGCAAAGCAGACTGATATGCAGTTCACTGTGGGAGAGTATGTGATGTGAAAATTCGACCCCTCTAAGTTGTATTTAAGAGAGTTGAGTCCCTGATATATGTGTCCATTTGAGATGGATTGGTGGAGATGGTTGTGTTTAGCCTTACCCCTCAGGATAACATGATGTATAATGTGTTCCATGAGTCTAATCTAGAGCACTGTGCGAGGTACCCAAGCCATGTGTTGAGCCCTGAACCTATTCAACTTTATGAGAGGATGAAGTGTCCTGAGTCACCTATGAGGGTACAATATACCAAGGTAAGAAAGAACTCAGATGGAAGAATATGAGATGATTAAGGTTCTTGGGAAGCACCATGGAAAGGGTGAGGCCACATGGGAGCCATGATGGACATAAGAAAGGCTTATCCTGATTTATTTGTTTGCTTGGTGGAATTTTGGGGGCAAAATTCCTATAAGTGGGGAAGGATGTTACAACCCCAAATTTTGGGTTCTTTTGGTGAGAATTGTAATTTCTCTTATTAAAGATATTTGAATAAATAATGATAATGATTTGTTTTGAATAAAAGGATTTCGTTTACAATAGCCTTCTTGGTTGTTTTGTGGGCTTTATTGGCTATTGGGCCCTATAATGAGAAAAGAAAATAAAAGAAATGAAAAAGGAATTTATTTGAATAAAGGAATAAATAAGAAAATGGATAAAAGACAAGGAAAAGTCTAAGGAATATTCCCAAGATGGGTTTTGTGCTTTTAGGGTTCCTTGAGGTCCAAGGAATCTAAAATGATAAGATAATGGCAAAAGAAAAAGGAAATATCAATTGATTTGGTTTTATTAATGAATAACTTGCATATGAAGGAAACACCCTTTTTCCTTTGGAATTTGGGTTTCAAATTTAATATACAATTAGATAATGCCAAGACAGAGTTTCTTCTATAATTTGAATGAAAAATAATAAACAAAGAGAGAGATAAATAAAAATAAAAACCAAAAATAAATAAGTACTCAAGAATATTAGAAATAAGGGAGATAATGCAAGAAATAAAGAGAGAAGTGAGGATTTGGTCATAATGAGTGATATTTCAAACCCTACTTTCTTTCTTGGATTACAAGGAATAGAAATAATGGGAAATAAGAAAATAAGAAAGAGAAAAGATGGGAGAAATAAGCATAATTGAGTAATATCTTACACCTAAAGAAAAGGCATGTTTTCTTTTAGATAATGAACCCAATTTTTTCAGAGAGGTAGACTAAGTCATTACTACATTTCCCTCAAAATTTGGGATTATGTATGTTTTAATAGATATGGATTTTTGAAAATCCATAAAGTGAATGAGTAATCATTAAATGTCGCACTTATCTTCCTGATTAAAATGATAAATATTTTCATATAGATCTGGCACGCACCATGACAGTCATTGGATTAAGATCCAAGGGCACCTAGGTCCTCTTCTACCTTTAGTAAGATTGGAAACAAGAGGTGTCCAGATTTTCCTAGATTCTCTCGCAACTTGGTTCATGTGCGATTTTGGAAACAACCTCGCTGACTTCAAGAGCGAATTTCGCACCCAACCGACCAAGGATTGGGGTGGTTTGGAAAGCCCTAGAAGCTTCACCCAATTAATCTTTGTAGTAGGGATGTGGAAGGAGAACTCCCCCTATATAAGAGGGTCTTTGATCCCTGACAAGGACACAATCGCCTCCGCGAGGCTCTGCTGGCCTTCACAATCGCAAATGAGTGGAGAATTTTCTCTAGAGCGTTGCTCTCTACCCCTGTGCCGCTCTACTTGCCTAGCTGGAGTTCGTCCTACTCATTCCAGCCATCTGACATGCCAATGGAGGAATTGGAAGTACGGCCAAGTTCGGGAGGACCGACCGAAGGTGTGTGAAACACTGCTTTGAAGTTTGAGGGTCGACGATGCAAGGTCAACCATGGTGTTGACCATGGTTCGGCGCAGCCCTGTACGTGGGGAGTGTCATGAGGAAGAAGAAGGGTAAAGGGAAAAAATACTCATTTACCCTTCATGCTCGTGAAGAAATAGAGGGGGAAAAGTTGTACTCTGACCCGAGCGTTGAGCGAGCCACTCTACTGATGTGGCGGCCTCCCATTGGCCCAAAAGGTAATCATCTCGTAAAATTCATATCTAATGACTGGTAGCTCATATTAAAACAAATTATATATGAATTTTGATCAGGAGAACCCAACGAATGCAATAAAAATATGATTGAAGACTAATTCTGATTGCAATTCAAAAAGTGTATAATTTTGATGGAAAGGTATTAATTCGTGGTTAGAAACCCTAATTGATGATAAAAGATAAATTTAATAGTGCAAATAAGTTAATTTGAGTATGGCTCACTTGTATGATGATAAAGATGAATCTTAACCTATTTTGAAAATGAAGTTGTAAGATTTAAGGTTTTTAACGTAATATGATGGTTAATATACTTAGAAACCCTAAGTAGGAGAAAAAGGAAAGAAAAGTGCTTGTAATCCGAAATTAGGGTTTTATGTTGCCAAAGGGTGATCTTAAATTTGTGTGAAAGAAAGAAGAGATAATTAGGGTTTGTAAGTAATTTTATAAAATTAGGGTTTAAAGTAATAAAAATGAAGTGGAACCCTAATTGTAATCAAAACCCAAAAAAGGACTAGTTATCCTAGGTAACAAACTAGGTTTAATAGATCATTATGGCATGATTAATGATAGAAAATTGGGTCCATATTTTAGAATCAACTTGTGTGCTTGATTGATTTCCTGCTTGGTTGAATTATTTCTGCATTTGAGTCAGCTTGCCATGTATGTGGTTAATTATGGTTAATCACATTAGTTTTCCCAAAGAGTTTCCAGGATGGTTCATCGCATTGAATGTAACTTATCAGTTTGGATGTTTATACTTGAAAATCATAAAGTCACTATGATTATCACAAAAATAATAGAAGTGTGTATTCTCACACCTACATGCCACCCTGATGGATGATGCCAAAGGTCAGGCCCAGGAGGGTAGACCAATGGGCACCATGAGTGGTGACCCCAAACACCAAGCTCAGGATTGAGAAGGTGGTCTTTATTGAATGACTAACGGGCACTATGAAGGGTGACCTCGAGCACCAAGCTTGGGATTGAGAAGGTGGCCTTAAGTCGTTGGAAAAAGAGAAACCCTAAGGTGGGTATGTCAGGGTTAGGGAAAAAGCGATGGAGAATGTCATACTGAAAAGTGTAAATTGGCTGGGTAATTAACTTGATTATGATAATTAGATTGTTAGCCATATTTGTGATATTTTGGTTGCCCCCACATACCAGCATATTCCTATATGCTGACTGACATTTTGTTTGTCGGCGTTTTTAGTACAAGATTGAAAAGGACAAACAGTAAAGTGGCATCTGTGGAATTAAATAAGAATTAAAAGTACAATGGAGGATTAGTTAGAATTAATGGAGGATTTGTTTTGGCTCTACATCGTCAATTTATCCACTACCTCATTAACAAAAACCTCCTCATCACGTTCGTTTATGCTATCCCCCAGCAGCAAAGACAGAAATGTCTGTGGAATCATCTTCATACCTTAGCGTCAGCATCAACGTTGCCATGGTTGGTGTTAGGCGATTTCAACGCCATACTATCACCTGAATAGAAGAGCGGCAGTGACCATGTCAACCTATCCAGCTGTAGGGATTTTGCTGAGGCACTGGCATTAGCTGGGTTAGAGGACCTCAGAGCATCTAGACCTAGAATGACTTTCAAGCGGGGTTGTCTACAAGAAAGACTCGATCGAGCTGTTGCAAACCAAGACTGGATCGATACTTACCCAAACTCTTCCATCGAAGTTATGCCTCGGGTTGCATCGGATCATGCACCAATTTTTGTGAGGACCAACACACACAAAGCCAGCTATACAAAACACACCAAAACCAGCCCCAGATGGTTAGCGAGGGAGTCGTTCGCTTCTTTCATTCATAGCAGGTGGGACACTGAACAAGACTTTACATGTACAGCCACCGCTTTCATGGCAGCAGCCGACAAGTGGGACAACGAGGAACGAAAGAAGGAAAGGAAGCAAAAGAACCTTCTTTTGTCCAAGTTATCCAAGAAACAAACGGAATTGAGCACCTGCTATAGCAAGGATCTAGACCGGCAGATAGGGATGCTCCAGTGTGAATACATGGACATCCTTGTGACAGAGGAAGTGGAATGGAGGCAAAAAGCAAGATGCGATTGGATGAAGATGGGGGAAGCCAATACTGCCTATTATCAATCTCTTATCAAGGCGAAGAGAAGGAAAAACATAGTTATGGAACTAAAGAATGAGCAGGGTGTATGGATCGCAAATGATAAAGCGTTAGAGACACTAGTCAGGGATCACTTTCAAAAGCTCTTCACGGACGACCGACCCGCCGCCACAAAACATGCCACTATTACTTACCCGGGGGATTTCCCTTCCTGGGATCCCACGACTTACCAGTGGATTGGCCGCACGCCGAACGAAGACGAGATTCTAGAGGTCCTCAACCGGATGAACCCGATTAAGGCCCCAGGCCCTGACGGCATTGATGCCGGCTTTGTACAAAAGAACTGGCTTACCATCAAACATTCTTTAAAACTTACCATTTCTTAGTGTATTTCAGGGCATCAAATTCCACACTCGATGGCATCTTCCACCTTAGTGTTGATAGCAAAGAACACTATGCCTGAGCACTGCAACCATCTCTGGCCAATCGCTTTAAACAATGTTAGCATGAAGTTAATCTCTAAGATTATAGTGGAGAGGATCAAGCCCTTCTTGAGTGACTGGATCTCGCCGAACCAGTTGAGTTTCATTCCAGGGCGTCGCATCTCGGATAATACCATTCTTCTACAAGAAGTGATTCACACCATGAGAACGCGAAACAATGGTCAGAAAACCATGATCCTGAAGCTGGATCTGGCCAAGGCATTTGACAGAATGAGTTGGAGCTTCATACATGACACCCTACAAAGAACACCTATACCAGCTCACATCATCACAGTGATAATGAACATTGTGACCAGTGAAAGCATTACCATTGCGTGGAGGGGTAAAACCTTACCTGAATTCACGACTTCGAGGGGAGTTTGTCAAGGGGATCTGCTGTCCCCGTATTTTTTTGTTCTCTGTCTTGAGAGGCTGAGCCAGGACATTGCCATGCTGGAGGCAGAAGGCAGATGGAAACCTTTGCACATCACTCGGCGTGGTCTTAGGCTGACACACTTATGGTTTGCCGACAACATCACCTTATTTGGGGAGGCATCGGTGGAACAAGCTCAACTAATCAACATGTGTTTCCAAAGGTTCGGCGACGCCTCCGGGCAGATGCTGTCAATGGAGAAATCTTCTGTATACTTTTCCAAGAATACCGATCGAGTTACTAAACGTCGGGTGTGCAGAATTCTGAAGATGAAAGCTACCGAGGACTTAGGCAAACATCTTGGGGTACCCATGCTCCATAAACGCGCAAGCAAAATGGTGTATCTGGACCTTCTAAATGCGATGGACAGGCGCCTGAGCTCGTGGAAAACTCACACCCTATCTTTAGCTGGAAGGATGGCGCTAGCCAGATCCACCCTTAACGCTATGCCTTCTTATATCATGTAGTCCAGTTTGCTCCCTGTCTCCCTCTGTGATAACATCGATAGAATTATACGCAACTTCATATGGGGTGGGCCGAACGCTCAGAAAAGTATCAGCCTTGTATCGTGGAAGAAGATGATAGCACCAAAAATGATAGGAGGTATGAGTATAAAACCGGCCAGACTGCAAAATGAGGCCCTGCTGTCTAAAAGTATCTAGGACTTCTACACTGATAAAGGTAAAATATGGGCAGAGGTTATGAAGCATAAATACATGCATAAGCAAGGAGACGGAAGAACTACAGGATCGAGACATTGGAAATTCATGGTGGACAATAGGAGCAAGGTCATGGAAAAAGCTGCCAAAGTTGTTGTCAGTGGTACCACCACCTCGGTCTGGTATGACAAGTGGGTGGGCAGCCACCGCACACCAACCCTGAAGACAGATAAAATGATCCCTGATGAACTTCAAGATCTAAAGGTTGCATCTATGGTATTGAACGGGGAGTGGGATGCAGGTTTTATCCGCCACTAGTTCACAGAAGCCACTTCTGAAACAATACTCCACATGATCCCTCCTTCTCCGACGGCGGGTGCCGATGTTTGGTGTCATCTGGATGACACACACGGCCATTTTAGAACTCAGAATTACTACAGAACCTTGTTATATAACACTTGCATTAAATCCCCTAGAAACTGGGCCACGATGTGGAAATTGGCGGTGTCACAACAAACTAAAGTGTTCCTATGGAAGGCCTTGCATGACAGTCTTATGACGAATGCAACCTGGACAAGGCATGGTTTCACCAGTGACGATAATTGTCCAAGATGCGGCAACATCAGTGAGGCATCCTCCCATATTCTGATTAATTGTCCATATGCACAGGAGGTGAGAGTTGGAATAACCAAGGTCTACAAGGTGATGTTTGAACCAGGAAACTCCCTACTGGAGTGGTTCTCCCGTAACCTGAAGCACAACATGGCGAGTAGGTCCCACTCAACCTGGTTCACTATAATGGTGGAACATCTATGGAGGCAAAGGAATGATTTTGTCTTCAAGGGCATCAGGTGTCCCCCAAGTGTACTTATAAGGAACATCTCATCCCATTTCAACTGTAGTATGGAAATCTTTAGACCTGCTACTTCGAGGCACATTTGTACAGCAAAAGAAGGGTATCTTCCAATCTTGGAGAACACTATAAGAATCAATGTTGATGGTTCTTGTCTGAAACGCTCAGGCACGGGGGAAACAAGTTTCTTTGCAAGGAATGCACATCAGAAGTGGCTAGTGGGAGGTGCTCAGCCGGCAGGTGGTCTCCAGATCCTAGAAGTCGATCTTCTAGCAATATGCAGAGGTCTCACAGTTGTAATCCATAGACCCGAACATGTTATGTTGGAAACTGACAGAAAACTTGCGTGGTCAATTCTGAACTCTAGAGAACTCGATATGCCCAAGTACAAAATTTATGTCACTAGATTGGAGGAGCTCAAAGCACAAAAACCCGACATTCAAATCCTTTTTGTTAAAAGGGAATCGAATGTACTGGCTGATTGTCTTGCCAAATGGGTAGTCTGTCATGCAACAGAGTCAGTAACCTGGAGTCAATGCCCAGACTTCATACCAGCTGAGATCTAGAAGGAACAACGGGCATGTCATGTATCTATAAGATCTACTAGTTTAGCCTGCATCCCTAGAGCAGGATGAATAAAAGTTCTTCTCGGTGATTCCCAAAAAAAAAATACTCCAGATGTGGATAGATGTAGATATCCTAGTTTTGAAAAAGGTATGCAAAGTTTTATTTTATTACAACCTTTCAGTATAGTTTGGTAGAATTTGATAATTATTATTAATTATTTGTCGAACCTTTGATCCTATTAATTGGGGTAATGACTCTTACCTCGTGGTCTCCCTTAATTGGGGGTCACCGGGAGGCGGGGTCGTTACAAAGGTACTTAGCTAAAACACAAAATTTTGGACTATGGTGTCCCAAGTCAAGGGACTTTACTCTTATTGCCTATAGTGATGTCGATTATGCCGATTATGCCGATTACATAGATAGAAGATCACAAGATGCACCAAGTCTGGACCGGAGGATTTTATTAGTTAACTACCTTATGTGATAGTGTTCATCGGTTTTGGGGTAGATATCTCTTATGGATGATCATTGTCACCTTGTGGGTAATTATCATTCTATGGTTAGTGAGGGCCGGAATGTGAATGTCTGGAGGGAATCATACGGTGAGGTTTGTTGTGATAATTTGTTCTTTAGTTGACTTTTGCAATTCTATTCTAAAGTTTTGTTGCTCGAGGACGAGCAAGGTTTAAGCTTAGGGGAGTTTGATGTGAGGATTTTGAGTCACATTTATAGACTTGTTTTACTTGCATTTTATGTATTTATTGGTCACTTTGGTGGTTAATAATACATAATTCACTTACTCTAGTCTATAATCTCTTTCATTATCAAATCTCTCATATTTTATCTTTTTTATCATAAACGATGATAATAATGGGTTTTATCTCAGCTGATTTGGCTTTATCTTGTAATTTTAGGAAAAACATATATATACAACTGTCGATACCATCGACATCCGTCGATAGTATCGACACAGTGACAGACAGATAGCTGCAAGGAGCGAAGCACATCGATTGGGAAGTCAATGGTAGTGAGTTACCATTAGGTTGCCAGCGATCAGCCGGCCGATACTATTGACACAAAGGTTGATACTATCGACGTTCTACAGCTTCAGTGTCGGAAAGGTGATACAACTGACACCTAAGGGTGTCGATACCATCGACCTGCGTCGATGGTATCGAGTCTGCATCAGGCTGAGTGAAAGAGAAGAAAGGAAACCTTTCGATCTCACGACGGGTCGATACCATCGACGCCATCAGATTAGTGTTTGTTTCAGATCAGTCTGAATCCAACAGTGGTGATATTTCGGCGATCTAACTTGGTGTTTATACCTAATGACGGTGACCAGGAGCCATCTATCACATCATTAGCTGCTGCACAAGTCTCGAAAAGGTGTGGAGAGGAGAACGGAGCCCAGAAGCACACCCCGATCATCTTAGAGCCGGAGAAGTCATTTTCTACCGTCGGAAGGCTGTAGATTGTGCACTCTATGTCGAGGAACGCTTGGATTTTCTCCGTTCACGGGTTTACATCACTTCATCCACATTTTTCTCCATGTTTTCCCTTTCCTCGATCATGTTTTGCTTTGAGATGAACATGCGTGGCTAATCCCCTTTGTCTTTAGGACCGGGAGTAGCCCAGACAATCATTCTATGACATTTTTATCATAGTAATTCATAATTTGTCTCTTAAATCCATGGTATGATTTCATTTTCTCCACTATATCATTATTCTTGATCTCCCTAATGATAATCTAATGCCTTTAATTGCTTTGAAAGAAGAATTTATGGTTGAAAAGAGACAAATTTCACATTAACTCATAAATTCCTTAAACAAGGTAATGTACAATTAATGGTGGAAACCCAGAGGTTGATTCTAATGCACCTAGTTTAGGGTATAGGTTACTACGATGGTGGAACCGACCTAGATTTAGGTAGTGAATTGTATCATGACAGTGAACAATTCTGTCTACAGACCACTACCCGGAATGAGAGATGAATTTGATTAACTATGTGGAAATTCATACAACTAGAACCCGCGGTGAAACTACAATCCTAAAGATTCTTATCTAAATTGATTAAACTTAACATTTAATCGATTGCTTTGCTTTCTTTTATTTTCTTTTTCTTTTTAATCAACTCTCAAAACCTTTTTAATCGGTCTAGCTAATTGCGAACAGTTAGTAGTAGTCTTCCGATAGTTAAGTGTCCCTGAGTTCGACTCGGGCCTCACAAAGGCCTATATTACATTGACACGTGCACTTGCATTTTACGCATGGTAAAATTGTGTCATTGGAAAAGTGTAAAAATAATGCAAAAGTGTCAAAATGGAAGGTTGGGTGAAAAATTCCAAAACCTAGGTGGGTTGCTTACCATAAGCGTTGAGTTTCATGCCTTCAGCTAGGCTTCTTGGAGATTATTCAATCCTTCATCCATTTGGCATCATCATGTGCCCATTTTTGCAAAAAATGCATCTCTCATTTGCACTCAATATATGTTCCTCATCCCTTTGATCACCAAAGCTGTCATCAAATCCTTCATCAAGATCTCCTCTTCTCGAATTATCAATAGAACTCTCGAAGTGACCATATCCAATATCCTTACCTCGAACCCGTCGGTTTGAGGACTTGTATTTGTTGATCTTTATAATGTCCATGAAAGAGATTGTCATTATGCTACTGCGAACATGTATCTTGGCATTAGATGTAGATAAGAATGGTCTCCCCAAGATGATGAGGATATTACTATCATCTATCTCCACGTCAAGAACAATGAAATCAGTTGAGAACATTGCTCCTCTTTCCTTTTTAATCATCACCAAGACATCATCTACTCATCATCTAGGCACTTTGATGGAGTGATCTACTAATTGGAGAGTGCAATGTGCTAGTTTCAACTTGCCTAAACCCAACTCAACATAGACACTATATGGCATCAAATTTGCACTGCATCCCAAATCAAGTAGGGATTTGCCTATGTGATGTCCCCTAATATAGCTAGGTATGATTGGCACTCCTGGATCTTTCCTCTTCATAGGAGTGAGTGCTAGAGGATAGAACTCACTTGTTCAGTCAACTTCACTTTCTTTGGTATCCTCCCCGTTGACCTTCTCTTCATAGTGCATAAGTTCCTCACAAACTTGGCATATGATGGGATTTGCTTGATAGCATCCAATAATGGAATATTGACCTTCACTTGGTAAAACACCTAAAAAATGTCAACATTATGCTTTTATCTCCTCCTTACTTCCAGTGTCTCATCTAATGCTTCAATGAATGGTGGTTCACTTGCTTTGGCCTTGCTTGCATCAATGTGAGATGGAACACTAGGGATGGTGGAATCCATGAATGGAGTATGAGGTGGAGCACATGGTATCTGAAAATCAATAGGATGTATCACATAATCATCTTTAGAAATCTCAATCACAATATCACCACTTGTCTACCTTTTCTTTGCTTTATCAACCTTTTTTTGACTAGCAGGCTGCTCAATATATTTTCCACTCCTTAGACCTATCACAACACTTCCTTTCTCATGGTGGATAGGGGGAGCTAGTTGTGGTTGTGAAAGAGGTGGACGTGACACTTGATGTTGAAATTGAGGTGGGTGGGAGAATTGAGGTTGGAAGGTGTATTGTTGAGAAATTTGTGGTAGTAGAGGGGGGAGGAGTATAAGGTTTGGGATCGCCTTGGAAGTGGTATATGGGATGCACATGCATAGGAGGTGGACTATATAAAACTTGTGAATAGGGCATTGGTCCACTTGCTACAATGAAACTCAAGATGGGTTTCGAAGACAATTTTTCTTCTTAGAGAGAAATTATGAAAGATAGTTGCTCTATCCTCTCCTCAAGCCTTATCACATTAATTTGTATGTAATTAAAGCTCTTCAAGCTAGAGAGAGCATCTTCCTCAAACCTTGAGATATATCTTGGACTTTGTGGTTCCTAGTACCTATAGGAGTGAGGTGTCTTCTTTTCTTCACCATAGAACTCAATAGAATTGACCGGGTGGCCAGGATCATTTGTCACCTGGTTCTTCATGAAACTCACCATGTCACCAAGAATTTTCATTACTTGTGGGCCCGATTCATTATGAGTCCGAGATGTCATATAAAAGGCATGGCTACCATCACTCATTTTGCTAGAAGCTCAGATTTTGGAACCTTTTTCCAGCTGCTCATACAAGGGCCATACCTTCTCCGTGACTTAGCCATGAAAACTTGTGACAAAGTGAGTTTTTATAATATTTTTCCTCTCTCTTAAATTTTTATTATCAAACTTGTTGACCAAAATACCCTCATATACTTTCCTCACTCAGTTGAATAAAGATGTATCACAAATTGCAAAGAAAGATACAAACCCTAGTATGTTATGGTGTTAAAATACATGTGATAATGTATTTAGTAAATAAACATATCAAACTCCCGATATAGGACACCAAAATTATACCATAATCACATATTGACATCATGAAGCTGACCTTAAAATTTCATTCTTGTTGGATAAGTAATTTGGGAGATATAAGAGCTTGAAATCATTTATAGTACATCATTAATTTGAACCCTAGGATCTATGTTTGGGAATTAAATGAATCAAATGAGTGACATTATGTGTCACGCAGCCCTTTGAATCATGGGTGCGGGCCTTGGTATAGGGCGAGTGATTTCTGGTCGTTGATCAGCAATCCAATATGGGAGACTTCATCTCCTACCTCCCACAGGACCCGGGCATCAGCCCTAACTGAACGACGATCGATCCTCATTTCCCTAAGCTTATCTCACCAACATCCTCGCAAAAGGAACATGATATTTCTCCTCTCCTCTCCAAACCAATGTAAACCATCTCTATCTCAACCCTTCTCTCCCTTTGGACTGAGAGAACGAACTCCCACTTTTTTGCCCTTCTCCTAGTGGCGGCGGCGGGTTTTAGGGCTCCTTTCCCTCGACCACCCTGTGCCTATTTAAGGACTTCAATAGCTTCGCTGACCTCCCTTATATCATCCCTGGCCCTCAATTTGGACGAAGCACACCTCTTCCTCCACAACCTCAAGAACCTCAGCTCGCCTGACCTTGACTCCCCTCCCTCGCCCCAGTAGCTCTCTCCATCCAATCGAGTGCAACTACACCATCAGGAGACCTCGACATGACGATCACCACCATCGGCTAGTGTCACAAAGGTCCAGAAGCTCGGGTCGACAAGACTCACAACTGAGCTCCAAAAGCTTCACCGTCGGTGAGGTTGTAGCCATCTTGAAGCTGCGGGAAGATCGTAAATCCATCAGTAGACCTTCGTGGAGCTTTTAACTCCCTCAATTCAACCAGAGGGCAGGTAAACCTCATCTTCACTCCTCGATCCGTTTTTAGGCTGTTTTGATCAGAAAATGACGCCCAAACCACCATTGTCGACAAGCTCGACCTCCTCACAACCTCCGTGATCCCACGAACTCAACCCAACCGTCAGTGTAACCCAACTCTCCCTAGAAACCACCTTCGATGGAATCGACTCCCATGTTCCCTCACTGCAACCATGGCATGAGAAGGGAACATTCAGAAGAGTGATTTTACCTCCTCACCCTTACTCGAGCATGGACCCAACAAGACGAGTCATGGGTATTCCTGACTTTCAACCACCACCTGACCCTCCTCAGCCGAGCGCCTACTCGCGGGTCAGTGGGAGGGTCTGGTTGGTCGGATCCCTCATGTCACGGAACTGTTCTTACCCCAATCCCAATCCCACTGCCTCGACAGTAGAAAAGGGATTGAAGCGTCCGTCCCTCAGTGGCCCAATAGGATCAATCACACTGGCATATACAATAAGAAATAAATAACTCAAAAATTGGATAAATGAATAAAAAACTAACCCAATATGGAGATATAACTGATTTATCTTTGTCATCAGAGTGTATGAGTGCGGAAGCGGTCTTATTCAATATTCCATTTGTATTGCCTAAAATCAAGAAAACTAAGACACAATCATGCAATTGCACGGTACGCTATCAAAATCAAGTAAAACAGTTTATAAGAAAATAAGTATACTTGGCATGACTTATATTTCAAAGAATAATAAGCAATTTGCAAAACCAATATTTATTCGACACGTTTTTCAAGAAAATCAACTTTTATTATGAATTCCCATTATGCTGTAATTCAAGAAGCATGCTTATATATTTTGTATGACTCTATTACCCCAATGCGACGGGGAAGGTCACTAGGCCCCTTTTCACCATAGGAACATAGGAAGCCAATGTATAAGTCCCACTTCCAAATGAGGGGGGTTGTTGTACTCAATATCCACATTATCAATATCGTCATCATTATCAATATACGGGCAGTCATAATGGGCATGCAATTTATGTTTTCATGTTTTTCAAAATATAGTATAGAAAAAAAATAGAAGACTAATCATAGGGAACAATAGCTCATCCAAGTAAATAGCCAAGTATACAATCAAGAGATACATAAAAGTATCTACAATATAATCAAGGAGGAGTCATATAATAGCGTACCTTTCAATGAGATTTCGAGTATAGATCATGAGTAATAGGTCGATCCTTTGAGTTAGATCCTAAAACACAATATTTGGATCAAGGGTCAAGACCAAGATATTTGGATATCATGTTGTAATATTTGATATTAGGGTTACACTTTCCTAGGTCAACCTTAGGGTTAGGTCATCCACTTATGATCAACCAATATTTCAATTTGTCCATCATTATTTCAAATATCAAGTATCTTCGAGTGTGAATGACTTTCCTAGGTTTCTAGGATCATGTGTTAACCCTAATTTATGGTTATCATCCAAGTCATCATCATGTTCCTAATTCATCATGATACTTAGCATAATTTCAATTCAAGATCAGTTTGATTAAAGTAGATTCATGAATCATACACCTGATTAAGGTTTTTCACAAGATTTAGATTTATTATTACAATATAAAGGTTAATCTTTAGTTCAATTTTCATGATTCACATTCTAGGAGAGATAAGTTACAAGATTGGATCTAAACTCATATTTAATCAAGCTTGGCTTCAAGATGATCATTAGAGTCAAATATCAAGATTTTAAGGGATTAATCACTAAAATAGAGTCATTAATTAAGCAAGATATCAAGATTTAATCATATTAGTGATAATAGTTTGGAATCAGGTTTCAAAAGTATTTTTAATGTATTCATTGGATTTTTATGATCAAAATTGACTATTTACTCGAATTATTTGGAGTCAGGATGCATTTTCTACAATTGAAACAAGATCTGATCATTTGTTGCAATTTCGAGCAGAGAGGAGGCAAAATACCTTAAAATTGGGAAATTCCATGATCGTTCGATTCAAGATGAGTGGTCCCGATTGCACCATGTGATCGAGGTGGCTTTCTAGCTTAATGATTTGGTTCAGATTCACGGTTCAATCAGCGGTTCAACTTGGTCATTTGGGCCGGCCGATCTTGCGTTGAGTCGACAGTTCAGGGCTCTGTCTCCTGTCCGCACAGAGCCTTGCACGAGCCCAAGAATAGGGCGGAGGGGCTCGCCAGCGTGGAGCAGCTTTGGGAGCAGGGAGCTCCATTGGCGGCAGAGATGTGGCTGTCTGAGCTTTCCTCGGCCTTACGAAGATGATGGTGGGTAGAGAAAGGTGGTAGGAGGCGAGGGGCAAGGATGCCCAAGGCGGCCGTGCGGCGGCACCGCGGAGGCACAGTGACCAGAGAAGAAGGGAGCGAGAGAGAGATGGCACGACATGGGAAAAGGGGGTGCCGTTCATCTTCGTGGGGGTGGGCCGAAGGAAATAGGGGCCTTTTATAGGAACCCGGCGCTAGGGTTTTAGGGTAGAGGACCCAGAGCAGAAACCATGGCCGCAAGGATGAGAATGGGAGGCGAGGGGGTCATTTTGGTGGCACAAAAGGTGAGAAACCCAGTCAAAGTAGGGATAGATCAGTTTGAAATCATGAGGCAGGTGTTTTTGTCCGCTCAGATTTTCAAATCGAGGTCAAGATCGCTAAATTGTTGGTTTTGATAGCATTAATACCTCCCCGCAATCAGCCGGAGGTTGAAGATGATACAACGACCATCAGATCTAGCCTGGATCCGCGAGAGGCAGATCCAAGGGCCAAAACGCACCCCCGATGTTTTGCCCTGGATAGCTGATGTGGAAAAAAATCAATTAAAATGACAAATGAAGGGTTTTCAACACCTAAACTTCACGAATTCATAGAAAATTGTAGGAATGTCCAATTGTTCTCAAATTTGGACCAAAGCTTCACAAAATGTGTATAATATATAGAAAAGGTTTGAGAACCAAAAGACAAAGTTTAATTGACTAATTTGATTCTTTGGACAAAGTGATGAATGAATTAAATTTGAAGTGTTATAATGTGTATAAAATCCACATTGGTCACCATATCTTGGATTTGAGTCTCAATATTTATTATGAAGATAATAAAAATAATTTGGGACCATTCATAGGTATAATGAGGGTAAAGTAGTAATTTGAGCAAGGACTGGTGAAATTCCACTTTGTCACATCCGTCCCTCCTTAAAAAGAATTATGTCCCCAAAATTCAAAAATATCCTCAAAATTGGGATTATTCAACCTAAGTCATTTCCTCAAATACTGGGGTGTCCTAAAGTATAAAATCAAAATCATGTCCTCAAATTTCAAGTAATCCAATAATCATAATTGGGATTCCATGTTCCTTATCATAATCAACTTGGTACTAACACCATTTCATTATCAAGAAATTGAGTTCAAAGTCATCATAAGAGTCATAAATATCGAGTGCATCCTATTCATCACAAATTTGGAGAGATCATATTTTATTTCAAACAAATAGAGTACTTGAATCAAGTGTACAAGGTGACTTTCAATCCCAATATCTCAGGGTTCTAGCCTCTACATTGGCCTAGGTGGGGTTATATATCCATGATTTGAGATTCCATATTTCAACATATCTAGACAACGCCATACTTTCATTATCATTTATTTGAGCTCAAAATCAATGGGAAGGTCCCACCCTAGTCCTAATGAGAGCTAAACCCTAAGTCATAAATTGAGAGAGTCAATATAGTCATCATTAAAAAAAATTCAAGATTTGGGATTTTGACGTCATTAGTCATATATCTAGTATGATTTGTAGATCCAAATAATGTGAACATAGGATTTGTATCATTATTGATATCTGATAATCATGAGTTACATGTCCATTAATCAATATTCAGAGTCAAGATTTTAAGCATCAAAAGTTATAGGTCCGAAATTTGATCATATGTATATATATTTCAAAGCTAGGGTTGATATTCTTGTTTAGACCTTAAGGGACATCACTCATCTATATTCAATTTCTAGTAATAATACTCAAGCAGTATTCGATCAACATATAAAAATTTCATTATCATTGTATCCAAGTTTGATGAATGATCTAGACCTAGGTCTAAGTAGGAAGTCAACCTCAAGCTATAATCAATATTACCATATGTCAAGGTCATTATCAAATCAGTATTCAGATCGGGTATCAACCATGGTTTTAACCTATTAGGCTTAGGTCAACCAATCTAAAATCGGGTGAAAGGAGATACCTTTCCAAACTCCAAATAATCAATAGGATGAAAACTTAGAGGTAGTCGTGATGGGGATGTGACCTAGGTTAGGGGAGTCATGAGTCAACTACCACCCTAATCTGGCACATTACCAACATTAGTCGTTATCAACTGAGCTTATTCAAATAGGGAGAGTATCAATGATCAAATCATATATATCAAGGTCATAAGATCAAAATTCAAGATAATAGGTCAATAATGTCAAGATTTGCAATTCTTTCTTTCAATATCAAGGTAGTGACAAATTTGAAAATCGAGGATTTGAATTTGACATTCGAGGAATTAGAGCATAATATCAAAATTGAGATTGCAAAAGGCAATAATAGTCAATAGGGCAACTGCTTTTTGCATCATAGTCTTACATCATGGTTTTGTGAGTCCTAGACTTAGTCACTTAATAGCATAGTCAAGGTGTGTATAAAATATGATATGAGTTTGCTTAACTATGTTTGAGGTTTAATCAATAATAGGGCATCATGGGTTTAATCAAATAGGGACCTTATCAACAATAAGGTATAGGGTATAAGTCATCCTTATTTCACCAAATCATAATTTTTACAGTTTACCTCAAACATAGGGAGCATGTAGTCTAATTTTGATTAAATCGGGTTTTTCATGAAGGGTCAAGCATGAGTATTTCATTTCAAAGTTTTCATTGATCAAAATTGAGTTTTCATACTAAGGTCAGATCATGGTATCAACTTTCAAGATTTAGCGATTCCCATGCTTAAGCTACCCATAATCGAGACATCATGTGGTATAAGGTCACAAGGAAGGACCACATGAGGAGATGAGAAGACTACCTAATCTTCATCTACATGGGTGGCTTAGGATTGTCCTTAAAGAAGAGATAAGATGCTAGAAGACTCTCTAAGGTTTCACAAGAGAAACTTTAGGTCCAGTTCTGGATCAATTGAGGCCAGGTAGAGTGGGGGATCTCAGCCACCGTGAAGACGGATAGGAGAAAATTATGTCAGGACCCCGAGCCTAGACACCTCAATTTTCACCATTATGAACTTTAGGCTTTCTTGGGTGTAAGAGACTTGAGAAATTATTTACTTAAAGTATATGAGAGTGTGTAAGATCTGATACCAACTGTCACGGAACTGTTCTTACCCCAATCCCAATCCCACTGCCTCGACAGTAGAAAAGGGATTGAAGCGTCCGTCCCTGAGTGGTCCAATAGGATCAATCACACTGGCATATACAATAAGAAATAAATAACTCAAAAATTGGATAAATGAATAACAAACTAACCCAATATGGAGATATAACTGATTTATCTTTTTCATCAGAGTGTATGAGTGCGGAAGCGGTCTTATTCAATATTCCATTTGTATTGCCTAAAATCAAGAAAACTAAGACACAATCATGCAATTGCACGGTACGCTATCAAAATCAAGTAAAACAGTTTATAAGAAAGTAAGTATACTTGGCATGACTTATATTTCAAAGAATAATAAGCAATTTGCAAAACCAATATTTATTCGACAAGTTTTTCAAGCAAATCAACTTTTATTACGAATTCCCATTATGTTGTAATTCAAGAAGCATGCTTATATATTTTGTATGACTCTATTACCCCACCACGACGGGGAAGGTCACTAGGCCCCTTTTCACCATAGGAACATAGGAAGCCAATGTATAAGTCCCACTTCCAAATGAGAGGGGTTGTTGTACTCAATATTTACATTATCAACATTATCAATATCGTCATCATTATCAATATACGGGCACTCATAATGGGCATGCAATTTATGTTTTCATGTTTTTCAAAATATAGTATAGAAAAAAAATAGAAGACTAATCATAGGGAAAAATAGCTCATCCAAGTAAATAGCCAAGTATACAATCAAGAGATACATAAAAGTATCTACAATACAATCAAGGAGGAGTCATATAATAGCGTACCTTTCACCAAGATTTCGAGTATAGATCATGAGTAATAGGTCGATCCTTCGAGTTAGATCCTAAAACACAATATTTGGATCAAGGGTCAAGACCAATATATTTGGATATCATGTTGTAATATTTGAGATTAGGGTTACACTTTCCTAGGTCAACCTTAGGGTTAGGTCATCCACTTATGATCAACCAATATTTCAATTTGTCCATCATTATTTCAAATATCAAGTATCTTCGAGTGTTAATGACTTTCCTAGGTTTCTAGGATCATGTGTTAACCCTAATTTATGGTTATCATCCAAGTCATCATCATGTTCCTAATTCATCATGATACTTAGCATAATTTCAATTCAAGATCAGTTTGATTAAAGTAGATTCATGAATCATACACCTGATTAAGGTTTTTCACAAGATTTAGATTTATTATTACAATATAAAGGTTAATCCTTAGTTCAATTTTCATGATTCACATTATAGGAGAGATAAGTTACAAGATCGGATCTAAACTCATATTTAATCAAGCTTGGTTTCAAGATGATCATTAGAGTCAAATATCAAGATTTTAAGGGATTAATCACTAAAATAGAGTCATTAATTAAGCAAGATATCAATATTTAATCATATTAGTGATAATAGTTTGGAATCAGGTTTCAAAAGTATTTTTAATGTATTCATTGGATTTTTCTGATCAAAATCGACTATTTACTCGAATTATTTGGAGTCAGGATGCATTTTCTACAATTGAAACAAGATCTGATCATTTGTTGCAATTTCGAGCAGAGAGGAGGCAAAATACCTTAAAACTGGGAAATTCCATGATCGTTCGATTCAAGATGAGTGGTCCCGATTGCACCATGTGATCGAGGTGGCTTTCTAGCTTAATGATTTGGTTCATATTCACGGTTCAATCAGCGGTTTAGCTTGGTCATTTGGGCCGGCCGATCTTGCGTTGAGTCGGCAGTTCAGGGCTCTGTCTCCTGTCCGCACAGAGCCTTGCACGAGCCCAAGAATAGGGCGGAGGGGCTCGCCAGCATGGAGTAGCTTTGGGAGCAGGGAGCTCCATTGGCGGCAGAGATGTGGCTGTCTGAGCTTTCCTCGGCCTTACGAAGATGATGGTGGGTAGAGAAAGGTGGTAGGAGGCGAGGGGCAAGGATGCCCAAGGCGGCCGTGCGGCGGCACCGCGGAGGCACACTGACCGGAGAAGAAGGGAGCGAGAGAGAGATGGCACGACGTGGGAAAAGGGGGTGCCATTCATCTTCGTGGGGGCGGGCCGAAGGCAATAGGGGCCTTTTATTGGAACATGGCGCTAGGGTTTTAGGGTAGAGGACCCAGAGCAGCAACCATGGCCGCAAGGATGAGAATGGGAGGTGAGGGGGTCATTTTGGTGGCACAAAAGGTGAGAAACCCAGTCAAAGTAGGGCTAGATCAGTTTGAAATCATGAGGCAGGTGTTTTTGTCCGCTCAGATTTTCAAATCGAGGTCAAGATCGCTAAATTGTTGGTTTTGATAGCATTAGTACCTCCCCGCAATCAGCCGAAGGTTGAAGATGATACAACAACCATCAGATCTGGCCTGGATCCACGAGAGGCAGATCCAAGGGCCAAAACGCACCCCCGATGTTTTGCCCTGGATATCTAATGTGGAAAAAAATCAATTAAAATGACAAATGAAGGGTTTTCAACACCTAAACTTCACGAATTCATAGAAAATTGTAGGAATGTCCAATTGTTCTCAAATTTGGACCAAAGCTTCACAAAAATGTGTATAATATATAGAAAAAGTTTGAGAACCAAAAGACAAAGTTTAATGGACCAATTTGATTCTTTGGACAAAGTGATGAATGAATCCAATTTGAAGTGTTATAATGTGTATAAAATCCACATTGGTCACCATATCTTGGATTTGAGTCTCAATATTTATTTTGAAGACAATAAAAATAATTTGGGACCATTCATAGGTATAATGAGGGTAAAGTAGTAATTTGAGCAAGGACTGGTGAAATTCCACTTTGTCACACCTCACATGATCCACGAGGCAGAGCTAACATTTCTTTTCTTTTTTTCATTTAATTCCTTAGAAATTACCTGATTGGTCAGAACTTATGAAAACCATAGAAAATGATAGGATTATCAAAAACTATAGAACCAATATACCATTTTCATCAGAATAATTGAAGCTATCTAAATATAATATAAATAGGACCTGGATCTGATCCCTTTTTGAAAAGTATGGTATGCAATCACTAATGACCTTTTAATGTATATTTGTGTAATAAAAGTCACCCCCATGATTAGATCTGACTTATAGGCATCTTAAACTTAGATTGGGGTCCTTGATCATCATGATATTTGAAACCCTAATCTATGAAGGATATCAGATTCAATAGATGAGAAAAACCCTAATTTCTAGTTTTTCTTACCTTATTATGAATACTATATACAATTTATGTAAAACCCTAATAACTTAAATGTCCTTGAATAACCTTGATGACCCTAACCTCAGAACCCAACTCTGAATCATAAGTATCCTAAAGTGATATTCCAAATAACCTAAACCCTAATAATAATCCCTAATGTGGATTGATGAGAACCCATGGTGACTTTAGGGTTTTGTTATATTTCAGGGTGATCTACTATCTTTCTCATAATCTAGGACTTGTGGAATCCAGATCTGAAAACTAAAGGTACGTGGATATAACTATATGAATAGATTTTTATGGATGCTAAATATATGTACTTGTTTGCATGTAATTGAAATATGTTGATTGCTCGATGGCTGGGTATCTTCCCATGCCCTTCCATTTAGCTCTATCTCGCTTGTTTGCATGTAATTGAAATACGTTGATTGCCACTAAGAGAACCACACAAATATGAACACGACCACCAGAAGGATACATCAAGATGAACACAGATGCCTCCTGGACCAAGAAGAAGGCCACGGTGGCGGTGATCGTCTGCGACCATGATGGAAGATGGATCAGCGGATATGCGAGAGATGTAGTTTCTGACTCCGCCACCAAATTTGAGGCTATCACTATGGATATGGCTATTGAAGCCGTGAGAAGAAATGACCATCCCAGAATTGTTATTGAAACAGACTGTAAGGCCCTAGTTGTTATGCTGCAAAGAAGTCCGACAAACAATCCCAAATACGCGACAATCATTGACAGAGTACAACAGTGTATGAGGGAACATCCAGAGTGGGAACTGAAGTTTGAGTCCAGGGAGAGTAATAAGGCATCTGATGTGTTAGCAAAGTTGCACCAAAGAAATGCTTTAGGGTGTCAGGAGTATGGTAGACCTCCTGAAAGCATTAGAGTAGAGTTAGCGAGAGATAAATGTAAATGTAGTAGTACTACCACATTTACTTTTCAGCAAAATCTAGATTCATGTACTATTTACCCATTCTGGCTCGCAAGAGGAGGGCGAGATGAATAAAATAGCCTCCTGGCTTCCCCCCCCAAAAAAAAAAGAAATACGCTGATTGATATGGATATATGAATGATTGCCAATTTTTCCGCCTTGAACACAAAATAACATAATTGAAGATAAATGAAATGTAGTTACTAGTGGTTCTCATTAAACTCCCTATTAGAGAGGGAAATCTTTAATGTTGACTAGCACCTCCCTAGAGTACATGGTATACGGGGAGATCCCTAGAGTACAAGGTACACATGGAAGGGCCCACTATTTATGTTTGTGCTAAGTCCACCATAGTAATGCATATTCATTCTAAATGTGGCTAATAACTTGGGATTAACTGATTTTCCACCTTTAAGTAACCTTTTCCTTCTCATTCTTCAAATTCAAGTATATTATATGCCAACATAGTATTGCTTTCAATTCCACGTACCAACTTTGTTGATGTTTTTGTTTCTCGTATTTTCTAGGTACAAACAACATATGAAGCATTTCAAAGTACTAGAAGCCACTAAATAATGAGCATGGAGGATATTAGATAGATGTCCACTTCTCACCTTATTCTTTTCAGTTAGATAGTTTTTATTCATCCAGATGATGTAATAGGATATTATAGATCCTATGTAATAATCATATTCTCTTTCTCATAGACTTGTTCTTTTTCCTTCTCAATTATTAGTATGTACGACTTTATCATTTATCAATGAATGAAGTGTTGTGTGGCTGTCTAATGATGATGTGAACATGATCTTGGCTTATCTCTAAATTTAACTGACTATATTGATTTCTTATATATTTCCCTTTTAACATTTATAGATATGAGTGCACGCATATCTGTGTATGTCACTAAGGAAAGTATATAGAAATTGGGGTCATCACAGTTGGTATTAGAGCTAATGTTCACACATCATAGTCACCTGACTTTCATTCACCCTGTTATGAGTCTAGGGTAGTCATTGAGTTAGGGATGTGAAGGGTTGAGGTGACTAGGATAGCATCTGCCTAGGGTCTGGCTAAAGTATCTGATCCACATTGCATGGCAATCACGAGGATACCTATAAGGCAGTGTGAGTCTACCTGGACGATATCCTAAATGTCCCATACTTCTTGGGCATATCTTAAATTAGGATCCTTCTCATCTATAGAAACTCCCTCTCAATCTTTTCTATAGGAATATTTTCCCCCTTATCTCAAATTTTTGATTTTTTTTCTTCCCTTTTATCTTTATGATATAAGATTAGGAAAGAGTCTCTCTATTTAGAAAGTCTTAAGGACCAACTAATAAGGACTTTTAGGGTATCCTCCACAAATTGTAACATTGAGAACATTAGGAGAATAGTGAAATATCATGTGATAATAATAATGCAAATGACAAGTATAATTGTTGAGTAATAAATCTAATATGTCCAAACTAATTTCAGGATGCCTCCTAAGACTCATAACCTAAAGGCCTTAGAGGAATCGTCCTCTAAGAAGAGAAAAGAGCCTGAAACCTCTGAAGTACCTATCCTGATGTTGTGGCCAAGGAAAGGTGGGAGGAACAAAAAAAAATCCTTCTAGATTTTATGGAAATCCTCGCCACAAAAGGAACCCTTGAACGTAGCTCCTCTAGGAAGAAAGAAGTGACGGTCATAGACATTATTAATCTTAACCTTGATTCCTTTTGGGGGGAAGATCAACCTGAGGTCATGGACAAGGATGAGGCATGGATTCTATCCATAGAGAATAGTTTTTGTACCTTAGAAGTACCCAATGAGAAGAAGGTTAAGTTTGCCACCTATATGCTTAAGGGAGGGGCAAAAATATGGTGGGAGAACTATGTCCAGAATAGGGGAGAGGAAATATATAACATGGGGTGGGAAGCCTGTTGGTATGTATGCCCTGAGAGCCAATCATGGGATGATTGGTGGGATACTTTAAGATTGATTTGATAAACATCAAAGGCAAGCTTCCAATTCTTTCTGGTTCAGTCATATGAGATAGTGATAGAACATATTGAATGTCTAGAGAATGACAATACTCAATGACGTATGCCTTCAGGTTCAGGACCTGAACGATGAGATCATACAGATGCTAAGAGTTTGTACATTCTTGTTATGTCCCTAGTCGGATGTCATTGTGGAAGGTAGATAGACAGCAATGACACACAAGACTAGATTGTGGTGTTGCTTGATGATAGAATCTCATTAGTCATTATATAAAGATATCAAACCAAACACATAGGTACTTGCTAGAGAACAAGTGTACCAGACAGACCCACCGTGAGTTTGACACATGGAACCGTGACATGGTAGTCACAGTGACTACTCACAGTGATGGTGGTGAGTGTGATTCTTTGACCTGAAATCACTACACTCAACACATGTCATTGGGCACACTTTTACATCATAAAACACAGTCCTGAAACATGGGTTGTTATAAAGGTGATGATTGGGTGGCTTTGACACATGGGGCTTTTGAGGGGTGAGTGATAGATATGGGAATTGTCCCTCCTAAGGGAGTATGATATCCATGGCCACTTGATGAGTAGGATTGAGAAAGGCGTGCACGCATGTGTGAATTAGTATGTGATATTGATGTCATACATATCTCTTCCAATCTACTCTGAGATCAAGAAAGTGAATGAACGTTGAGAGGATGACTATTCCATGCCTCAAGTTCATTCGGGATATCAATGATAAAGGAATTATACATTCACTGTAACATCATTAACGGATTGTAGGATTGAAAGTTGTTCTCCAACTTTCTATTTCACTTGGGTAGCACTGATGTGTGACTAGGCACTGCTCTTTGCTTGTGAAGTCATAAGTGTTATGCACTTTCAATACCAACGTGAAATGGACCTGCAGGGTCACACACATAGGATTTAACCTGGAAGAGGAGTTTTGTCCACAAACACTATTTAGATTGATTACTAAAGGAGTTTAGTAGTTCAATTAAACACTCAATCAAATGATAGCTCAATGTCATAATGTTCAAGGTGTTGGACACATTGATTGGAGTATCAGATTTATTGAAACTGCAATTGACTATTTCTACACAATCTACACTCCCAACCGATCGGTTGAGTTTGGTGAACTGATCAGCTCAGGTGGTGAGTCAATCGGCTCAAGGATAGGGTGAAACGATTGCTTCAAGTGTTGAAATGATCAGTTCAACTGGTCCAACTGAGCAAGTTGGGAAAGTAGGATTGGTGAGAAATTTCCTTTCATTTCACTTGCCCAATTTTATTGGAACAAGGATTGGTATTTGATACCAATTAGAAACAAAAGGAGGAAAATTCAATTGGGAACTGACCACGACCACAAACCGACCGGTTCAGAAGTGAACCGACCATTTCATGGGTCCCAACCGATCGGTTGAGGTGTCAACCAACCGGCTCAGGTCCCCAACCGACCGTTTCAGAAATGAAACGATCGGTTCAGGTTGCACAGTTGGTTGTTTTTTTATGGAAAACCTCGAACCCTTCTACTCCTGCTTTAGTCCCATATTGCCCGGGATAGAGAACCCTGTCCCATAACCCTCCTATATATATAGGGGTATTGGGGTCTTCTCACAATACAACTCAGTGCAACTAGTTGCTCTATAAAGTTGTCATTCTCTCTGGTTTTGGTAACTGAGAGAGCCCGAGCAAGTGCTACCCGATAAGGGAGGCACAACAAGGGAAAGACAACTGCAAAAAGTGACTAGTGGAAGGAGAATGTGTCAGTGACTAGTACACTAACAGGAGGGTGCGACTCCTTCCAATTCCTTGTGGGACATGGAGATTGGAGTTCCAAGTGGTCCATGTGGACTACTTCAGAGGAAGGAGATTTCTTCTGCTCAGAGAACAACTGTCAATCCTGATAGTCCCGGTGAGACCAAGAGTCGTCAGTCCCAGTGCGACCAGGAGCTGCACAAACACCGTCCAAGACCGGAGGTGAAGACCGTGCAAGCTGCGAGTTATTGTCGCCGAGCAAGCCTCGGGACAAGGTATGATTCCACAAACCATCCTTTCCTATTGTATAGATGTTGACGCGTTTCCTTGTTCTGGGTTTGGGGAGGAAAATGTTTGTTTCCGCAGCCTTCTCTACCTCCCCTAAAACCCAACAAAGCCTTCAAAACCCTCTTCACATATCATTTTGTGCTCATAGCCGAGAGGAAGAGGAAGGGGAAGATGTACATGGAGTTAAGGTAGGGTAGTCTTTTAGTAGCTGATTACACTCGGAAGTTTAGGCTTCTGGAGCATTATGCACCCATCAAGACTAAAGACCTCCTTACTGAACACTATGTTGACTGCCTCTCCACCCATCTAAAAGCCCTAGTTATAGCCTCTCATCCCAGAAGCATAGATGAAGCCTTGGGTATGGCCCTCAAGCAGGAGAGAGAGAAGGGCATGCAAAAACCTTCCACTATGGGGTACTTAGGGTTAACCACAACTGAAGAGGATAAGTCTAGGAAGTTCCACCCAGGCCATAACAACAAGGGATCAGGGAAAGGAGGAGGTTCAGGAAAAGGAGAACAGAAGCACAACTGAAATCAATAGAAGATTGTTCACCCAAAGTGGAAGACTTGTGGGTGACACCATGGTGGGGTATGCCGCCATACCAATTCGGTCTGCTATAACTGCAAAAAGGAGGGTCATTTCATCGCCAAGTGCTCCACTCCCTCCATCTTTGGCAATCCTGCAGTAGGTGCTCCGTAGCCTCAATGACATCACAATGGCAAGGTATTTGCAGTAAATGCAGAAGAGGCCAAGGAAAATCCAAACCAGCTCTGTGAAGGTAACCTAATTTCTTTTATAATTCAATATCTTGTTCAAGCCTGCAAATATTCATATATAGATTATATATGTGTAGGCACTGTATTATTAAATGGCCAACCTGTTAAAGATTTATTTGACTGTGGATCTACAAATACATTTATTTCTCAAACTCTGGCATCTATATTACATCTTCATATAAGGGACTTGGGATATATTCTAGATGTGTCTACTCCTAGTAGAAAAATACTCACAACTCTGTATAAAACTGATGAACTCTCTCTTAAATACAAAAATCATGATATGCCCTTTGAATTCATTCTCTTAACCATGGAAGACTTTGATGGCATACTTGGTATGGACTGGCTTTACACATACCATGCTCACATTGATTGTAGAAATAAGACGGTCATCCTCTCTCAACCTCATTCTTATCTGGTGAAAATCCCTAGGAGAAGCGAATTCTATAATAATATTATAATCTCCTCTCTTAAAGCTAAAAAGTGCATTTCTCAAGGATGTAAAGTATTCCTCGCATTAGTCTCAGAGACCAGTCCTAATAGTGGGTCTATGGAAAGTCTTGAGGTGGTACATGATTTCCCTGACGTTTTTCAGGAGGAGCTTCCTAGGCTGCCTCCAAATAGAGACATTGAATTCTCCATAGATCTTCTTCCTGGAACCACTCTGATATTTAGGGAACTGTATAGGATGGCTCCTACTGAGCTTATGGAGTTGAAGAAATAGTTGCAAGAACTTCTCAAAAAAGGCTTCATTCATCCTAGTGCTTCCCCCTGGGGTCCTCCTGTACTCTTTGTTAAAAAGAAAGATGGTTCTATGCGTATGTGTATTGATTACCGCATGTTGAACCAAGCAACTATTAAAAACAAGTATACTCTCCCTCGTATTGATGACCTCTTTGATCAACTTCGTACTGCTAAAGTTCTCAAAGATTGATCTTCGTTCTGGCTACCATCAACTTAAAATCAAGGATTCTGATATTTCTAAAACTGCTTTTCGAACTCGTTATGGGCATTATGAATTTCTAGTGATGCCATTTGGGTTGACCAATGCACCACGCATATTTATGAATCTAATGAATAAAGTCTTCCAACCCTATCTTGATGAGTTCATGGTCATCTTCATTGATGATATCTTGATCTATTCTGATTCTATGGAAAAACACCGGGAACACTAGCGAGCAGTTCTTGACATTCTCTGAACCCAGAAGTTCTATGGCAAGCTTTCTAAATGTGAATTCTGGATTGACAAAGTCATGTTTCTTAGGCATGTTATTTTTGGAGGTAGTATATATGTTGATCCTGCCAAAGTCTCTGCTATACTTGATTGGAAACCTCCTTGTAATCCTTCTAAAATTTGGAGTTTCTTGGGTCTGGCTAGATACTATCGTCATTTCATTCCAAATTTCTCCAAAGTGGCACTTCCTCTAACTAAGCTTACCCGGAAGGACGAGCATTTCATATGGCCAGCTGCTTGTGAGTCCAGTTTCCAACAGTCAAAACAAAAGTTGACATCGGCTCCTTTTCTTATTCTACCCTTTGGCAACGAAAGGTTTGTAATATTCACTGATGCTTCGAGGAATGGGTTAGGATGTGTCCTGCAACAAAATGGTAAGGTAGTGGCCTTTGCATCTAGATAGCTAAAACCCAATGAACTTAATTATCCCACACATGATTTGGAATTAGCTGCAATTATCCATGCTCTCAAAATCTGGAGACATTACTTGTACGGGGAAACATTCGACATCTTCACCGATCACAAAAGCCTAAAGTACATCTTGACTCAGAAGGACCTGAATCTGTGTCAACACCGATGGATTGAATACCTAAATGACTACGATTTCACTATTGCCTATCATCTGGGTAAGGCAAATGTAGTCGATGATTCCCTTAGCAGGAAAAGGATAGTGTGTGCATGTCCTTTTGTTCCTGAATGGAGGAATATGGAGGATCTAGTGGGATGGAAGCCACAGTTTCTGCCTGATCAGTTGCATGTTAGCAATATATCCATCACGTCCAACCTGCATTTCGAACTTCTTGAGGCACAGAAGTCTAGTCTTGATCTTACAGAGCTCTCTTCTCTCCTGTTGAAGCCACAAACACATTTGTCTGTGGGCCTTGACGGTGGTCTTCGATACAAGAACTGTATATGGGTTCCTGAGCAGTCAATTGTAAAGACAACAATTCTTAATGAGGCACATGGGTCCAAGTACACAGTTCACCCAGGCACAAAGAAGATGTACAAAGACCTACAACGTCAGTTTTGGTGGAGGAGCATGAAGCGCGATATTGTCGATTTCATGTCCAGGTGTCTGACATGCCAAAGGATCAAAGTCGAACATCAGAGACCATGCGGTCTACTACAACCCCTTGAGATCCCATAATGGAAATGGGAACACATCACCATGGATTTTGTGGTGGGATTACCCAGGACCAGGAGGGGATACGACGCTGCATGGGTCATAGTGGATCGTCTCAGCAAGTCAACTCATTTTCTCCCGGTTAAGACTACTACAAAAGTTTCTGAGTTGGCTGACCTCTACATATGGGAGATAGTATGTCTGCATGTATTTCCAGCATCCATTGTCTCAGACAGGGACCCAAAGTTCACTTCAAAGCTATGGAAGCAAGTTCAAGAGGAATTGGGCACCAAATTGAACTTCAATACAGCATACCACTCGCAGACAGATGGGTAGTCAGAGCGTACAATGTAGATTCTGGAGGATCTTCTACAAGCTTGTGTGCTTGAATGGAAAGGCTCGTGGGACCATTAGCTACCTTTAGCTGAGTTCACCTATAATAATAGTTATCAGACGAGTATTGGAATGCCACCATATGTAGCTCTTTATGGCCGACCGTGCAGATCTCCATTACATTGGGACGATGTCAGAGAACACACCTTGATGAAACTGAGGAGATGCAACTGTATGCAGATAAAGTTTCACTAATTGGGCATAGGATGAAGTGAGCACATGATAGGCAGAAATCATATGCGGATGGTCATCGAAATGAACGTCAGTTCAAGGAAGGTGACCATGTTTTTCTAAAGATTCTACCTATTCGAGCTTTGGCCAAGAACAAAGGAAAGCTCAGTCCTCGTTACGTTGGACACTTTGAGATTTTGGAAAGAGTTGGTGAATGTGCCTATTGTCTTGCTTTGCCACCTCAGTATAGTGCCATGCATAATGTCTTTCATGTATCTAATCTGAAGCCTTATGTCAAAGACCCCAGTTACATTCTGAATCATGAGTCTCTCAAGCTGAAAGACGATCTGTCTTATGCTGAGTCACCGGTCAAAATCCTCGATTTAAAGACAAAGGAGCTTTGCAATAATCGACATATTGATATGGTGAAAGTTCTCTGGAGCCACCATGATCAAACTGATGCTACATGGGAGCTCACGTCCGAAGTCGAGCGGAAATATCCACATCTTTTTTAGCCTGCTTGAATTTTGAGGGAAAAATTCTTAAAAGGAGGGGAGAATGAGACAAAGTGAGTTTTTATAATATTTTTCCTCTCTCTTAAAATTTTTATTATCAAACTTGTTGACCAAAATATGCTCATATACTTCCCTCACTCAGTTGAATAAAGATGTATCACAAATTGCAAAGCAAAATGCAAACCCTAGTATGTTATGGTGTTAAAATACATGTGATAATGTATTTAGTAAATAAACATATCAAACTCCTGATATTGGACCTCAACATTATACCATAGTCACATATTGACATCATGAAGCTTACCTTAAAATTTCATTCTAATTGGATAAGTAATTTGGGAGATATAAGAGTTTGAAATCATGTATAGTACATCATTATTTTGAACCTTAGGATCTAAGTTTGGGAATTAAATGAATCAAATAAGTGACATTATGTGTCACACATCCCTTTGAATCTTGGGCGCATGCCTTGGTATAGGCTGAGTGATTTCTGGCCGTTGATCAACAATCCAATATGGGAGACTTCGTCTCCTACCTCCCGCAGGACTCGGGCATCAGCCCCAACTGAACGACGATCGATCCTCTTTTCTCTGAGCTTATCTCACCAACATCCTCGCAAAATTAACATGATATTTCTCCTCTCCTCTCCAAATAGAGGTTAACCATCTCTATCTCAACCCTTCTCGCCCTTTGGGCTGAGAGAATGAACTCCCACTTTTTCACCCTTCTCCTAGCGACAGTGACAGGTTTTAGGGCACCTTTCCCTCGACCACCCTGTGCCTATTTAAGGACTTCAATAGCTTCGTTGACCTCCCTTTTATCAACCTTGACCCTCAATTTGGACGCAGCGCACCCCTTCCTCCCCGACCTCAAGCACCTCATCTCACCTGACCTTGACTCCCCTACCTCACTCCAGTAGCTCTCTCCAACCAATCGGGCATAGCTATACCATCAGGAGACCTCAGTGGGACGATCAACACCTTCGAATAGTGTCACGAAGGTCCAGAAGCTCGAGTTGAAAAGCCTCACAACTGAGCTTCAAAAGCTTCACCACTGGAGAGGTTGAAGCCATCTTGAAGCTGTGGGAAGATCGCAAATCCATCAGTAGACCTCCGTGGAGATTTTAACTCCCTCAATTCAACCTGAGGGCAGGTAAACCTCATCTTCACTCCTCGATCTGTTTTCATCCTATTTTGATCAGAAAATGACACCCAGACCACCATTGTCGACGAGCTCGACCTCCTCACAACCTTCGTGAGCCCGTGAACTCAACCTAACCGCCAGTGTAACCCAACTCTCCCTAGAAACCACCTCTGATGGAATCGACTATCCCTTATTCCCCAAATACAACCATGGTACGAGAAGGGAACATTCATGAGTGTTTTTACCTCCTCGCCCTTACCCGAGCATGGGCCCAACAAGAGGAGTCAGGGGTATTCCTGACTTTCAACCATTACCTGACCCTCTTTGGTTGAGCGCCTTCTCGTGGGTCAGTGGTAGGGTCTAGTTGGCTGGATCCCTCGCATGATCCGTGAGGCAGAGCTTGCATTTTTTTCATTTAATTCCTTATAAATTACCTGATTGGTCATAAGTTATGAAAACCCTAGAAAATGATAGGATTATCAGAAAATATCGAACCAATATACCATTTTCATCAGAAAACTTGAAGCTATATAAATATAATATAAATAGGACCAAGATTTGAGCCCTTTTCAAAAAGTATGGCCTACAATCACTAATGACCTTTTAATGTATATTTGTGTAATAAAAGTCACCCCCATGATTAGATCTGACTTATAGGCATCTTAAACTTAGATTGGGGTCCCTGCTCATCATGATATTTGAAACCCTAATCTATGAAGGATATCAGATTCAATAGTTGAGAAAAACCTTAATTTCTAGTTTTTCTCACCTTATTATGAATACTATATACAATTTATGTAAAACCCTAATAACTTAAATTTCCTTGAATAACCTTGACGACCTTAACCTCAGAACCCAACTCTGAATCATAAGTATCCTAAAGTGATATCCCAAATAACCTAAACCCTAATAATAATCCCTAATGTGGATTGATGAGAACCCATGGTGACTTTAGGGTTTTGTTATATTTCAGGGTGATCTACTATCTTTCTCATAATCTAGGACTTGTAGAATCCATATCTGAAAACTAAAGGTATGTGGATATAATTATATGAATAGATTTTGTTGAATGCTAAATATATGTGCTTGTTTGCATGTAATTGAAATACATTGATGGATATGGATATATGAATGATTGCCAATTTTTCTGCCTTGAACAAAAAGAACATAATTGAAGATAAATGAAATGTTGTTACTAGTGGTTCTCATTAAACTCCTTATTAGAGAGGGAAAGCTTTAATGTTGACTAGCACCTCCCTAGAGTACACGGTATACAGGGAGATTGGTGTGATTCCACTAGTGGTGCTAACACACTACCCGATTGAACAGATGCGCCCCACGAGGTCGGAATGCATGGGATATGGGATCTTGCTTTCGAAATTTATAAGCCTAAACTAGCTACCTACGTCTACTAAAACACTACACCCGCAAGTGCACGGGGTCGTGTCGTAGTATAGGAAGGTGGCAAGTAAAGGGTCGATCCACAGGGAAAAGAGGGGGCACTAGAGCTAGGTTAGTTTGGCTAGGTTCCTACCGCGGAGACTAGGGTTAAGGGTTTGAAGGTGATTTTGATTCTTAACTAAGGATGAACAAGCAAGCAATTAAAGGCGAGAATGAAATCTATGTTAACCTTAGATTAGATTAAGGCTAAGCAAGCAAGGAAAGACTAAGCTAGGTATGAAAAGGCAAGTTACACTAAGGCAAGCAAGAGAGAAGCAAAAGAGAAATTAAATAACTAAACTAGAATAAACAAGGCAAGAGCAAGGCAAGAAGCTAACTAAGCAAGAAAAGAACTAATTAAGCTAAGCAAGCACAAAACTAGGGTTTTAAGCAGTAAATAGATGTGTGGGCTGTTTAGGGGTATGAACATATCACTTAAGTTGGGGGGGTGACATGTGAACATTATGATTCCATTTAGATTATCCAAACCAAACAACAAGTTAGAGTCTAATGAATTAACCTAAGCTACTAACTAGACATGGATATGCTAGGTTATGTATAGGGGAACTAGTCCCTAACACCCCCTACTACCCTTACGAGGCTCAATTGGGTTAGGGATTAGGTTCAATTCAATTAGAGTCTAATCAAGTCTAGGTTTCTAGATTAGGCATTCCTAGGGAAATTAGGGGCCGAGGGTAGTAATGGGGAGGTGAGATTAGGGTTTTGGACCCCAATTCCCCCACATTCTAGCCTTGAGAAGGCACCATGCTAATTGCACTAGAATTATCTAATCTACCTACTTAGATCTCTCACTTAGGTTTAGGGGGATTGATTAAGATGTAGGAAGATGGGAGGCAACCTAGGGATCCAAGAATTGGACCTAGGGGCAAATCCCAAAATTCACACATATAAGCAATTTGCCTAAATTCCTAGGTGATTTCACACACAAACCAACAAGTAATCCATGAAGAAAGAGATGCAAATAGAATATAATAATTAACAAATGAAATTACAAAGTTTACATGTCATTTTCCCCCAACATGGTATCAAAGTAACATATTTTCTCCCAAACAGCCCACCCAAGGGGCCTAGCTACTCATAACAAAGCAAAATACAAAAAGAGAGGAGAAAGAGGTAGAAGAAGCCATGGAGCTCGGTGTAGATGAAGAAGTCCTCCTCTCCATCAGCTGCAGGGACGTCCTCCTTCTTCTCCTTAGATGAAATGGTGTGGAATGATGGAGGGATGTGGATGGAAGGCTTAAAAATGGGGGGTTATGTGGTGGAAATGGTGAAATGGAGTGGATTTGAGGTGGATATGGAGTGGAATGGAGTGGATGGAGATTTGGGGAGCTAGGAGGTGGTGGAAGGTAGTTGACCTCGTGCCCCAGCTTCCACCTAGGTATATATAGGTGTGGGGGAAGCACTTGGTCAAGTTAGGGGCAAAATGGGTAAAGCAGTGAAGAAGTGGCTGGATTTTGTGAGTAGCACGGCCGTGGTGGGTAGGGTAGGCCACGACCGTGGTGTAGGGGCACGGTCGTGTGAATTAAATTGCTAAATGTCAGGTTGGTGGTCAAAACGGCCACGGTCGTGGTGGGGTACCACGGCCGTGGTGGCTGTGGTGTGCCACGGTCGTGGTGGGCCTGGTTGATGTGGTCGTGGTACTACTGCACGACCGTTTTGCTCTGTTGCGCCACGGCCATTTTGTGGTGCACGACCGTGGTGTCTGTCACTGACACGGCCGTTTTGTTCCACCACGGCCGTGCTACTTTCTGCTTGATTTGGAAGTTGAACCTGTTGATTTCTAAGTGACCTAGCACGGCCGTTTTGTTGTACCACGGTCGTGCTGAGTCTTGGGGCAGCACTTTGACTTGTATCTTTGGATTTTCTTGGACATCTTTGCTTCACATGATCTTTGGCCACTAGGGGTAGGTCGATGGAGTGTCGGGCTTCACTTTGGGCCTCTCCAAGTATAGAGGAACCCTAGGATCACCCCTACTCTCTCTCTCTTCCATCAATCGTGGTCCAAATGCCTGAAAAACATGCAAATAATGTCCATAAGTGTATTTTATACAAATAAGCATATTAGGGGGAATGACATGCAATCTAACAGGTATAGATGTGATTGAAGAGCAAAAAGACACAAGATGAAGCCCTAAAATAGGGCTGCATCACCACCCAAAACTTAAAACATACTTGTCCTCAAGTATGCTCCAACTCAATCTCTCTACAAACTTTCACAAAAAGAAATGACAAATGCAATATAAAAGACGATTGTTGCTGAATGGGATCAATGATGACTAAGTGCATGCATTTCACCTCTCTCCTCTCCTTCTTTCACAATCCAATCATGGAAAGAGCACAAATCATATGAACTTCAAAAATAGTGCATAGAATACACAAGTTATCCATATTTCTTCCATTAAGTTCTGGGTAAACTGTTTCATGATGGCGTTAATCAAGAATGACTAGGAGTGTTGTTTCACATTCATGCATTCAATCTTATATCTCAAATCACGCCAAATGACCCACGTGGCTGCAGATAAGGGTAAAATGAGCTAAGTTTGATGTTTCCTAGCTCAATGAGCATGAAAGTGGAAGAAAGGGTTGCGGTATGATTTTTGGAGTGTTTTCACACACACATCTTTTCTTTATTTGAATGCTCTTTAACAGGAGCATCCTTTTATTTTGTTTTTGCTTTTCTTTTTTTTCTTTTCTTTTCTTTCTTGCCCTTGGTGTAGATAGGGCAAATGGTGGATAGAGTGAAGTGGGGAGATGAAGATATGGCCACCCCAAACCTTTGGAGGTGGCCAAGGTTGATTATGTGCACTAGGACATCTTTTTATGAGGCGGAGGGGTATGAAGATGATGGAAGAAGAATCAGGTCAAAGAGGGGTCATTGGTATGATTTTCCACATAAGACATCCTGCATGAGAATTAATCCAACACTTCATCCAAGATATCACACCACATGAATGAATAAAATGAAATTGATATATCAAACAAGTAATTCCACAAACACTAAGCGTTCAAAGCTTGCTCAATTTCACAATTCAACCAATTCAATCACAATCCTAAGAGAGGTGATGCACATGTAAAAAGTCAAACATTGATACCACTTAGCAACAAACAATGGTGATTCACTTGCATTTGTCAAAGGTCAACATTTTAATTCAAAATAGTAGAGATTGGGTCAAAACACAATTTTTAGACAAGAAGTTCTAAATTTGGGAAAAATTGGCCAAAATGGTGCCAAGTTTCCTTCAATCACATCTAAGCCTATATTATTGAACTTAAAGCAGTAAACAAGCAAATCCTAACTAAAACATGCAAAAATTACCAAAAATCTACATGATATGCAATGCATGGCAAAAGAGCAAATTTTTTGAAAATTACGCAAAAACTGACAATAAGGTAAACTACATGGAATGCAGGCATGCAAAGCAGTAAAATTCAGTAAAATTCTAGACTAGAAAGCAGGACAAGCAAAAGAAATGAAAAACAACAAACAAAAAGTAAAATAGCAGGTGAGATGCAAAAATGAGTGAAAGAAGAATAAGGGCATACCGCCCTACCACCGCAAACTTTTGAACCATGTTGTCCTCAGCATTACACTAAAGTATAGGGTGATAGGGTAGATGATCACTGCAGAGGTGGTGGAGGTGCTCCTCCCTGTCTGTAGTAGGCACCCCAGTAGTATGACTGTGGAGGCGGATAGCTGTCCTAAAAAGCTGATAAAGAACTCCACCAGTCTTCACCCCACTGTGGGTTCCTCTGGGCCTGGGCATTGTGAAACTGATAAAGGTGGTTGACCTGGTAATGCATATGCTGGTGGTCCAACCACATGGCATCCTGTGTTCTTTGAAAGCCCTCCTGTGCCTGTAGAATTCTATCCTGCGTCACCTGAATGCTCTCCAGTTGTGCATGGATGGTACCCATATCATATGCATTCACTGAAGGCTGTTGTGGCTCCGACGCTCCCATTCTTTCTTCTCTTAGCCTCACCCATCTTGCCGCTCTCTCCTCTGCCGTCCACATCTGCTCTGCCGCCTGTGAAGGCTCTCCTGGACTCCCTGCAAACCTCACCTCAGGGATTTCCTCTCCTTTGGGGTTCTCCTCCTCGTACCTCCTCAACTTTTCCAGAAAATCTGGCGATGGTCCAAACTGTGCCATGAGGGGAGGAGTATGGTAAGGCAACTCCAATGTGACTCTTGGGTAGGGTGGGTTGATTTGGTACATGATCTTCTGATCCGTAACTATAATCATGGATGAGCGGGCCAGGTAGTGCAAATCAACCAACTTGCTACCCTCTGCCTTTGTATAACCTGTCATGTCATGCCCCAAGGCAGTGGCAATAGATGTTACAATCCCTCCCATTACAAATGGATTTGTGCTCTTGGACGGGATTGTCCTCATGTGATCAATCAATAACGCCCCCAGGTTCACATGTCTCTCCTTTTCCATCCAACCAAGCACAAAAAGATCTTTGTTGGTGCAGCTACCTTGATTTTCATACCTGCCAAAGATGGTGTTTGCCAACACCTTCTGAACATAGCGGAGAAATGGGCTATGAATACCACTTGTCTTTGATTTCCCTGCTATAAATGTACTTTGGCCGGTGAAACACTTCTACATGGCTTGATACGTAGAACTAGAGTCATTTTCTGTCCTCCCTCCATCTAGGAGGGCAGCCATCTCTCCACTTGGGGCAAAAATCTGATTTAACATCTCTGAGGGTATCTTCCACCTCTTGTCCCCAATTGTTACCATAATTGCATTCTCGCCATCATTGGTTGCTTTCTCTAGTGTGGCAAAGAACTGCTGCGTCAGCTCAATGTATGTCTCCTGCTACAGTGTCAATATTTCATAAAGCCCCAATTTTTTCATCAGTTCTTGAAAACAGACAAAGAACCCCATCGCCTCCATTGATGCTTGGCATGCATATCGAGTAGCTAACACTCTGCGTGTCAGGCATCCAGGGTGCTTGGGCTCCTTTGCCCTGTTGATGCGATGATTTTGAGTCGCATTTATAGACCTTTTTGATATGTATTTTGTGCTTTTATTAGTCATTATTATGGTTAATATTGCATTATTCATCCATTTTGGTCTTTGCCATCAGTTTATGTCAAATCCCCTTAGTTTCATCATTTTGAGCATTCATTATCACATTATTATTAATTGTGTGGATTTATTTGATCTTGTCTTTGAATTACAGGAAAAACTAGTATCTCCTTCCGTCGATACCATCGACGGAAGTTGATACCATCGACGAGGCCGCAGGTTGCCAGCCGTGAGGAGCAGCAAAGAGTCGATACCATCGACACCCAAGTCGATGGTATCGAGACCCCTTCAGGTTGCTGGCGAGGGAGATGTCGATAGTATCGACCCCAAGTCGATACCATCGACGCATGGAGGCTATAGCGTCGCTAAACGACAAAAACCGACGCTACAGAGAGGTCGATAGGTCGATGGTATCGAGATGGCTACAGGCACCCGGACAAAAAGATAAGAAGGTTGTCGCTACTACACTGGGTCGATACCATCGACCTGCGTCGATGGTATCGACGCCGGCAGATATGCGTTGGATTCATTTCGATCTCAATCGGACGGCTGGAGTTAATTGATGACCTAATTAGGGACTTATACCTAATGACGGCCGCCCAGACGAGAGGATCATCTCATTTGCCATTGCACAAGTACCGAGGAGCGAGATAAAGGAGAACGGAGGCCAGAAGTTCATCCCTGTCGATCCGGACGCTGCCGAAGACGAATTTCACCACCGAGAGGCGGGAAAGCTCGTGTTCTACGCAAAGGATCCACCAGTTCTCCTCCGTTCAGGGGTTTTCCCATTTGATTCACGTTTTTCATATGATTTCCCCTATTTCTACCATGTATTTGTGTGAGATGAACATGCGGGGCTAATCCCCTCCATCTTTAGGACCAGGAGTAGCCCGGGAATGCATTGTATGACCGTTTTATATTAATAATTCATATTTTCTCTCTTAAATCCGTGGTATAGTTTCGTTTTCTCCATATATTGTTATGCTTGATCACCATAATAATAACATAATGCCCTTAATCACTTCGACAGAAGGATTAACGGTTGAAAAGAGACGAAACCTACATTAATCGATAAATCCCTTGACAAAGGAGGTGTAAAATTAATGGTGGAAACTGAGAGATCGGATGTAATGCGCTTAGTTTAGGGGAATGATTACTACGATGGTGGAATCAACCTAAACCTAAGTAGTGAATTACACCACGACAGTGGGTAATTCTGTTTTCAGGCCACTACCCGGAAAGAGAGAGAAGATTGAGGAGTTATATGCAACCTAATGCAATGTTGACCTGCGGTGAAACTGAAATCCTAAAGATATCCTTTTGAATTGATTAAATCAACCTTTAATCGATTGTTTGCTTTGTTTTATTTTATCTTCTTTTAATTTTGACAACAAACCCTACTTTGTTATCCGGATTAGCTGATCGCAAATAGTTAGTAGAAGTCTCCAATAATTCAACGTATCCCTGTGTTCGACTCGGGCCTCACAAAGGCCTATATTACTCGACGCGTACACTTGCATTTTTAGAGCGTAGTAAAATACACGTCACCTGTCTGTAGTAACCTCTGGGTGCAAACGGGCATTGTGGCGGGCTTGGTTGCTGCTCAACCTCAGGCACATCAGTATCATCTTCATCAGCTTGCACGAGTCGTCGACGTGGTCGTAGTCGTGGCTGCGGCTTGGGCTGTGGTTGTGCCGCGGAGGAGACGGACGGCCGTGCGGCTGAAATTGACGGCCGCGCGACTGAGGCTGAGGGTCTCTAAAATGAGACGGAGTGTCGGGAGGCAGACGACGGTGGCTGCGACGAAGATGGTGCCCCCCGTTGTGGCTGCACAGAGGCTTCTTCAGCAATAGACTCCACCATGGCATCCAATTCTGCCTCCGTCAACTGGGGGTGGCTGTTTCTTGTCTTCCTTTGGTAGGGGATGACACCCCTAGTCTTCTCTACTGCCTTCCTTGCAAACTTCTTCATTCTTGCTCGAAAATTGAAGTGGAATTAGAAAAATTTGGATTTCTCTGAAGAACGGGGCTGTTGGGGTGGAATGGAGAGAAAGTGGTGCATTTGTGGATGGAAATGGGTGGGATCCAAAGATTACGGTAGTGGAAATGGTAGGGGAGTGATTGAGAATGGTTTGGGGGTGATTTGGTGAGGATTCAATGGCTGGAGAAGGCGGGCGGAGTGTTGCATGGGCGCTAGGGTGCGGAGCACGGCCGTTCTATTCTTCGGAGAAATGAGCAAGTGAAAAGAAGTTTTGCAAATTTTGACTTAAAACTACTGGAATCGGGCTGCTGCACGGCCGTGCTGTGCGGCACAGCCGTGGTTGCTTCATGTACCACGGTCGTGCTGCCTTGCATGGTCGTGCTACCCTGGTTCAAAACTTAGTCAATTTTCCCAATTTTCTGATCATATCCTTGTTGAAAGTGAGTGCACCACCACGGCCGTGCTGATGTACCACGACCGTGTTGGGCACTGTAACAGTAGTAGGAGACTCGAATCTTGTTCAAATCATCAAAAATAGATCTCAAGTCGATATTCTATTGATGCGTTGTCAATCTTTTATCTATTCTTCTTTGTTTCACTCTGTTCTCGCCTGTACATATCAAAACTATACAAAAACTATCAAATAAGAGTGTGTGTGTGCTTTCTTGTAAAAAAAGTAAAAACAAAGAAAAAGTATCAAAAATGCAGTTCGGGTCAAAATTCCCAAACCTAGGTGGGTTGCCTCCCACAAGTGCTGAGTTTCTTGCCTTCAGCTAGGCTTTTTGGTGATTCTTCAAAATTCATCCGTTTGGCATTCTCATGTGTCCATTCTTGCAAAACATGCACTCTTCCTTTGCACTCAATATGTTCTCCGTATCCCTTTGATCCCAGTAATCATCATTAACTTCTTCACGTTGATGTCCTTCTCTCAAATACCCATTTGGACTTGTGAAGTGATCATGTCCAATATCCCTATCTCGGACTCGCCGGGTTGGGGTCCTGTACATGTTGATCTTGATCTTCATGTCCATAAATGAGATTGTCATGGTGCCACTGCGTACATGAATGTCGGCATCAGCTATAGATAAGAACAACCTCCCCAAGATGATGGGAATCTTCCTATCCTCCGGCTCCATATCAAGTACAATAAAATCCGTTGGGAACACCGCGCCTTTTTCCTTGTCTATCATTACTAAGACATCATCCACTCTACCTCTAGGCACTTTTATGGATCTATCTGCCAACTAGAGAGTGCAATGTGCCGGCTTCAACTTGCCTAAGCCCAGCTCAACATAGACATGATATGGCATCAAATTCACACTAGATCCCAAATCAAGCAAGGACATGTCTATTTGATGTCCCCCTATGTAACTAGGTATGAGTGGGGCTCCTGGGTCCTTTCTCTTCACAGGGAGTGAGTGTTGTATGATGGAGCTCACTTGTTCATTCAGTCTCACCTTCTTTGGAATCCCCCCCCGTTGACCAAGGAACTTGGCATATGATGGGATTTGCTTGATAGCATCCAATAGTAGAATGTTTACCTTTACCTGACGAAACACCTCAAGAATGTCAACATTGTGCTTTTGCCTCCTTTTCAATTCTGGTGGCTCATCTAGTGCTTCTACAATTGGAGGATCACTAGCTTTTGCTGCACTTGCATGAACATGAGGCGGAACACTAGGGATGGTAGGACCTGCACAAGGGATATGTGATGGATCACATGGAATCCCAAACTCAACATGCGATATCACAACATCATCTTTAGCAATATCAATCACAATATCACCACTTGGCTACCTTTGCTTTGCTTTATCAACCATTCCTTGACTTGCGGGCTGCTCAAGAGTTTTTCCACTCCTTAGAACTGTCACGACACTACCTTGCTCATGAAGGGGAGGGGGAGCATGTTGTGGCTGTGGAGGAGGTGGAGGTGATACTTGGGGTTGAAATTGAGGTGGAGAAGGGAATTGAGGGGGATGAGAGAATTGGGGCTGGAAAGTGAAGTTTTGTGAAATTTGAGGTGAGGGAGGTGGTGGAGGGGTGTAAGGATAGGGATAGCCTTGGAAGGAGTGAATGGGATGCACTTGCATGGGGGTGGACTGTAGAAAACTTGTGAAGAGGGCATGGGTCCACTTGCTTCATGGTGGCTCATGATGGATCTTGAAGACAATTTTTCCTCTTGGAGAGCGATGATAGAAGATAGTTGCTCTATCCTCTCTTCTAACCTTGCAACATCCCTTTGAACATCATCAAACACTCTCAATCTAGAAAGAACCTCTTCCTCAAACCTTGAGCTATATGTGGGACTTTGTGGTTCCTGGTAGCTATAGGAGTGAGGTGTCTTCTTTTCTTCCCCATAGAACTCTATAGAATTGACCGGGTGGCAAGGAGCACTTGTAACTTGGTTCTTCATGAAGTTCACCATGTCACCAAGAATCTTCATCATTTGCGGGCTTGAGTCATCACAAGTAGGGGGTGTCACAGCAAAGGAATATCCTCTTTCATTCATCATGCTAGAAGCTCGAATTCTTGATCCTTCAGCCAACTGCTCAAATAAAGGACATATCTCCTCAGGTGGCCTAGCCATGAAAACTCCTCCACAAGAAGAGTCCACTGTGTCTTGGTCCTTTAGAGACAAACCAGAGTAGAATGATTGAACTAGCTGCCACAAAGGGATCTCATGGTGTGGGCACTCTCTCAACAGCTTATTGAATCTCTCCCATGCATCATGAAACTGCTCACTACCCATTTGGCTAAAACTTGTAACGGAACGCCGCATTTGTGTCAACCTTGCAATAGAGTAGAACTGTCTCAAGAAAGCATTCTTCATTGTTTCCCAACTCATGATGTCCTTTCTTGAGTCATACCAGTCTTTGGCTCTATCTTTGAGGGAGAAAGAGAACAAGGTCAACCGAATTGTATCATCACTAGCCATCGACGTCCTGAAGGTGGAGCATACTTCAAGAAAGGAGTCTAAGTGCTTGTAGGGGTTCTCACTCTCTGAGCCGTAGAAGATGGGCAGGAGCCCAAGAAGACCTGGAGGAATAGAGAATTGCTCCCCTGGCATTTGATCAACCCTGCTAGCAATTGGCGATTTGTAGTTGCTAGGCATGAATTAATCTTGAAGTGTCTTGTGAGGTGCACTTTGGTCTTCCATCTTGTTTCCTCCCGAATTGCTTGTCACACGCACAAAGCACAACCAAACAAAAGAAAGCAAGTTAGTAAACCATTATACACAAGAAATGCAAAGAAAAATGAATAAAGAATAGCAATGATGAGGGCAGTAGGAAAAGTCAAAGCAAAACTAACTAGCTAGGCCGAGCGCCTCTAATCCCCGGCAACGGTGCCAGAAAGCTTGGTGTGATTCCTCTAGTGGTGCTAAAACACAACTCGATTGAACAGATGCGCCCCATGAGGTCGAAATGCACGAGATATGGGATCTTGCTTTCGAAATTTATAAGCCTAAACTAGCTACCTACGTCTACTAAAACACTACACCCGCAAGCGCACAGGGTCGTGTCGTAGTATAGGAAGGTGGCAAGTAAAGGGTCGAACCACAGGGAAAAGAGGGGGCACTAGAGCTAGGTTAGTTTGGCTAGGTTCCTACCGCGGAGACTAGGGTTAAGGGTTTGAAGGTGATTTTGATTCTTAACTAAGGATGAACAAGCAAGCAATTAAAGGCGAGAATGAAATCTATGTTAACCCTAGATTAGATTAAGACTAAGCAAGCAAGGAAAGACTAAGCTAGCTATGAAAAGGCAAGTTACACTAAGGCAAGCAAGAGAGAAGCAAAAGAGCAATTAAAGAACTAAACTAGCATAAACAAGGCAAGGGCAAGGCAAGAAGCTAACTAAGCAAGAAAAGAACTAATTAAGCTAAGCAAGCACAAAACTAGGGTTTTAAGCAGTAAAGAGATGTGTGGGCTGTTTAGGGGTATGAACTTATCACTTAAGTTGGGGGGTGACATGTGAACATTGTGATTCCATTTAGATTATCCAAACCAAACAACAAGATAGAGTCTAATGAATTAACCTAAGCTACTAACTGGCCATGGATATGCTAGGTTGTGTATAGGGGAACTAGTCCCTAACACCCCCTACTACCCTTACGAGGCTCAATTGGGTTAGGGATTAGGTTCAATTCAATTAGAGTCTAATCAAGTCTAGGTTTCTAGATTAGGCATTCCTAGGGCAATTAGGGGCCGAGGGTAGTAATGGGGAGGTGAGATTAGGGTTGTGGACCCCAATTCCCCCACATTCTAGCCTTGAGAAGGCACCATGCTAATTGTACTAGAATATCTAATCTAGCTACTTAGATATGTCACTTAGGTTTAGGGAGATTGATTAAGATGTAGGAAGATGGGAGGCAACCTAGGGATCCAAGAATTGGACCTAGGGGCAAATCCCAAAATTCACACATATAAGCAATTTGCCTAAATTCCTAGGTGATTTCACACACAAACCAACAAGTAATCCATGGACAAAGAGATGCAAATAGAATATAATCATTAACAAATGAAATTACAAAGTTTACATGTCATTTTCCAACAACATGGTATCAAAGTAACATATTTTCCCCCAAACAGCCCACCCAAGGGGCCTAGCTACTCATCACAAAGCAAAATACAAAAAGAGAGGAGAAAGAGGTAGAAGAAGCCATGGAGCTCGGTGTAGATGAAGAAGTCCTCCTCTCCAGCAGCTGCAGGGACGTCCTCCTTCTTCTCCTTAGATGAAATGGTGTGGAATGATGGAGGGATGTGGATGGAAGGCTTAAAAATGGGGGGTTATGTGGTGGAAATGGTGAAATGGAGTGGATTTGAGGTGGATATGGAGTGGAATGGAGTGGATGGCGATTTGGGGAGCTAGGAGGTGGTGGAAGGTAGTTGACCTCATGCCCCAGCCACCACCTAGGTATATATAGGTGTGGGGGAAGCACTAGGTCAAGTTAGGGGCAAAATGGGTAAAGCAGTGAAAAAGTGGCTGGATTCTATGAGTAGCACAGCCGTGGTGGGGTACCACGGCCGTGGTGGGTAGGGTAGGCCACGGCCGTGGTGCAAGGGGCACGGTCGTGGGAATTAAATTGCTAAATGTCAGGTTGGTGGTCAAAACGGCCACGGCCGTGGTGGGGTACCACGGCCGTGGTGGTTGTGGGGTGCCACGGCCGTGGTGGCTGGCACGACAGTGGTGGGCCTGGTTGATGTGGTCGTGGTACTACTGCACGACCGTTTTGCTCTGCTGTGCCACGGCCGTTTTGTGGTGCACGACCGTGGTGTCTGTCACTGGCACGACCGTTTTGTTCCACCACGGCGGTGCTACTTTCTGCTTGATTTGGAAGTTGAACCTGTCGATTTCTATGTGACCTAGCACGGCCGTTTTGTCGTACCACGGCCGTGATGAGTCCTGGGGCAGCACTTTGACTTGTATCTTTGGATTTTCTTGGACATCTTTGCTTCACATGATCTTTGGCCACTAGGGGTAGGTCGAGGGAGTGTTGGGCTTCACTTTGGGCCTCTCCAAGTACATAGGAACCCTAGGATCACCCCTTCTCTCTCTCTTCCATCAATCGTGGTCCAAATGCCTGAAAAACATGCAAATAATGTCAATAAGTTAATTTTATACAAATAAGCATATTAGGGGGAATGACATGCAATCTAACAGGTATAGATGTGATTGAAAAGCAAAAAGACACAAGATGAAGCCCTAAAATAGGGCTGCATCAGAGATCCCTAGAGTACAAGGTACACGGGGAAGGGCCCACTATTTATGTTTGTGCTAAGTCCACCATAGTAATGCATATTCATTCTAAATGTGGCTAATAACTTGGGATTAACTAATTTTCCACCTTTAAGTAACATTTTCCTTCTCATTCTTCAAATTTGAGTATATTATATGCCAACATAGTATAGCTTTCAATTCCACATACCAAGTTTGTTGATGTTTTTGTTTCTCGTATGTTTTTGGTACAAACAACATATGAAGCATTTCAAAGTACCAGCAGCCACTAAATAATGAGCATGGAGGATATTAGATAGATCTCCACTTCTCACCTTATTCTTTTCAGTTAGATAGTTTTTATTCTTCTAGATGATGTAATAGGATATTATAGATTCTATGTAATAATCATATTCTCTTTCTCATAGACTTATTCTTTTTCCTTCTCAATTATTAGTATGTACGAATTTATTATTTATCAATGAATGAAGTGTTGTGTGGCTGTCTAATGATGATGTGAACATGGTCTTATCTTACCTCTGATTTTAGTTGACTATCTTGATTTCTTATATTTTTCCCTTTTGACATTTATAGATATGAGTGCACACATATTTGTGTATGTCACTAAGGAAAGTATATAGAAATTGGGGTCATCACAAAACACCTCCACAAGCAGAGTCCACTAAGGTTTGGCTCTTTGGAGATAGACTAGAGTAAAATGACCGAATTAGCTGCCACAAAGGGATCTCATGGTGTGGGCACTCTCTCAACATCTTATTAAACCTCTCCCATGCATTATGAAACTGTTCATTGCCAAATTGACTAAAACTTGTCATGGCATGCCACATTTGTGTCAACCTTGCTATATAGTAGAGTTGTCTTAACAATGCATTCTTCATCACTTCCCAACTCATGATGTTCCTTCTTGAGTCATACCAATCTTTGGCTTTGTCACTGAGGGAAAATGAAAAAGGTCAACTATATTGTGTCATCACTAGTCGTCGACGTCCTTAAGGTGGAGCATACTTTATGAAATGAGTCCAAGTGCTTGTAGGGTTCTCACTCTCTGAGTCGCAGAAGATGGGAAAGAACCCAAGAAGGCCTGGAGGAATGGAGAATTGCTCCCCTGGCATTTGATCAACTCTACTAGCAATCGACAATTTGTAGTTTCTAGACATGAAGTAATCTTGAAGTGGATTATGGGGTACAATTTGGCCTTCCATCTTGTCTTCTCCCAAGTGGATTATCACATACACAAGGCATAACCAAATGAAAGAAAACAAGTTAGCAAACTAGTACACACAAAGTATACAAAGAATAAAGAATAAGTAATAGCAATGATAAGGGTAGTAGGAAAATTCAAAGTAAAACTAACTAGCTAGATTGATCACCTTTTTCCCTAACAATGATGCCAGAAAGCTTGGTGCGATTCTACCAATGGTGTTACACACTACTCAATTGGAGTTTGAATAGATGCAACCCGACAAACAGAAACACACAGAGGATTAAACATTTAAAATTTATAAAGGCATAACTTAACACACTCTCAAAAACAAAAACACTACACCCACAAGTGCATGGGGTTGTGTCATAGTATAGGAGGGAGGTATGTATAGGGTTGATCCATAGGGAGAAAAGGGGGCACTAGAGCTAGGTTAGTTTTTGGTGCTAGGTTCCTATTATGGAGACTAGGGCTAAGTGTTTGAAGGTTGTTTTGATTGTTAAACTAAGGATGAACAAGCAAGAAAGTAAAGGAATACAAGTAAGATTAATACCTAATTTAACCCTAGATAATTGATCCTATTAAGAAAGAAAATATAAGACAAGGAAATAAAAGGGCAATCTACACTAATGCAAGCAAAGAAAGGTCTACACTACACTAAGCTAGCAAACATGATAAAAGAGCTATTAAAGACCTAAACTAGCAAGAACAAAGCAGGAACAAGGCAAGAAGCTAACTGGGCAAGAAAAGAGCTCACTATGCTAACACTAGCTAAACAATAAGGTAACTAGGGTTTTAAATCAATTAAGGGAAGCATGGGATGTTTAGAGGATGCACTTATCAATTAAGTAGTGGGTGACATATAAACATAATGATTTCATTTAGACTATCAAACCAAACATCAAGCTAGAGTCTAATGAATTTTCCTAAACTGCTAAATGGAAATGGATATGCCAGGTTGTGTATAAGGGAACTAGTCCCTAACACTCCCTACTACCCTTGTGAGGCTCAAATGGGATAGGGTTTAGGTTTAATAAAATTTGAGTTTAATCAAGCCTAGGTTTCTAGGTTAGATGATCTTAGGATGATTAGGGGCTGAGATTAGTAATGGGAGTAGAAGTGAGGTTTTAGGCCTCCCTTCACCCACATTCTAACCTTGAGAAAGCTCCATACTAAACATACCAAATTCATCTAAACTAGCTACTTAGATCTCTCAACTAGGGTTAGGAAAATTGATTAGCATGTAGTAGGATGGGTAGCTAGCTAGGGATCCAAGAACTAGACCTAGGAGCAAATCCAAAAACGCACACACATAAGCAATTTCCCAAAATTCCTAGGTGATTTTAAGCACAAACCAACCAAAAATTCATGTATAGCGAGATAGAAATAGAACATAATCATTATCAAATGAAATTACAATGTTTACATATCATTTCCCCCCAACATGGTATCAAAGTAACATTTTTCACCCCAAACAGCCCACCCAAGGGGCCTAGCTACTCATAGCAATGCAAAATACAAAAAGAAGGGAGAAAGTGGTAGAAGAAACCATGGAGCTCGGTTTAGATGAAGAATACCTCCACTTCAACCACTATAAGACATCGTCCACTCTCCTCCAAGGTGCAATTGTTGGTATGTATGCCCATAGAGAAAGTCATATGATGATTGTAATGGGATACTTTGTAAATGATTTGAATAATATTTATAAAGGAAATTTCCAATCCATATGTTTAAACCGTTTCTGAGATGATGGTGTAACATGATAGATGTCTAATGATTGTTTTACTCAATGACGTATGCTTTTGGGTTGAGGACCTAAACGATGAGATCATACGTATGTTAAGAGTATTCTTTCTTGTTTAGTCCCTAGTCGATTGTTATTTTGGAAATAACCATAGACATCAATAACACTAAAGACTACATTGTGTGTTGGTTAATGATAGAATCTCATTAGTCATGATATAGTGATATCAAACCAAGCACATAGGTACTTGTTAGAGAACAAGGTACCAGACAGACCCACCGTGAGAGTGACACATGGAACCATGACTTGGTAGTCACAGTCAGCTCTCACAGTGATGGTGGTGAGTGTGATTCTTAGACCTGAAATCACTGCACTCAACACATGTCGTTGGGTACACTTTGACATAATCAAACGCAGTCCTAAAAGATGGGTTGTTATAAAGGTGATGATTGGGTGGCTTTGACACATGGGGCTTTTGAGGGGTGAGTGATAGATATGGGATTTGTCCCTCCTAAGGGAGTTTGATATCCTTGGACACTTGATGAGTAGGATTGAGAAAGGCATGCGCATGCACGTGTGAATTAATATGTGATATTGATGTCACACACATCTCACTCGGTCTACTCTGAGATCAAGGAAATGAATGAACATTGACAGGATGACTGTTCCATGCCTCGAGTTCATTCTGGATATCAGTGACAAAGGAATTATACATTCAGTGTAACACCATTCACGGATTGTAGGGTTGAAAGTTGTTCTCCAACTTTCTATTTCACTTGGGTAGCAATGATGGGTGACTAGGCACTGCTCTTTGCTTGTGAAGTCATAAGTGTTATGGATTTTCACTGCCAATGTGAAATGGACCTGCAGGGTCACACACACATAGGATTTAACCTAGAAGAGGAGTTTTGTCCACAAGCAATGTTTAGATTGATTACTAAAGGAGTTTAGTAGTTCAATTAAACACTCAATTAATTGATAGCTCAATATCATAATGGTCAAGGTGTTGGACACATTGATTGCAGTATCAGATTGATTGAAATCGCATTTAACTGATTCTGCACAACCTGCACTCCCAATCGATCGGTTCATGTGATGAACCGGTCGGCTGAGGTTGGTGAACTGGTCAGCTCAATTGTTGAACCGATCGGCTCATGCACAGAGTGAAACGAAAGGTTCAAGTGTTGAACTGATCGGTTCAACTGGTGCAACCGAGCAACTTGGGAAAGTAGGATTGGTGAGAATTTTCCTTACGTTTCACTTGCCCAATTTGATTGGAACAAGGATTGGTATTCGATACCAATTAGAAAAAAAAGAAGGAAAGTCAATCCAGGATCGACCAGGACCACCAACCGACCGGTTCACTTGTGAACCGACTGGTTGAGGTGTCCCAACCGATCGGTTGGTGCTCCAACCGACCAGTTCAGGTCCCCAACTGACCGGTTCACTTGTGAACCGATCGGTTTAGGTTGCGAGTTGGTTGCTTTTGTGGAAAATCTTGAACCCTTCTACTCCTGCTTTTAGTCCATATTGCTAGGGACAGAGAACCCTATCCCATGACCCACCTATATATAGGGGTATTGGGGGCTTCTCAACACACAACTCAGTGCAAGTTGATTGCTCTACAAAGTTGTCGTTCTCTCTGGTTTTGGTAACCGAGAGAGAGCCTGAGCAAGTGCTTCCCACAAAGGGAGGTGCATCAAGGGAAGGACAACTGTAGTTGCAATTGACAGCAGGAGAGTGTGTTGGCGACTAGTACGCCAATAGGAGGGTGCGACTCCTTCCACTTCCTTGTGGGACAAGGAGAGTGGAGCTCCAGGTGGTCCATGTGGACTACTTCAGAGGCGGGAGGTCACTGCTTGTTAGGAGGACAACTGTCATCGGACAGTCCGATAGGAGGAGGAGTCATGAGTCCCGATGCGACAAGGAGCTGCACAGAAACCGTCCAAGACCGGAGGTGAAGACCGCGCAAGGCGCGAGGCTCTGTCTCCGAGCAAGCCTCAGGACAAGGTATGATTCACAAACCATCTTTCCTATTATATAGGCTTTGACGCGATTCCTTTTGTTTTGGGTTTGGGGAGAAAATTTTTTGTTTCCACTGCTTCTCTGCCTCCTCCATAACCTAACAGTGGTATCATAGCCACGTCAACTGCTCTATATTTTAGGATTATCGATATGATCGATTTTGGTTTGCCGCCTTTATTTATTGCATGCAATGCAAATAATATCAGCTTTATACATGTCCAATCCACAAATCCCTAATATACATATATGATATGTAATATTAATGCATTCGATACACATCGCCCTTAAACCAGTTTTTTGGTGGATGTGTAGCATGATTATGGCCTATAAACCCCTATATCTGTGTGTGGTTGTTTGTGTGGTTGCTTGCATCTCAGTCTGCGCACCGATTCCCTTCTCCTATTCCTGATGTAACTCGAAATAATTTGAGAATTCTTTTCCTTCTTTTTCTCCCCCCGAATGTAACTTGGGGTTTCACAAGTAAATTGTAAATATGATAGATTTTATTTTTTGTTATGTCAAAGAACGGCGGACGACCTTAAGACGATCGGTTCAAGGCGAGAACCGATTGGTTGATGATCTAGACGGCTGGTTCGAGGAACGAGACAAGCGGGTGGTGACCTAAGGAGATGCACGACGACCAGTGAACTGATCGGCTGGAGGTGCCAATCGATCGGATGGTGGCACCCGAACAACCAACCTGATGGCGAGCCGATCAGTCATGGAGATGAGCTGATCAAACCTAGAAAGGCAGGTACAAATTTCATCTTGTACAGGTTGCATATGATGTAGACCTAGATGACCGTGATTCCCTTTGGCTCAAGGAATCACAAATAGGATGGCCATAATAATTGCTTTTTATCGTTTTGCATGTTTTCTGTGGGATATAGAATGTATATGATACTTATTATATATTGTGGTGATTGGATATGTATACGTATATAAAATCTCTCATTAAATATTAAGTTTTAGATGCCTTCCAAATGGGACACACGTGAAAATATTGATCGACCAAGTGTGGACATGCCCTAGCGTGGTACACCGTCTATCTTGTGGAACCGTGAAGGATGAATGTGTGGGACTGCCCTAGCAGGGTGCATGTTCATCGTGTTGGCTTTGGGTCGGACTTAACAAGGTGACCTAGATAGGATCTAGCGCCTTGAGGCATGGAGATGATCATTGCAAGGAGTTGCATATGACATCTTTCAAGAGTTTCATATGATGCAATTGGCAAGAGTTTCCTACCTGAGAGATCTGAGTTATGGGTGATAGCCCTAGCTGGTCCATGGCTCAGAGGATTTCAGGATCTTGACCCACTAGAAGATTGTACACTGCAATCTTCCGAATTGATGGTGAGGGCTATCAATTTGAGTCAAAATAGTAGGAGCGGTAATTAATTAAAGGCCTAATTAACTATCGTCAAATTTATTCAAATCAAATCAAAAAGAGTTTTGACAAATGCAAATTTTCTCTTGTAGAATGGCTAAAGAATCATCTTCTAAAATGGGAAAATGAATTGAAAATAAATTCCATAACTGGTTGAGGACTGTGAGAAGTATTCTACACAATCTAGATATACTAGGAGCCTTAGAATCCACTCTATGTACGCTTAATGCGTTGGTGAAGAAGAAAGTAGGTAAGGGAGAGAAGTGTTCTCTCGCCAAACCAATTTCTTCTACATGGAGATGATGGAAGGAACAATGGAAGAAGAAGTTAGAGATAGAGATCTCTAGTTCTGGTGTATACGTGATAGAGATTAACTTTACTACTTCTTCGTCATGGGTACTTGATACCAGATGCGGATCTGACATTTGTTCAAATGTGAAGGATCTTAAGAGAAGTAGGCCTTTAGGGAAAGGCGAGGTTGAACTGCGTGTTGCCAATGGGGCAAGAGTTGCCGCCAGTGTCGTAGGAACCTATGAGTTAACTCTACCTAGTGGGCTAATAATAGAGTTGAAGAACTGCTATTATGTACCTGCCATAAATAGGAATATCAATTCTGTGTCTTGTTTGGACAAAGATGGATTTGAATTTCTTATTAAGAATGGAAAGTGTTCCATTTCTAAAGATGGGATCTTTTATGGCAGTGCCCCTATGTCTTATGGTCTATACTTCATAGAATTGGAGACAAGTGTATACAACGTAAACACCAAAAAGCAAAAACTCAACGACTCAAACAAAACATATCTCTAGCATTTTCGTCTAGGGCACATAAATGAGAAGCGCATTTCTAGACTCCATAAAGATGGTTATCTAGACTCTTTTGATTATGAATCAATACAGACATGTGAATCTTGTTTGTTGGGTAAGATGACCAAGACTCCCTTTTCAGGTAAAGGTGAGAGAGCTAGTGATCTATTAGGACTCATACATACTGATGTATGTGGGCCTTTTAGAACTAATGCCAGAGGTGGGTATCAGTACTTCATTACCTTTACTGATGACTTCAGTAGGTATGGCTATGTGTACCTGATGAAACATAAGTCAGAAACCCTTGAAATTTTCAAGGATTTCATGAATGAAGTACAGAACCATCTTGGTAAAAGTATTAAGGCACTTCATTCCGATCGAGGTGGAGAATACTTGAGCCAGGAGTTTGAGGACCTTCTGCGAGCCTGTTGGACTCCGCCTGGAACACCACATCATAATGGTGTGTCTGAAAGAAGGAATCACACATTGTTGGATATGGTGCGATCAATGATGAGTTTTGCTGATCTTCCAATTTCTTTCTGGGGTTATGCTCTTGAAACCACCGCGTTTATGCTTAACCGTGTACCATCTAAATCAGTTCAAAAGACACCGTATGAGATATGGTACGAGAAGTGTCCCAATTTGTCTTTTCTGAAGATTTGGGGTTGTGAGGCTTACGTCAAGAAAATGTTTCCTGATAAGCTTGGACCCAAATCCGATAAATTTTATTTTGTTGGATACCCCAAGGAAATGAGGGGATACTATTTATACCACCCTACTGACAACAAAGTGTTTGTTGCCAGGACAGCTGTGTTCCTTGAGAAGGAATTTATTTCCAAAGGAAGCAGTGGGAGGAATATAGAGCTTGAAGAGGTTCAAACCCAACAAGAAAACATGGAACTGATAGATGTACCAGAGGAAAATGCAGATTCACAAGGTGTTGTGGAATCTCAGTCTCCTCAGGTAACACGAGGACCTCGTAGATCTAGTATGACTCGCCTTGAACCTGAGAGGTTTGGATACCTTGTAACTCAGGAAGGTGGAGAGTTGATCATAGATGATGATCCAACTACCTACGTACAGGCTATGGAGGGACCAAATTCTGAGAAATGGCTTGAAGCCATGAGATCCCAGATGGAATCCATATACTCCAACAAAGTATGGACTTTGGTGGAACCACCCGAAGGGGTAAAACCCATAGGGTGCAAGTGGGTCTTCAAGAAGAAGACTGACATGGATGGCAATGTACAAACTTATAAAGGTAGATTGGTTGCAAAGGCATTTCGACAAGTTCAAGGTGTTGACTATGACGAAACCTTTTCTCCAGTTGCCATGATTAAGTCCATCAGGATCATGCTTGCTATTGCAGCTTATTATGACTATGAGATTTGGTAGATGGATGTTAAAACCGCATTCCTTAACGGGAATATACATGAGGATGTGTACATGACACATCCTGAAGGTTTAATAGATCCAAAGAATGCCAATAAAGTCTGTAAACTGCAAAGGTCAATCTATGGATTGAAGCAAGCATCTCAGAGTTGGAATCTTCGATTTGATGAGGAAGTCAAAGTGTTTGGATTTATTCAAAATGAAGATGAACCTTGTGTGTACAAGAAGGTTAGTGGGAGCTCAACCACATTCCTCATATTGTATGTGGATGACATACTTTTGATGGGGAATGATGTCTTAGCCTTAGAGAAGGTAAAGACTTGGCTAGGGAATACTTTCTCAATGAAGGACTTAGGAGAAGCATCCTACATCCTAGGAATTAAGATCTATAGAGATCGATCTAGAAGGCTTCTCAGACTAAGTCAGAGCACGTACATTGACAAAGTGTTAAAGCGGTTCAGCATGGAGAACTCAAAGAGAGGCAACATCCCCATGCTACATGGAGTCACCGTCTCTAGAGCTCAATGTCCCCAATCTTGTGAAGAGAGGGAGCGTATGAATGGGATCCCATATGCATCAGCCATCAGATCCATCATGTACGCTATGTTGTGCACACGCCCAGATGTCTCGTATGCTCTCAGCATGACTAGTAGGTACCAGTCAGATCCCGGGGATGCTCAGTGGACAGCCGTCAAGAACATCCTCAAGTACTTGCGAAGGACTAAGGATAAGTTTCTTGTGTATGACGGCGAGGAAGAGCTGGTTGTAAAGGGTTACACTGATGCAAGCTTCCAAACCGATAAAGATGATTACAAATCACAATCAGGATTTGTGTTTTGCCTTAATAATGGAGCTGTGAGCTGGAAGAGTTCCAAGAAAGAAACAGTTGCCGATTCTACTACATAGGCCGAGTATATTGTTGCTTCGCATGCAACAAAGGAGGTTGTGTGGATCAGGAAGTTCATTTCTGAACTTGGTGTAGTTCCCAGTAGTTGTGATGCAATTGAGCTTTATTGTGACAATAATGGAGCTATTGCACAAGCTAAGGAGCCCAGATCACATCAGCGGTCCAAGCACATACTGCGGCGCTTCCATCTCATACGAGAGATCGTACAGCGAGGACATGTGAAGATTTGCAATGTATCAACTGAAGACAACATAGTTGATCCACTAACTAAGGCCCTTTCTCAGCAGAAGCATGATGGTCATGCTAGGTCACAAGGACTGCATTTCCTTGGTGACTGGCTCTAAGTGCAAGTGGGAGTCTATTGGTATGTATGCCCATAGAGCAAGTCATATGATGATTGTAATTGGATACTTTGTAAATGATTTGAATATATTTATAAAGGCAATTTCCAATCTATATGTTTAAACCATTTCTGAGATGATGGTGTAACATGAAAGATGTCTAAAGATTGTTTTACTCAATGACGTATGCTTTTGGGTTGAGGACCTAAACGATGAGATCATACGGATGTTAAGAGTATTCTTTCTTGTTTAGTCCCTAGTCGGTTGTTATTGTGGAAATAACCATAGACATCAATAACACTAAAGACTAGATTGTGTGTTGGTTGATGATAGAATCTCATTAGTCATGATATAGTGATATCAAACCAAGCATATAGGTACTCGTTAGAGAACAAGGTACCGGACAAACCCACTATGAGAGTGACACATGGAACCATGACTTGGTAGTCACAGTCAGCTCTCACAGTGATGGTGGTGAGTGTGATTCTTAGACCTAAAATCACTGCACTCAACACATGTCGTTGGGTACACTTTGACATCATCAAACGCAGTCCTGAAACATGGGTTGTTATAAAGGTGATGATTGGGTGGCTTTGACACATGGGGCTTTTGAGGGGCTAGTGATAGATATGGGATTTGTCCCTCCTATGGGAGTTTGATATCCTTGGCCACTTGATGAGTAGGATTGAGAAAGGCATGCGCATGCACGTGTGAATTAATATGTGATATTGATGTCACACACATCTCACTCGGTCTACTCTGAGATCAAGGAAATGAATGAACATTGACAGGATGACTGTTCCATGCCTCAAGTTCATTCTGGATATCAGTGACAAAGGAATTATACATTCACTATAACACCATTCACAGACTGTAGGGATGAAAGTTGTTCTCCAACTTTCTATTTCACTTGGGTAGCAATGATGTGTGACTAGGAAACGCTCTTTGCTTGTGAAGTCATAAGTGTTATGGATTTTCACTGCCAATGTGAAATGGACCTACAGGGTCACACACACATAGGATTTAACCTGGAAGAGGAGTTTTGTCCACAATCAATGTTTAGATTGATTACTAAAGGAGTTTAGTAGTTCAATTAAACACTCAATTAATCAATAGCTCAATATCATAATGTTCAAGGTGTTGGACGCATTGATTGGAGTATCAGATTGATTGAAATCGCATTTGACTGATTCTGCACAACCTGCACTCCCAACCGATCGGTTCATGTGAAGCACCGGTCGGCTGAGGTTGCTGAACTGGTCAGCTCAATTGTTGAACCGATCGGCTCATGCACATAGTGAAACGAGAGGTTCAAGTGTTGAACCGATCAGTTCAACTGGTGCAACCGAGCAACTTGGGAAAGTAGGATTGGTGAGAATTTTCCTTGCGTTTCACTTGCCCAATTTATTTGGAACAAGGATTGGTATTCGATACCAATTAGAAACAAAAGAAGGAAATTCAATCTGGGATCGACCAGGACCACCAATCGACCGGTTCACTTGTGAACCGACCGGTTGAGGTGTCCCAACCGATCGGTTGGTGCTCCAACCGACCGGTTCAGGTTGCGAGTTGGTTGCTTTTGTGGAAAATGTCGAACCCTTCTACTCCTGCTTTTAGTCCCATATTGCTGGGGACAGAGAACCCTGTCCCATGACCCGCCTATATATAGGGGTATTGGGGCTTCTCAGAATACAACTCAGTGCAAGTTGATTGCTCTGCAAAGTTGTCATTCTCTCTGGTTTTGGTAACCGAGAGAGAGAACGAGCAAGTGCTTCCCACAAAGGGAGGTGCAGCAAGGGAAGGACAACTGCAGTTGCAATTGACAGCAAGAGAGTGTGTTGGCGACAAGTACACCAACAAGAGGGTGCGACTCCTTCCACTTCCTTGTGGGACAAGGAGAGTGGAGTTCTAGGTGGTCCGTGTGGACTACTTCAGAGGCGGGAGGTCACTGCCGCTTAGGAGGACAATTGTCATCCAACAGTCCGGTAGGAGGAGGAGTCGTGAGTCCCGGTGTGAACAGGAGCTGCACAGACACCGTCTAAGACCGGAGGTGAAGACCACGCAAGGCGCGAGGTTCTATCGCCGAGCAAGCCTCAGGACAAGGTATGATTCACAAACCATCTTTCCTATTATATAGACGTTGATGCAATTCCTTTTGTTTTGGGTTTGGGGAGAAAATTTTTTGTTTCCGCTACTTCTCTGCCTCCTCCATAACCCGACAGCAATGGCATGGGATGATGGTGGAAATGGGTGGAAACAAGTAGAAACTAGGGTTTTGGTGGTGGAAATGGAGAAATGGAGTGGAATGGAGGTGAAAATGGAGTGTAAATGCTAAGGGGCTAAAATGGGGAGCTAAGAGGTGGTAGAAGATATCTAACCTCATGCTAGAGCTACCACCAAGGTATATATAGATGTGGGGGAAGCATTAGGTCAAGTATCGGTAGTATGGGAAATGTAGTGCAAAAATAGATAGGTTTTTGTGAGTAGCACGATTATGGTGGTCACCACGGCTGTGGTGGGGCAAGGGTAGAATGGATGTGGTGCGGCTAGGGTAGCTCATCCGTGGTGGCTCAGATTGCACAACCCATTCTTGGCTCCACAATTGTTCTATCTCAGGTGTCACACAACCGTGCAAGGTGGCACGGTCGTTCTAGGTCAATTCACCGTGGCCATTCTAAGTGGCACGACTGTGGTGATTCTATCTTTACTCCAAGGTGACTCTATTTATTTACAAGTATCCTAGCACGGCTGTTGTATAGTACCATTGTTGGATCCAATGGCTCTAGAGGGGGGTTGAATAAAGCTACAAAAATTCTCACAAAATAGATTTGGCCTTCAAATTGTATGAAATTGGAGAAATAGCTTAATGACAATTTGAAGTCCTATCTAAACAAGCATAGTAAGGATGAGAGAGATTGATAGCAAGCACTTGACAAAGGGATGTAGAGTATTTCCACTCTTCAAACTAGAAGTGAGTCAGTCCACTACCTAGGGAGGTCAGTCTGTAGGACTTTGCAAGTGCTTTTCTCTATGAAATCACCATAGATATTTATATAAATAGACCACCAAAGGACTTACCCATCCAACCACAACGAGATCTCCACCTTAACAAGGAACTTTCCCACTTAGCTGGAGTCTTCAGCCTTCACCATGGTATTACCCACTCAAGCTCAAGTCTTCTGCCTTGAAGGACTTTTCTTTTCCTATTGGATCTTCAACCTTTGCCTTCTCCTTCACTAGGAGAAGATCACCACCTCTTCATCAACCTTGAAGAGGACCAGCTACAACTCCTCTATAGAGCTTGCTTCAGATTTTCTTCATGAGATAAGGGGATAGGGAAGTAGTGGAAGATTGAGAGATTTACATTTACAAAGGTGGAGATCTCTTACAATAATCCTAACTCACTCACAAATCATGAAATGATATGTAAACTAGAGAGAGAAAGGGGCTCAAGGGGTAGTAGTACACTCAACTATAGTAAGGACCTTGAATATAGTGAATGAGAAAACTTGGAATGAACTCCAAGGGGTCCTATTTATAGCTGGGGGTGCTCCCTTGAGTTGGATAACACTTAGGGTTGAAATATATCCATTTTTGCACACTCCAAGCAAGTCACCAATGGTTATAATCACGTTTTCTACATTTTCCATACAGTGCATTCGGTCAAGTTTCAATAAAGGTAACTCGATCGATTGGCTAAAAGACAAACCTAAATTTCAAACTATCAGTCGAGTTTGTCCTGGGAAACTCGACCGATTAGCCAAAATTGCATTTGGTCAGTAACCCATTGGGTCGAGTTTTATGAATGCATAACTGACCAATGCATATCATCAGAAAATCAATCCATGGGATTGGTCGAGATTGAAACTCGACCGATCAACATCCTGTGATCAGTTTTCTAACTTAGCTAAAAAGTGATTAAAACTTGGTACGAAGTGTCCCACATATTTTTCTCATATTAGTTACAAGTCATATCATCAATACAAGTGATTACAAAATTCTTCTAAGGTCATTTGAAGAGATTTCCTTATTAGCACACTTACATTGCATTTTACTTGAACTTTGACAAGCTAGGGCTTGTGTAAGTTGATCCTTTTCATGTACCAAACACCTGAGATCAATCTTGAATACACATATTAGATACATATGAATGGAATGGTTGAGTCATTATCAAAATATGGACAATGCATAACCTCTAGGTCAACATTCTCCCCCTTTTTGACAATGACAAACCATTCCTCAAGCATATTGAAAAAAGATATTGAAATTATGCCTTAACCTTGTGAATTAGAGGGATTCAAGATTTGAACAATATGGATTGCTGCTCCTCAATCTATGCTTACTTTAACCTACATAGTTAGGCTATCTACACTAGGCAATATAATATGCATGTACTATATGATACTTTAGCAAGTCACATGATAAAGCATATAATGAACAAGAAAAGGATCACATAAGAAACAATAGCAATATGACAATGAATAGTAATATGATTGAGTTTCAAGACATTGAAATTATCTCTCCCCCTTTTGATATTATCAAAAATGAAGGGGGTAGTGGAGCATATAAGCACGCCTTCTCTAAACACAACGAAGAAGATATCCAAACATGCAATATCATAACATATAGCAAACAGAGACGAGAGAAACACACAAGCTAGGTCAAAATCAAAATATGGAAAAATATGGCACCAACTCATAGGATATAACTAATCAAAGAGTAAGAGTACTCATAACATAGATTACAACTCAGAATGCATGTTTTCATCAAAACAACTACAAGAGAAAAGTGATGAAAGCTAAAGAAAAAATAATACAACTCACAACATGTGCCCAGATGTTTCTAATACAAAATAGCCTAGAAAGATATATATGATCAGCAAACTAGACTAAAAACTAAGAATATCTAGATATCTGATCTATCTATATTCACAACATTATCATCATCGACATCAAGGTCATAGTCATCGTCTTTGTCTGAAGGTGCAACAACAACACCTTCATCACCGGAGTCACCAACGAAGCCATCAAAGCCATCACCATCATCCTCACCATCATTGGCTTCCTCATCAGCATCAGCAGTCTCGTCATCAGCCTGGTCTGGCATCTCTTCATCCACAAAAGGTTCGAAGCGACGACCGGGCCAACGAGCATTCTACTCATCCCAAGTCATACCAAGAGCATAGAGCTCATTGTCTTGAGGGAAGGAGCGAGCAGAATCACCAAGACTGGCTTCACTGCTTCTCCCACATCTTCTAATGCTGGTGGACCTTCTCCAATCATCATGTTGCTACCTACTGGCCCCTTATCCAATCTTCTTAGAGCATGCTAGAAGTGATTTTATGCATAGGATGCATAATCACTACCGAGGTATGGATGGTAGGTGGGGTAGCGGTGTGCACATGATAAGTTCATATTAGACATAATTAAACTTAAATCCTGGTGCATATTCTCCTAGACCTGGAGGTTGTATGCATGTTTGTGTATCATGTAACCCATGAGGGCTTAATTAGACACACAAAATGAGGCACAACTAGGTCGGGTAGGCTAAGGAGGTGGAGGAGCTCGGGTTGAGGTAGAGGTAGGTGTAGTTGAGGAAGAAGCAGAGGGTGAAGCACTAGATGTGGTGGAGGAAAATACATGCACATTTTCATAAATAGTGGTTTCAATGATACATACTCCCTTCCTCAGAAGTCTATAGTGGAAGTTAGAGAAGAGTGATTTCTCAATGACAAACTGGAAAAGACCACATATCAGGGTAGGATAAGTAGGATGTGTGCCAAAGGTGTTCTTTCCAGAGTCAAAGCAAGTCATGTGGTGGATGATGTATCTAGACCACTTGACTTCGACATTCTTTAAGAGGCAGTACATTATCACCGTAGTGTTTTCTGCAATATCTATTTGATTTTTCTTTGGGTGGATGTTGTAGTTGACCGATTGGGCTAATATACGCTTCTTGATATCTAAGGAGGAGGAGGGTAGGGTTCTCTTATTCTTATAAGGAACGTCAAGTTTCTTCAGATAGAGATGGATATAAGGAAGAGTGATCTCATTTTTCTAGTAGAAACTTTTTGGGTCTAAAATGTCAAAATACTCACCATAATCCTTACGCGAGATATCATTCTCATCGGCTCCTAAAAAGAAGACATTCATGATATCCTACGAGATTTTGAATTTCTTCTCGGTGATCATAGAAGTAAGGATGACTTGAGTATTCGGAGGGGGTACAAGGGTGTCATAATTCCAATGCAAATTTGCATAGAATTCGTGAACTGCTTTTGTGCTTGTAAATGAATTGAAAAAGCAGTCACACTCGACAGCCATGGATGAAAGTTTGTGACCTTGGAGAAGCCTTGCCACTTGATAGATGATGTCTTGACGCCTAGGGCTAGGCTCAAAAACGGATCTAAATGGAAAAGGACTCCTAGGACAAAGGTCCTTCTACCAATTTATAGCCTCAATTAAGACAAATCAAAGGGAATCCAGTAGGAAGATGAGGGGGAGTGATGGTGCATTGCTAGGGGAGGCTCTCTTTCTTCTATTCGAAACCATGGAGGTGAAATCGACAGAAAGAAGAGATCAAACACACAAACCACTCCACCAAAAACGTTCACACACCTAGGTTAGGCTAGGGGGAAGGTCTAAGAAGGTCTCCCTAGGTCAGTAAGGGCTAGGTTAGGGAAGGAAAGGTCAAGAGATCTTAGGGCTAGGAGGAGTGGAATCGGTCAACTATTCTTTAGTTGAGAGGGAGAACAGTCGGCCGAATCCAACTTAATTTGGCTTCAACCCGCTGATTGGTTGAGTTTTGAGAGGTGGAAATTTCAACTTATTGGTTCTCTTTAAAAAAGCTCTCAGCCATGGATCGGTCGAGTTTGTCCTGGGGAAACTCGACTCATGGTTAACCTGACCTAAAACCATCAAACTTTATTTCTAGCCATTTGAATGCTAATTAAATTTATTTTTTAAGTCCTTTATTTATATTGAACATACTTAGGCACATATCACTCATCATTGGGTACTATTTTCCAATAAAACAAGAGTTTGTGAAAAATACCCAAAAATAAGAGAAAAACAAGGCAATATGAACCTGAAAACCCAATTTTAAGCATATTAGCAATCATAAATGATCAAGATAGATGCAAAACATATAGAATAGATGAGTACTATCTAGGTGGCATATCATATTCATTCAAAGTAGTTATAAGCAATTTTAATCGAATAAAATTAAATTGCTCTCTAGTTAGAGGTTTAGTGAAAATGTCCACCAATTGATTTTTGTGTCCACATGCATGATATAAATATCCTTATTGGTAATGTGATCACAAAGAAAGTGATGGCAATCCTCTATATGTTTATCTCAACTATGCAATATAGGATTGTAAGACAAGTTAAGTGCACTAGTATTATCACAATAGATAGGAGAAGCAATAAAATGAATGTTAAAGTCTTGGTGCTCTTTTCAGAATTGGTTTGTGAAAGTAGGAAAGGAGAGAGGTGAAATGCATGCACTTAGTCAACATTGATCCCATTCAGCAATAATCATCTTTTGCATTACATTTGTCATTTCTTGATTGTGTAACAATTGTAGAGATATTTGAGAATACTTGAGGACAAGTATGTTTTAAGTTTGGGGTGGTGATTCAGCCCTATTTTACAGCTTCATCTTGTGTCATATTGCATTTCAATCACATCTACATCTATTAGATTACAAGTTACTCCCCACAATATGCATATTTGTATAAAATGCACTTATGGACATTATTTCTATGCTTTTTAAGCATTTGGACCACGCTTGATGGAAGAGAGAGAGAAGGAGTGATCATAGGGTTTCTCTACTTTTATAGAGACCTAAGGTGAAGTTTGATGCTCCCAACCTACCCCTAGTGGCCAAAGATCCATTGAAGCAAAAATGTCCAAGAAAATCCAAAGAAACAAGTCCAAGTGATGATCTAGAGACCAGCACAACCACGATACCTTAGAACAGTCGTGATAGCATACTTGCAAATCAATAGAATCACCTTAGAGCAATTCTAGAATCACCACAGTCATTCCACTCAGAATGGTCGTGGTGAACTGACCTAGAACGACTGTGCCACCTTCCATTGCTGTGTGATAGCTGAGACAAAATGGTCATGGAGCCAAGAACGGGTAGTGCAATCCGATCCACCACAGCCATGGTGACCACCATAGATGTGCTACCCTAGCCCCACCATGGTCACGGTGACCACCACAGTTGTACTACTCACAAAAACCTAACTATTTTTTCACAAAATTTCCCATACTACCCCTACTTGACCTATTGCTTCCCCAAAACCTATATATGCCTAGGTGGCAGCTCTAGCATGAGGTTAGATACCTTCTGCCACCTCTTAGCTCCTTATTTTCCCCATTAGCCATTCCACTCCATTTACACCTCCATTTCTCCATTTCTACCACCAAAATCCTAGTTTCTTCTTGTTTCCACCCATTTCCACCATCATCCCATGTCATTGCACCTTGGAGGAGAGTAGAGGATGTCCTATAGTAGATGAAGTGGAGGAATTCTTCATCTACACTGATCTCTATGTCTTCTTCTACCTCTTCCTCCCTTCTTTTTGTATTTTGCATTGCTATGAGTAACTAGGCCCCTTGGGCGGGTTGTTTGGGGTGAAAAATGTTACTTTGATACCATGTCGGGGGGGAAATGATATGTAAAGATTGTAATTTCATTTGCTAATGATTATGTTCTATTTCTATCTCACTCTACATGAATTGCTTGTTGGTTTGTTCTTGAAATGACCTAGGAATTTAGCGAAATTGCTTATATGTGTGAATTTTGGGATTTTCTCCTAGGTCCAATTCTTAGATCCCTAGCTAGCTACCCATCCTCCTACATGCTAATCAATTATCCTAACCCTAGTTGAGAGATCTAAGTAGCTAGTTTAGATGAATTTGGTATGTTTACCAAGGAGCTTTCTCAATGTGATGGAGTGGACTTTTAGAATCCTAAATGTCCAATGACTTAAGTGAAAGCATATGTTTCAGTTATATTGAGAGTTTCAAGCTTTTGATAAAGTAGGTGTGGATGTGAGGTTGATATCATGATTAAGATCTATCTTTTAATGCCTTTTTGAGGAATTTTAATTGAATGGTCCAATAGTTGAGTTTTGTCACCAAATTTGAATAGAAGGTAGATCGAGAGGTAAGGAAGCTATGGTTAAAATTTGGTGGCAATAGGATGTCCCTAGATGAAGTTATTGACGTTTGAAATTTGGGAAATAATGTTTATTATTTGATGATTTGAGGAACTAAGTTGTTAATCATATCAGCGTCACGCTTCCCTTAGTTGAGTTGGTTCTGAGTGGCCAATTCTCGACCCTAGATCTTCAATATAGTGGTGGTTATCTCTAAATAGGAAGAGCCGTAGATTCAATATGGGGCGAAGAGTCTCTGGCCATTGGATGATGATCACACAACTTGCAGATGTTCTCCTACCTTTGATTATAACACAGATCGTGGGTAGGGAAGGACGGAGATGTGAATGCCCCCCACCACTTCGCAGGTCGTGGCTCAAGAGCAGGAAAGGGACCGGCAGTTGCACTTGCCTTTCTATTACGATCTACCCAGACCCAGATATATGCGTTTTGGATGCTGCAACAGGGAGAACGACCCCCCCCCCCACTCCCATTACCTCTCCACCAAGGAAAATAGGTCGTAGCTGGGAGTAGGATGTGGAGGTAGAAGGCAATTTGGAGGGAAATGATGAGAGGGAAACAAAGTTGGAGATCAATGGAATCGAGTACAGTAATCTCTCGGCCGCTTTGTGGTGTTTCTGCTGGTAGGCAAACTCGAGTTCTTCGGAGAAGAAGACTGACTTTGGAGGCTGCGTGGAGATCATCCCTATACAAATGGAGGTAGCGGGTGAGTTCCTAGAGTCTTTTCAGGTGATTCCATGCTTTCCACCTTTTTTGAGGAGGTCCAGTGGAGTTTTGCCTCTTTTGGTCCGCTTTGCCTGGAGCAGGCGGCGTCGAGCTTGTGGGATGGAGGATCAGAGGCGTCGGGGTGAACCTGAGTGGTCGTGGAGGGCCTGGAGGGAACCTCGAAGCTGATGGTGGCGTGAAGAGCTGACGAGGAGTGCTCGAGCCCGAGCCCTTGCTCACCGGAGTGCCCCTGTGCGGCGGCGCCTTGCAAAAACAGAGCCCGCAGAAGCGTCGGGCGTGGAACGGGTGCGGGCAGGGGGTCGGCTTCGCGTGGACCAGAAAAAAAGGAAGAAGGGAGCAGACCGGGTCCGCAACCCTGAACCGGAGGAATCAATCCCTTGAACCAGCCAGCTCACAGTGAACCAGCAAGGACCGACCGAACCCAAGCAAAGGGATGGAGTTGCGCGCCCAAGGACGCGTGGCAATGTGCCATTGGCCAAAAGGTAAGAAAATGCTCAGAAATTCTCAGATCTTCAATAATTTGTAGAAATTAACTCGATGCTCAGAAAAATACAAATAAGGTACCAAAATGTTCAGAAAAATGTGTAGAACAACTTGGAACTTTAATATCAGGCTTTCGATGCTCAAATCTCAGTGATATCATGAAAGATGCGTAATGCTTGTTTAGTGGATAATAAATAGCGAATGATGACATAAAATTATGGAAAAATGTTAGTAACTCCATAATAATCTCTATAATGCACCTGATGTCTGTAATCATGATGTTGATGTACGAAATCATGTAATTTGATTAATATGGCTAATTAGTGCTAATAACCCTAATTAAAATGCAATGAATGCATACATGCTCAATAAATGATGAAATTCACAGAGTAAGCTCATATCAGTATATGAAACCTCAGTTTTAATTATGAGATCATAATGATGAACATAATTCATGTTATATGAATATGATCCGTAATACATGCGATGTAACCCTAATTCGAGTAATACATGTAACCTAGGTTTAATATGTATAAAGAATGATACAGAACATGATATTCAGATTATGTATCCTAATCTGGAATATAATATTAGTAACATAATTACAAGAAGATAAGATAAGTAATGATGCACATATCTTAATGAGCTAAGGTAAACCCTAAAATGGATATAAATAGGGTTAAGATGAGATATAATAAGATGAGAACCTGATGAGAGTATGTGGTCTTGTCTTGATCAGGGTTGACCAGGATGTAGACGATATGAGTATATAGATTGTGATCTATCTCTTTGGAAGGTACGCCATTACCTCTTACTTGGCTTATTATACAATATGATTGTGTTATATGAGTAGTAAAATACTTGGCATATGATATTGGATGAAATGATTGTTCTGGTATGATATGTTGCATGATTTTCCATACTTATTGCTATGAACACATGAAACATAATATATATGTTCCATTATATCTAAGCACTTCAACTCTTTGGTAGTAAAGTGCTGGAAATAAGTACTTCAACTCTTTGGTAGTAAAGTACTTGGAAGTGATCCAACTCTTTGGTAGTAGATCACATTGTGAAATGATCCAACTCTTTGGTAGTAGATCATAAAGGCCTTAATGCATTCAACTCTCAGGTAGTAAATGCATGATGATATAATGGAAAATGAGCTTAAAACATGTGTTCTCTTTTGTTAATAAATATCTTTGTGCAAGTATACGCTTTTCTTATATTCTTCTGTTACTGCCAAGTATTAGTTTTATCTTATTGCCAAGATATGATGAGAGGTATATAAAAGACACGTAGGCGTACTCATTACAATATTCTTGAAATAGTGTGCTGACGTGTACCGCATGTAATCTTTTGTTTAGGTTGTGGCTATGCTCTTGAAGATGCAGGATAGTTGAGAGTCGTGTAGCGAGCTGATGTACAGGTGGACCTATTGTCTTAAGATCCTGTTGTTTTAGAATGTAGTACATGTATATGTATAAGTTGATGTTCAATATGTAATATCCAATGTTGTAACAATTCATGTTGTAATTATATGTTGAATGGTGAACATGTGTGTATGGTTTTATTATTGTTCATGTACATGTGCTACTGATTGTTTCCTTCTGACTTCCTCTGATTTTCTTCTTCTTAGCCTCATGTGGGATGTTTAAATTGGGATTCTCGCTGAGGTGAGGGTTTCAATTTGGACGTCACACATCATATTAAGTTTTAGAAAATCTTGGGAGGTCACAGGTGGTATCAGAGCATGAACAATAGAAAAGCCTAACATTTGCTCATTATGCAACTCAAAACTAAAGAACCTTGAACTTAATAATATTTTAGGGTTAGATTAGTCGTGTTTTAGAGACTAGATCTGACCTAGCCTCTAGGTTAGCACCTAGAGTCCGAGAACTAGGTCTAGACTGGTGCTTGTTGTATAGCAAGTCCTTAGATGTCGTTCTTTCCTTGTAGTGCAGCGGTATGGGACGTTGCACTATTTGGAAATAATGTGCATCAAGGGAAGAGAAACCCTAGACATATTGCACACATTGTCTAGAGTAGATACACTAGTCTACACCAGGTTCTCACCCTTTTCACTAGTTTTCATGACACTGGACTCTCTACTATGTGTGGGACACTCGTTTTCAGGATTTGGTTTTTGATTCCAAACGGATCGAACCTCGATAGTTTTCTCTGACGTTTGTTTTATCGGAGAAAAACTATATAATATTTTAATATGTATATGTATTACAAAAATGTGTCCCCACACATGTACGAGTAGGAGGTGGTCATGCAACCTAAGTGAAAGTGAATGACATCAGTCTAGAAGAGAGAGTAGTTCTAGATTAGATGTCTAGAGCCTTTTTGATAGATGGAATAGATGATATAAGTTTTGATGATTCAATATAAGTCTTATATAGATGACATAAGATAATATATGATGATCTATGTTTGTCTTCGAGGACCTAAGTTCAGTTTTGAGGATTTGAGATAAGTTTTGATGATGTAAGTATGCTTCCTTTTATGAGATAAGGTGTGTTAAGTTAAGACAAGGTTGTGAGTCAGCAAGAGCCTCAATCTCTTTTACGAAGGAGGACCTCTAGTGTTAGGACCAGTTTCGGGGTTAACTCCAGAGAGAGTGAGACCCACAGGGAGAAGGTCAGAGAACCTAAACTCCATGATATGAGAAATATGAGATATGTGATATGATATGTCCTAAACTAGACTACTCCTGAGTGATTGAGTTGAGTTGCTTTATGTATGATTCCTATAGTTATGTTGCACCCTAGATGTCCTTGGGAGGACCAAACCCTAGAGATAAAGAGAGGCTGGTTATATATGTGCATATGTGAACATGAATATGAGTGCCTGCCATCTGTGTGAGGGAGAGAGCCCAAGACCCTAGAGGAGGTAGCTATGTTAGTTTTTGAGAAGCCTCATGCTCGGGTTGGTGGTTTCCCATATAGGAATCTAGTGGTGTATATAAGAGAGTTTTGGGTAACCATGTTTCATGGGTAAAAGCTGAGAAGAGAATGTCATAGAATGTTTCAGTTTGTGCTTTGTGGCTAGATCTTATGAAGTTGATCACTAGTGCCAGTGAGGTAATCCGAGAACCCTAGACCAAGAAGAAAGATAAAGTATATGCGTATGAGATACTGACACAGTTGAGTTAGCTCAGAGAGACTGAGCATGACACTACCCTCGTGGTATGGGTTAGGAGAACCTCAGTTGGACTAGATAACGTTTTGATGTATGTTTGATTAGCCACTCACATAAGTTTGTTAGCACAACCATGATATACTATATGTAAGGATGTGATCTAATCTCAAGATGCGATATGTAGACATGATACGATGAAAACGTAGTAATGGTTTAATAGATCTTTATTGATAAATGGTTAACCATATACATGAACAATGATGATAATTTGATAGTGTTGGTTAATCGTGTGATGAAATCACTAGTAAATGTTGCAATTTATTATGAGTAATGATATAAGAGCATATGAATGCAACATGTTACATGAGGTGTTAATCTCAGTGCTTAATAAAGATGAAAAATATAATTTGACAGTTAGCACAACATAATTCTTATGACACCTTGATATGATCTAGATGGATAAAGTGGGTTAATTATAGTTAACTCCCTCCTAAAAGGCATATGTTAATGTTGAACTTGTTCTAACAATTTGCTCAATAAGATGTTGATGAAACTTTGACATATGGGATAACTTCAGTTATTTCCTTGAGAACATGGTAATATGATATGGGAACCCTAATTCATGGGCAAAAATAAATATGCAATCCTAACATATGAGCTACGTCATGATGTATCCTAAGCTCCTAAACCATGTTATGTGATGAGTGGTCCACACTGGTATCACCTTAGATGTTTGAAAAACATCTTAGTAGCTTAGATATAGTTTTGGAGCTTTTGATTATGTTGTACATAGAATGGTGCCTACATATGGATGTAGACGTTTAGGTTTTCCCTGGAAATATGAGTATGGTTTACTTTCGAGGATGAAAGTTCTTTTAAGATGGATATGATGTGACAAAGTGTTTTTTTCTTTAATTTCGAGGACGGAATATCTTTTAAGGTGTGTAGGATGTGATGGAGTGGACTTTTAGAATCCTAAATGTCCAATGACTAAAGTGAAAGCATATGTTTCAGTTAGATTGAGAGTTTCAAGCTTTTGATAAAGTAGGTGTGGATGTGAGGTTGATATCATGATTAAGATCTATCTTTTAATGCCTTTTTGAGGAATTTAAATTGAATGGTCCAGTAGTTGAGTTTTGTCACCAAATTTGAATAGAAGGTAGATCGAGAGGTAAGGAAGCTATGGTTAAAATTTGGTGGCAATAGGATGTCCCTAGATGAAGTTATTGATGTTTGAAATTTGGGAAATAATGTTTATTATTTGATGATTTGAGGAACTAAGTTGTTAATCATATCAGCGTCACGCTTCCCTTAGTTGAGTTGGGTCTGAGTGGCCAGTTCTCGACCCTAGATCTTCAATCTAGTGGTGGTTATCTCTAAATAGGAAGAGCCGCGGATTCAATATGGGGCGAAGAGTCTCTAACCATTGGATGATGATCACACGACTTGCAGATGTTCTCCTACCTTTGATTATAACACAGATCGTGGGTAGGGAAGGACGGAGCTGTGAATGCCCCCCACCACTTCGTAGGTCGTGGCTCAAGAGCGGGAAAGGGACTGGCAGTTGCACTTGCCTTTCCATTACGATCTACCCAGACCCAGATATATGCGTTTTGGACGCTGCCACAGGGAGAACGAGCCCCCCCACTCCCATTACCTCTCCACCAAGGAAAACAGGTCATAGATTGGAGTAGGATGTGGAGGTAGAAGGCAATTTGGAGGGAAATGATGAGAGGGAAACAAAGTTGGAGATCAATGGAATCGAGTACAATAATCTCTCGGCCGCTTTGTGGTGTTGCTGCTGGTAGGAAAACTCGAGTTCTTCGGAGAAGAAGACTGACATCGGAGGCTGCGTGGAGATCATCCCTATACAAATGGAGGTAGCGGGTGAGTTCCTAGAGTCTTTTCAGGTGATTCCATGCTTTCCACCTTTTGTGAGGAGGTCCAGTGGAGTTTTGCCTCTTTTCCTCCGCTGTGCCTGGAGCAGGCGGCGCCGAGCTTGTGGGATGGAGGATCAGAGGCGTCGAGGTGAACCTGAGTGGTCGTGGAGGGCCTGGAGGGAACTTCGAAGCTGATGGTGGCGTGAAGAGCTGACGAGGAGTGCTCGAGCCCGAGCCCTTTCTCACCGGAGTGCCCCTGCACGGTGGCGCCTTGCGAAAACAGAGCCCGCAGAAGCGTCGGGCGTGGAACGGGTGAGGGCAGGAGGTCGGCTTCGTGTGGACCAGAAAAAAGGAAGAAGGGAGCAGACTGGGTCTGCAACCCTGAACCGGAGGAATCAATCCCTTGAACCGGCCGGCTCACAGTGAACCAGCAAAGACCGACCGAACCCAAGCAAAGGGCTGGAGTTGCGTGCCCAAGGACACGTGGCAATGTGCCATTGGCCAAAAGGTAAGAAAATTCTCAGAAATTCTCAAATCTTCAATAATTCGTAGAAATTTACTCGATGCTCAGAAAAATACAAATAAGGTACCAAAATGTTCAGAAAAATGCGTAGAACAACTTGGAACTTTAATATTAGTCTTTCGATGCTCAAATCATAGTGATATCATGAAAGAGGTGTAATGCTTGTTTAGTGGATAATAAATAGCGAATGATGACATATAATTATGGAAAAATGTCAGTAACTCCATAATAATGTCTATAATGCACCTGATGTCTGTAATCATGATGTTGATGTACGAAATCATGTAATTTGATTAATATGGCTAATTAGTGCTAATAACCCTAATTAAAATGCAATGAATGCATACATGCTCAATAAATGATGAAATTCACAGAGTAAGCTCATATCAGTATATGAAACCTCAGTTTTAATTATGAGATCATAATGATGAACATAATTCATGTTATATGAATATGATCCGTAATACATGCGATGTAACCCTAATTCGAGTAATACATGTAACCTAGGTTTAATATGTATAAAGAATGATACAGAACATGATATTTAGATTATGGATCCTAATCTGGAATATAATATTAGTAACATAATTACAAGAAGATAAGATAAGTAATGATGCACATATCTTAATGAGCTAAGGTAAACCCTAAAATGGATACAAATAGGGTTAAGATGAGATATAATAAGATGAGAACCTGATGAGAGTATGTGGTCTTGTCTTGATCAGGGTTTACCAGGATGTAGATGATATGAGGATATAGATTGTGATCTATCTCTTTCGAAGGTACGCCATTACCTCTTACTTGGCTTATTATACAATATGATTGTGTTATATGAGTAGTAAAATACTTGGCATATGATATTGGATGAAATGATTGTTCTGGTATGATATGTTGCATGATTTTCCATACTTATTGCTATGAACACATGAAACATAATATATCTGTTCCATTATATCTAAGCACTTCAACTCTTTGGTAGTAAAGTGCTGGAAATAAGTACTTCAACTCTTTGGTAGTAAAGTACTTGGAAGTGATCCAACTCTTTGGTAGTAGATCACATTGTGAAATGATCAACTCTTTGGTAGTAGATCATAAAGGCCTTAATACATTCAACTCTTAGGTAGTAAATGCATGGATGATATAATGGAAAATGAGCTTAAAACATGTGTTCTCTTTTGTTAATAAATATCTTTGTGCAAGTATACGCTTTTCTTATATTCTTCTATTACTGCCAAGTATTAGTTTTATCTTATTGCCAAGATATGATGAGAGGTATATAAAAGACACGTAGGCGTACTCAGTACAATATTCTTGAAATATTGTGCTGGCGTGTACCGCATGTAATCTTTTGTTTAGGTTGTGGCTATGCTCTTGAAGATGCAGGATAGTTGAGAGTCGTGTAGCGAGCTGATGTACAGGTGGACCTATTGTCTTAAGATCCTGTTGTTTTAGAATGTAGTGCATGTATATGTATAAGTTGCTGTTCAATATGTAATATCAAATGTTGTAACAATTCATGTTGTAATTATATGTTGAATGGTGAACATGTGTGTATGGTTTTATTATTGTTCATGTACATGTGCTACTGATTGTTTCCTTCTGACTTCCTCTGATTTTCTTCTTCTTAGCCTCATGTGGGATGTTTAAATTGGGATTCTTGCTGAGGTGAGGGTTTCAATTTGGACGTCACACATCAGATTAAGTTTTAGAAAATCCAGGGACGTCACACTCAAGGTTAGAATGTGGGTGATGTAGGCCTAAAACCTCACTTCCACTCCCATTAATAATCTCATCCCCTCATCATCGTAAGAAAATCTAACATAGAAACCTAGGATGTATTAGACTCTAATTGGATTACACCTAAACAATAACCCATTTGAGCCTCACAAGGGAAGTAGAAAGTGTTAGGGACTAGTTCCTCTATACACAACCTAGCATATTCATGGCCAGTTAGCAGTTTAGGAGAATCCATTAGACTCTATATTGTTGTTTGGTTTGATAATCGAAATGAAATCACTATGTTTATATGTTACACCCAACTTAATTGATAAGTGAATCCCCTAAACAACCCATGTTTCCCTTTAATTTCTTTAAAACCCTAGTTACCTTGTTGCTCAGTTAGTGTTAGCTTAGTTAGCTCTTTCATTGCTTAGTTAGCTTCTTTCCTTGTTCCTGCTTTGTTCTTGCTAGTTTAGGTCTTTAATTGCTCTTTTGTCATGTTTGCTAGCTTAGTGTAGATTAGACCTTTCTTTGCTTACATTAGTGTAAATTGCTCTTTTGTTGCCTTGTCTTATCTTTTCTTTCTTAGTAGGATCAATTTCCTAGGGTTAACTTAGGTATTAATCTGACTTGTCTTCCTTTACTTTCTTGCCTATTCATCCTTAGTTTAACAATAAAAACAACCTTCAAACCCTTAACTCTAGTCTTCGAAGTAGGAACCTGGCACCAAAAACTAACCTAGCTCTAGTGCCCCCTTTTCTCCCTATGGAAAATACAACTCCTTCATGTTAACTAATGGTGTAAATTTGTTAAAGGCTCCTATTTGTAAATATAAAAGCTACTAATTAAATTAATGCAAAGTGAAGGCATAACAAAAAGCTCGAGTCAAAAGAGTAAATATCTTAATAGTTATAAATACTTGAAGTGAATTAAAGAGCAAAATATATTAAGATCCAAATTTATTTTTATGGTCAACCCAAGAGTTGAATGTCCCTACCCTTGCTAACCCTGGGAGCCTCAAATCAAAGACCATCATTTAAGAAGAATGACATCAACACTGCCAAACCCTCTCTTTCATTTCTAATGATCTTGATCATGTTCAAGCCACCATTGCCTCCCTACATGAATGACTATTGAAAGAATGAATCCCATCATGTGCCACCCTAACATTGTCCTTCGTAATCGGCAATGTCAACGGTCATTACCAGGGAAGACCCTCCTCATAGGTAATCAAGGCACACCATAACTCCTAGTCACTCCTCCTCATCAACAATTAACACAACTGACACCTCCTTTTATTCCCCTGAGTTGTTTCACACTCCTAAAAACCCTAGAAAATATCTCTTACCTATATAGCTTGAGGCCAAACCTATAACATGAGGAATCTGGTTGAAAATTACAAACATGGCATGTTATAACTAACTACTATCTAAGTGGAAGAAGCTCTCCTGATATGAAAGAGTGAGGAGATAATCACGGTGGCCTACCAATCTGAGCAACGGGTGGATGGAATAAGTGGTTGTGGAAGAAATGGAATCATAATACAATTTTAACATGCACAAATATCTAAAATGACCTAAATGATGCAATTGCAAATGAAAATGCCCTAATGCCTACATTTTGGGTGGAATGATGCATGTTCCTACTATATGTTCCTACAATTCCATCTTATGCGAGATAGAATGTCGAAAAACAACATTATGTGCTTATTCTTCCTATTACACGGGTGAGACAAGCTCTTTTCTCCCTCTAAAATCAGCCTTCTTTTTTTTAAGCCCTTTTTCTCTCAAATTGTAAAATGTACAAAATTTTTTTAGAATTCTTTTTTTTTTCTCAGGCTTACTTTCACATAACTGTAATCCTTGAGGCATTACAACTGTATTTTAGAGAATATAAAACGAGTTACCCGCTTCTCTTATTTTTCAGAAGAAATAAGGCACATACTGTCCTATATGCTCGAAAATATGTTAAAATGCAACTCCATGAGATCAGTTATGCAACTGTGATGCCATGCACTCAGGAATGTGTGCATGCATGATTCATCTACAAATTTTTTCATTTTCCATTTTTTTATGCACAATCTACTAAAATGCAATCCTACCTAAATGCTATGCAATCAAAAGATGAAAATTGTAATGTGCTTCCAGTTCTTATGGTGGAGTATGAAAACAATGGGGTGGATAGATCACAAGATTAATTGACTAAACCATTGGAAAATATTATATATCCCTCCTTACTGACTTGTGTAATAATTAAGAGGTTTCTCTCTCTTATTTCAAATTAAGGTCTCATTATCATTTGGTCAGTTTAGGCTCAAACAACCAATTTCGTCCACTTTTCGTGAATCAACGGCAGGTACAGTATGGTGTTCTATTTTAAAGTTAACAAACCCAATAATTTTCATAAGTCATGTGCTCAAGTTCGAACAAAACAAGCTTGCAAATTCACTAAAAATTTTCAAATTTACCCCTGATTCCCACGTACAAACACAGAGATGACACATTACATTAGACATCCACAATTACACTAGATAGAGTGTGGATCCTAAAAAAAACTATGAACTAAGAAAAATAAATGATAAAAGACAAAGCAATAGATGATAAAAACTAAGAAAAATAAAGGATAGAAGTTGTTCCAACTCCCCCCCAAGCTTGAATTTGACTATGGCCTCATAGTCAAAAACAACCTTAAAAGGTGGAATAGTGATACCGATTACTGGTCAGGTGGTGGAGGGTACTGTAGGGCTGTGGGGTCCCATGATGGATACTGCCCCTGGAAACTCGGATCATACTGAGGCATCGACAGAGGTTGAGGATACCCCCCGAAATAGTTTTAGCTCCAGTAGTTATCGTAGAAGGGTTGATGTTGCATCTACATCCTATGCAACATGACATGGATATTCTGTTGGTTGGCTAGGAGGAGGTGCTCATTCTCATAGATGGCCTGCTAGTTCACGAAAAGTCGGTGTGTGGTATCCTGAATATCGGCGAAAGAAGTAGTATGTTGTTGTTGGGTCTGCTGAATCTCCTTCACCATCGAATACATCCCCTGCATCAAATAGGTATCCTCTCCTTTCTAAGAGGACTGAGGTGGCGGAGGCTGCGAAGAAGATGATGCACCCGGGTGGATGCGTGGATGCTTCCACAGTGCCACTCGTTCCCGAAGAGGAGTGAAAGCCTCCTCTTCCTCTTCATGCTCGTCGCCATCATCATTGTTGTCATCATTACCGCAGTCTTCATCAGAGTCGTCGATGGCGATGATAGGCCACCAGAAATGTTGAGTTCCCTGAATGTTGAAGATGGGGTTGGTAAGCACACATTCTTGATATTCGTGATTGACATGGCAATCTGCATATGCCACGCCATCACGGAGCATCAGGAGATTAGAGCGGTGTAGATGATGTAGGTTGACCTTGTTCCTGTTGGAAAGCAGAGTGACTTGGGAGAATTCCAACCCAAGATACAGAGAAAGAGGGGTGATAAGCCCCCCAAAGTGGATAGGGGCTTTTCTTGTACTCCTCTGCATGACCAACACGCACGTCAGGAAGAACGCGCTCCAGTTGTACTCTTCTCGCTTCAGCAATTTATACAAAAAGAACAAATCCGTCTCCTAGAATTTACTAAGAGAAAGATCGCCTCGAGCAAAGATCACCGTGCAAAGCATGCAATGAAGAATTCACACAAAAGGATGATCAAAGTCGGTGACAACAACATTGTGATAGCTGACGGATTTGCCTGGAGGCGCGGTTACCAGCTGGGCGAAGATGTCATCATAATCCGTCCGGTTGTCCGGCCTCCAGTGCTGATCTTTTCCATGATTCCAGTTGTAAATAGAATTGAATTGCTTGAGGGTGAGAGTGTAATTGTTGTTGTAGAGCCGGAAAGAAATGTGACCCTATATCCATTCTTCATCATTGGCGATGAGGTCGTTCGGCACGACACATATGTCCAGCGACGCCATGAAATCCGCCATGAGCTCTTTGTATGTCGGCCACTAACCAAAAAATGGTTGGCCGTCAGTGTGGAACTCCATCTCGTCGGGCCTCCAGCCCATGTGCCTTTCTTGCCCTTTGAGGACATAAGTGAGATCGACCTTGAACCCAAGGTAACGAACCATGTCCCGATCAACATATCGGGTTGGCTCGATTTTTCTCTTTAGAAACTCCTCATATGTCTTCCGTACCTCTGTCGATGGATGAACAATCCTCAGATAAGGAATTGATTCGGGTGGTGGAGGAATAAAAGTCTCGATTTCCATAGGGGTCGCCTGGGACGAAGAGGCTCCTGCCATCAGCCGCATTGTCACAGAGAGAAAGGGAATGAGAGATAGCTCAGTGAAGTCAGAGAAGACAATCTCCACTCGGTGCAGTGCTCGATTAAGAGATCGTGATCCTTGGATGCTTGTAGCAGGCCTCCGGTCACACAACAACGATCAATGCACAAGAGGAAGGAAGAAACTCTAAAGGTGTGAAGAGATCAGAGAAATAACTCTCCCTTTTATAACTAAACCTGGCACTGCTGTTGCACCGTCGATACCATCAATGTGGTGTCGATCATATTGACACCTATAACACAATCTAGGTCTTTGCTAGTATCAACAGTTGTCGATTTCTTGATGTGGGGGTCTGGATCGATGACGTGTCGATACTATCGACATGTGTCGATGGTATCGACCCATCCCACGGATCAACTTCCTTGATTTAGCGGCCGCCGTTGATTTCTTCTCGCGGATCAGTGACGTGTCACATCGATACCATCAACGGAGTGTCGATGGTATCGACTCTTCAAGGATCAATAACCCTCGCGAGGCCCGACCGCCGCTTTCTAACTATTGTCGGGTCGACACCATCGACAAGGTCGTCGATGGTATCAACTTCACTCAGACAAAATCGTATGTAAATCTTCAGGGATATCACGAGTATCGACATACATGTCGATACTATCGACCCTGATCTGGCTGTTTCTTCAATGTCACTGATGGTAGGTCGCTACCATCGACGAGGCCATCGATGGTATCGACTCAGAAAATTTTCTGCAGTCGCCTACATGTACCCATGTCGCTACCATTGACACAATGGGCAATGATATCGACTCTGCCTCAGACATGCACACTAAACAAACAATCAAGGTATCATTTTTACACTAAAAACAAAATTAAACCAAACTAACTTGTAAATTCGAAAGAAAATGGATGAAACTACCAATGGTTGGGTTGCCTCCCAACAAGCACCCTTATTTAACGTCTTAGGCTAGACAAAATCAAGCTTATCATGCTTCTTTAAGTGCTATGAGTTTGACCTCATGCACTTTCCTCATGTAGTCCTCACCAAAGTATAGATTCAACCTCTGTCCATTGACCATAAATGTCGTCTCTCCATCATGCACCATGATGGCACCATGTGGTCGTACCTCCTCCACAATGAAAGGTCCAATCCATCGAGATTTCAATTTCCTGGAATGCTGCTTCAACCTCGAGTTCAACAATAGCACACGATCTCCCTTATTGAAGACACGCAATTGAATGTGTTGATTGTAAATAAGCTTTGTTCTCTCCTTATAAATCCTCCAGCTTTCATAGGCGTTCATCCTCAGCTCATCTAGCTCATGGAGCTCTAGCATGTGTTTCTTCCTTGCCTCATCATAAGTCAAGTTCAGCTTCCTTAGCGCCCAGTGCACCTTATGCCCCAACTCTACCAGAAAATGGCAGACCCACCCATAAGCCAACCTAAAAGGTGTAGTGCATATAGGTGTCTTAAATGTCATCATATACGCCCATAAAGCATCTCGTAGCAAAGTACTCCAGTTCTTTCTTGTCGAAGCCACTGTGCGCTCCAAGATTTTCTTGATTTCTCTATTGGACACTTCGACCTGACCTTGTGTCTGCGGGTGGTACGGGGTACCAATATTGTGCTTTACCCCGTACTTTCTCAACAACGTAGCAAATGTTTTATTTTTGAAATGGGTACCTCCATCGCTGATAATCATCCTGGGCACACCAAATCTGCAGAAAATGTGATATGTTACAAACCTGCACACTACAACAGCATCATTAGTCCTTGTGGGTATTGCCTCTACCCACTTCGATACATAATCAACAGCAAGTAAAATGTACAAATTAGAGTTCGAGGACACAAAGGGTCCCATAAAATCAATACCCCACAGATCAAATACCTCAACTTCTTGAAACATGTTTAGGGGCATCTCTTGCCGCTTGGAAATATTACCTGCCCTTTGACAGGAATCACATCTTCGCACATAATCGTATGCGTCCCAGAAAAGTGTAGGCCAATAAAGGCCTCTCTCAAGAACCTTGGACGTCGTTCTGGAACTTGCATGATGGCCACTGGTAGGTAGTGTGTGACAATGACTGAGTACACTATCATATTCTATCTCTGGTACACACCTGCACAAAATGTCGTCCCTGCATTGCTTCAACAAAATGGGATCTTCCCAGAAATAGTATCTCAAAGAATGGAAATTTTTCTTTTTATCTTGATATGTCCAATCATCTGGGATTATTTTACAGGCAAGATAATTAACAATATATAAAAACCATGGATCCTTGGATTTTATAGAAAGGATTTTCTCATCAGGGAATGTCTCGGTAATGGGTATATTGATGTCCTTCTCATCTACCCATTCTAATATGGACAAGTGGTCCACAACCACATTCTCTATTCCCGCCTTATCTTTAATTTCAATGTCAAATTCTTATAACAATAAGATCCACCTAATCAATCTAGGTTTGGCATCTTTCTTTTCCATCAAATATTTTATGGTGGCGTGGTTCGTCCATACCACAACTTTTGACCCTACAAGATATTGCCGAAATTTTTCAAATACAAAAACGACGGTGAGAAGTTCATTTTCAGTTGTAGTGTAATTAAGTTGTGCTTCATTTAAAGTCTTGTATGCATAGAAAATCATAGTGGGTTTGTTTTCAAAATGTTGCCCAAGAATAGTCCCCACTGTAAAATCTGAAGCATCACACATTAATTCAAAAGGCTTTGTCCAATCCGGTGTTTGAACAACCGGTGCAGAAATTTTCTTTTCTTTGAGCATATTAAAAGCATGCAAACACTTTTCATTAAAATCAAACACCGCATCTTTCTCAAGCAGTTCAGATAATGGTTTAGCGATTTTCGAGAAATCTTTGATAAAGAGGCAATAAAATCCTATGTGATCGAGAAAACTCATTACCTCTTTAACTGAATTTGGTGGGGGTAATTTGGAAATAACCTCAATCTTAACTGGATCTACCTACAACCCCTTTCTAGACACTTTATGTCCAAGCACAATCCCTTCACTAACCATCATATGGCATTTTTCCCAGTTGAGAACTAAATGTGTGTCCTCACATCGTTTTAAAACTTTATCTAAATTGTATAAACATTCATCAAAATACGCACCATAGATGGAAAAATCATCCATGAAGACCTCTAAACAGTGCTCAACCAGATCATAGAAAATGGCAAGCATGCAACACTGAAAGGTTGTTGGTGTGTTGCATAAACCAAAGGGCATACGGTGATATGCAAATGTTCCGTAAGGACAAGTGAAGGTGGACTTCTCTTGGTCCTTAGGATCAATGGAAATCTGATTGTAGCCAGAGTAACCATCTAGAAAACAAAAGTGAGATCGACCTGCTAGTCACTCTAAAATTTGATCAATGAACGGAAGAGGAAAATGATCTTTTAACGTAGCAGAGTTCAACCTACGGTAATCAATGCACACATGCCACCCAGTTACCAAACGGGTCATGACCGGCTCATTTAACAAGTTGTGAGTGACAGTGATTCCCCCCTTTTTTGGGACTACATGTGTAGGACTTACCCACGTCAAATCAGAAATAGTGTAGATGATGCCTGCAGAAAGGAGCTTAATCACGTCCTTCTTTACTACCTCCATCATGCTTGGATTGAGTCTGTGCTGTGGCTGGATTACAGGTTTGGCTCCTTCCTCGAGCTGGATCTTATGCTGGCACAGTGTAGGGGAAATCCCCTTGATATCCACAATTGCCCACCCGAATGCACCTCGGTGGTTCTTCAACACGATCATCAGTTGATCCTCTTCATCAGCACTCAAATATTCCGAGATAATCACCGGTAGTCTTTCACCATCGGCTAAGAATGTATACTTCAAATGGGGAGGCAGTGGCTTCAGTTCTAACTCTAGTGGACTGATCAATGATGACTGAAGAGGTGGTGGGAGTGGCCCAAGATCTTCATAATGCTTGGCATAATAACATGGAAGCACTTGAAGCATCTTGACGCATTCTTTAACGACTTGCTTCTCATCCAGTCATGCATTATGTTGACAAGGCAGGCTTCAAGGGGTAGTTCTGGGTATGCATCAAAGATAGAATTTGCTATTGTATCATCTTCAGTAGAAAGAGAAATTTCCTCCTCTTCATCTTTTGGAAAACCCACATCTCTGCAAAGAGAAACAACTTTGGTTTGTTCCATAATGTCTACAGCCAGTGTCCCCTTATCTACCTTGGTCATTACATTAGCCATATCAAGAAATGGCTTCCCTAGACACAGAGAAATGCTCTGATCAAAATGTTTCACCATGCAACACTGCTCCTTTGCTTTTGATAGTGTTGTGCTTGGGGGCATAACCATTTCAAATCGGTCATCCGCAATTCCCAATGTCAGACGGCCTCGTCCCATTTCAAGTATCATATTTGCAGTAGCTTGGAAGGGTCTTCCAAGGAGTAGCTCATTTCCTTGTTCATCTTGCATTTCCATTACCACAAAATCTGCTGGAAATACAAACCGGTCGACTTTAACCAAAACATCCTCACAAATACTGTACGGATTAACCACAGAATTTTCCGCCAACTGAATCGTCATATTACTATGTCTTGATTCTTTCAGTCCCAGCTTCTTGAAAGTAGAGAGAGGCATCAAATTTATACTTGCCCCGGAATCACACAATGCTTTGCCGAATTTCACTTTACCAATGTAACATGAAATATTGAAGCATCCCAAATCCTATCTTTTAGGTGGCAATGTTCCCATAATGAAGGCGCTCACCTGCTCCTTAAGAACCATGACCTCGGTATCAGGAATCTTCCTCTTCTTTGTGATTATATCTTTCAGAAACTTGCCATAAGAGGGTATCTTCTCTATTACTTCTAACAGTGGAATGTTGATAGAAAGCTTCCTAAAGCTGTCTAGGAACTTCTTGAAGTGAGTGTCCACTTTCTTGGATTTCAAACTGTTTGGATATGGGACTGGGACAGTCTGTGCCCTCTGATGTGGCAGCACATATGGTGTCCTCTTCTGCGTCTCCTCCTCAGTAATGGGTTCTGATGTGACATCCTCTGCCACATCCTCAACCGACTCTGTGATTGGAATCGGAACCTCCTCTGTGGCCTCACATGTGGTTTCTGGAAGGGGTTATCTAAGTTCATCGGCCCTGAGGTTTAAAATATTCTTTCCACTCCGTAACAGAATTGCCTTGGCTTGCTGATTTCCTCCCATAACATTTGTATTTCCAGGAAAACCCTGTTGTGTTGGCTTTTTAAGATTTGTTATCTCAGCTGCTAGTTGTGCTAATGAAGTTTCCATAGTTCTCATCTGAGACCCATGACTTTGTAAAGTCTACCCAAATTGATTCATAAAATCACCTTGTTGCTTAATCTGCTGGCCAAACATGCTCATGAGTTCTTGATTCTGCTTAATTACTTGATTGAGCAACTCATTGCTCTTGTCCTCTACTGACAGTTGTGGTTTTGAATCAGGGTCCTGCAAGAAATTGTTTGGGTCCTTCCATGAAAATTTCTTGTCTTTCCTCCAAGAATAATCGTTGTTTCTGTACCCCTGTTGCTGGCACATAAATTTCACATGTGCTTCATCATCAGATTATGCGTCTTCTTTTGCTAGCAATTTCTTGGATAGAAGGTACATCTTCTCATTTAGCTCCTTGATGGCCTTTGACTCACATGCAGCTCGAACATGTTCTGGCGCATCTCTACCACCCCAAGACTACGTTTTGGCCATGTTCTTCAAAATCTCCCAACACCTTGTGCCTGTGTTGTTTAAATAGAACCCCAAACCTGTTGAATCTAAGTTGCTTCTATCATGCTCAAAAAGAGCAAAATAGAAAATCTTGACTTGTTTCTCCTTGTCAAGGCCATGATGTGGGCACCTCCTCAGCATTATTTGAAAACATTCCCAAGTCTCAGAATACGTCTCCCCGACTTTCTGGCTGAAATTGTGGATCTTCTGTACCAGGTTATTGGTTTTCTCCGGTGGAAAGAATCTCTCGAAGAAGACCTCGATCATTTGATCCCATGTATCGATTGTCTCATCGTCAAGGTTATGCAACCATTCACGTGCATTACCTGCAAGAGATATGGGGAACAAATTTAGGTACAGGGTCTCCTGTGGAAACCTATCTATCTTGATCATATCGCAATTCTCCACGAACGTGCTGATGTGTGCAACTGGGTCTTCATTCTTCAGCCTGTGAAATGCTTGAGACTTGACCAAATTTGTTAGTGCCGGGTCAATCTTATAAGTGGGAATGTTGACTACCAGTTTTTTTATTGGTCCCTTCGATGCTGATGAGGAAGAAGCTTTTATCTTCTCCCATATTGTCTGTTCTTCAGCCATAGCTTCTGGTTTAGAATCTGAATCTATATCTTCAGGTTGGTCTTGAATGTTGTTCTCCTTGTCGTCTGATCCCCAGAATGGGACCTCTGATGATGGTTGTGTGTAGTACGTACTACGCGTCTTCACCATGCACTGGTACCTACAAGGTAATAATTTTGATTCAGTACAGTGCTAGACAATTACCAAATATGAAAGTTAAACAATGAATTTCAGAAATAATAATAAAATAAAATGTGGCCTAGAGTGGCCGCTTGCAGCACTCGTAGTGCCGAAAATTGTTGTGTCCAGGCAACTGTGCCAAAAAACTTGACACGATTTTACCGTGCATAATACACAAGTGCACGCGTCAATGTAATATAGGCCCTTATGAGGCCTGAGTCGAACTCAGGGACACTTAACTGTCAGAAGACTACTACTAACTATTCGCAATCAGCTAGACCGGTTAAAAAGGTTTTGAGAGTTGATTAAAAAGAAAAAGAAAATAAAAGAAAGCAAAGCAATCGATTAAATGTTAAGTTTAATCAATTTAGATGAGAATCTTTAGGATTGTGGTTTCACCGCGGGTTCTCATTGTATGAATTTCCACATAGTTAATCAAATTCGTCTCTCATTCTGGGTAGTGGCCTGTAGTCAAAATTGTTCACTGTCGTGATACAATTCACTACCTAAATCTAGGTCGGTTCCAACGTCATAGTAACCTATACCCTAAACTAGGTGCATTAGAATCAACCTCTGGGTTTCCACCATTAATCGTACATTACCTTGTTCAAGGAATTTATGAGTTAATGTGAATTTTGTCTCTTTTCAACCATTAATTCTTCTTTCAAAGCAATTAAAGGCATTAAATTATCATTAGGGTGATCAAGAATAATGATATAGTGGAGAAAATGAAATCATACCACATATTTAAGAGACAAATTATGAATTACTATGATAAAAACGTCATACAATGATTCCTCGGGCTACTCCCAGTCCAAAAGACAAAGGGGATTAGCCCCGCATGTTCATCTCAAAGCAAGACATGATGGAGGAAATGGAAAACATGGAGAAAAACGTGGATGAAGTGATGTAAACCCCTGAACGGAGAAGATCCAAGCATTCCTCGACATAGAGTGCACAATCTACAGTCTACCGGCGGTAGAAAACGACTTTTGCAACTCTCGGATGATCGGGGCATTCTTTCGGGCTCCGTTCTCCTCTCCACACCTTTTCTGGACTTGTGCAGTAGCTAATGATGTGATAGATGTCTCCTGGCCACCGTCATTAGGTAGAAACACCAAGTTAGATCGCTGAAATATCACCACCGTTGGATTCAGGCAGATCTAAAACAAACACTAATCTGACGGCGTCGATACCATCGACGCGGGTCGATGGTATCCACCCATCGTGAGATCGGTAGGTTTCCTTTCTTCTCTGTCGTTCATCCTGATGCAGACTCGATACCATCGACACGGGTCGATGGTATCGACACCCTTAGGTGTCGGTTGTATCACCTTTCTGACACTGAAGCTATAGAACGTCGATAGTATCGACCTTTGTGTCGATAGTATCGACCGGCTGATTGCTGGAAACCTGAAGGTAACTCACTACCATCGACTTCCCAGTCGATGGTATCGCCACTGCTTGGCTCCTTGCGGCTATCTGTCTGTGACTGTGTCGATACTATCGACGAATGTCAATGGTATCGACAACTGTATATATACGTTTTTCTTGAAATTGCAAGACAAAGCCAAATCAGCTGAGGTAAAACCCATTATTATAATCGTTTATGATAAAAAAGATAAAATATGAGAGATTTGATAATGAAAGAGATTATAGACTAGAGTAAGTGAATTATGTATTATTAACCACCAAAGTGACCAATAAACACATAAAACGCAAGTAAAACAAGTCTATAAATGCGACTCAAAATCCTCGCTTCATCCAAGAACACACACACACACACACATGGTTTTGATAATTTTTGTTTAGTTTAAGATATGTAGGTGAAAATAGGGTGAAATGAGGAAAATTAGATGAAATTTTGACAAGTAATCCATTAAAGACCATTTTGGACCAAAGATTTGATGTTTGATGAGATTCAAATTGAAATCAACTGTGACAGTACTCACCAAAACCGTGGTGACATGGACCGATCGTGATGATGTATTCACAATCAATAAGGGAATCGAGAAAAATCAAAGATGTCAAAAACTGAAGCATAGACCTACGACGGTCGTGAAAGGTAGCACGACCATGTAGCCACCCACTCAGAATGACCGTGTGGGGTACCACAACCGTGAAACTATAAGACACCATAACTGTATCGTTCAACACAAACGTGCTGCAGCCTAACCCCAATATTTAAGTCAACAATTTGCAAAAAACCTCAAATCAGTTCTATTCTCAACTCCACGAACACCATGACCGTTCTCCATAAATGGCGGTTTACAACACCTCCTAGCCACTCCAGCACCCTCAAATCACAAACAAATAACCCCTAATCCATCTCCAATCAATCCCCCATCATTTTCACTACCTTAATCTACATATTCCACCCATTTTCATCCACAAAACACCCCATTTCTCTCCAATCCGCCCTAACAACCCCGTTCTTCGGAGAAAACCTAAAATCCCATTTTCTTCACCAATTTCATTCCAAAATGAAGCAAATGGCTAAGAAGGTTGTGTCTAAGACCAAGGAGGTCATTTCCTATGGACATTGGCCCAAGAATGCTTCTTCATCTCCATCAGCTCTTGTAGCACTTCCACCACCATCAGTAGCCTCTGGTTCACAAGGAGAAACACCACATGTGGTTGCAATGGTGGACCCCATGATGGAGTCTTCTAGAAAACCCAACGGATGTAGGGAAGAAGCTCGACCATCAGTCTCGAAATCTCACCCATCATTTTCGGCAGCTTGGTCGTCACTTTCAATTGCACGACCTTCAATGTCCACAACACCGCAGCCACAGCCACAACTAAGAGCACGACGGAGGTTATTGATAGATGATGTAGGTGAGACAATGTCAGATGCACAACAATAGGATGCACCTAAAGCGCATCATGAGGTAACATCTGACAGTCAGAGCAAGAAAGGAAAGAAGCCAAAGCACCTAGAGAGCTTGACACATCGAGTGATTGCCGCTCACTATGCCTGCCAGGAGACAATGAGAACTTTGAGTATCTTCAATTTTTTTCAGGATATCTTGGAGCCCATTAGGCTAGTTGAGGTTTTGACCAAAGTTTAGGAGACCTATGTTGAGCTTACATAGAAATTTTTTGCAATATTAGTGAAGGTCTCAAAGGATGCCATCAATGTCACTTTGGGGAATAGCACCTACCTCATCCCTCCATCTTTTCTTAATGCCATTTTTACTCCAACCCCCAAGGCAGGAGCATCACTTGATCAAGGAAGCACATATATGGAAACCAATGCGAACTACAATGCAATGTGGAAGAAACTTATAGGGAAAAGTAGTTTTGGGGTGGGTAAATCAAAGACAAGTCTGATTCACAACCCCGTCTTAAGATACATTCCAAAGGTCTTGGTGAACACCATCTTTGCCCGTTATGAAAATCAAGATAGTTGTACCAAGAAAGACTGTTTTGTGTTGGGATGGATGGTGTAGGGAAATCTTGTAAATCTAGGGTCACTTATTATTGATCACATGAAGACAATCCCATCCATGAGAAAGAATCCTTTTATTATGGGAAGGATTGTAACTTCCATTGTTTTGGCCCTGGGACACGATGTATCAAGCTACACAAAGGAAGAAGGAGGAAAGCTCATTGACCAACACTACTTAACTCATGCACCTATGATTTCAGTGGTTTATTAGAAGATTTTATATCAGGTCAACCCTCCTTATGCAGGGGCTTCACTAGAGCTCCCCTACCATTCCACACCTCTCCTAGAGGGATGTGGTCCATCTTCAAATTTTCTAGACATCTTGAGGAGGTGGAAAGAGGTGAACCCTAGAGATACTTGGCAACAGTAGCCCAGAGATCTTCCTAAAGGGCGTGGAGAGTCACAGGTAGCTACCAAGAGGAGGGGGACAACTGAGGAGCGAGAGACACGCAGGGTGAGGAGATGAGAGGTGGAGACATCACGGCAGTAGTAGACCACAGTGAACACATATGCCATGTCCACCATACATGTGCAACTGGAGGACATCCAAAGCACTCCACATCACATACTAAACACCCATGGGGGTATTTTGAGGCCACAAGAGGGTTTCCAACGCACACAGGATGCTATGTGGTTACACCATCAACAGATGCATTATCAGGTCAACCACTTGTATCAGTTCCAACACACCCAGTCACAGAGGAACCCCCAGTGGGGGGAAGATTGGTGGAGTTCACTATCAGCATTTCAAGACAATGACCCACCTCCATAGTCAGAATATTGAGGTTCCTACTATCAACATCCTCCACTACAAGGAGGATCACCTCCATCACAATGATCATCTACCCTATCATACCTAGACTTTACTGTCATGCCGAGGACAACATGATTCAAAAGTTTGGGGTGGTACAACGATATGCCCTTATCTCGGGTTCACTTTTGTTTTCAATTTCACCTACTATTTACATTTGTTTGTTTGTTGTTGTTATCCTTAATTTAGAATTTACCTTCTTTGCATACCTACATGCTATGTAGTTACTTCCTTGCAATTTTTGCATAATTTTCAAAAAAATTACTCTTTTTGTCATGCACTGCATATCATGTAGATTTTTGCTAATTTTTGCATTTTTAGCTAGGATTTGCTTGTTTCCTACTTTATGTTCAATAATATAGGCTTAGATGTGATTGAAGGCAACTTGGCATCGTTTTGGCCAATTTTGCCCAAATTTGAGATTCTTTCCTAAAAGTGTGTTTCAACCCAATCTCTACTCTTTTGATTAAAAATGATGATGTTTGACAATTGTAAGTAAATTATCATTGGTTATTACTAAATGGTATCAATTCTTGACTTTTTAAATGTGCATTGCCTGTCTTATGTTTGTGAATGTTTTGGTTGAATTGTGACTTGAGCAAGCTATGAGCACTTAGTGCCTATGAAATCCCTTGATAGAAGTATCAATTTCAGGTTGTTCATTCATGTGGTGTGAAATCATTGGATGAAGTGTTGGACTAATTTTCATGCTAGATACCTTATGTTGAGAATCACACCAGTGACCCCCATTTTACCCAACTCTTCATTCACCATCTTCTTACCCCTCTACCTCATAGAAGGATGCCAAAATGCACATATCAACCATGGCCACCTCTAAAAGTTTGGGGTGGCCACATCTACATCTCACCACTTCACTCTCATCACCATATGCCCTATCTACTCCAAGGTCAAAGAAAAAGAAAAAAAAAGAAATAAAAGATGCTCATATTTAAGAGCATCTAAATAAAGAAATGGTGAGTGTAAAAAAGCACTCCAAAAGCTTACCGCAATCCTTTCTTCCATTTTCATACTCATTGAGCTAGGAAACATCAAATCTTACTCATTTTGTCCATTTTCCATAGCCACGTGGGTCACTTGGTATGGTTTGAAGTATAAGGTTGAATGCATGAAGGTGAAACAACACTCCTAGTCATCCTTGATTAACGCCATCATGAAAAGGTCTACCCAGAACTACAGGAAAGAAATATGGATAGCTTGTGTGTTCTGTGTGTTATATTTGAAGTTCATTATACATTGAGTAACTTACTTTTCTTGTTAATCCATCCTTATGTCTCGTGACCAAGAAGGAACATGTCCATGCTTTAATGTGTGTCCTCCTCTTTTGCTTTCTTTCTAAAAACCTCTCAAACATTATGGTTTTAGAGAGAAACTATATAAGGACATGTGAGGATCCTACCACCCATTACACAATGCAAACCAGGCATTAATTTAAGCAGACGAGGGAGTACAAAACCCTAATATAGAGAACCAGCCTACCCGAGATTGGGTTATGTTGCGAAAGCCACCATGTAGCTTCCATCTGTGATTTTAAAACTAGAGGACAAGACCATGCAACCTTTTATGACTCCCACCTATACTTCCTCCATGAAGCTCCTAGTACCCACATGGGTCAAAAGTGCCTTTACTCCTCCATAGTTGCACAATGCCTTGACCTACCGATAGATGATATCACCCCTCATGTCACTACTCTAGGTTCCTTGTAGGATCGTAGCTAGTGGCCTCTGTGGCTATGTCGGGCCATTGGCACCCTACAATAGGGTAAAAAAAGAAATTCTAGTGTGATGGTGTTGGCGTGCATACACGGAAGCCATGTCAGAGCGGACTTAGCGAATAGAATCATGCCCTGTGCGAGAAGGGAGATGACTGCGAGACAAAAAGACCTGAAGGCACCTAGAGTGGTGCCTCCCCAATGGGGGTAATAAGGCAACTTCCCCTTCCTAATCCTTAACTTCTAGGATAAATTGAAATAAGTTATTAGCTGACGTGTACGCACTTGATTGGCTTGAAATATATTTGGTATTTTGAAAATCATAGTAAATGATTGGTAACTCAGAATGAGATAAGTTATATATGAAAACTGATCAGGAGAATGCTAGGAATGAAATAAAAATTAATTCAAGACCTAGATCTGCCTCTAATTCAAAAAGTGTTCGAAGTTTCTATCTTTAATGTGTTAAATGAATCAAAATCCTAATTTCTAAGTTTTGATGATCCTAAAGATTCCAATGGATGTTGATAATCAAAGACCGATCTTTTATGGATAAAAAGAGAAACTTGAAAGTTATGTGAACTGAGCAACCCATAATTTGATAAATTAGGTTTTCCTTGACATTAAAAGTGTAATTAATTATAAGATTAGGGTTTGTTAATCCAAAAGACTTGAAAAGTGGAAGCTAGGATTTAGGATGCGAAAACCATACTGAAACTCTAAAGTTGACCTTGAAACCTGAATCTTATTACCCCAGTCAATTTTAAGGATGATTTGGATAAAATAACAATACATGGGTGTATTGCATTAAATTTCATGGAAATCTTTTCTTGGTTGATTGATTGCTTGCTCTTGCTTGGACATTTAGACTCCTAGTAAAGGTATGTGGTTATGCTTATGGCTAATCGATCTAGTTTCATGGTGATTTCTGAGGTTTCACTGATTTTCTTGAAATTAACTGCTTGGATGGACAATAATTCTTGCAACTATAAAGGGACTATGGCTATCACCACAAATATATGCATCACTAGCTCAGATCCTAGTCCTCCTTTATAGCTTTGAGTATATGTGTGAAATTGACAATCTAGGTATTGATCTACCTTGGGGTAGGATCAACATATTTTCATGAGTCGATGTTTGGTCTACCTTTGGGTAGGATCATACGACTATACATCTCTATGTATTGGTCTACCTTTGGGGTAGGATCAAAAGGGGCCACTTGGGATCTACCATATGAGAAAGGTAGTATCCTTGTCCACTGCAGAGATAACACAGAGGCTTGGATATGTCAAGATTGAGTAGTTATGTTTAAGATGTAAAGTTTGATCTATTAAACAATAATTTTGTTGCAATATGTGTTACAACTAGATGCAAATTGTTTGTGTTCCCCATATACTGGTATAACTTGTTATACCGACTGACATTTTGTTTGTGAGTATTTTAGGTAATATAAAGTTACATCTATAAGCTTGACAAAATGTGGAAGTTCAATAAAAGGCGACATTGAAAAAGAACAAGGCTAAATAATGTTTGGAGGAATATAGTTAGCTAGTATTGTCTTTGGGTAAAGTTCCAAAATCCTATATTTTTAAAAGGTGTGTGAAAGGAAAATATGTATACCTTACTTTAAGCTTAGTTGTGGTAAAATTTATTACTTATTTTTTATTATTTTCAAAACCATATTATCTTGTTTTGGGATAACGACTCTAGCTTCTTGGCATTCCTTAATTGGGGGTTGTCGAGGGGTGAGCTCATTACATGTAAACTTCATCCCTCACAAGAAATATAACATGACCACCAAACACCATCATTGACCCAAATGGTTGCAAGCAAACTCAATGAAAATCTATAACACATTTTCACCCTCTTGCCTCCTTCTCATCCTTGACAGGCGTACACCGTCTTCAACCTCAATCCACGATCACCTTCCTTTCTCAACTCAGTGCCTATATCTCATGGCCCTCAAAGTGACAGAGCATTTGCTTTGCAGTATACCCTTACCAACTCCCTTAAAAACCTTGGTTATCGATGACCCTAATCCGCTGCCGCATCGAACCCTACAACATCTTCATAACTCACCAATACACATCAACATCACCTCCTTATGCCTTGCTATCCCAACTTGCAAAACCACCTCTGCTCTTAATGCCAATACATTATCTACCTCACAAACACCTGACAACATTGGTGAGTAGGCCACACATGTTGACCATAAGCTCTATTCTTTACCAAATATGCCACCAACAATGCTTACATAAACCAACATGCTTCTTCTATCCTTCTCCCATGACAACCTGCCATAATTGGTGACCCCTAAACATCAACCCAAGGTCCACAATTAGCAAACATCTTCTATGGACTCTGGGAAGGCAAAGAAATCCACATCATGACTCCATTCACCATGAATGTCACATTTGCTCCTCAGACACCTCACGGTCAGAGTCAATTTCAGATGATCGATCTTCATGACTATTAGCTATAAGACATCATAGAGTGATATAGGAGTGTGAAATGCCAATACACTAGCAGACAATCTGATCTTTAGATTCATGTAACATTGTCTTCTTGGATTCTTGTGTACATCTCGATTAGAAATTCCCATTTGGAACAGGTACTAAATTTGTGATTATGTTATTGAACTATTTATCTCCCTCTTGAATTTCATTTATATAATTTGCAAGAGTAGTGAACCAACTTGTTATTAGTCTTTACCTCATGTTGCATATCATGACAACTAAATTGAATGTTGAAATTTGTTGAATAATTGAAATATTAGTATTGGCACTAAAATACCCAAATATTAAGTAAATGCTTTGGCTCACTAGATTCAATGGTTCATATCCACAAATCTACGTAGTGGATAATGGAAAATTTGAGGTCCCTTGATATTGGTTACCCCCACAGTTAAACGTATTGCCTCTCAAAGAGGGGAGAACATTGGGAACCTAGCCATTAGGGAAGACAAAATATTATATTGCTTGTGCCAATGGATAAATCATTTCTTGAATAATTTGATATCATGATACTAATTTTGAAAAAAATCATTTCATTTCGAAATCTTGATATTAATTTTGAGATTATCTTTATTATTTCCAGTTACCACTTTGAATTATTGTACTTTTCTAAATTAACATGGTAACTAGACTATCTTTTTTTTATTAACCATAGTCCACGAAGCAAACTTTCCCATATTTATATCATAAATTCTTATTTTTAAAATAGCTCAATAATTGTATTTAGTACCAGCCTAGTTGACCTATATTTTCCCTTCTTTTAGTTTTTGTGACCTTCAACATTAGATAAAGGAAAACAACAAAATGGTTAACCACTTTTACAAATTATATAAATGAAACTCAAGAGGGAGATAAATAGATCGATAATATAATCGAGAATTTAGTACTTGTTCCAAATGAGAATTTTCAATCAAGATCTCAACAAAAATCAAAGAATCCAACGTATCATGAATATGATGATTGGATTGTTTTCTAGAATTTTGTCTTTTAATACTCCTCTATATCTCTACGATGTATGAAAGCTAATAGTCATAGAAACTGATAATCAGAAATTGACCGCAAATTAGAGGTGTCTGAGCAACAACATTGGTGACATTGATGGTGAAATGAGTGACGATGTGGATTCCTTAGCCTACCCAGAATCCATAGTAGATGCTTTTTGGTTGTGAAATTTGGGATGATGTTAAGGGATCATTGATTCTGATGGCCTGTTGTGGGAGTAGGATCGTTGAAGTAGGTTGGTTGATGTAGGAAAATTTGGTGAAGAATAAAGTTAATCTCGACATATGTGGCCTTCTTATTAGCACTGTCAAGTGTTAGTGAGGCATAGCATGTATTGACATCTAGGGTTGAGGTTGTTTTCTAGGTTGGAATGTCAATATTGAAGGAGGTAATGTGCTCTATCTTGGCAAGATCTAAAGGTGTTGTAGGGTTGGATGTGATGGAGGATCAGGGTTGTAGGTCACCAAGGTGGTCAAGGGAGCTGGTAAGTGCATACTGGAAAGCTAAGTCTCTATCGCTTTGACATCCATGAGTTGTAGGTTCATGAGTCAAGAAAGGAAGTCAATTGTAGATCAAGGTTGAAAGTGTTGTACGCCTGTCTAGGAGGAGGCAATGGGGTGTGACTATGTTGTAGATCCTCGTGGAGTTGGTTTGTAGCCTGTTGGGTTGAGGGTGTTTTTTGGTGGTCGGTTTCTTTGCTTGTGAGGGGAGGAAGAAGTCATGTTTGAAATCTGTCTCCGGATTCCTCATGTTAGAAGTCTATCCTCAAGCTATGCAGGTAAGTTATATGCTCTAGGGTTTTCAAGAGTTTGAAACAACTTCGGGGAGTAAGATCAGGCATTGGGTGTGTTAGCTGGTGATGAGGACTCAGAGTGATCAGGATTTATGGTGTTCCTTGGTTATATGTGAGGAGGGTCTTCCCTTGTAAAGGTTGTTGACGTTGCCAATTCTTGAAGGACAATAATGGGGTGGTGTAGGTTGGGGTTCATTCCTTGAATAGCCATTCAAGTAGGGAGTCGATGGTGGGTTGAACACGTTCAAGATCACCATCAATGACAGAGAGGGGTGGGAAATTTTGTTGTCATTGTTCTATATGGATCGCCGCTGATTCAGGGTTCCAGGGTTAGCAAGGGTTAGGGACTGTCATATCTTTGTTTGATTTTAATGATAAATTTTGATCTTGATTTATTTTACTCCTTAATTCACTTCAAGTATTTCTAACTATTATGCTATTTACCCTTTTGACTCAAGATTTTGACCATGCATTCACTTTGCATTAGTCCAATTACTTACATATATATGAATAAGAGCCTTTAATAAATTTACACCCTTAGTTAATATTGTTTGATTATCTAATAACCAAGTTGTATTTTCCATTTCCAATAGTCCTTAATTAGGTTCAACTATTTATTTGTGGGTCCCAAGTGGGAAGACTAGACCAACATGAGGACAAATTGCATTTTAATGCTCGAATGGAAAGAAAATTAAAAGTATGAATGGAAACTTAGCATAATACATTCTCAGAAGCTCAATTTTAGATTTAGTACCAAATTTGGCATGTTGCAAATTGAAAAAAAATATTTAATGATAAATATATTAAAATAATGTCATGATGTAAATTAATATCCAACTAAGCCCATCATTAAATAACAATTCACCTAAGGAGAGGTTCATGTTACCCAAACCATGTTGTTGTCACTTTTCCTCTTGAAAGGACATGATAAAGTATAATGACCAAATGTCCCACAATTGTAGCAAGCGGCATGATTAAAAAAATAAGATTATTCTTTTTCTTTCTTTTAACATCTCTTCGGATATAACCAATTCCATCACTTCCCCCAATTATTGTGAGAATGCAAACTATTGTTCAACATGTTTTTACTGTTTGAAAATTTATCCAAAGATCTCTTAAGATTTTGATTTTCCTTGGAAAGAATCAAATAGTATTTAGGATGACAAATTAGTCATTTTCTAGTACTAGAAATGTTCTCTTCAAGGATATCAATTTTATAATTTAAATCATTATTTATTTTAGGGGTAAGATCGAAGTCAAAGTGTGAGCAACAAATAGATTGCTTCTCCATATTATTGAATCTGTCTAAAAGAGTATAAACTTGAGTTTGTAAGGAATTATTTTGAGAAACAAGTTCATTTATCTTTTTCTTTCCACTTGCATACATTTAAGGAATCAACAATATTTGCCAATTTATTTTTCTTTTTCTTATTCTTTTCAAATTTATTCAAAGTAAGTTCAACAAGCTTAATGAATTAAGTTTTCAAAAAATTAAGAGTTATAACTCGTCAATATTACCTTCTTATTCATCATTGTCGTCATGTTTGGAAATGAGACATTCAACCAGATGATGACATGCATCTTCATGACTTGCCTCCGAGTTTGTTGAATCATCCCAAGTAGCATGGTATGGTTTCTTCTCTTTATCCTTGGAGTTTTTCTTCTTCTTCTTCTTCTTGGGGTACTAGGCATCCATCCTTCCAATGTTCTTTCTCCCCACTTACGTGAAACCTCATAGAAAAAGATCTAATATTTTTATCAAAATAAGAATGTATAAATTTCTTACCTTTATGACAAATTTCTTATTCACTACTAGATGAGGCACTAAAAGAAGATGACTCTGAAGCTCTTTCATTGAATTTTAGGCCCTTTTTCTCAACAAATTTTTCTTCTTCTCCTTCTTCTTCTTCTTCGGCCTCCTCTTGAAGCCTCAGTACATATGTCTTGAAGTTCTCAGTGAGTTTCTCGATCAATGATTTTGAAAGGTCGCTAGATTCTTCTACAATTGTGACTTTATCTTTGTATATTGGTTGCAAAGACCTAATGATCTTGAAGACCTACTCCTCCTCTATTATAGGTTCTCCTAAGCAACTCAACTCATTTATTAGACTAGATAATCTAATGTACATTTCAACAATGGTCACAGTTTTAGTCATACATAATAATTCATATTTATATTTCAACATAGTAATCTTTGTGCTATTAACTTATTGGTATCCTTCATGTGTAACTAACAGTTTCATCTATATATCATGTGCACTTTCAACAGAAAATATTCTATTAATTTCACTAGGATATAGATAAGAGTATAAATCACTTACTACTATTGCATTTAGAGTTGTTTTTCTGATCGTATCTGGATTCCATTTCTCCATCTTAGTTGTTGAAGGTTTGCATAGTAAGGCAATCATTTTTCAGATGTCAAAGTTTATAACTTGGAAGTAGTATAACGTCCTTTTGTTTCAATATATGTAGTTATCCTGATGAAACATTAGTGGTCACCATATATATGATGCTTTAAGGTTGAGGTGGCCCATTAGAATTTCCCCCATATTTAAAACTCTTTGTAGCTCCTTGAAATCCTACTCTAAAACCAACTGAAAGATCTAGAAGGGGGGGCGGGGGGGCGAATAGAGATATTATAAAAGTTATGCAACTTCAAATACAAGGAATGTTAGATTGCAACTGGCCTAAGAGATAATGCAGTGGAGATAAAGAGAAAGTTTTGAAGGAAATCTAAGCAACTACAAGAGACACTAATTTAGTATGGTTCCATCAAAAGACATCAGTCTACTACCTGATTGTTCCAAATAGGAATTTGAAACCTGTATTTTATTCCTTTACTCAACTGAAACAAATTACATAAAATATTTGGCATCTTTTGTGTTTCAAGAAAACCATCCTTTTTCAGACGAATGATAAATGTACAGTATAGCGTTGCTATACAATCTCTTTTGGCAATACATTTACCTATTTCCAAAAAAATATGTTTTGAGGGCATTGAGATATGGCATCGTTTCATAATTTAGTTTACATGGCATAGATCTCCCATGTAACAATTTTGTATCTATTCCACTCATAAACAATAATTTAATGTGATGAATACCTATTCTATTGCATTGATTTACACGATTGAATTTCTAATTAAAAAAATATTACATTAAATTATCTATCAGTCTTGCTTTTTCTATAAGTATACTAATGTATATATGCATATATATATATATATATATATATATATATATATATATATTATAATATGTATGAATATATTATGTATACACACACAAAAACACTCACACAAATATATATATAAACATAATTTTATATATTTATAATATATATAATTATATATATATTTATAATATATATATAGGGGGGAGGTTTATTTGCTTCCCACATGGTAGCCAAGATTTAGTTACTTGTACATCCTAAAAAGTAGATATTTGATGAAAAATGTAAGTATCTCGTCAAAAAAATAACCATGGAGTATAAAGAGTAAAAAAATCTAAAAGTAGACTGCAAAACATCGCCAAATCAGTAGAAAAAATGTAAATGTAAATCTGTTACAAATCTAACTATTGTGCATATAATATAACTGTTAGGAAGATTATGTTTCCCTATAAATGTCAATTATAAACTATCTACAGAAAATAACTACATTCTGGAGTGAGTACTTACCTGTGCGGACATAAAAATTGCTTCAAAAGATTTCAGTATGGGAATTAGAAACTAGGTATTATATTGGATTCTGCTTTCACTATATATATATATATATATATATATATATATATATATATATATATATATATATATATATATATATATATATATATATATATATGTGTGTGTGTGTGTGTGTGTGTGTGTGTGTGTGTGTGTGTGTGTGCGAAAATTGTACACATGAGAAACTTTAGCCTACATGTACCCATCACGAATAATGATGAATTCAATACTTCATAGAGCAACATAATCTTTTGGATGTGACATATGCCCCTTAGGTAACATGAGTATATAATCACCTATATATGACATTTAGTTCATATAATGAAAGATATTTACTTCTTGATCAATAGTCACGTGCTAAAATTACAGAACTATTGGATAGAATTTAGTTATAACTCATGATATATGTCAGATATAGTAGTTACTTCTTAAACATGTCTAATATAGACAATGTTGATTAAATCCATATGTTTGGATCATGTTGATGTAATATACATGCGCAACTTCATGATTGGTACATGTAAGTTACATGGATCGGTATGTACACACTTCATACTACACACACATATATATCTACATAACTAGAAGAATGGTGTACTTGAGTACATGTATCTTATATTTACCCAACTTTATTTATATGATTTCAAAATTATACATAAAAATACAACTCCAGGGATGTGATATATACCCCTTAGAAAATATGTGTATCAAAACCACCACAATCTAAAATTCTTTGATCATATTATAATTAAAAATGAAAGTTTTCTAATTAATGATACGTTCAATAAAATGCAGAAACCATTGAATGTTACATTGCTATACATGATGATGTATATGAGATATGGTAGTGATTTTTAGAAATATCTAATATGCACAAGGTTGATATCCTTATAGTTGGATTTAATTTTCAAATTATACATAAGTCATTTTAAGGGCATGTACATATTAGTTATATGTATCAACTTGTACTTGTACACACTTTGTAGCGCACACACATTTATATATATATATATATATATATATATATATATATATATATATATATATATATATATATATATAGAGAGAGAGAGAGAGAGAGAGAGAGAGAAAGAGAGAGTCAGGTTAGAATACACTCAAGTAGTTTTCCATGATGCAATTTTTTTTTAATTCTAATCCATTGATCTTCTTAAACACCATGTGAATAGCTCATACGCAAAATTTGAGCACATTTGGACATTTATAGGTCATGTTATGAAGACTACAAAAATTATGCATTTAAAATTAGTTTCGTGTGTTGATTTTGTTACCCTTAGATGAGTGACTTACACTCATCCAAATGAGCTCAAAATTTGTATCTAGCCTAGTTATAGTATGACGGTGAAGATCAACTATTTACATTTTGCAAAAAATAGTCTTGATATGCAAACACACTGGGGTGTATTCATGCGATCTATACACTCAAGTGTATTCTAGCCTATATATATATATATATATATATTTATATATATATATATATATATATATTTATATATATATATATATATTTATATATATATAGATATACATATATATACATAAATATATATACATATACATATATATACTTATACATATATACATATATATATACATAAATATATATATACATATATATATATATATACACATATATATACATATATATATGTATATATCCATATATATATATATATACATATATATATGTATATATACATATATATACACATATATATATACACACAAATATATATATATATATATATATGTATATATATACACATACTTACAAACATACATACATACATACATATATATACATATATACATACATGTACATATATATATAAATAAATATATATATATATATATATATATATATATATATATCAAACACAAGGAGGTTATTTGCAACTTTTATAAATTACTAATGAAGCAAGAAGTCAAAAATGCAACAACCACTAAAGACACAAAGAATTACTTTGTCTCAAAATATCATAGATCCAATACCAAGCTATTTTCCAACTATCCTTTCATTTTAAGTAATTTTTTATAATAAAAAAAAACTACAGATGCCTTCTTTGGATCAAGACCAACCTCCTTTTCTCAATAAAATCAAACTTTGACCTTCTTTATGGGTCACTGGAAGACCATCATTCAGAATATAAGAAAATCCTTTTTCTTTAGGAAAAACCCTAACATGAAGTATCTTTGAAGGAATTTTATCACAGTCGTCTCTCAAGAATTATCACCAATGATATGAACCATAACATGGAACAAGATAAGCATGGTTATAACTCTTATAATAGAAATTAAAATTGTATCATCATAGACCAAGTTTTTAGAGACTCTACAACATTCATGTAATAATATATTTGGTTGGGTAGGACACTAGAGATCATCTTAAGATTTGGCTAACTTGTAAGTAGATGAAGATAAGAACTGGAGTTCTAAATTAAAAAAGATAGCAAATAGTGGAAAATCTCAAGCTTAAGTTAATATTATGGAACTCTTGTGTATAAAAAAATTTAGGATTGGTATAGATAACTATTAAGAGGTTTTGGGACCAATTTAGTGGAAATTTAGTCATTTTAGTATAATGGGTGGAAAATAAAAGGGTAATATGGCACTAACTAAATGTCTATGTATACTATATGTCACTCAATTTGCTACACAAACAAAAAGCATATCAATCCATCGACAATTTGATTGTCACACTTTCTTGACCCCATTTTTTGTAGTGACTGTGTCATACGTAAACTAAAGTATGAGTGATATTCTTTCTGATCAAATTTTAGTTTAACCAAAAAATATTGGTCCACTCCTCAATTTTAATAAACAAAACAAAATATACTTTTTATTAAATCTAACTATCTCGATGGGTGTATATAAGTATAAGATTGGGATTAAGATAATTGTTTTCATTCATCACTTATTCTTACAAAATTTCTATCATTTTTTATGAATGAAAAATGCATTTATAATTCAAGGTACAAGTTGGTTTACAGGTATCCAACACATAGATAACATTGTATTACTAGGCAGTGGATCTTATCCAAATTATTTGTTTACTTTAAATACTTAATCAAGATATTTGCAACATAAATAGTGAACACATGTATCATCAATATTAGAGTGTGGTATAATAGAAAATCCATAAATATCCCCCTTTAGGATGTTTATAAAATATTTTGAGAATATATGTAAACATAAGATAAAACAATTAAAAGCATTGTGCCTTTGATTCTCATTACAAAGAAAATTTATCACATTGATTTTTTTCCCTTTTTGAAGTAAAATATGAACAGTAAGTCCCCCTCGAGGGCTACACCAAAATAAGGATTATCATTTGGACGTGGAACACTTTACATTAGCAAAATATTAAAAAAAATAAAATACAATTGAAGTGACAAAACATGAACTAGTATAAATATAAAAATGGTAGGAAAAAATGAAATAATCTATAAAATAATCAAATAACATAATCTAAAACATGTTCTAATAATGATGGGAGAAATACATTTCTTCATGATCAGAAGGCCCCAAGAAGAGAAAAACTTTTATAATAACACCATATGATAATGGCAAGGAATGTTAAGTCCACCAATGATGTAGAGATTCCACCAGAAACAATTTTTTTAGAAGGATGGGATAATATAGCACAAGGTTGAGACTACCCTTAATAATATATATAAAATGAATGAACTTAAACCAACTTAAATATAACTAATGAAATTCTAGTAACCAAACTTGACACATGTTAGATAAATTATTTTGGAACCAAATGATCATATAAACATGAAGAAGTATGAACTAAAACCAAATGAAAATATAGCTTAAAGATCAACTGGAATTCAATAGTTTAATCAAGTTATCATTCCAAAAAAATGCCCCTTAGTCATATTTTATTTTGGTTGAGAGGTAGCATGTTTTCAAATCTTGATCGACCAAAAATGTTTACCTGAAAGATAAACATATAGTTGTACCAACTGGAAATTTTCTAACCTACATGTACTGATTGAAAGAAAAACACAAAATGATCAAGAATATTTGATAATGATCATTGCCTCATATCATATAAATTAGCATGATGTTCAAAAAACCTAAACCGTGTTACAATTCTTTTTAAGAGTGGAAGAGAAGGCATAGTAAACAAATCTTCCACAAGTACAAGACAAGGTTGGATCAGCTAATAAACAAGGCAGTCTATTAGATATGAGGTCTTGGATTTGAATTCCCTTATGGATGGAGTTTAAGGAGAAACTCTCTTACAAACTCATCAACCACGTGCTAGTTTTGTGATAGAAGTTAATAACACTAGATGTGGTCCAAGGGTGATGCAACACCATGGTCCAAGGGGGCTCAATGTGTCTCCTCCCTATAATGGTTCATCGACACTTGCATTAGAATTCACAAAAGTAGTTCTTCTCTTGTTATTCATATTCTATTGATGATTTTAATTTCTAGGACCATAATCAAGACCACTTGTAATAACATGACCATTGTATGTATCAAACTTATTGTTCAATATATATGCATTATTAGAAAGTTTGTCTAAAGAACTGATACATTTTTTAGTAGTGGAGATCAAGCATGTTCTAGTGTTAGCAATGCTATTCTCAATCAAAGAGATTTATCATTAAAATTTACATTTAGTTTAAAGATAACATCATAATCACCATGCGATCATAAAATGGGGTGTTTCTCCATAGCACATAACTTCTATAGAAGAGAATAAATTTTAGTTTGTAAAGAAGCATTACGAGAAATTTTTTTAACAATTCATTTCTTTTTTATAGAACGAACATCATTCAAGTCACTATGATAATCACTCAATGAATAAATAATAGTATCTAATTTGTTTTTAGAAATATGATCACAAAGTTCAATAAAATCACGTTAGTGTAGGTTGAATAAAATACCTAGCTATCATTATCACTTGGATTTGCACATTTTTATCTTCTTGTTCATCATTTTTTTCTTGTTTGTCAAGGAAGCATTCAACAACAAGATGACAATAGAATTCTTCATTCATCTTGCAACTGAAAAGGACTCCCAAGTATCATGATAGTACTTATTGGTATCCTTGTATTTCTTCTTCCTCTTAAACTTCAAGCATTGATCATTCTAGTGTCCATTCTATCTACAAGGAAGAAATCTACTAGAGGAGGATCCATATTAGTTGGTCAAAGAGTAACCAATGCAGATTTTGCCTTTTGAACGTGTGTATCCTTCACTACTTATTTTTCCACTTTAAGAAGATCATATTAACTTTAAAGCCCTTTCTTTAAGAAACAAGAATTTCTTATTATCATGATTATTCCTCCTCTTGCATCTCTTAGTCGTGGTTCCTAACAACACAAGTCTCTAGATCACATGATAGTTCTCCAGTTACAAAATCGAGTGATCAAACTAGTATTATGTAGAGGGAGCTTTATTTTCATATATTGAGGTTAGAGAACGTGAAATCTTAGTTATAAGATCCATAGTCCAAATATTTTGCATCCAAGATAACTCAAGGAATTAGTAATCAAATAAAATATAGTGTACATTTTTAAAATAACTACATGTTTTTCAAGGTAAAATTGTTCTACTATCCTTGACTTCTTTTCCATCACGAGTAACAAAAAGTGTTGGGAAATCAGGGCAATAGATAAGGAAGTAAAAACAATTTTTTAATGCACAATCCCTGAACTAGTAGATCTCATCACCAACAATGTATCTAGGAAAAGAGTTTGTGAGTTATATACCTAGTCCAGGAGCAAGTCTAGTGATAATCCTGGGAACATCTCATGCTTCTTCTTCAAGTAGCACATGAATAGTTGTCAGCAATGACATCCTTGTATTGTACCACATATGGCAGTTGATGGCGTTCTCGTAGTATGATGGAGATAGCCTCCACAACACTATGTAGTACATGCATACCATCAAGAACTCCTATCATGCTTCCTATAGCCAATGACAAGGGGTTGTCTCTTTGATGTCAATGTCCTAGCACTAATTTGTTCTCCCTAGTTATCTCTCCCTTTTACGGATAATACTTGCTTTGGTCTCTCACAAAGAATGTTTATTAGTATTAGTTGTGTCTTTTGGAAGCCTTGACTACCCCTCTATTTATAGTAGGGTCAGGGATAGGGTTTCCAGATCAAATGTGAGTCAGAGAGATAGATTTCCATGAATATCTAGATGTTATAAATCATGAATTCACATTATGAAACCATCGATTCACATGTGAATCATCTACTCAACCCTTGCATCAATCAGTTCACTATATTTTCTATTCATAAACATGTTGGCTTTAAATGTGACGATTAATGCACAACATGATATCCATATCAATTCATGATCTTGACCTACTAATTGCTTAACCAGTCGATTCACTTTCAAAACCAGTCGATTTGCATTCTAAACTAGTCGGTTCACATTCTAAACCAATCGATTCACATTCAAGTTCAACCAATGTACAACCAATGTTGTTCAAATTGACTCGACACTTGACTCCTTTGACTCAACACATGAGTCAGTCAACTCAACACTTGAGTCAGCCGAATCACATTCCCTTTCAGCCAATTTTTAGTAAATTTTGTTTAAATTGGATACCTAAACACATTAGTAATCAAGTTAAACCTTAATCATGATTAAACTCTTATTCCAGATGCATCATATGTACATGACCCTATAGGTCTCAAGTTGTGCTGGCAGTGAATTTCTATAACTAATTTATGACATCACAAGCAATGAGAAGTATCTAGAAACACATCATTGCTACCCAAGTAATTGCAAAGTTGGAGAACAACTTCAACCAACATTTCTTGATTAGTGTTACAATAATCGTATAGTTCCTTTATATCTGATATACAGATTGATCTCAAGGCATGTAATTGTCATCCTCTCAATGTTCAATCCATATTCCTTGAAATAAAGAAGACCATATGAGATGCATGTGAGGTCACATGTCACATACCAAGTCACACGAGTATGGCTCTATATGTATCACTCTCTCTTATAAAATTTCCAGGATATCAATCTCTTATAGGAGGGACAATCCCATCTACATCACTCACAATCAATCCCCATGTGTCATGACATACCCAAGTATCACCTTTATGGCAACCCTTACTCAAGGTCACATTAGATGATATCAAAATACACCAAACAACATGTGATGAGTGTAGTGACTTCAAGTCTAAGAACTAAAATCACCACTACCAGTATGAGAGCTTATTTTGACTACCATTCCATGATATCCACGTATCACTCTCGATGTTGATCTGTATGGTATACTGTTCTTTAACATGTACCTATGTGTTTGACTTGATATCTTGTATCATTACTAGAGACTCTATCATCAGTCAACAAACACTCTATTCTTATGAATTAATGTTGCCTATTTTTCTTCCACAACAGTATCCAATAGGGACAAAACAAGAATGAACGTACTCTTATCATACATATGATAACATTTCAGGTCCTAAACCTGAGGACATATGTCATCGAGTAACATCATTCTTTAGAAGTATACTATGTCTAGTGATCATCTCATGTTTGATACAAATATAATAGATGAAATTACCTTTATAATTATCAAACCAGGTATCTAGTGCCCCATTATAATCATCATATGATTGGCTCTCTGGTAATACATGCTAATAGACTCCCACTTTATTTAGAGCCAATCACCCAAAAATCTTCTTGCAAGTGATCTTAGCATGTTGATCATGTTTCTACTGTATAATTGCTTTTCTAGTGGGTTAGTAACATTTTCTTTAAGTCGTTACTTTGCAATTTTTCACGTCTCCTTGTTGTACGATCTATCATATGAAATGGAAATGTCCTAGTATGTTATCTGGGTTCCTTTTTTTATCCAGTAGCTCCATTGTTTTCATAGTATTTATACTCTATCATTAATGGTTGAATCCTCTCACAAGTTCATCTAAATAAATTTATTGATCCATATAGTATTCTCTATTGTATTCAAAATAAGAAGGTACTCTAGTTCTATTGTAGAATTAATGTAACATCCCAGGATTTGAGGCCTCAGATAAAATGATCTTAAAAGGAATGATTGGACTACCCATATCACCAAGGTGCACCTCCGTTTTTAGGAGCCTATCAATAAAGAACTCCATAGTTAAATGTGCTCAGCTTTGAGTAGTACTAGGATGGGGTGACCAGTTGGGAAGTTGATCCTGGCTTGCGCGTCAGTGAGGAAAAAGTGTGTAGTTAAGGCTAGTGGTGGTCTGTGGGGCCAAACATCATTCCTAAAACTCTACTAGAGCCTAGGGCAGTGGGCCCAGATGTTACAATTGGTATCAGAGCCAAAACCACTCTAGTAGCTGGGCCCACATGGGCATGTGGCATGCCAGTCCTGAGTCATACGGTCCAAGCATGTAGCAAAGGGTTATCCATGGTGACGTAGACACCCTTGCCCTGGGATTCTGTGATTGGGAGTTGGGTGTCCATGGGCCATTCTGGGTCTAAACTGAAATGGGGAAGTATTATGAGGCCATATAGTTGAGCCTTGACGAGGACGTCAAGAGTCTAAGTGGGGGAGATTATAACATCCCAGGATTTGAGCCCTCAGATAAAATAATCTTAAAAGGAATGATTGGACTACCCATATCACCAAGGTGCACCTTCTTTTTCAGGAGCCCATCACTAAAGAACTCCATAGTTAAGCGTGCTCAGCTTGGAGTAGTACTAGGATGGGTGACCAGTCGGTAAGTTGATCCTGGCTTGTGCGTCAGTGAGGACAAAGTGCACAGTTAAGGCTAGTGGTGGTCTGTGGGGCCAGTTGTCATTCCTAAAACTCTTCTAAATCGTAGGGTAGTGGGCCCGACTGTTACAATTAACAATTGTCTCTTACTCAGAAATTTTCCAGCTTACAATTCTTTTTTAAGGTCAAACAAAATTTTACATTGCAATTATAGATCTTATTTGTCATTTTGGAATCTTACATCGGTGTAACCTTTTATGATCAACTCTTCCTTATTATCATAATCAAGGAACTAATCCTTTTAGTGCTTCTCAAGTACTTAAGGATGTTATTTATGGTAGTCTAAAGAGTTTCACTAGGACATGACCGATATCTATTTGCTAAGGAGACTACATGATGAGTACATAACATTACATACATGATAGATCCAATTACAAATGCATATGGCACCTTACTCATGTGTTCCCGTTCTTTACAAGAATTGAGACACTAAGCACTTAAGAGAATAATTTCATGCAACATGGACAATTTTCTCTCATTGAGTCTTATGTGTTGAATTCCTTCAACATCTTGCCAATGTATATGCTCTTACATAGGTCAAGAACCTTTTAATATCTATCACTATAGATCTTGATTCCTAAGATATAGGATGCTTCTCCTAAATCATTCATAGAGAAGGAACTCCCTACCAAGTTCTAACATTTGTAGGATGGAATGTTATTCCCCATTATTATATGGAATATAAATATGCTCCTGCTAACCCTTTTGTAATCACATATTTCATCTTCATTTTTACTAAAGTCAAACTCTTTGACTATCTTGTCAAATTGACAATTCTAACTATGAGATGCTTGCTCCAAAGATTGACCTTTTTGTTTATAGACTTTATATGAAATAGTTGTATTTATAAAACCTTCAAGTTGTGTAATGTACACATCCTCTACAATAATCCTATTAAGGAATGCAATTTTAACATCCATTTGCCAAATCTAATAGTCATACTAAATTGGAATGGCAAACATGATTCTGATGGAATTAACCATGGCAATTGGTGAAATTTTTTTGGCTTGTTTAACATCTTGAAATTGTTTGAAACCCTTTTCCATCCATGTTGGTCTTCTTCTTGAAGACCAATCTGCACCTTGTGGGTCTTAGCCCTTAAATTGGATCCACCAAGGTCATACCTTGTTGGTGTACATCGAGCCCATCTTAGATACATTGGCTTCAAGCCATTTCTTATACTTTGTTCCCTTAGTAGCTTCTAGGTAGGTTGTCTCATCATCTATGACCAAATTACTTCCTTCCTGATGTATAATATATCCTAATCTTTTAAACTTAAGGTGAGTCCTACTAGATCTTTGAGGTTTTGCATTACATAAGGAACTTGAGATTTCAAAACAATTTTTTATTCACCTTATTCCTATTGTACCTCGTTAGGTTCAATGTTTTCTTGTTGGCCTCAAACTTTTCAAATTCTACTTATATCCCACTTATTCCTTTGGATTTAAATTCCCTTTAGGAATATAGTCATCCTGGCAATAAAAATTTTGTTGTCCGATTAGAATATTTCAATAACATTTATGTGATTTGTAGACAAAACTTTACAAGAAACTATTTTCTCATATAATATTTCATTCCTAATCCCCATAAAATGCATATTGGGATACTTCCCATCTCATATCTCATATGGCATCTTTTGAACCATTTTAGACAGTACATTATTTACTGCAAAACATGCGGCAAAAGGAAATTGGAAGATCATCTAGACTTATTGATGATCACACCTTTTTTCTAATGCATCATCATGTTTCAAGTGGAGTTCATTATGATACATTATTGTAATTTCCTATAAGTTCCTCAAACTCTTGGTTTAAAATATTGTCCACATCAATCATATCAAAGCATTTTAATACTTATATCAAGTTGGTTATGTACTTCATTCATGATTTCCTCAAACATTTTAATAGATTAAACCTTGTATTTCATTAAATACAAATCATCAGTAAATATAATGATGTATTGGTAACCACCTCTAGAATTTTCTATAAAAGGTCTATATATATCAGTATGTATGAGCCCTAATAGAATACCCACTCTCCCACTGTTTCTAGTGAATTTTTGTTTTCATATTGCCCACCAAATAAGACACAAGTCTCTATTGGTTTAAAAACCAAAAGAGTCTGGATGACCATCATTATGGATTATAGAAATGCATTTCTTATTTATGTGATCTTGATGACAATGTTATAGGTATTCATTGTTTGAGTCATTTAGTACATGTGCTATACATACTTTTCATTAAAACTATCAAGTATAGACTATAAGACCTAGGTCACTTCCATATAATATGTTATATGAAAAAAACAAACACACCAATTGTTCATTGTACCCTTGTCCATACAAGATACATGATGTTTTTCATTATGGCAGGTACATAATAACAATTCCTTAATTCTATTACATGTCCATTAGATGAATGATATATTCCAATTGTAGTGGCAACAACTTTTTCTTCACACAGATTTGGCTTACTTCTTCTCTAGTCTAGAAGTGGAGATCACTATCTCCTTCTTCCAGAGTTCCTATATAAAAAGGGTAGTTCCTTTTCCAGTGTCCAAGTTGGTGATAGTGGTGGCACTTCCCTTCCTTATTCACTCCCCATTAGCTTTCAATGTAGAATACTTTGGTTTCTAGATAGCTTTATAATCTTCTTGGAATTACCTTTTCCCTTGGACTTCCCTTTGCCTCTATTGATCATCATCACAGATTTGTGTTTGTCCTTCTTCATCTGTGCTTCAGTTGTACTGAACATGCCATGTAATTCTTATAATGGCTTGTCAAAATTGTTCATGTTGTAGTTCATGAGAAAGTAGTTGTATGATTCTAGCAGTGACAACATAATCACATATGTAGCCAACTCTTGGCCTCTGGGAAATCCTAGTCTAGCATGTTTCTACACATACCCAATCAACTTTGGTGTATGGGAACTTACTAGATCTCAATATACCATTATGCACTTAAACAATGCCTTAGAGACATCATGTCTCTCTTGTATTGACCATCTTGGTACATGATCTTAAGATGTGTTACCATCTCAGAAACATCCATGTTCTCATGTTATCTCTACAACTCATAGTTCATTGAGCTTAGCCTCAGGTACTTGACATCCACAACATCTTCAAAGTACTTCTTGTAAGCATCTCTATCAACCTTAGGCGCGGTGGGAGCATGTTCATCTGGATTTGGTGACTCTAGGACATAGAGCTTGCACTCTTGAGTGAGAACGGTTCCCAACGTCCTGAACCAGCCATTGAAGTTATTCCCATTCAGCTTGTCCTTCTTAAGGACTAGTCACAATAAAATTGTGTTTGTGTTTGCCATTAGTTTCTAGAACGAAAAATTTGCATTTTTTTCCAAAACATTTTTGATTTGATTCGATAATACTAACGATATTAGTAATGCCTTTAATTAATTGTTTCTATAACTATTTTGTTCAAATTGATATGTCTTACTACTAGTTTGGAATATTGTAGAGTACAACCTTGTTGTGAGCCAAGATCCACATTTCATCAAATCATGAGTCAACTTTGACTGATCGCCCACAATTTGACAATTAGGTAGGCAACTTTTTTAATTGCATCTAAATACAACTCTTAGATAGATGGTGTTGACAACTCCTTGTATAAATCCATCTATATGCTTCTAGGCACTTCATATCAATAAGGAAACATAGTTAAGTTTGACCCAAATGCCAACACGGTAGAATAAGAACCCTTCATTGGAAGATCCACATATCTATCATAACAATTTGACAAGATATACGGTGCACTACGCTTTGGCATAGATTATTTAGTCAATATTTTCATGTGCTCTGCATATGGAATTCCTCTAAGTCTTAGTATTTTTTGAGGGATTTTATAGATAAATACATATACATATCTAATCACTACATACTTATAATATTCATCATATACATGCTATATTTACAAGTGAAAAATGCAATCATAAAACACATGAGTGGTAGTTATGGCCATACTAATGTAATAATTTGGAGCCAAAAATAATTGCTACTACCTAAGGTCATGCATATCATGAAGCAACCTGTATTGGATAATATGTTGTTGGAACAAGTATGTCGATCGGCTGCACCCTCTAGTTGATGGTTTGGACTTCTGGGTCGGTTAATTGGATTCAAATAGTTGTTGGACTGGCTCTGGCTCATGTCATTGACTGGAGTCCTCCAATTGATCAGTTGGACCTCCAGTCAATTGAGTGGTTCCTCCTAACAGTTGGCCTCATTCGTCCTCTGGTCGATCAATTCAATTTCCCATTCATTTGACCTGCCTGGTGCAGAACAACTTCTCTTTGCCAAAATAGAAATTAAAACCATCCTATTACTATTAACTTATTACATTTTAAAAGGGAAACTGTGAGTTACATTGAAGTATATTATAGGAAGGAGAGCATTAATTTACATTTGATAACAAGGAGAGAGGCTTGGTATGCAAACTGACTAATAGAAGGAAAGAAACCAAACAACTAAGCATGCACATACACACGGGGTTTGTCCATAACCACACATTCATCCACAATCAGAGGATTTTTTAGTAAGATATATATATATGTATATATATATATATATATGTATATATATATATATGTGTGTGTGTGTATGTGTGTGTGTTTCATATATATAAATATTAGGATTGTATGTGATATTTAATCGGGAATGCACATTAATTATTTAAATATTTACAATGCATTCAATAAAATAAGTCTGATCAAATCAATTTAAAGATACACCTTAGGTTGTCATGGCTTTGATACCATTGTTGGGAAATCAAGGCAATAGATAAGGCAGTCGAAACAAAAAATGTGTACCTAAATCATAAACCATCATATCGCATCAACAATGATATATCTAGGAAAAGGGTTTGTGAGGTATATACCTAGTCCTACAGCAAGTCTAGGAAAAATCCTTACAATGTCTCTGGCTTCTTCAAGTAGCATATGAACAGTTGTTAGCAAATGATATCATTGTGTAGCACCACAAATCGTAGTTGATAGTGTTCTCCCAGTATGATGGAAAAGGCTTCCACACCTCTACATAGTCTACGCAGACCACCAAGAACTACTTTTCACATTTCATACAGTCAATGGGAAGGAGTTGTTACTCAGGTAAATGTGCTAGTGCCGACTTGTTCTCCCCGATTGTTTCTCCCTTTTATGGGTAAGACTTGCTTTGGGCTCTCATGTTACCACAATTATAAGATGAAAATGTTTGTTAGTGATAGTTGTGTCTTCTGAAAGCCTTCACTACCCCTCTATTTATAGGAGGGTCAGGGTCGATGTTTCCAGATCAAATGGAGTCTGAGAGATTGATTTTGATGAATTTTTGGCTACTGCCAATCACGAATCAGTCAGTTCACATTCTGAACTAGTTGGTTCGCATGTGAATTAGTCGACTCAACAATTGAATGGGTCAGTTCACTATATTTCCTATTCTCAAACATATTGGCTTTCATGTGACAGTTAATGCACAACATGACATCAACATCAATCTTTGATCTAGTCTCACTGATCCCTCAATCGGTCGGTTCACGTTATGAACTGGTTGATTCACATTCTGAACCCGTTGATTCACATTCCAGTTCAGCCAATGTACAACCAATGTTTTTTAAATTAACTTGATACTTGAGATCAGTCGACTCCACACCGTAGTCAGTTAACTTAACAATTGATTTACTCGACTCACATTCCCAGTCAACCAATTTTCAGCCAACGTTGTTTAAATTGAACACCTAAATACTTTTATATTCTAGTTAAACCTTATTCATGAGTAAACTCCTATTCCAGATGCATCTTATGATTGTAACCCTATAGGGACATGTTACATTAGTGGTCAATGTCCATAACTAACTTATGACGTCACAAGCAATGAACAATATTTAGAACACATCATCTCTACCCAAGTAATTAAATAGTGGGACAAAAACTTCAACCTACATTTTTTTATTAGTGTTATGTATATATATAGTTCATTTGTCTCTAATATCAATATTGAACTTGAGGCATGGAATCATCATCCTCTCAAAGTTCAATCCATTTTCCTTGAACTAGAGCAGATTGCATGAGATGCATATGATATCACATATCACATACTGAGCCACATGAGTATGTCCATCCATTTCTCGATCTTTCTTATCAAGTGGCCATGATATCAACCTTCTATACGAGAGACAAATCCCATCTACATCACTCACAATTAATCCCCATGTGTCACAACATACGTGAACATCCCCTATTTGGAAACCCTTATACAAGGTCATGTTGGTTGATGTCAAAATACATCATACGACATGTGATGAGTGTAGAGACTTCAGGTCTAAGAGCCACAATCACCACTGTCACTATGAGAGTTGATTCTGACTACCATCCAATGGTTACCATATATCACTATCAATGTGGGTCTGTCTGGTATGTTGTTCTTTAACAAGTACCTATGTATTTGACTTGATATCACATATCACGACTAATGAAACTTTATAATTTGTAACCACACACTCTAGTGTTACGCATTATTTTGTCTATTTTGATTCCACAATAATATCCAACTAGGGAGATAATAAGAATATATGTACTCTTATCATACATTTTTTTTTTGAAAGGGAGAGAGTGATTCATTCATTCAAAAAAGATCCTTCTATGCAATCAAGATTTGTGATGTAGCATACGAGTCATTACAGAAATGATAGGGTAGGTACATATCTTGTTGCACTTTCCAGAGCATGGAAAAGTCTGCTACCATCCCTCTTTACATGTGTGAATGAAACACTCTTAAATTTCCCACTCAGTTCCTGAATATCCCAAGCAAAAATCTACAAGAAACCTCTCATTCTAGGGGCATCCCTAAAGTCCCTAATACCTTCAAGGGAGTCAGATTCAATCATCAAACAGTTGTAGCCCCTTCTCATAGCTTCCATCATGCTTCACTAGATAGCCACAACCTCAATCGTTGTCGAGTCTACCACACATCTTAAAGACATCTGCCCTATGAGCCAAATGGTTCATCAAGAATCTTGCATAGTGAACCCCAGACCTATCACAACATTCTATCTCAACACCATGAAACAATTATGCTTGATAGAAGGTTGTATCATTCTGGTCCAATGATGATGGCTGGCCTCATTTGTTTCTATAGGAAACGAGGATGTACATCTTGTGTAGTATCGATAATTATCCAGCAGACAATAGAGCTCCAAAATGAGGCCTCCCATATTTTCCTCATTTGGATGAAATACCCTTTCATTTTTGGTATTTGATGCTACCAAACACCTGATAGCAAATGGTCTAGCTATTCTAGGGTTCCTTTGTCTTGGACCTAATGAAACAACTCGCTAAATACTAAAGTCAGTCTCCTTGCATCAGAGTCGTGAGCTTTTGTGACTTCTAAATGGATTGGGCTTCTAGATCAGAGTAGAAGGCATGCCTAATTGTCTCATCCTCTACACCACATAGCTCACATGTACCAACGTATAACCAGTGTCTTCAAACCAAGCTTTCCTTTGTATCAAGGCAACCCATCATGGCACACCATAAGAAATGTTTAATTTTGGGAGGCCACTCCAATTTTCACATCACTTTCCACCTTTGACACTGTGTATCATCAACACCTAGGTTCTAGAGTAGTGTATTTCCTATCAAGACAAACCGTAGGCAGTTAAACTATAAACTCACTACTTTTGTCCAGCCTCCAGAAGAGCCTATCTTTTCGTACTGTGTGTGGAAGTGGAATCTGAACAATAACATCTACTACATTGTGAGACCACATGACTTAGATCAGCCCACTTCCACCTACTTATGGAGTTGTTGATGAAGTCACTCACAAAGAGGTCCTCGTCCCTCACTCGCTTGTCTTCTACTTGGATATTGTACCTTTCCCTTAGGATCTGAATGTCATCCCAAAATTGGATACTCCACCCATCCCCAACTTTCCAAACAAGCCCCTTAGAGAGGAGGGGTTTTCCTCCCCAGATGTTGTTCCATGTGAAGCTTGGTGCATGTCCCCTATGAACGTCCAAAAAGATGATTTCTTGAAATATTTTGCTTTCAACACCTTACCCACCAGAGAGTCTAGATTGGTAATAAGCCTCCAACCTTGATTTTATAGAAGAGCATGGTTGAAAATTTTGAGGTCCTAAAATCCCATGCCACCCTGTTGTTTGGGCATGAACAACTTATCCCAGGACTTCCAGTGAATCTTCCTCTCCTCCCCATTGGACCCCCACCAGAATCTAGAAGTAGTCTTGTGTATCTCATCAATTAGTCCTTTGGGATTTTGAATATACTCATCACATAGGTAGGGATATCTTGTGCCACTTCCTTGATAAGTACCTCTTTTATTGGTCCAAAAAATAATTTTCCCTTCCATCCATGTAGTTTATTCTATATTATTTCCTTCACATTCTAGAAGATGGCCTTCTTGTACTTGCTCATGCCTGTGGGTAGACCCATATATTTTTTGTGATGGTTCACCTCTGACATCGTAGTTTGCTATAGATTTCTACCTTTCTTTTCTCTTGCACATTATTGCTAAAAGAAATCTCAAATTTGGAAGCATTAATCTTCTATCTGCATTCTAGCTTGTACTACTAATGATATCAGCTAAACATGAGCATTCCTCCAAGGTCGCTCTAGCTAAAAGGATGTTGTCATATACAAAGAAAATGTGATAAACTCATGGTCCTTCATGGCTCACTCTTGAACCATGAATGAACCCATGACCTTCTGCATTGGATATAAGCATGGAAAAAGCTTCAACATAGAAAATAAAAAGGTAAGGAGAGATAGGGTCACCTTGGCATATTCCTCTACTTGTCTTGATGTTTCCATTACGATTACCATTAAGATAGATCAATTGATATACACTAGACACACATTCCATAATCTTCTTTCTGATCTTTTCACCAAACCTCAGTTTGCCCATCCCCATATCTAAGAAGTTCCATTGAATCATTTCATATGCCTTACTCATATCCAATTTTACCACAATCTGATTGGTCTTTCCCCCTTCTTTTTTTCATACCATAGAATAATTCATAAGCAACAAGGGTGTTGTATGTGATAAGTCTGTCAGGGAAAAAGCATTTTGATTATCAAATATCATTTTATTCAGCACTGGATTCAGTCTATTTACCATCACCTTTTAAAGAATCTTATAGATAATGTTAAACAAACTGATCAGTATGAAATTCACTATCTAACTAGTATTGTAGGACTTTAGGATGAGAACAATCATCATCTTATTGACCTCCTCTGATCTCTATTTACCTCCCCACCAGTCCCAGATAAACGTGACCACATCATTTTTACTATATTACATAATTTCTAGTAGAAAATCAACTTCATGCCATCTAGGCCTGCTACTTTAGTGGAATGCATCTGATGTAAAGCATCCAAAATTTCCTCCTCTTAGGGTACATTATCCATCTTGGCCGCCTCTCTTTCAATAAAGCCTCAGGTTAACCCTTTATATGATTGGTGCATCTTCTTTGGTCAATTATGTGGTGTAAGTACTCAGTATTATGATCCCTATCTTGCATATCATTTGCCCGAGCCCTAAGATACCATCAACTTTCTTCTTTCGTTTTAAGGTCCCGCAGTTTGAATAGGAGCTCCTCACACTTTCTTAATGCGTCCCTGATGACACACGTTCTTGTTCTATCCCTAGTTTGCATTTGATAATCTTGATTTGTCTCCTCAGAGTCTCAAATTTCGTCTTATCCCATTCAACTAGTTGAGCCCCACATCTGCATATCTTGGACTATGTATTTCCATTATCCTCACCCGTCCATGCTTTGCTTATAACATCTTTGCACTCTGGATCAGCCATCCACCATGTCTCAAACTGTGTCTTCCTATTAGTTGTATTCATTGGCCTATGATGTCCCAATATCAGCCAAATTCCTTCATGATCTGAGTCATAGAAGAGGGAATGTGTGACCACTGGTTTCCCATAAAGGAGGAGCCATTTTTCATACTCTAGGAATCTCTCCAACCATTGTCACACCTTTCTCCTTATTGTCCTTCTTCAGAACCATGTCATCTTCCAGCCTGTGTACCCCAAGTATCAGATCTAAAAATAATCCATTGCTTCCAAGAACCTTACCATAGCTCTTCCTAACCTAGGACGGCCCCCTCCTTTTTCGAATTGGACATGATTTCATTGAAGTCACCAAACGACACATAAGGTAGCTTAGGTCTCCCATGAAGGTCCCTCATTAACTCCCGTGTTTTGTGTTTCTCACCCAGATTTGACCAGCCTGGCACTATCCTCGAGTTATCTTGTTCTAAAGCATCCCATACTATGCAATCCACATGCCATTGTGAATAGGAGTTGATGAATAGGTCAATGTCTTTCCACCATAAATTAATACATGCAACATGTCCTACACTGCACAAACTGATTCCATGAATGTACCCACACTTTCTTCAAGTCTTCTCAACGTCTCTAGCTTGAATCATTGTTTCCATCAACAAGACCACCTTGGGACCCTCCCCCAGCTCCACTACCAGAGGGTATGGATTTGGTCAGGATGTTCCAACCCCTGACAATTCCAAGAATAAATTTTCATTATTGTTTACAGTGGGGTACTTTTCCCTCCACTGCTACTTAATCATAGTTCCTGACGATCTCTATCAGCCTGAGCTTCTTCTCTCCTTTTATCGTGTTGCCTATTCATGGACAACCGTTTAATTGTCCTCCCAATGCTTTTTTGACTATGTTTGTGACTGGGCACCTATGAGATGTATTCCCCCCTATTATACAATCATCTACTTTAGCTCCCTTTACTTGTATAAATTTTCACCGTAATGACTTCCTTCCTCCTTCCACTTGGCTCGCCTCAAAATTCTGGCCACCACAACCCTGATTTCCTATCAGATTGAGAGCCTTGTGCTTTGTGTACTCGTTAGGCAGGTTGGTAGGTGGTTCATCACCTCAGATGATGTTCTTTATAAATGCACTTCCTTTGGTGTCTACATCTTGTTCTCCTTTTGTTTCCTTCCTCTCATAGGTCACCGCCACAACCTTCTCTATGTATTTAGTAATTGGACTGGTGACTTCCTTATTGTCATCAGGGAACTACGGGTTGCCCTTCTCGATAGTATTATTGTTTCTCTATGACATACGACCCCACTTGGATACCTTGACTCTACATCTCTAGATTCTATTGACACATTTTCCTATCCTGTTCTCACCAAGTTTCAAGAACACCACCTCTCCCGTAGACATCCCTATCCTTCTTTTCTACTACCCTATCAATATCAGTCACTGTTCTTGATTGCCCACCCTTAGAACTAGTATCCAGTCTAGATTGGAAGATGATCTTAATTTTGTAGGGTGCTCGACCATGTAGTTCTTCCTCTAATGTTCTTCTATTCCTCGTTGACAGAGATGCTCTAAGCCATGGTCCCCATAGCCATTCTTGGTCTTCATCCTCATCATCCTCGGTCTGGAAATATCTATCAATATGCTTTATTAGGCCACACTGGTAGCAAATATTAGGAAGCCTCTCATACTTGATTTCAATCTCCTTCATCTTCCCCAACTTCTCCATAATATTATATCTCTATTTGATAGGCTTTGTAACATTAACAATCACCCTTGCATGACAGTAGATGTCTTAGTCAAAATTTCCTTCCTCCACTTCAAGGACTTCTCTCAGTCTGTTTGCAATTGCTTTGATTGCTGCAACACTCTGGTATCCCATAGGAAGGCCATATATCTCTATCTAGAAGGGTCGTGAACAAATGCTTGTTTTAGATGGTTTTTTGTCTAGCCTAATCTCATGGAACAGAAGTAGATGGCCTTCAAAGATTCATGGAGCCCCCTATGCTACCCTTTGCCAGTCTTTCTAATGGGTAAAATGCATCATGGAGAGGTTTCCTTCTATCTATCAGAAGACTACCATTCGCGGTAGACTCCATGGAAGTATCATTTTTCTAGTGAGAGTATTGAAATTGAACGTGCGATCAGTTGCTAGTCTCCCAACCAGTGCAATCTCCAAGTGATCATCCATTGACTTTACCCGTCCTATTTGAAACTATTACTTCTTCCCTATTGATGTTGAGTCTAGAACATCTCTCTATGATCTCATGTTCCATGGTACCTGCAAGGAAATACCAAACCAAGCAAAAATTGACTAGCATCAGTGACCCGATACAATGACGTCAAAGCACTGAGATAGGACTTGTGGCTCAGCCCGCCATACCCTAGAGGTTTCGTAATCGCCAGACGGATAGGGTTTTTGGGAGCGACTTCCTCACTCTTATCATACATATGATCTCATTGTTTAGGTCCTAAACCTAAAGACATATGTCATGGATTAACATCATTCTTTACAAATCTACTATATTTGTGTCATCATCTCATGATTGATACAAACATAATATACTAAATTACCTTTATCATTATCAAATTAGGTTTCTAATGCCCAATTATAATTTATATGATTGGATCTCAGTGCATACATATGAAAAGAAACTTCTTCCATAAATTTATGTTAGTTCTAAAATATGAAATTCTTTTGATTTCATTAAGTGAGTGGACATAATATAAATCCTTCCCATCCATTATGTTTAAACTAGCACTCTTAGCCATTTCTATCTCTCACAACACAAGTTCTCATCATTGGAGGAACATATGGCTATGTGATCATCTTTCAAAGCTAAAACTTAATTACTTGGAAGAAGAACCACATATGTTGCTTATAATTAGTTTAATTTGATCAATTTAAGAGAGTTGGATGGAAGACACACACTCCTTCTAGGTTAATTTGATCAAGTAAATTTCCCTCATACTTCAGGATTTATTAAATCCCCATTATGACCTATATTACATTGATTGAATGATCCAGAAGTGGGGGTGAATATGAATTATATTTGTTTACATGCTTTCAAACATAAGGATATCAATTGAAACTTCCTTAAGAGAATAATGAACTAGAAATATAAAGTAAGAAATAAAAAATTAAGCAACCAAAATAGTCAAAAACGATTTTAGTGGTGGTGTCTTGAATTTCGATATCTCCACGAAATACTTCTTCCGAACATGTACTTATAAATTTAGTTCACTACATTTTCTATATGGAAACAAATTATAGTTATTAGTGTCTTGTGTGTGGATCAAGAATACATCCTTTTCTAGTCAAGGATATATATTGCCTTCTGTGTAAGATGTAGGAGGACCACCCTAACATCCCAGGTCTTGAGGCATCAGATGAAATGTTTCTAATAGGAATGATTGGGTTGTCGATATCACCAATGAGCGCCTCATTTTTAGGGAGCCCATCACTAAGAACTTTGTGGTTAAGCATGCTCAACCAAGAGTAGTACTAGTATGGGTGACCAATTAGGAAGTTGAGCTTGGGTTGCATGTGAATGAGGACAAATCACACATCTAAGGCTAGTGATTGTCTATGGGGCCAGTCGTCATTCCTAGAACTCTATTAGAGTATTGATAGTGGAACATGACAACAGAAATGGTACCAGAGCCAAATAAACCCTCCAAAACAAAGGGCCCACATGGGCATAAGGCATGCCAATCTTGAGTTATGCAGTCCATGCATGTTAGAAATGTCAATCCATGGTGTTGAAGCCACCCTTGTACTAGTAGTCGTGAGTGGGAGATGGGTGGACATGGGTCATTGTGGGTTTGCATTGCAATGGGGAATGATTTTGAAGCCTTATAGTTGAGCCTTGATGAGGACATCAAGAGTCTAAGTGGGGGATATTGTAACATCCTACGTCTTGAGGTCTCAGATGAAATGATCATAAAAGGAATAATTGGACTACCTATATCACCAAGTTGCACCTCCTTTTCAAGGATTCCATCACTAAGAACTTTGTGGCATGCTCATCCCAGAGTAGTACTAGGATGGATGACCAATTGGGAAGTTGATCTCGACTTGCACATTAATGAGGACAAAGCATGCAGTTAAAGGTAGTGGTGGTCAGTGGACAAATCTTCATTCCTAAAACACTACTAGATTCTTGCATAGTGGGACCAAGCTTTAAAACCACCCTTGAAAAGATCGCAATTGCCTCCTTCTTGTTTAAACACAACCTTATAGAAAGCAATTGCTCCAAAGTAGTTTGGTCACAACCTTCTCTCAAGAAGTATCACCAATTCTCTAAACTAATAGTGAAAAGATTGGACAAAACCAAGTGCATCTCTTTTAACAAAGACTACAATTGAAGCACAATAGAGAAAGTGATGGTTAAATTCAAAAGGTTTAGGCAAATCAATATTTGGTGTAGTAGCTCATTTGTCTGGACCTAATATTAGGCTAAGATGGAGACAACTCTAAATGTTAAACTAGACTTTTAACCTTACAAAGATACGATCTAGAGCAAGAGATCTAGAGTGCTTTTGTTAGTCTTGTGACACTCCTACACAAAGGAAATGCTAAGGAATATTCTACCTATTTTTTCAAGTGTGTCATACAATTTTGATGGAAAGCTAGTTGTTCTAGATAGTTAGTGGGACATAAAATAAACCCACCAGATATTAGTGTCTTCAGATGACAAGTGGGCCAAATTACAATTTTATAAGGTAGAATCTTTTTTGATTGAAAATTTAAAAAATATAATACATTGACCTCCTTTGATCTAATGTCTATCTTCTAGTAGAACTAAATGTCAACCACCATGCTTTTTGGTGGAATTGGAATATGAATGGGAAAAAAGTTGCTCCCATTAATTCTTTAGTTTTGGAAAATGACTAAAATGAAAGCCTAATACTAATGTTGTATAAAAGTATATTACTAGGTTTACGATGTAAGGTTGCCATTCATTACTTGTTCTTAGACATTCTTATCAATCTGTAAAAATAGGCAGGTACATGTTATAGTTCTAGGTACAACTTTGTTTACTAGCACTGAAAAAATAAATAATTGCACATTCTTTATTGGTGTCTCTTTATAAACTCTTAAAAAAACATAATTAATTTAGTAGTACCATAAATTAATATCAACTGCATACTATTTATTTAATTTAATGAACCCTAAAAAGGAGCATCATACTCTAAATTAAATATCATCATTCATAATGGTTCAAGGGTCTGATCTAGGAGTCTAGGATTAAAGGTAATGTTTTTCTGAGTCCATGCATATTTTATACATATTTATTGGCCATGGGAGCTATTTACTACGCATTTTCTAAGAACAAGACATTTTCTGGGAATATTTGCAAATATTACCTTTTGGGTGGCTAAATGTAGTTGGATCTTTGGTATGGACCCTCCAGCTATATGACCCGCCTACTGGAGTCGTGATCTCCTCCTTCCCTTTCCGTGTTTCTGCCTCAGCGGAGTGCGACGCCCGCCTGTGTGCACAGGCCTTCCTCCGTGAGTGTCGTCGTGCATAGGCTAGGTTCCGAGCGACGACGAGGAACCCTACAAGCTGCAAGAACCCACCTCAGGGATTTTTTGTTTCCTTGACCTCATTGCCTCTCCAGGAAAGTCACGGGTGCCATGGATCCACAGACAAAGATGAAATCTCGAGCCTGCTAGCTATGTTGCTATCTCTTCCGAGTGCTGTGAGATCTACGACCTTACTTTAGATATCATTGAGGCGACTCAGACAACGTCGGGTTTACTAGACTCGGAGACATCCCTCTCCCTCACCCTCACATTTTTTGACCCCAGCATGTGTGAGAACCATCACCCAAGTAGGACTCCGGTGTGTCCATGGGCCTGTTTTTCTCCTTTTTGCTCCCCCCCCAAAAAAACTCCTCCATAGTGATGAGAGCAATGTAGAGGATGAGAGGAGTGCAGGGGGATGGTCTTCTAGGAACTTGAAGCTATGCAACTCTTCTGTGAAGCTGCCATGTCGTGCTCCTCCAGCGAGCACTAGGAACCATTCTATCCTCACTCCACTGAGCATCACCATTCGTGAAGAATCTCGATGAGTCACTGACGTCTAGTGATCCATTTACATGCTCCCGCTCGTAAGCTATCTCCAAGGCTACAACATTGTGCCCTCCACGTGCATCACAGATCTCAGCGTCGGCACCACTTGGCCCAATAGAGGACTTGGTCTCCGCTTCCATCTCCTCATCTATTTCTTAGGCAGGCAATAGCCTCTACCACTCTTCTTCCCTCGCAACTCTGTTGTGTGCGCCCCCAGCCTGGGATGGGGCTTCTTCCTTGTCCACCTGGTTGTTTTTGTGTGTGACAATGGAGAGATGAATGTATGATGATAGGTTGCTCGTTCTCTGTATTCTACCTCGAGACCCTTGTGACTGGTTGTTTAGATCCGATGAGTGTGGCAGACTCAGCCCACCTAGATAACTCCCCCATATCCATCGCAAGTGACTACTTCCTTATGGGGTTCTGATCGTACCACCTTCCCCTACCATTTCAGAGTAGAGAGATGACAGATCCAAGACCAGAGTGGCCTCATAATAAGAAAATAGTTAATCCACTATAATTCTCAACATTAAATAAAGCAAATGATATATATAGGATTCTTTCATCTTAACTAACATTTAATTGGGAACTCAATTAAATTCAAAATTTCCAATATGTTCATAGTAACATAATGGAGCATCCCTTCTAATTTGAGACAGAAAGACAAATGTTTGACAATTAATCAATTCCTCCAAACATCTTTATATTTAGGTGTACTATGGTCGATGTGATTAGCAATTGACCTCCAAATGATCTGAACAATTTGCAATGACTTTGTTTGATCTTATACTACATCATGATCCACTCATATTGCATTCTAGTCCGCACATGTCCTCAATTGGATATTTGGTCTCCAAAATATTCAATTGATTAGTAAAGGCTATTCATTCTCAATTGAACTCGATTACATATCATAGTCCTCTATCATATCTCACATAACCTAAATTAGGTGAAACAATCCATATTAGGATTACCAACTCCTCAGTTTGGTATTTCTCATCTACAAAGCATGCATGGACCTCGAATGCTATATTGTATCTCAACTGTACAATCAGGGTCATCACATTCACCCCACCTTATTGGAATTTTGTCCTCAAAATTGAACTAGTACCCTTATAGTGATACCAATGGGTTTATATAAATCAACACTTCTAGGTGCCAAGACCAACATAGTTCTGCATGCACCCTAAGTTTCCATATTTGATTTCGGTCATGTAGGGGTACCCACCCCACCTTATATAGGTCAGAGTTTCATTTAACAATCAACTATAAGATGACATTCTAATCTATTAGGATCTACATCCTTCTTTGCCCTAACAATTAGGGTTTGATCACACATATGGGTTGAGAAGATATTATGCAAGGTCTAATCTTTCACCCCACTAACTTACAAGGTGGTAGGAATATTTCATGTCATTGAACAATAGAGTGAGCACACTAAATATCATTATTTCATACTATGATCACATCATACTAGAATTTCATCATTAGAGAAGGGCTTGATTATTCATGTTTACGTATTGGTTTTTTTTCCTATTGTCTAAGAGTTGGCCTCAAACTTAAAAGCATAGATTTAGAACAATTAGGTTAAGAACTATATTTTGTGATCATGTAATACATGATCCAAGGATATCTTTATTTCAAACTCATGATTTTTAATTTATAGGTCTCATGTATGAAATGGAGGGAAAGAGAATATATAGAGTCAATCTAAACATGATTTCAATCTTGGATGTTGCATTCATGATATAGGAAGGAAATATAAAATAGGCCAAGCTTAACTGAGTGACTCTTCATACATATTCATCCAAATAACTCAAGTGAGGGTTCTAGCATCATATATAGAGAGAAAAATAGAAGAAGAAGAGGAAGTAATGACATGTATTGTTGAGTATCTTATGCACAAGGCATTTTACCCCAATATTTAGCATTTCATATATCACCTCACTTGCAGCTAATGATGAGATTCACAAACATAAGTCACTCAAGCTAGAACATAACTCAATCAAAAGGATTGACTTTCTCATTATGAGTCACCTACCCATCATTTTTTTAACCCAACTTTCATATATATATATTTGAATCATGAATAAGGACTCAACTCAACACTCGAGAGTAATCTAGTGTAGGACATTTTTTTGAACACATATCTCATATATTGGAGGCTAGGTCCTATGACCTTCACCCTATGGGTCTTACTCTCTCTAGAGTTCACCTAATATCTCATCCTACCACTATATATCCTCCTTGTATGAGAGCTTGAGGCTCATGCACACTCATCTCTATCTTAACTTAGCTTATCTTAAGTAGGAAAAGGGAATGTACTTTCACCATCAAGATTTTGCTTAAATTCTACAAAATTGGATTTAAGAAGTATACAACTTAAACCTTTATAAGGAAACTTATACCATCAGAGATCAAACTTAGATAAGATTTCACATGCTTATTTCAATTATCGTTCTATCATCTACTCTATGTATCACATATCTTGATAAGGCTCTAGACATCTAATCTAGACTACTCTCTCTTCTAGACTGATGTCACTCCCTTTCACTTAGGTTACATGAAAACTAACTACTCTCCAGTGTGAGGGACACATTTTCATGTTTACATATAGGTAATAAAATATTATATAGTTTTTCTCCGAGAAGGCATACGTCAGAGAAAACTATCGAGGCTCGAGCCGATTGGAAAACAAAACCAAATCAGAAAAATGAGTGTCCGACACACACAGTAGATAGTCTAGTGCCATGTCACCTAGTGAAATGGTAAGAACAAGGTGTAGAATAGTGTAGCTACCCAATACATATGAGCTCTATATGGAGAGGGTTTCTCACACTTGTCTAAACCTAGTTCTCAAACATCTAGGTTCTAACTTAGAGGCTAAGTCAAACCTTATTCCTATAGAACAACTTGCTAGTTTCTAGGGTTTTAAGTGAAAGGTGAAGTTCAGTTTTATGTTTCATGGTGAGCAATTGTCAGGTGTAGCTATTGTTCATGCTCTGATACCAACTGTGACGTCCCCGGATTTTGATTTCTCCAAACCCTATTGGGAATGAGAAGTCAGAATCTGAAAACATCATCCAATCATATTAGAGAGCGATGCGGAAGCAAATACGCATACATGAACATACAACCATAACATACACCATAAACAATCTCAACATTCAACATGTATATTACAAAAAATGACTTATTTCAACATGAATTACAATTACATATTGAAAGATGATTTGACAAGGCTATGAACATGTATGCTAATCAGGATCTACACAATAGGTACAACCTAAACACTGCTCACTTCACATCATTTATCCCACACTATCTCTGAACCTAAAACATACGTGAAACAACGAATCAACACACAAGGTGTTGTGCACGTGGGTAGAAAGATACATACTAATATGCTTGCATAATTGAAATAATCTTGAGAAAGAAAGAGTAAAAGAAAACATTGTTTAAAGCGATAATCAGGTAAACACATATTTTAGATGCCTTTTGATGCATTTGTACTACTAAGTGGTGTCTCACTTCATTTTTCCCCGCCCCTTGGGCTATGGGGACCGAGTGCCGACCTTATATTTAGAGGGGAGAGAAAGAGAGATGTCGCACTTCATTTTTCGCCGCACCTTGGGCTATGGGGACCGAGTGCTGACCTTATATTTAGAGGAAGAAAGAGAGGATTGAGGGAGAGAGAGAGCATATATCCACTCAGTAGCTACAAACCATATATATTTTGTATTCTTTAATGTTTTGTGGAGCATATACTACTAATACACATCCAAGAATTTATATGAAAACACAAGCATCCAAAGTACATAATATCATTATGCATTCATGAAAACTAGTCTTATACTTAATAAAGCCCACGTACCTGAGTTCAGAGATTCCTATTTACATTATGGATCATCTACATATCTGGTCATCACCTGATTAATAACAAATAATCATCATTAATAAATGTTCATCATATTCTAGGTATTTTAGGTCCAAATTAGGGTTTTGGTCAAAATTAGGTCAATCTGATGTTAGGATTGTGTCTAGTATTTTTAGTCTGATCTATATGACATTATAAAGGCCTGATATGAATTTCATATTTTTCTGAGGCTTTTCCTATTTTCTGTAATAATAGAAGGGTTAAAGCATCTAATTAGTCCTTAATCAGAAAATGCCTAATATTGATCAATAAAACCCAAAATAGAGTTCAAAAATGGGTTTTCATCATTATAATGGTTCTAGTATAATTTAATGAGAATTAATATCAACTGCATACTATTTATTTAATTTAATGAACCCTAAAAAGGAGCATCATACTCTAAATTAAATATCATTATTTATAATGGTTCAAGGGTCTTATCTAGGAGTCTAGGATTAAATGTAATGTTTTTCTGAGTCCATGCATATTTTATACATAGTTATTGTCCATGGGAGCTATTTACTAGGCATTTTCTAAAAATAAGACATTTTTTGGGAATATTTGCAAATATTACCTTTTGGGTGGCTAACTGTAGTCGGATCTTCGGTATGGACCCGCCAGCTATATGACCCGCCTACTGGAGTCATGATCTCCTCCTTCCCTTTGCATGTTTCTTCCTCAACGGCGTGCGACGCCCGCCTGTGTCCACAAGCCTTCCTCCATGAGCGTCGTCGTGCATAGGCTAGGTTCCGAACAACGGCGAGGAACCCTGCAAGTTGCAAGAACCCACCTCGGAGATTTGTTGTTTCCTTGACCTCATTGCCTCTCCAGGAAAGTCACGGGTGCCATGGATCCACAGAAAAAGATGAAATCTCGAGCCTACTAGCTATGTTGCTATCTCTTCCGAGTGTTGCAAGATCTACGACCTTGCCTGAGATATCATTGAGGAGACTAAGACAACGTCGGGTTTATTGGACTCGAAGACACCCCTCTCCCTCACCCTCATGTTCTCTGACCCCAGCATGCGTGAGCGCCATCGCCCAGGTAGGACTCCGGTGTGGCCATAGGCATGTTTCACTCCTTTTTGCTCCCCCCCCAAAAACTCCTCTGCAGTGATGAGAGAAATGTAGAGGATGAGAGGAGTGTAGGGGGGTGGTCTTCTAGGAACTCGATGCTCTGCAACTCTTCTGTGAAGCCGCCATGTCGTGCTCCTCCGGCGAGCACTAGACACCATTCTATCCTCACTCCATTGAGCATCGTTGTCCCTAAAGAATCTCGATGAGTCACTAACGTCTAGGGATCCATCTACCTGCTCCCGCTCATAAGCTATCTCCAAGGCTACAACATTGCACCCGCCACATGCATCACAAATCTCAGCGTCAGTGCCGCTTGGCCCAGCGGAGGACTTGGTCGCCGCTTCCATCTCCTCATCTATTTGTTAGGCAGGTAGTAGCCTCTACCTCTCTACTTCCCTCACAACTCTGTTGTGTGCACCCCCAGCCTAGGATGGGGCTTCTGCCTTGTCCACCTGGTTGTTTCTGTGTGCGACAATGGAGAGATGAATGGATGACGAGAGGTTTCTCGTTCTCTGTATTCTACCCCGAGACCCTTGTGACTAGTTGTTTAGATCTGATGAGAGCGGCGGACTCAGCCCACCTAGATAACTCCCCCATATCCATCGCAAGTGACTACTTCCTTAGGGGTTTCTGATCGTACCACCTTCCCCTACCATTTCGGAGTAGAGAGATGATAGATCCAAGACCAGAGTGGCCGCATAATAATAAAATAGTTAATCCACTATAATTCTCAACATTAAATAAAGCAAAAGATATATATAGGATTCTTTCATCTTAACTAACATTTAATTGGGAACTCAATTTGATTCGAAATTTCCAATATGTTCATAGTAACCTAATGAAGCATCCCTTCTAATTTGAGATAGAAAGACAAATGTTTGACAATTAATCAATTCCTCCAAACATCTTTATATTTAGGTGTACTATGGTCGATGTGATTACCAATTGAACTCCAAAAGATCTGAACAATTTGCAATGACTTTGTTTGATCTTATACTACATCATCATCCACTCATATTTCATTCTAGTCTAGACATGTTCTCAATTGGATATTTGGTCTCCAAAATATTCAATTGATTAGTAAAGGCTATTCATTCTCAATTGAACTCGATTACATATCATAGTCCTCTATCATATCTCACATAACCTAAATGAGGTGAAACAATCAATATTAGGATTACCAACTCCTCAGTTTGGTATTTCTCATCTACAAAGCATGCATGGACCTCGAATGCTATATTGTTTCTAAACTGTACAATCAGGGTCATCACACTTTCACCAAAGATTTCTTGTATTATCTACAAGTATTAGGTAGATCCTTTGAGTCAGATCCTAAATAACAATGTTTGGATCAAGGGTCAATATCATGATGTTTATAATATCTTGTTTCAATATTTTGAGATTCAGGTCACACTTTCTGAGGTTAACCTTTCGGTTAGGTCATCCACTTATAATTAATATTTCAATTTGTCCAACATTACTTCAAGTATACAATATATTCGGGTGTGAATGACTTACCTAGGTTTTCTAGAATCATGTGTAAACCCCAATGATCAATACTCAAGTCATCATCACATTCCTAACTCATCATCATGATATGTAACATTATTGAGATTCAAGATCAGTTTGATTAAAGTAGAGTCATGAATCATACACATGATCAATCTTTCCACAAGATTTAGATCCATAATCACAATGTTAAGGTTAATTCTTAGTTCAATGTATATGATTCACATTACAGGATAATGAGTTGCAAGATATGATCTAAACTCATATTTAATCATGTTTGGCTTCAGGATAATCATTAGAGTCAAATTACCAGGGATTTCAAAGGTTAGTCAACAAGTATAGTCATTTGACAAATTAAATGAGCAATAGTTTACAATATATTGATATTAGTGAGCCTAGTTTGGAATCAGGTTTCACAAGTATTTTTAATCGATTCACTAGATTTTTCTGATCAAGATTGACTACTTGTTAACAATATTTGGATCTAGGATGTATTTTCTACAATTAAACCAAGATCAAGATATTTATATGAATATTTGTCAAAGAGGGAGTGAAAATACCTTTGATACAAAAAAAAATGAGGACTATCAGATGCACAACCAGTAGCCCAGATCTAGCCACATAGTCATTGTGACTTGCTATCTTGGAGGGCTGGTTTAATCTTGGTTTGTCCAGTTTGCTCCCTTATTGATTGGTTCAGACATTGGTTCATTGGTTCTATTGAACCGATGGTTCATGGTCACCCTTTCCTCACACAGAGTTCTCCACGTGAAGCCCCGGGCAAGCCCAAGACTAGGGCGGAGGAGCTTACTGGTGTGGAGCTTCTCCAGGAGCAGGAGTGGGTGAGGGAGGCTGCGAGCATGCCGTCCCAGTCCGCCACCACCTCACGGACTCGATGGAAGCCAAAGAAAGGGAGGAGGAGGTGAGGAGCATGGATGCCCGATCTGGGCCGTGCGGTGGTGCCACTTGGTGCAGCAGGTGAGGGGCAAGCAAAAAGATTGTCAAGAAGGATGAGGGGGTGTGCGAGGCCACATTTTGAGCAAGGTGTTCCTGTTGCGGACTGCAGAGGTCCTTTTATAGGTGAAACGAGGCAAGATTTTAGGGCAAACGAGTTTAGCTCTTAGCCATTACCACCGGAGTGAGATGGATAGGCAAGGGGATCGTTTTGGCAGCTGGAAAGATCCCAAATGGTAGTCAAAATAGGATTCAATATGTTCGAATTTGCGAGACGAACGTTCCCTCTCAATTGGAATTTTGAATCGGTTAGTACAAGGGCTGATTGCCATTTTTGATCGTCATAACTCCTCCCTGCTGATTGTGGGAGGTAGAAGATGGGTCTGTAGCCGCTGGATTAGGTCGGGATCCATGATAGGAAGATCCAAGGGCTGGCATCACCCCTGGATCCTTGCCTTGGATCGCTGGCATGGCAAAGCTAAGAAAAAACCCAAATAAAAGGGGAAAAGGGGGGTTTCAATACATAAACTTCCAGAATTCATAGTAAATCGTAGAAATGTCCAAATGAAATGAAATTTGGATCATAGGTTCAAAAAAATTTGGAGAACATATAGAAAAAGTTTGACACCTAAAGTATGAATTTTTATTGACCAATTTAATGCTTTGGACAAAGTGATGAATAAATCAAATTAAAGGTATTATAATGTATATAACGTTCACATTGATCACCATATCTCAAATTTGGGTCTCAATACTGATTATTAAGACATAAAAAATGATTGGAGATTATGAGTGAGTATAATGAGGGCAAAAGTGTAATTATTTCATTATAATGTGAAAATCCATTTTGTCACAGTATATGGTTGTGGGTAGAATTATTACAATAATATATCACAACATTAATGATAATGCAAAATGTCACACTAATTTATTTTATTAGTCTTATTTTAATGACAAATAAATTATATATGCCAGTGTTATGGGGAAAACAAATAATGGAAAGATGCAACGAGCACTTATAATGACATATTTAGAAAAATAGGAATAATGAAAAATACATACACGTTCTTCCATAATTATGTAAAAGAGATAAGGATGAATGACATTTATTGTTTAAGGATATTAAAAAGATAAATTACAACTTTGTGTTGTTTACCTATAATGCATCACACATCCATCTTTGATGTTTCCTTACTTGTGTTATCATTCATTTTATTTATTTGTTCCACACCTAACCTTGTACATATCCAATCGTCATCCTTAGATGAGGATGTTGTTGGTACCTTATTAATAACCATGAGGAAGCTTCATTGTATTGTTATATCACTGAAGAGCTCAACCCCCCTCAAGTAATGTTACTTAAATGTACATTTGCAATTGTAACTTTGAGGGTCAAAAAAAAGTTGATTATTTAGTTTACTAACAACTCTAGTATATATGCATTCTTAGATCCAAATGGAACAAAATATACCACCATATGTTATATAAATATTTTATGTATGTATATTATATAATAAGTTTATGGGTATGAGTATATATATGCTAATCATCATAAATGTATATAGAGACATGTAGGTGATACAAGGGTAAGCAATGATATGACAATATTTTTTTAACCTTAACAAGTTTAGAGGGTTTAAATAAATGGGTATGTGGGTATACGATTGTCCATATACATCCCAATCTACCATTCCTCATTCTAGTATAATTCATTTTATATTCTAAATAAATAAATTTTACTTCATATGGTGACAAGTTCTTTATTTGTAAACAGACTTCTAGTGGAATTAAAGGTGATAGTATTCATCATAACATTCCAAGTTTGATCAGATAATGTACTTTTAGACAAGAAGGATGCCATGGGGGTTACTAAAACATTCTAAGGTTAGCTCTTAGCATACATAGGAAATCAGAATTGGATTGGAGAAAGACAAGAAAATAAAAATGTATAAAGAAAAAGATTTAAGGGCTAAAAATATTTTTTAGTATGAGTTTCTATCACCCTTCACTTGAGAATTAAAATATTTCTTATCATCAAGCAAAGAAGTGATAAACAATGTAATTGAGAAACGATCATGTATTGATAATCATGTCTCTTTAGGAACTATATGTTTGATTATTTTTATAATTGGATGACATTATGGAGATACACAACTCTACATTGATGGTACTCTTTTTGAAGTGTAATCCCCCCCAAGCATACATAGAACAATAGAAGCAAATGCCATGATGTACATAACATGAGTGTCTTGATTTGAAGAAACGTCACAAAACATGATATACATAACATGTAGATAAATGAAAGATCATTCATTAACTGAAAAGAGGTTCATAAAAATGTTCATAAAGGGAAAAAAACATAAATTTTATCATCTTGACCTAAAACCTAATACATGTAGTGTAAGAAATTCTAAAGAACCAAATGATAAACAAAACTAGATAAAATCTCTTATGGAAAGGAAAATTGCATCTCACTAATATAAAGTTTTCTCTAGTGTCAGCTATGATGAAGTTTTTTCTTAAGTTTTCCTTGGCACCTTGGTATAGGGACTCCTCTTTCCATGACCATCTAATAGAAAGAAACAACAAAAGTAAGTGACATTTTTTGGAAAACATTACAATCTATTTAATCTTAAACGTGACTACAAAAGGCTGGCTGAAATGAAAGAATATAAACATGGTATTATCAGTACCATTACAGGTGGTAGTTCCTAAATCAAGGACAAACTCTAGGTCCATTGACCTCTCAAAAACATGGGAGCAGAGAGTATTTTTAGGGTGATTAACCAAGCTTCTAGGAGCCCAAATGGCTTCACATGTAAGTTTTTAACAGCTCGAATTTGTTGTAATTGAGTGATATAAGTTTATGAAACATAAATCTATAAAGGTCGGTATAGATCCTCATATGTACTTGAAACTCCTTCGACACTAACATGATCCTATTGATTTATAGTGTGATAATTCCTTAGGTTGTATGACCCTTCTTAGAATGCTCAAACTTGGTTTGCCTTCGCTTAACATCATTTCGTTTTTGTTTGTATTTGTCACTATTGTTTGGTGCCATGGGATCTTCATTTTAATTTGTAATAGAATCAGTGGCATCATGCATACAAATTCCTTTATTAACTTTTCTTACATCTAGATGAACCACTATATGCATCCCATCGGTTACCACCAACTATAGAAGGATGAATTATAATGTGTGTCCCAATATTCATCAGTGATTCATTCATGAGTTCAGTTCCACCTTTGTTCCTTATAGCTTTATCATTCTGCATGTTAGCCTCATATTTAGTTTTGTGGGTCATCTTCTTCATCTTCCACACTCTTGGTCATCAAGGATATGGATTGCATGCCTTGACATTCACAATCATTTTTGAAGTGTTCTCTACCTTGTGTTCTTCCAGAGAATCCACAACTACATGTTTATATTGATTTCCATCTACTTTTTTATTGATATCTTTCTCTTTATCACGTTGTCTTTGTTTGGCATGAATTCCTTTACCATGGTATTTTTTCCATTAGCCCTCCTCATCAGACCACTTCACCCCAGAAGCCTCCTCATGTTCTCTAGTTGTCTGTTCCTTAGCAATAGGCTTATAGTCTCTAAAGTTATGTCCCAACTTGCCACACCTTAAGAATAGATCAATAATTACCTCACACTTAAGATTGTACTCTGATTCGTTGATACGAATCACATGTTGAATTTGTAACGTGGCACCCAACTCAACTACTAGCCTCACAAAATGAGTTCTTATTTTCTTGAATGTATAATCATCAACCTTCACTAGAGTGCCTAATGATCGACCTATCGTCTCAAATATGGTTGGCACATATAGGTGCAGTGGTACATTCAAGAACTTTACCCAGGTTATAATGTGGTATAGAAGCCCTTATGTTGGTTGGAAATTCTGCCCCATTTCCAAACCATCAGTCAGCAACTAAACATGGACTAAGGTCCTCCAATGATTGCAGTCTCATAGTCAAATCTTTATGAAAATCACACAACATGAGAATTTAGGTTGATTTCATACTTCTTCTTCCTCTTGATAGGTTTCCAAATCAAACACATCCTATCCTACATCATCATGTATCCTACACTCTTTCCAATCAGCTTTACAATGACTACAAATTTCTAAGGTAGTAGTAGTGTTTCTTCTGCATCCGTATGGATCTACAACTTTGGGCACCCTTTATCGATAAAAAATTCCACTTCCTCTAGTTGTAGACCTGCAAACACCAGATATTCTATGAATTCCTCCCATGAGTTTTGTCCTCAACTTCCCAACATAGCATCCTTGAATGATCTTAGGAAATTTGTGGTACCTTCTTTTCATGACCCTTCCTTACTCAAGCCCATGGGGTTTCTAGATTTACTCTTTTACTACTGGATGAAGGTTCATCTTATATCATATAATCAATGTCTACATTAGATACTTTATCATGGCTTTGGGTTCTTCCCTATAGATTGAATTCATCTTGATTTACTCCACCTCACATGCCACTATATTGTAGGTTGATTCCCACCTCCACCACATTAGAGAAGACTCCTCTTAGCTCTCCTTTAACCCCATAGATAGGTCTCCAGTTTCATCAAAGCCACTCCCAATTAATTCCCCATGCCCTTTTCCAGTATACGTGATCTCCCATAGTCCCTACCCTCAATGGAGTTGCATCCCTGATTGACATTACTTACACCATGCCCCCGACTCCCTATGCATACATGATCTCCTCTTCACCCCTAAAACTATAGCATCCTAATATTTCCTTCTTACTAAGTCAGTGACATTGAAAATGCTATAGGTTGAAAAGTGAATATAATACATGAATTTTAGTACTGGACAAATATTTTATTTAATAACTTATAGTTCAACTTTCATCATTGAAATTGCATGATTGAATTGAGATCAATTGATATGAACCTCTTATATAATTTCTGTCTTAACGAATGTGATGCTAGCAAAGTTGTTTAGTTCTAGGAAAGCCCTTGAATACTAATCAAGAAGCATGTGTCATTACTTCAATTAATTTAGATACATAATTATATTATCTTGATCTTTAACATGATGACATTTATCCCCAAGTGAACATAAACATGATTACAATTCTTGAGTATGAATATTGAAAGTTACATGAGCATTATCCCATAATGATTTCTTCATCATAATCTTATACATAACATTATGATGATATTCATAGACACTACTATAGGGAAACCAGCAAGCAATATATAATTTGAAGTGAATCATCATTATCCATGGCCATTTTTTAAAATTATGGGAGATTGTCTATCATCATGTACTTCCATAATAGCAAACCTAGAATTAGACTGACTATTGTGGAGCGACATCACTTCATCTCCAACAATATTGGAGATGAATTTGGGACATTATCTCCACTTAGAGGACTCTTGGACTTTATTCATACCCACTTGGCAATTTCATCAGCTACTTTATTACACCCTCGCAGGCTAAATACAAATTGAACAGACTCAAGAAGCTTGTCGTTGTCCACAATCTACTTGCATCGGTATTTATACTTCAACGGGGTCTCCCACTACCCTAAAATCACGTTGATTGCTAGATGACTATCTGACTCAAGGATGACTCTTCTGTGTGTAGTCCTGCTCACCTATAGTCATGTCCATATATCTCTTAGTTCTCCTATAAGCACATCCATCCCTAGATACCACCCTCTAACCAGGAACAATTGATGTCCTATATTACAAATCATGTTGCTATGGTGTTCTATTATCTTTTAATTGATAATCAACATTTAATTTCACCCATCATTCCCCTTGTGATTTTCATTTTAGTGCATTTGGAACCCAAGTATGGTTCCACGACCTCTTTTGTTGGAAGTCCAGTAGTCACATGACTACCTCTTGAGATAGATTCGAACATGGTTGTTGGGGAGATCCTTGCATCTTGGAAAACTAGTTGACACCAATATGTCCATAACTTCCAGATTGTGATGGCCACCCATGTCAGTGAGTCAAGATCATCTTTTCTATTGTACAAATTCATTATAAGACATGAATTGAACTGGTATCCTACAATCAATTGAGTATTCACTTTCTACATAACCAAGTTGTAGACCCTCTAGATATCCAAACATTGCAAAAGAGCAAGTGAAATCATTTCCACTTCTATGCCGCATTATGGTCATCACTCATTTGTTGTGAAATGTCTTCCAGCTTGCATGCTATTTGTCATAAGAGAATCATGTATTGTCATCGACAAGGTTGTTTTAACTCATTGTGGCAGATTGATCCTCCATATTGCCTTCCATCACACTTGTGTTCTAGTTATGCAGTTGTTTCAAAGCTTCACGTATATACGCTTGGATGAGAACATAGCCTTATTATCCAGTATAGACATGAGATCATCATTCCCACCAACCTAGTCCCTATGGTGGCATAGAAGTAATTTTTTTACTATCTTTGAGAGACACCACTCCTATAGGAGGTTGACATCCAAGTTCCCATTCATGTCTACCATGGATTTGACCTTGAGGTCGAATAGTTTTGGCAGTATGCTTTTTTTCTCTATCAATTGAGGGATTTGGCTCGCATGGATCCATCTATCTATCATGGCGTTTGTATGATTTCACGATCATACACATCGTCTCGCCATTCCATCTAGATGGCTCATGGAAAAAACTAGGAACTTTCAATGGTCTAAGGCATTCGTTGATGCAATTAGAATAATTTTAAGTTATTATGTCCTTCCAAAGTGTTCTTCTCTAGGACATGAATTCCCACCCAGTCTTATGCAGTAGTGCTTCATTTTGTATCTTGGCTTGCTTGATGTGCACTACCCCTTTGTGATGTTGGTCATGACTTTGTCCCATGCCACCTAGTGGATAACTCCAGTGTCTTTGATTCCTTTTTATAAAAAAAGTTTGTATCACCTGATCAATACTATCACATATAGATACAAGTAATTACATGGTTTACATGGTATAGATTGGGGTCATGTTGAGAACTAAATTGGTTGGGGTGACTCTACTAGTGAATGAAAGCATGTTATTAACTCGAGAGGAGATCCTAGACTCCACCTTAGTGTTATTTTTGAGGTACAACTCCTTATTTTCTCGGTCATGAATGATTGGAACACGGAGGTGTTTCCCTAAAATTCCCTATTTGTATCATACTAGTGATCCTCATGATGGCACATCGATTCCTAATAGAAGTGTTTTTGGAAAATAAGATGGAAGATTTTTCCTTTGCCAACACATGTCCTAAGGCTTGTTTGAATTATTTGAGAACTTTCATTATACACATGGCCAGCCGATTCATTACTTTGCTGAAGAGTATTGAGTCATCGGAAAAGCCGATGTGTAAGACCTAAAATCCTCTCTGAGTGACCTACATCAACTTCCACCGACCCTCAACTTCTTCCTCTGCTATTTCCTAACTCAAGCAGTCCAGGCACAATACGAAGATGTAGGGCGATATGGGATTCCCCTAACAAACTCCCCTTGATGCCTTGAATAGTTGAAGAGTCCCCCCTTGCTAGGTGATAGCGATCTCTCCCATTGTTATGATGTTCATGATCAAGGTTATGATGTTTCTTAGTATAGTTGTCCTCCTCAGCCTGTCTCATATAAAGGACCAACCAATCCTACCATAGACCTTCGAGTGGTCCAATTTCATTGACATGGTTGTCTTCTTTCCTATCCTCATTTTCATTGAATGAAAAAATTTTTGTACTACATGGATGTTGTCTGTGATTTGTCTCATAAGGACAAAACTGCTCTACGCTGGTGAAATCTAGTTGGGAAGAAATGAATTGATGTGTTCAACAATGATCTTCGACATGAGATTTAGACTTGCATTGTTGAGTGAAATCGGCCTTAAGCTATCACATGACTTCAGGTTAGGAGTTTTGGGTATTAACACTAGAAGGTAGTTGGCCATGGAGTCCTCAATAGGGGAACCTACCAAATGACTAGTAATCAATAGGCAAATCAAGTCTCACACCCAGGACCAATTGGATATCTAGAAGCCTGTGTCTACAATTTCGAGTCCATGTGCCTTTATTGGGTTCATCTTCCACATGGTCTCTCAAATTTCATCCATCATTAGTGCACATCCTAGGCTCTCGCTATCTACCATAGACAAGCTTGAGAACCTGGCTGGCTAAGCTTCTCCCCTGGCTTGTCTTCCACGCTCATCCACTTTAGTGAATAGTTTCAAAAAGTAGTCTCGCATTGTTCTTTGAAGTTCTTCTTTATGAACAATCCACATTCTATCGTCATTCTTTATTCTCTAAATGATGTTTCTTTGCCTCTTATCTTTAACAATAGATTGCAAATAACGTGTGTTAGCATCGCCAGCCCGCATCCAATCACACTGTGCATGGTTCCTCCATTCCTTAGTCTCCTGGTGCGCTATGTCATTGAACTTCATATGTATCTCAGATATCTCTTGGTCGATATTTGTTGTATGATGTGTTTCTCGGGTTTTCTACTTGTGGGCAATCTCTAAGAGTATCTTATGCTAATCTTACAGGATAATGAGTTGCAACATCTGATCTAAACTCATATTTAATCATGTTTGGCTTCAGGATAATCATTTGAGTCAAATTACCAGGGATTTCAAAGGTTAGTCAACAAGTATAGTCATTTGACAAATTAAATGAGCAATAGTTTACAATCTATTGATATTAGTTTGCCTAGTTTGGAATCAGGTTTCACAAGTATTTTTAATTGATTCACTAGATTTTTCTGATCAAGATTGACTACTTGTTAACAATATTTGGATCTAGGATGTATTTTCTACAATTAAACCAAGATCAAGATATTTATATGAATATTTGTCAAAGAGGGAGTGAAAATACCTTTGATACAAAAAAAATGAGGACTATCAGATGCACAACCAGTAGCCCAGATCTAGCCACATAGTCATTGTGACTTGCTATCTTGGAGGGCTGGTTTAATCTTGGTTTGTCCAGTTTGCTCCCTTATTGATTGGTTCAGACATTGGTTCATTGGTTCTATTGAACCGATGGTTCATGGTCACCCTTTCCTCACACAGAGTTCTCCACGTGAAGCCCCGGGCAAGCCCAAGACTAGGGCGGAGGAGCTTACTGGTGTGGAGCTTCTCCAGGAGCAGGAGTGGGTGAGGGAGGCTGCGAGCATGCCGTCCCAGTCTACCACCACCTCACGGACTCGATGGAAGCCAAAGAAAGGGAGGAGGAGGTGAGGAGCATGGATGCCCGATCTGGGCCGTGCGGTGGTGCCACTTGGTGCAGCAGGTGAGGGGCAAGCAAAAAGATTGTCAAGAAGGATGAGGGGGTGTGCGAGGCCACATTTTGAGCAAGGTGTTCCTGTTGCGGACTGCAGAGGTCCTTTTATAGGTGAAACGAGGCAAGATTTTAGGGCAAACGAGTCTAGCTCTTAGCCATTACCACCGGAGTGAGATGGATAGGCAAGGGGATCGTTTTGGCAGCTGGAAAGATCCCAAATGGTAGTCAAAATAGGATTCAATATGTTCGAATTTGCGAGACGAACGTTCCCTCTCAATTGGAATTTTGAATCGGTTAGTACAAGGGCTGATTGCCATTTTTGATCGTCATAACTCCTCCCCGCTGATTGTGGGAGGTAGAAGATGGGTCTGTAGCCGCTGGATTAGGTCGGGATCCATGATAGGAAGATCCAAGGGCTGGCATCACCCCTGGATCCTTGCCTTGGATCGCTGGCATGGCAAAGCTAAGAAAAAACCCAAATAAAAGGGGAAAAGGGGGTTTTCAATACATAAACTTCCAGAATTCATAGTAAATCGTAGAAATGTCCAAATGAAATGAAATTTGGATCATAGGTTCAAAAAAATTTGGAGAACATATAGAAAAAGTTTGACACCTAAAGTATGAAGTTTTATTGACCAATTTAATGCTTTGGACAAAGTGATGAATAAATCAAATTAAAGGTATTATAATGTATATAACGTTCACATTGATCACCATATCTCAAATTTGGGTCTCAATACTGATTATTAAGACATAAAAAATGATTGGAGATTATGAGTGAGTATAATGAGGGAAAAAGTGTAATTATTTCATTATAATGTGAAAATCCATTTTGTCACAGTATATGGTTGTGGGTAGAATTATTACAATAATATATCACAACATTAATGATAATGCAAAATGTCACACTAATTTATTTTATTAGTCCTATTTTAATGACAAATAAATTATATATGCCAGTGTTATGGGGAAAACAAATAATGGAAAGATGCAACGAGCACTTATAATGACATATTTAGAAAAATAGGAATAATGAAAAATACATACACGTTCTTCCATAATTATGTAAAAGAGATAAGGATGAATGACATTTATTGTTTAAGGATATTAAAAAGATAAATTACAACTTTGTGTTGTTTACCTATAATGCATCACACATCCATCTTTGATGTTTCTTTACTTGTGTTATCATTCATTTTATTTATTTGTTCCACACCTAACCTTGTACATATCCAATCGTCATCCTTAGATGAGGATGTTGTTGGTACCTTATTAATAACCATGAGGAAGCTTCATTGTATTGTTATATCACTGAAGAGCTCAACCCCCCTCAAGTAATGTTACTTAAATGTACATTTGCAATTGTAACTTTGAGGGTCAAAAAAAAGTTGATTATTTAGTTTACTAACAACTCTAGTATATATGCATTCTTAGATCCAAATGGAACAAAATATACCACCATATGTTATATAAATATTTTATGTATGTATATTATATAATAAGTTTATGGGTATGAGTATATATATGCTAATCATCATAAATGTATATAGAGACATGTAGGTGATACAAGGGTAAGCAATGATATGACAATATTTTTTTAACCTTAACAAGTTTAGAGGGTTTAAATAAATGGGTATGTGGGTATACCATTGTCCATATACATCCCAATCTACCATTCCTCATTCTAGTATAATTCATTTTATATTCTAAATAAATAAATTTTACTTCATATGGTGACAAGTTCTTTATTTGTAAACTAACTTCTAGTGGAATTAAAGGTGATAGTATTCATCATAACATTCCAAGTTTGATCAGATAATGTACTTTTAGACAAGAAGGATGCCATGGGGGTTACTAAAACATTCTAAGGTTAGCTCTTAGCATACATAGGAAATCAGAATTGGATTGGAGAAAGACAAGAAAATAAAAATGTATAAAGAAAAAGATTTAAGGGCTAAAAATATTTTTTAGTATGAGTTTCTATCACCCTTCACCTGAGAATTAAAATATTTCTTATCATCAAGCAAAGAAGTGATAAACAATGTAATTGAGAAACGATCATGTATTGATAATCATGTCTCTTTAGGAACTATATGTTTGATTATTTTTATAATTGGATGACATTATGGAGATACACAACTCTACATTGATGGTACTCTTTTTGAAGTGTAATCCCCCCCAAGCATACATAGAACAATAGAAGCAAATGCCATGATGTACATAACATGAGTGTCTTGATTTGAAGAAACGTCACAAAACATGATATACATAACATGTAGATAAATGAAAGATCATTCATTAACTGAAAAGAGGTTCATAAAAATGTTCATAAAGGGAAAAAAACATAAATTTTATCATCTTGACCTAAAACCTAATACATGTAGTGTAAGAAATTCTAAAGAACCAAATGATAAACAAAACTAGATAAAATCTCTTATGGAAAGGAAAATTGCATCTCACTAATATAAAGTTTTCTCTAGTGTCAGCTATGATGAAGTTTTTTCTTAAGTTTTCCTTGGCACCTTGGTATAGGGACTCCTCTTTCCATGACCATCTAATAGAAAGAAACAACAAAAGTAAGTGACATTTTTTGGAAAACATTACAATCTATTTAATCTTAAACGTGACTACAAAAGGCTGGCTGAAATGAAAGAATATAAACATGGTATTATCAGTACCATTACAGGTGGTAGTTCCTAAATCAAGGACAAACTATAGGTCCATTGACCTCTCAAAAACATGGGAGCAGAGAGTATTTTTAGGGTGATTAACCAAGCTTCTAGGAGCCCAAATGGCTTCACATGTAAGTTTTTAACAGCTCGAATTTGCTGTAATTGAGTGATATAAGTTTATGAAACATAAATCTATAAAGGTCGGTATAGATCCTCATATGTACTTGAAACTCCTTCGACACTAACATGATCCTATTGATTTATAGTGTGATAATTCCTTAGGTTGTATGACCCTTCTTAGAATGCTCAAACTTGGTTTGCCTTCGCTTAACATCATTTCGTTTTTGTTTGTATTTGTCACTATTGTTTGGTGCCATGGGATCTTCATTTTAATTTGTAATAGAATCAGTGGCATCATGCATACAAATTCCTTTATTAACTTTTCTTACATCTAGATGAACCACTATATGCATCCCATCGGTTACCACCAACTATAGAAGGATGAATTATAATGTGTGTCCCAATATTCATCAGTGATTCATTCATGAGTTCAGTTCCACCTTTGTTCCTTATAGCTTTATCATTCTGCATGTTAGCCTCATATTTAGTTTTGTGGGTCATCTTCTTCATCTTCCACACTCTTGGTCATCAAGGATATGGATTGCATGCCTTGACATTCACAATCATTTTTGAAGTGTTATCTACCTTGTGTTCTTCCAGAGAATCCACAACTACATGTTTATATTGATTTCCATCTACTTTTTTATTGATATCTTTCTCTTTATCACGTTGTCTTTGTTTGGCATGAATTCCTTTACCATGGTATTTTTTCCATTAGCCCTCCTCATCAGACCACTTCACCCCAGAAGCCTCCTCATGTTCTCTAGTTGTCTGTTCCTTAGCAATAGGCTTATAGTCTCTAAAGTTATGTCCCAACTTGCCACACCTTAAGAATAGATCAATAATTACCTCACACTTAAGATTGTACTCTGATTCGTTGATACGAATCACATGTGGAATTTGTAACGTGGCACCCAACTCAACTACTAGCCTCACAAAATGAGTTCTTATTTTCTTGAATGTATAATCATCAACCTTCACTAGAGTGCCTAATGATCGACCTATCGTCTCAAATATGGTTTGCACATATAGGTGCAGTGGTACATTCAAGATCTTTACCCAGGTTATAATGTGGTATAGAAGCCCTTATGTTGGTTGGAAATTCTTCCCCATTTCCAAACCATCAGTCAGCAACTAAACATGGACTAAGGTCCTCCAATGATTGCAGTCTCATAGTCAAATCTGTATGAAAATCACACAACATGAGAATTTAGGTTGATTTCATACTTCTTCTTCCTCTTGATAGGTTTCCAAATCAAACACATCCTATCCTACATCATCATGTATCCTACACTCTTTCCAATCAGCTTTACAATGACTACAAATTTCTAAGGTAGTAGTAGTGTTTCTTCTACATCCGTATGGATCTACAACTTTGGGCACCCTTTATCGATAAAAAATTCCACTTCCTCTAGTTGTAGACCTGCAAACACCAGATATTCTATGAATTCCTCCCATGAGTTTTGTCCTCAACTTCCCAACATAGCATCCTTGAATGATCTTAGGAAATTTGTGGTACCTTCTTTTCATGACCCTTCCTTACTCAAGCCCATGGGGTTTCTAGATTTACTCTTTTACTACTGGATGAAGGTTCATCTTATATCATATAATCAATGTCTACATTAGATACTTTATCATGGCTTTGGGTTCTTCCCTATAGATTGAATTCATCTTGATTTACTCCACCTCACATGCCACTATATTGTAGGTTGATTCCCACCTCCACCACATTAGAGAATACTCCTCTTAGCTCTCCTTTAACCCCATAGATAGGTCTCCAGTTTCATCAAATCCACTCCCAATTAATTCCCCATGCCCTTTTCCAGTATACGTGATCTCCCATAGTCCCTACCCTCAATGGAGTTGCATCCCTGATTGACACTACTTACACCATGCCCCCGACTCCCTATGCATACATGATCTCCTCTTCACCCCTAAAACTATAGCATCCTAATATTTCCTTCTTACTAAGTCAGTGACATTGAAAATGCTATAGGTTGAAAAGTGAATATAATACATGAATTTTAGTATTGGACAAATATTTTATTTAATAACTTATAGTTCAACTTTCATCATTGAAATTGCATGATTGAATTGAGATCAATTGATATGAACCTCTTATATAATTTCTATCTTAACGAATGTGATGCTAGCAAAGTTGTTTAGTTCTAGGAAATCCCTTGAATACTAATCAAGAAGCATGTGTCATTACTTCAATTAATTTAGATACATAATTATATTATCTTGATCTTTAACATGATGACATTTATCCCCAAGTGAACATAAACATGATTACAATTCTTGAGTATGAATATTGAAAGTTACATGAGCATTATCCCATAATGATTTCTTCATCATAATCGTATACATAACATTATGATGATATTCATAGACACTACTATAGGGAAACCAACAAGCAATATATAATTTGAAGTGAATCATCATTATCCATGGCCATTTTTTAAAATTATGGGAGATTGTCTATCATCATGTACTTCCATAACAGCAAACCTAGAATTAGACTGACTATTGTGGAGCGACATCACTTCATCTCCAACAATATTGGAGATGAATTTGGGACATTATATCCACTTAGAGGACTCTTGGACATTATTCATACCCACTTGGCAATTTCATCAGCTACTTTATTACACCCTCGCAGGCTAAATACAAATTGAACAGACTCAAGAAGCTTGTCGTTGTCCACAATCTACTTGCATCGGTATTTATACTTCAACGGGGTCTCCCACTACCCTAAAATCACGTTGATTGCTAGATGACTATCTGACTCAAGGATGACTCTTCTGTGTGTAGTCCTGCTCACCTATAGTCATGTCCATATATCTCTTAGTTCTCCTATAAGCACATCCATCCCTAGATACCACCCTCTAACCAGGAACAATTGACGTTCTATATTACAAATCATGTTGCTATGGTGTTCTATTATCTTTTAATTGATAATCAACATTTAATTTCACCCATCATTCCCCTTGTGATTTTCATTTTAGTGCATTTGGAACCCAAGTATGGTTCCACGACCTCTTTTGTTGGAAGTCCAGTAGTCACATGACTACCTCTTGAGATAGATTTGAACATGGTTGTTGGGGAGATCCTTGCATCTTGGAAAACTAGTTGACACCAATATGTCCATAACTTCCAGATTGTGATGGCCACCCATGTCAGTGAGTCAAGATCATCTTTTCTATTGTACAAATTCATTATAAGACATGCATTGAACTGGTATCCTACAATCAATTGAGTATTCACTTTCTACATAACCAAGTTGTAGACCCTCTAGATATCCAAACATTGCAAAAGAGCAAGTGAAATCATTTCCACTTCTATGCCGCATTATGGTCATCACTCATTTGTTGTGAAATGTCTTCCAGCTTGCATGCTATTTGTCATAAGAGAATCATGTATTGTCATCGACAAGGTTGTTTTAACTCATTGTGGCAGATTGATCCTCCATATTGCCTTCCATCACACTTGTGTTCTAGTTATGCAGTTGTTTCAAAGCTTCACGTATATATGCTTGGATGAGAACATAGCCTTATTATCCAGTATAGACATGAGATCATCATTCCCACCAACCTAGTCCCTATGGTGGCATAGAAGTAATTTTTTTACTATCTTTGAGAGACACCACTCCTATAGGAGGTTGACATCCCAGTTCCCATTCATGTCTACCATGGATTTGACCTTGAGGTCGAATAGTTCTGGCAGTATGCTTTTATTCTCTATCAATTGAGGGATTTGGCTCGCATGGATCCATCTATCTATCATAGCGTTTGTATGATTTCACGATCATACACATCGTCTCGCCATTCCATCTAGATGGTTCATGGAAAAAACTAGGAACTTTCAAAGGTCTGAGGCATTCATTGATGCAATTAGAATAATTTTAAGTTATTATGTCCTTCCAAAGTGTTCTTCTCTAGGACATGAATTCCCACCCAGTCTTATGCAGTAGTGCTTCATTTTGTATCTTGGCTTGCTTGATGTGCACTACCCCTTTGTGATGTTGGTCATGACTTTGTCCCATGCCACCTAGTGGATAACTCCAGTGTCTTTGATTCCTTTTTATAAAAAAAGTTTGTATCACCTGATCAATACTATCACATATAGATACAAGTAATTACATGGTTTACATGGTATAGATTGGGGTCATGTTGAGAACTAAATTGGTTGGGGTGACTCTACCAGTGAATGAAAGCATGTTATTAACTCGAGAGGAGATCCTAGACTCCACCTTAGTGTTATTTTTGAGGTACAACTCCTTATTTTCTCGGTCATGAATGATTGGAACACGGAGGTGTTTCCCTAAAATTCCCTATTTGTATCATACTAGTGATCCTCATGATGGCACATCGATTCCTAATAGAAGTGTTTTTGGAAAATAAGATGGAAGATTTTTCCTTTGCCAACACATGTCCTAAGGCTTGTTTGAATTGTTTGAGAACTTTCATTATACACATGGCCAGCCGATTCATTGCTTTGCTGAAGAGTATTGAGTCATCGGAAAAGCCGATGTGTAAGACCTAAAATCCTCCCTGAGTGACCTACATCAACTTCCACCGACCCTCAACTTCTTCCTCTGCTATTTCCTAACTCAAGCAGTCCAGGCACAATACGAAGATGTAGGGCGATATGGGATTCCCCTAACAAACTCCCCTTGATGCCTTGAATAGTTGAAGAGTCCCCCCTTGCTAGGTGATAGCGATCTCTCCCATTGTTATGATGTTCATGATCAAGGTTATGATGTTTCTTAGTATAGTTGTCCTCCTCAGCCTGTCTCATATAAAGGACCAACCAATCCTACCATAGACCTTCGAGTGGTCCAATTTCATTGACATGGTTGTCTTCTTTCCTATCCTCATTTTCATTGAATGAAAATTTTTTTGTACTACATGGATGTTGTCTGTGATTTGTCTCATAAGGACAAAACTGCTCTACGCTGGTGAAATCTAGTTGGGAAGAAATGAATTGATGTGTTCAACAATGATCTTCGACATGAGATTTAGACTTGCATTGTTGAGTGCAATCGGCCTTAAGCTATCACATGACTTCAGGTTAGGAGTTTTGGGTATTAACACTAGAAGGTAGTTGGCCATGGAGTCCTCAATAGGGGAACCTACCAAATGACTAGTAATCAATAGGCAAATCAAGTCTCACACCCAGGACCAATTGGATATCTAGAAGCCTGTGTCTACAATTTCGAGTCCATGTGCCTTTATTGGGTTCATCTTCCACATGGTCTCTCAAATTTCATCCATCATTAGTGCACATCCTAGGCTCTCTCTATCTACCATAGACAAGCTTGGGAACCTGGCTGGCTAAGCTTCTCCCCTGGCTTGTCTTCCACGCTCATCCACTTTAGTGAATAGTTTCAAAAAGTAGTCTCGCATTGTTCTTTGAAGTTCTTCTTTATGAACAATCCACATTATTCGTCATTCTTTATTCTCTAAATGATGTTTCTTTGCCTCTTATCTTTAACAATAGATTGCAAATAACGTGTGTTAGCATCGCCAGCCCGCATCCAATCACATTGTGCATGGTTCCTCCATTCCTTAGTCTCCTGGTGCGCTATGTCATTGAACTTCATATGTATCTCGGATATCTCTTGGTCGATATTTGTTGTATGATGTGTTTCTCGGGTTTTCTACTTGTGGGCAATCTCTAAGAGTATCTTATGCTTTGTTTCTCTTGACTTCCCTTATTTTCTCTCTATAACATTGAATAGATTTATCCATTACATGGGTAATGGAATGGTGGAAACTCAACTATAGAGTCTATTTATTCTGGAAGATGTTTTCAAAAGATGGTCTTCTGTTCCACGCCATGCTTGACTTCGAGTTGTAGTTAATATGCTTCTTAGGTTCCACTGTCTAAACCAGAATCAAATAATGATCTGAGTTCAATCTAGACATCACCTAAATTGTGGTTGATGGAAATGCTTCCATCTAATATTGGTTTGCAACTGCCCTATCAAGTCTCTCCTACAACCAACCACACTTGAATGCCATTTTTGGACCTGAAGCACCTAGGTCCTCTAGGCCAGGTTTTGCGAGCCCCATTGCACATTCCCAATAGCATCCTAAGTGCATTGGTTCCCCCCTACCTTCTTTTTTGCATGTATAACTGCATTGATGTCTCCTAGTATGAGCCATGGCAAGGTTGAGGCATTAGCTATGGTTTCCAAATGGTCCCACAACAAGTGTCTCCCCATTTTTTTGGTGCGGGAATACACAAAAGGTGATTAGGCACCTTTTGACAATAATGCAATGAACAAACAACTTGTGACATGCTCGAACCTCCACACTACCTATCATGTTACGCCACAGAACCAAAATACCACCTACAAACCCGATAGCTTCAACCTTGCAAGAAGCCTCAAACCCCAAACTCTGAATGATATCATATGCCCACATCCCACTCATTCATGTTTCAAGAATGACATAGATGTCTACCTTATATAAATGCTTAATCTCCCTCAGTGCATTTTTGGCATCTTTTGAGTAGATCCCCTGGACATTCCATGACCATATAATCATTTGTAACTACCTAATTGTGGTTTCGAGCCCTCGTTTCCTGGTTGGGAGGGTTCATAGTTGGCTAGATTGGACATTATCTTATCCTCTATCTTAATGATGAGAAACATTTCATTCTTGTGGAACTAAATTTCTACTTGAGTATTTCAGGGTTCAAGGAGATCACACTCAATGGATAGATGAATTTAATATTCTTAAATACTTGTATTTAAGTGTTCATACAACTTGTTATAAATTGTAAAAGTGTATAATGTAGAAGCAACTAGAAGTCATGTAAAATCAAGCATTAGATTTTTCCTATCCACCTAAAAACCTTAGTTAAGATCCCACTTAGAGTCTTGAGTGATTATCCTTTGTTAGAAAAATCAACTAATAGGTTTTCCACAATTTTACTCACTCAATTACAGGGATTTTTCAGTCAAAAAAATGTCAACAGAAAACTTCTTGGTCGAGAAAGTTGTCAACCAAGAACAACCTTGGTCGAAGAGTTAGAGCAGCTGTCGAAATCTTACACATTTGTTCTCTAAATTACTTTCAGTCAAAATTATCGTCGACTGACACATCTTCTATCCAAATCATATGACCATTAGACCAAGTAGTTGGTAGTTGAGATAGTTGTTGGAATGGATGTGCATTCAACTTAGGCTCGGTTGAAGAAATTCTCAACTGATACATGGTCGGTCAAAACACTTGTCTACCAAATAGGGTCCAAATATTTCTTTCTACATTCTACTAAGTAAGTTGTTACACCTAATTTTATCCAACTTTAACATCTATATCTCATCCTATAACCCTATAGGCACTTCCCCAACTACCATAGTCATCTACAACTGATTCCTATAAATAGAGGTGACCTTAGCAACCAAAACACACAAGCAACACTTGAGCAATCATTCTAGAGAGCAAAGCAGCCAAGATACATTGGCTATCTTCTCCTTTGATCCCTAAGTTAGTGTCCAATAGCTACAATCTCCGAGCCACCACATAGCAACGTACATCCTAAGTGATTAGGAGGTCTAACACTTGATATAGAATCAAATTATTGTACTACATTGGTGTAATTTTCCTTCTTCCAATCTACTTCTTCAAGTTGATGTAATCTTGCTCCTCGACTACTCCAAGTGTGGGAGGCTATCTAAGGGAGCATGCTCGGAGATACTTCAAGGTGTGAAGGTTGCTCCTAGGCGATTGGAGCTACTTCAAAGGCATGAAGGCTACTCCTAGGCAATTGGAGCTACATCAAGGTGTGAAGTATGGTCCAAGTTGACTGGTGCTACTTCAAGGACGTGAAGGCTATGTCAAGGTGGTGGAGGTGGACTATCATCCTCTCCTTGGGTTCTCTTCCACGTCTTGATAAAGAAGAGGTTGAGGTGAAGTGATTGTATTTTATTGTAATTCCTTGAAAGGTAACAAAATTGTTCACTTACAAATCCCAATTGGAAACAATTAGGTAGTGGACTGACATCCTTCTACTCAAAGGGTGTAACCACTTTAAATTATGAGTCTCTACCTTGTGTCACTTCCTTCTTTCAATATAAGCTTTAAACTAACTTTAAAATTATAAAAAGCCCTATTCACACCCCTCTAGATCTTTCAGTTGTTATCAAAGTAAGTCTTCAAGGAGCTCCCTCGAGTCTTGAAGCATGGGGGAAAGTTTGATTAGCAACCTCAACCTTGAAGGGAATTACATGAGTAGGCACAACCGTTCTACGACTCCAACTACACTTATTGGAAAAGGCAGATGCAATTCTACTTCCAAGGGATAAGCTTGGAGCTATGGAAAATGGTGAGGCATCCATATGAGCTTCCAACTACGGATTATGATAAATAGGATGCGAAGACGGTACAGAAAGTTCAACTAAATGCCAAATTTTTAAGCATTTTATATTGTTCAATACCCATCAGTGTATATAATCATGTATCTTTGTGTGAAAGTGCTTATGATATTTGGCATAAACTTTTGGTTACACACGAAGGTACTCTTCAAGTTAAGAATACTAAGATCATTACGCTCAAGCAAAAGTTTGAACAATTTTGTATGGTTCCTAATGAATCTATAAATGAGATGTATTCTAGGTTTTCTTCTATCATCAACAACTTGAATGCTTTGGGCAACTACATCAGTGAAGAAGATCAAGTATCCAAGATAGTAAGATCATTTCCTATGAAGTACAAGCCCAACGTGACAACCATTGAAGAGGCCATTGACCTCACCAAATTGATGATGGACCAACTCATTAGCAACCTTAAGACACATGAGGTCACTCATGATGAAGAAGAAAGAGTGGAGGTCGTACTCCAAAAAGGGAGAAGGAAGGACGTCATCGCATTGAAGGATACAACCAATACTCAATCAAAAGTCATCACTCAAGAAAGTGATGAGATAAGTGAAGGAGATGATGAAGAGGATGCACTCATTGTAAATGGTAATAAATATAGATCCTATAAATCTACCAAAAATTCTAGTGCTTCTTCTTCTTCCCTTAGGTGCTTTGCGGCGAGAAGAAACATGTGAAGAATGAGTGTCTTAAAATCAAGAAGGATCAGAAATTTTCTTTTAAGAAGAAGGACAAGGGAGACAAAGCTTACAAAGCTGCTAGGGATAAATCAAGTGATGATAGAGAAAGAGGAGAGGAATAAATGGAATGTCTCATCACTAAGGAAAATGAAGATGAAGACTCAAATGAGATAGATCTATTTGAATTATCTAAAAATGATCTAATTAATAGTCTTGAAGGAACTCATACTAAATATGTTGACTGCAAAAGAAAATTGAAAAAAGCTATCTAAAATTAATGATGAGTTGCATGCTGAACTATATGATCTTACTTCTAAAAATGAAAGTCTTAGTTCTAAAAATAATACTTTCAAAGGTTCCATTGATGATTATAATGCCAAGTTGCTTGTCTTTTTTTCTTTTGGCAAACATAGTTTCATTGAAAGTTTATGAAGAAAGCATGGAAATGTTTACAAGAGTAGGAATCGAAATCCCATCATAATGTATTATTACATCATCTTGAAAGTTTGGTAAATAAGTCACCAAATTTACTGCATGAAGCCTGCTGGTGGAATAGGGTAACAACATTAAAAAACAGAACAGTTGTGGTGAAGCTTTGCTAGCTAGTCCACTTCCTCATTATCCATCCTCCTTATATGTAATAAAGTAAACCTCTCAGTAAGAAATTTCAAATGCTGAATAGGGGATAGCCATTTGTTTATGCGAGGACATGACCGATAATTAGAATTAATATAATTTATTGCTAGAGAATTGTAAAAAGTAATTATTATATCAAGGTATGAAGAATAAATTGTCCACTTTAGGGCCAAATGAATTGCAGCTACTTCTCCTTATAGATCTGAATTAGTATAGATAGTTTGAGAAGACCCATACAACCAGAGACCATCAGAATGTTTGTCTATAAAAGCAATGATCATTTGAGAATGTCTAAATGAAGCATTTCTCTGTATACGAACAGAACCAACATCAGAATGTAGTGGTCCTTGATTGAACCTCTGAGTAGGAATAACAAATGATGTAGCATCTAAAAATGCATTGTAGATAAAGGAAGCCATGGATAGTACTTTCATAGTTAGTCTTCGTACATCTGGAATGACATCATTAAAAATGAATTCATTTCGTGCAAGCCATATCGGATAACAAGAACATAAAAATATATGTGTAGTCCCAGGGTTGAGTTTTAGAATTGTTTGCAACCATTGTTGAAAGGGCATTGATAAAAAATTATTAATGTAATCTTCAATATGCAAGTTATGCCAAATTGCTTGGGAATATACACAATCTTGAAGTGCATGTATTGTATTTTCATATTCTATAGAACATAATCGACAGGAAGTATCCATAGTGAAGTGGCATTGAGATCATCGTACATTAGTCATAAATGCCTCATGAAAGGTAAGCCACAAAAATATCTTAAGTTTTGTTGGGATACACAGGCTCCAAACTTGCTTCTAAGGACCAAGAGTTATCTGAGAAACATCAGTGATAAGTAATTTATATGTTGAAGCCACAGTAAAGCGTCTGGATTCTATTTCTGTCTAGTACCATTCATCTATACCAAGACTTGGAGGGGGTAGAGATAAGATTTTTAGTGATAATATGATCTTCTTTCTCGAGAAAAATGATGAGTTTCTTGCTAAGATGAATGACTATCAAACTCAACCTATTATATGCATTCATTTGGATTATGATATCATTGTTAGAGAAAGAGATACCTTACTTTAAAATTTAACTCAGGCCAGTCTAGATATTACAAAGAAACTTACTTGAATTGATGAATTATAAAAATATGTTAATAGTTTAAAACATAATGATACCCTTCATAAACTCTTGAAAAATACTTCCGGACATGTTGGGAGAAGGGGGCCAAGGATAAGTACCCAATGAAAAATCTTATCAAAAACCTTCTAGAAAAACAACAATAATTAGAACCAAGACCATCTATGTGCCAAACAACAATATAGCACATACCCAAAAGGATAAGAAAAGAAATCAAATTGACTTTGTTTCTTGTTTCTACAACCAACATCTTGGACATTATTCATTGTCTTGTGAATACAAGAAGAAAGAAGGACATTGTTTGGGTTCCAAGTCCCCAAACTTAAAGATTTCTAGACACCTTGTTGAGATTTGACCTAAACTTCATTGTGAATTTCATATGTGTCTTATCATAACTGAAATAAGATTTAAAATGTATAACTTTATGTATTTGATTATTTACATGTGTCATTCATGATTAAAATACTTGAAAATAATATATCTTGTTCACCCAAGAAATGTTGCATATTCTCAAAGTCTACAAAACTGCCTCTCGGTCACATAAGATCTCGACCGAGGGGCCTCCCCCTCAAAGTCAAGGCGGACAAAAAATAAGCCTGACCAAACTATTTTCTTGCAAATTAAATCATTTACTTGTGATTAACAATGATGCTTTAAATCTGTAAAATGTTTGTCATCTTAATTCATTTCAAAAACTAAAAATGTTATAATCTTTAAGGCATATAAATGTTATTAACAAAAAACGACAGCCACATGGGTACTAGAAACCTTCATATTTTGTAGGATTGGGTGGGTGATTGTGGTTGCTCCAAGCATATGACTAGAAACAAAGAGGTTTTTCTCACATTTGAAGAAAAGAAGAGTGGAACAGTCACATTTGGAAATAATGCCAAAGGTAAAATCATTGGGATAGGTAATGTTGGAACAAATCTTCAAATAAAAAATGTGCTACTTGATGGATTACACCACAACCTAATTAGTTTAGTCATTTGTGTGATAGTGGATATGACATTCTCTTCAACAAATCTTGCTGCAAATTTCTCATAGAAAGCACTAATGATGTTGTTTATGAAGGAAAAAGAGTAGGAAATCTCTACATACTTAGACCTAATTTGATGCAAGCTATTATTGGAAAATGCCTTCTTGCAAATGATGAACATTTACAATTATGGCATAGAAAGCTAGGTCACGCAAGCTCACATGTTATTAAAATTTTGCTTAAATATGATCTTGTTCATGGTTTACATAAACTTTCTTTTGATTAACCTGAAAATTGTGAACCATTTACTCTAGGCAAGCAAACTGAAACTTCTTTCAAATCTAAAGCCTTACTTTGTACTACTAGATCATTAGAACTTATTCACATGGATTTAATTGGTCCCATGAGGACTTAATCTATAGGTGGTAAAAAGTATTGTTATGTCATTATTGATGATTGTAGTAAATATACTTGGGTGCAATTTCTTCCATAAAAGATTATACTATTAGAATATTCATTCAATTTTATTTCAATATTGAAAATCAACTAAAACGCAAAATATGCACCATCAGGAGTGATCATGGGGGAGAGTTTTATAACCATATATTTGAAGAATTGTGTACATCTCAAGGGTATACACATAATTTTTTAGCTCCACGCACCCCACAACAAAATGGGATAGTTGAGAGAAATAATTCGTCTTTATAAGAAATGGCTAGAACAATGCTACTTGAACATAACACAGCTAAACCCTTTTGGGATGAAGTAGTAAATATAGCATGATATGTCTTAAACCATGTTTCAATTCACTCTCAACTTAAGAAAACTCCTTATGAACTCATCTTTAACAAGAAATCTAGAGTTGACTACTTTCATATTTTTGGTACACCTTGCTATATCTTAAACACAAGAGATAATAGAGATAAATTTGATGCTAAGTCACAAAAAGGATTTTTCTTGGGATATTCCACCTCTAATAAGGAATTTAGGATTTACAACACTATTTCTAAGAAATTTGAGGAATCAATTCATATCACATTTCATGGAATAACAACACAAACTATTGAAAATGAAATTGAAAGTTGAAACTTGAATGATATTACACATCAAATTGAGAACTTAACTGTATCTACAAAAGATAGAAAATATTCTAAAATTGAACAAAATAATGATAAAAAAATGAGTCACAACAGTCTATTCCTTGAATAATCAAAGATAATCCTCAAGACCTAATCATAGAAAATCCTTTTGATAAAGTAAAAACATGATCATCATTTAGAGATGTTACAAACATGGCCTTTGTATCAATAGTTGAGCCTAAAAAGATAAATGAAGCTCTAAAAGATGATTATTGGATAATTTCTATGCAAGAAGAGCTAAACCAGTTCACTAAGAATGATGTATGGGATTTAGTCTCGTAACCTCAAGGAAAAACCATTATTGGAACTAAGTTGGTTTTCCAAAACAAATTTAATGAAGTCGGGAAGTGGAAATATAGGTTGGTTTCTCTTGGACACAATCAACAAGAAGGGATAGATTTTGATGAAACTTATGCATAAGTAGCTAGACTAGAGGCCATTTTTATGTGACTAGCTCTAGATACCAATAAAGACATCAAACTTTTTCAAATGGATGTAAAATGTTCTTTCATAAATAGAATCATGAAAGAAGAATTTTATATTGCCCAACCACCTAGTTTTGAAATCCATAACAAGCTTGATCATGTCTATAAACTTAAGAAAGCTCTCTATGGTTTAAAATAAGAACCCAAAAATTGTTATGAAAGACTTGAGAACTATCTTTTTGATAATGGTTTCTCTATTGGAAAGTCAGATTCCACATTGTTTTTGAAATCATATGAATCAAATTTTCTATTTGTTCAAATAAATGTTGATGGCATAATCTTTGGTGCTTGAAATGATTATTGATGTACTAAATTCAGTGATATCATGCAAAAGGAATTTGAAATGAGTCTTATGGGTGAATTGACATTCTTCCTTGGTTTTCAAGTAAAACAAATGCCCTATGCAATTTTTCTAAGCCAAGAGAAATATAGTAAGGAACTCTTAAAACAATTTAACATGGAAAATTGCAAACATGCTACTACTCCAATGGCTACTTCGGATAAAATTAACAAGGATGAAATGGTGAACTCATTGATGATTCTTCATATACATCCATGATTGGTAGTTTTCTATACTTGACTGCATCTAGACTGGATGTTTTGGATTATGGTATCCCAAGGTCCATTTGTCAGATTTGAAAGCTTACACCAATGTCGATTATGTTGGTAGTCAACTTGATCGAATGAGTACAAGTGGTGGTTTTTTCTTTCTAGGAAGAGACTTAGTTTCTTGGTTTAGTAAGAAATAGAATATGGTTGCTTTATCTACCACTTAGGCTAAATACATGGTTGCAGGATTGATGCAGGGTTTTTGAGTCACTTTTATATGCTAGTTTTACACTCATTTTATGCACATATTGGTCATATTTGTGGTTCATATTGCATGATTCATTTCCTTTAGCCTATTACCCTTGCTTGCATCAAATTGCACATATTTCATTATATTTTTGTATTATTTATGAAATTCCATTTCTAACTTAGGCTTTTTCTTCTTGTTTTAGGTTTGTCATATTCTTGGACTCATTGATACCAGTGACGGTCTGTCAATGCCATAGACGTGGAAACAACAAAAGAGCTGGAGAAGAGGCAGACAAGTCGATACCATCAACTCATCGTCGATGGTATCGAGATTTCATCATCGTTCCAAAGTATCAGCCCGTAGATACCATCGACGAGGCTAGTCGATGGTATTGAGATGCCATCAGAGCGAACACCATAAGTTGAAGGAGCGCCGCTACCCAAAGGGGTCGATACCATCGACGGCCCGTCCGGTCAGCAAAATGCCCAGAACGATCATGATCGAATGGTTGTGATATTTTGACGGATGTAAGTGATACCTATACCTTGAGAAAGGCAGCCCAAAGGGGGGGATCATGTTCTATTACATTGCACAAGTCTTGAAGGAGGAGAGAGCGAAGAATGGAGCTGAGAGTTATGCCTCAGATGTTTCCAGAACTGCAAACGGAGTTTCCCACCGCCAGAAGGCTGTAGAACGCTCATCCCGCGCCGAGGATCACCTAGTTCTCCTCCATTCAGGGGCTACACCATCTCCATTCACGTTATCCCCATGTCTTATTCTTCCTTCATGATGTTTTTCATTGAGATGAACATGCGGGGCTAATCCCCTTTGTCTCTAGGACCGGGAGTAACCCGGGCAATCGTTGTATTACTCTTTTTACATAGTGTATCATAACTTGTCTCTTGAATCCATGGTATGATATCATTTTCTCCATTTCTATCATTGTGCATGATCACCATAATGGTAATCTAATACTTTCAATTGCTTTTGACAAAGAATTAACGGTTGAAAAGAGGTGATAATCACATTAACTAATAAATCCTTTCGAAAAGGTGATGTATTGTTAATGATGGGAACCTAGAGACATGTTTTTCATGCACCTATTCTAGGGCATAGGTTACTACTGGCGTGGAACCAACCTAGATTAAGGTAGTGAATTGTATCGCAGAAGCGAGCAATTCTGACTACATGCCACTATTCGGAAAGGGAGATGAGTTGTGATAACTGTGTACAAATTAGTATAAAAAGAACCCGAGGTGAAACCTCAATCCTAGAGATTCCATTTTAATTGATTAAACCAACCATTTAATCGATTGCTTTATTTTCTTTTGTTTTTATTTTCTTTTTCAAAACAACTCTCAACTTTTATAATTGGTCTAGCTAATTGCGAACAATTATTAGTAGTCTACCGAAAATTACGTTTCCATGTGTTCGACTTGGGCCTCACAAGTCCTATATTACATTGACGCGTATACTTGCGTTTTATGAACGGTAAAGTCCTGTCAACTTTTTGACATCGTTTTCGGGGATCCAGCAATTTTCAGCACTACGAGGGTTGCAAGCAGCCACTCTAGGCCATTAGAAATTTTTATTTTTGAGATTAATTGTCTATCTTTCAGATTCTTTATTCATTTAGCGATGTACTTTTTCAATTTTCCACTTTTTAGGTACTAGTACATGGTGAAGATGCGTAGCACAGACTACGCACAGTCGACACCTGAGGTTCTGCCTTCGGGATCGAATGGTGAGGAGAAGCATATCCACAATCAACCTCAGGATATAAGTATAAATTTTGAACCTGAAGCAATGGCTGAGGAACAAACAATATGGGAGAAGATCAAGGCTACTTCTTCATCTGCGTCAAAAGGGCCGCTTAAAAGGCATTCCTACATACAAGATTGATTCGACATTGATTAACCTAGTCAAGTCTAATGCATTTCATGAGCTGAAGAATGAAGATCCAGTGGCCCACATCAGCCAATTTAGTGAAAACAGTGTTATGATAAAGATTGACAGGTTTCCACAACAGGCGCTCTACTTGAAGCTTTTTCTCGTTTCTTTAGCGGGACATGCACGAGAATGGCTGCACAATCTTGATGATGAGTACGTCGAGACCTGGGACCAAATGATATAGGTCTTCTTCGAGAGATTCTTCCCACCTGATAAGACAAATGGCCTCATGAGAAAGATCCATAACTTCAATCAAAAGGCCAGTGAGACTTATTCAGAGACATGGGAGTGCTTCCAGATCATGTTGCGGAAGTGCCCACATCATGGGTTAGACAAAGAAAAGCAAGTAAAAATGTTCTACTTTGCTCTCAATGAGCATGACCGAAGCAACTTGGATTCAGTGGGCTCGGGCTTCTTCTTGAATAACACAGACACAAGGTGTTGGGAGATCTTGAAGAACATGGCTAGGAAGTAGTCATGGGGTGATAGAGACACATCGGAAAAGCGAGAGTTGCAGGGGAATCCAAGGCAATTAAAGAATTAAATGAAAAGATGGACCTGATAGCAAAGAGACTACTAGAAAAGGATGATGAATGATCTGATGATGAGGCATAGGTTAAATTCATGCGCCAACAATAAGGGTATAGGAACAATGATTATTCTTGGAGGAAGGATAAGAAGTTCTCATGGAAGGAACCCAATACTTTGTTGTAGGATCTGGATGCCAAACCATAACCCACTACAGAGGAGAAGAGCAAGGAGTTTCTCAATCAAGTGATAAAGTAGAACCAAGAGTTGATGAGCACATTTGGCCAACAAATTAAGTCATAAGGAGACTTTATGAATCAATTTGGTCAGACTTTACAAAGCCATGGAGCAAAGATGAGGATGCTTGAAATGTCCATTGTGCAGATGGCAGCAAAAATCACAAGTTTGAAGAAATAGGCACAACATGGATTTCTAGGAAATATAAATGTTCCAAGAGGGAACTATCAAGCCAAGGCAATTTTGTTGAGAAGTGGAAAGAAAATTTTAAACTCTAAAGCTGATGAACCAAGCACACCACATGCAGAAGTAACAGGTGAGGCCATAGAAGATGTCGTAGTCACTAAGACAGTGGAGGATGATACAGAGAAAACCATAGAGGAGACCATTACAGAGAAAGAAACTGATAAGAGGATGCCTTATGTGCCACCACATCATAGCGCACAGACTGTCCTGGTACCTTACCCAAATAGTCTAAAAGCAAAGAAAGTGGATGCACAATTCAAGAAGTTTCTAGATAGCTTTAGGAAACTTTTTGGTCAATATTCCTTTGCTAGAGGCTATCGAGAAGATACCTTCTTATGGTAAGTTATTGAAGGATATAATTACCAAGAAGAGGAAGACTACTGACACAGAGGTGGTAGTGCTTAAGGAGTAGGTCAGTGCCTTTATTCTGGGTAAATTGCCACCAAAATGACAAGATCCGGGTTGTTTCAATATTTCATGCTATATTTGGAAGGTAAAATTTGGTGAAGCACTGTGTGATTCTGGAGTAAGTATCAACTTGATGCCCTTTCTACATTCAAAAATCTCGGTCTCAAAGAATCTCGACAAAGTAAAATGACAATTCAACTTGTGGACAATTCTGTGGTACAGCCATATGGTATTTGCGAGGATGTCTTAGTCAAAGTTGATCAGTTCATGTTTCCAACTGATTTTATCATCATGGAGATGCAAGATGAGAAAGGAAATGAGCCGCTTTTAGTAAGACCCTTTCAGGCCACTACTGATATGATACTAGAGATGGGTAGAGGCCGGTTGACAATGGGTATAGTTGATGATAGATTCGAGATACTCATGCCGCCAAATTCAAAGCAGTCACAAGTGAAGGAGCAATGTCATAAAGTGAGGCACTTTGATCATAACATATCTCTTTGCTTAGGGAAGTTGTTTCTTGATATGGCTCACGTAATGACAAAGGTAGATAAGGGAACAATTGTGGTTGACATCATGGAACAAACAAAGGTTGTTTCTCTTGTTAAAGATGTGGGTTATCCCAATGATGAAGAAGAGGAAGTCCCACTGTCTACTGAGGATGATGCTATAGCAGTCTCCATGTTGGACTCATACCCACAACTACCCCTTGAAGCTTGTTTGTTTAGCATCATGGATGATTGGACCTATCAAGAGAAAAAGAGGTTTTTCCATTCTTTAAGATATTATTTTTGGGGTGACCTTATTTTGTTGAGACAGTGTAGGGATGGAATATTACGTAGGTGTGTACCCGAGAGCGACTATGATAGTGTGCTTAGTCAATGTCATACATTGCCCACCGGCGGTCATCATGTGAGTGCAAGGACGGCGGCGAAGGTCCTAGAGAGTGGCCTTTATTGGCCTACACTTTTCCGAGATGCCTATGACTATGTGAGGAGGTGTGATTCATGCCAAAGGGTAGGTAACATCTCAAAACGGCAAGAGATTCCCCTGAATGTATTTCAAGAAGTTGAGGTATTTAATTTGTGGGGCATTGATTTCATGGGACCCTTTGTGTCCTCTAATTCTAATATATATACATATATATATATATATATATATATATATATATATATATATATATATATATATATATATATATATTCTTTATGTGGATTATGTATCGAAGTGGGTAGAGTCAATACTCACAAGGACTAATGACGCTGCGGTAGTGTGCAAGTTCATGAAGGAACATATTTTTTGTAGGTTTGGTGTGGCACAGATGATCATTAATGATGGAGGCACCCATTTCACGAATAGGAAATTTACTGCATTGTTGAGCAAATATGGGGTTAAGCATAATGTAGGTACCCCATATCACCTGCAGACGCAAGGCCAGGTGGAGGTATCCAATAGGGAGATCAAGAAGATATTGGAGCGCACAGTTGCCTCTTCAAGGAAGAATTGGAGTGCATTACCACCGGACGCACTATGGGCATATAGGACCTCATTTAAGACACATATAAGCACCATGCCTTTTAGGTTGGCTTACGAATGGGCATGTCACTTGCCGGTGGAATTAGAGCACAAGGCGCACTGGGCGCTAAGGAAGCAGAACTTGAGTATGGATGATGCAGGGAGGAAGTGAATGCTATAACTAAATGAGTTGGACGAGCTAAGAATGAATGCATATGAGAACTCAAGGATCGACAAGGAGCGGACAAAGCAAATACATAATCGCCACATCCAATTGTGAGTGTTCAAGAAGGGTGCGAGTGTCTTATTGTTCAATTCAAGGTTGAAGTTGCATCCCGGGAAATTGAAATCCTGATGGAGTGGACCTTTTATGATAGAGGAGGTGCGACCCCATGGTTCTATCATGGTGAGAGATAGTGAAAGAACATTCTTAGTGAATGTTCAAAGGTTGAAGCATTATTATGGGGAAGACTACACAAGGAAAGTGACTGAGATTAAATTTATGGCACTAAATGATGAATGGGGAGCATAATTGTGTCTAGTCCAAGATGTTAAATGAGGCGCTTGTTGGGAGGAAACCCAACATTGGTAGTGTAATGTTGGATAAATTGGATATTATGATACATCCCTTTGTTTCGATGATGACAAACATTTCATTCTTATTAATCTAACGAGCTACTTGAGTGTGCAGGACTAAGATGGATGGCAAAGCAACTAGGGAAAATCCCCAAGCTAAAATGTTTATATTTTCATGCAATGTAATCATTGTTGTAAAAACTTGTACAAATATATAATGTACAAGTACTTAGAATTGCATGTAAATCAAGCGTTAGATTTTCCCTAGCCAAACACCATAATTAGACACGTCATCCCATTATATTAGGATCACCTTTGCACACTCACACATATAATTAGTGCCTAAATTGAAACCTTGAAACATGATCATTCTCGGTCGACAAACTCCTCGACCGAGACACTCTCGGTCGACAATCTTCTCGACCGAGAAAGATCCAAAGTAGCCGTTAGACACAACAGACAAGTTAGTTGGCAGTTGAAGAAAGACGTTGCAAATCACTTGTTCCAGAGAGCCTGTCGGTCGACAAAAGTTCGACCGAGTAGGTGTCTCGGTCGACCATTTGTCGACCGAGATGGTCTCTGACAGCAACTGCAGAATAAGTTAATTAGCCGTTGTTAAAGCAACAACTTTGTACCTAACGTCTAGTTAAGCACTTAGAAACCCCTAGAAGTTGTCTAGAACGTCCTTAAGCATACTTAGGCCATTCCTATAAATAGGACAAGCCATAGGACACTAGAATTTACTTGTTACACTTGAGAATACACTTGAGCATACTTGAGCAATCTATTGCAAGAAAATTGAGCACTGTGATCGTTGGCATACTTTCTCCTTAGCTCAATTTCGTGTCCTATAGGCTAGATTCTCCTACCCACAGCAATCACAAGTTCACACACTTGGCTAGGAGATCTATACGCTTGATCTAGGAATATCAAGCCTTGGGCTTAAAGGATAAGTTGTAATTTCCTTTTTTCTTTCTTGTTCCTTTCTATCTTTTGTACTCTCCTTGCTACTCCTAGGGTTGGAGGCTGCGGATTGGAGAGGGTTGACTTCTCAGGTGGAGAAGGGGACTTCAAGCTACTTCAAGAAGGCTATCGCAAGGGAAGCTACTTCAGAAGGCTGGTGCAACGGGAGTTGGTGCATCTACTTCAAGGGAAGGCTGCTTCAAGGTTGGCGATTACTTCTAGGTGAAGGCTGCTTGAAGGGTTTGGGAAAAGAGATTGTATTTTATGTAAATTCCTTGCGAGGTCATAAAATAAATTTCTTTTCAAATCCCGGTTGGGTAAGCAACCGGGTAGTGGACTGACGGCTATAGTATTTGCTATAGTTGGAACCACTCTAAACCTTGTGTCTCCTTGTCCAATATTTTCATTGTGGTTGTTTAAGTTCAATAATTGTTAAATTATCTATAAAACTCTATTCACCCCCCCCTCTAGTAGTTTTCAATTGGTATCAGAGCAGGCTTCAAGGAACCCTAACCATGTCTTGAAGAATGGAGGGAAATGGTGAAAAGTGCTTGGACGAAACCACTACATGCTGCAATTGGTGTTTAGGAACAAGCCACAAAACAACCGGATGTCCATGGAGATCAAAGGAAGAGGATAAGCACAAAGAATGCCTTATTGCTACAACTAGTGAAGAAGAAGAAGAAGAAGAGGTAAGTCTTTTTGATTTATCTAAAGAAGAACTAGTTGCTATTATTGAAGAAACACATAATAAATATGTTGAGTGCAAAAAGAAATTAAAGAAATCAAATAAGGAAAATGATGATCTAAATGTTAAACTTCTTGCTCTTGCATCTGAAAATGAGGATCTTAAAGAGGGAAATAAATTTTCTGATCTTAAGTTAAAATCTATGGAAGCCGATTGCAAGCTCCTTTCTGTTGAAAATTCAAACTTACAGACTCAAGTAAACGATCTTCAAAAACAACCATTATTGTGCACCCATATAGATTATGACACTATTGTTAAAGAAAGAAATTTATTGTCATCCAATCTAGACCAAGCAAAAATAGACATTAAGAAAAGAATGGATGAGATTGCCAAGCTACAAAAACAAGTTCGTAGTTTGAATAACCATGGCATTCTTGATCAAATTCTAGATAATCCCTATCAACAAATTGGGAGAAGGGGACTAGGTTACAAGCCTAAAGGAAAATCTCATCAACAACCTAGTCAGAGAAAGTCACAAACCCAATCTATATATGTACCTAAAAGGACATCCTCACCCAATGACAACATAGGACACAACCATAGAAAAAGATATGAAGTTGACTCAATATGTTGTCATTACTGTTTGCGCCTTGGTCACTATTCATTTTCATGTCCTTATAAGAGAAAAGATGTAGAGCTAGTTTGGGTTCCAAAACCTCCAAACTAAATGAACAAAATCAAGTTGAGATATGACCAAAGACATTAGTTGCATATTTCTATGTCTATCTCAACTCTACATAATTACAAATGTAAATGAAATTAATATTAGTTTGTTCCCTAGATGATTTAAAGTCTAAGTCAAATGAAAATAAAATTCCTATTTTCATATGATTTTTTCGTAAAAGTATTTTCTGGTCCATTCATATACTAATTATATAATGGAATTATCATTGTATGCTGTTATACCATGCTTTCATCATTGGGTGTGCATAGAAAATTGTATGCAATAAGCAAGCAAAATAATTTATTAGTTATATGTTATGGCTTGCAACAAAATCTCTAACTCAGTATCTTTGAAATAATTAATTGTGCCTCTAATTAAGTAATATGCTTCAACTTGATATTTAAATTTTATGCAGATATTATACTCAATATATTCAATCTGAAAATTCTGCAAAATTTGCCTCTTGGTCAAAATAAAACTTGACTAAGGGGCGCTATGGTCGTAGTCAAGGACGACCTAAAATAAGCTTCGACAAAAATTGCTTATTTGGAAATTCTCTCTTTGGACCTAATCTTAATATAAATGTTTCTTGAAAATTAAATCTCAAACGAGCCTGTAGGATTGTAAATCTCATTGTTTCTACAAATATTCACCCTAGAGCCAACAAATCTGAAGTTCCAATATTCCGTATGTGCATCATTTATGCCATCATAAGCCGCATTCCCACAAACTTCATCCGTATAATTCTTAAAAACATGATTGAGTTTTCTGGCAACCCACCATATGCGGATTTCGTTTGCCAAATTACTCAACATTTTCTTAAGACAAACATTGAGGATATGGGATATACATGGGAGCGTCGACCACAAAAGATAAGTAAGAATACCGTAGAGAAAATGGGAATAGATTTTGGTCACAAAAGGGCTAGAGTAGAAGGAGAAACATCTCATCAGGACATACCACCACCTCCTCCTACTACCCTACCACAAGACCCCATTCAAAATACTCTTACTTATATTGCTGGCTCCCAATATCACCTTAGTAGACAATTAGACTACAATCATCATGCCATGACATATTTAAACCAAAGAATGCAAACCCTTTCCCCAAACCAAACTGATGAATATCCATATTCTTTAAATCCAGGCATGCTCAATCCATACAATCCTTCGTACAACTACTATCAAACTCCACCTCCACCATCCATGGATCTAACACATACTCAATTTTCATCTATGCAATTGCAAGATATTGCTGCTCATTTCCGATTTGACCGAGTTCCTACATTCTTGGAAGCATATGCTTTAACCAAGACGAAAGCTCTAGATTGGCAAACCTTGGTCCAATACTATGAAACTGATCCATTTATTGGAAAAGATCCTGACGTTGATGTAATTCTTAAATCTTTCCAGTGAGTGTTGGAGTAATATTAGTTGTAAATGATTTGCTTTGAATGATTGTAATGGATCACTTCTGTATGATGTGTCTATCTTTCCATGCTTATTAATGAAATTTTTTATCCTTTTTGTTGATTTGGATGGATATCTTTTCGCATGTGAGACATCTTGTAAATAAATGGATTATAAAGATTATTATTGTAAAGCATACAAATTAAGGGGAGTAACAAATAAAAAAAAACTTGTGGTTAGAATTAACAACAATCGTTGACACAGAAACAGTCTCGGTCGAGACTTGTTCGACCGAGAACACTGTCGGTCGAGAAATCGTCGACCGAGCAGGTCTCTGTTGTCAAGTCGGAAATAATTATGCTGCAAATGATTGCTCATCAACTAATTTTAAACCAAGGATGCATGTTGAACATCATTTGTGAAACAGAGTATTCTTTTATGCATATGGATACTCTTCAAACATATTGCAAAGCATTTAAGTCTTTATTTGGGATATCTAAGGGGGAGATCATAAAAACAACTTTGACCATTTGATTGCAGAAGCTTACAAAAACATTGTAACCACCATGTGTAGCTGGAAATTTTCATTGATTATAAAGAAAATTATGAATTTATTGAAAATGGTATCTTGTACTTGAAGGAACTCTCTACCCAAAACAGGGCTTAACATCCCTTGCATTTGGATGGAGACATTTTTATGTACTCTAAGATTAGAGGATTCTCATTTAATTTAGGGCTTAACATCCTTTGATAAATGAGCAATAAATATACATTCATCATACGCTGAAGGGAATCTCATATCATTTCAAGGCTTAACATCCTTTGCAAATGATTGAGAAACAAATTGTGGATAAATTAGACAAAAATCCATGTTTCTAATAGGATATCTATTTAAGGGGAAGCATAATATAAAGTTAAGGGGGAGAAGAAAAATAAATATTCAACTTGGATATCTTTTTGAAATGACAAAGGGGGAGAAAGAATATAAAAATCAAAAATATAAATGAGTTTCATAACATCTTGGCCAGCACTCACTTGCAAAACATAAATGGCTACAAAAGGTAATTTTCAGGTATGAAACTCACATGCTTTATATTTCCTTATTTCATATTTAGGAAATGTTTGTCATCTTCAAAAAGGGGGAGATTGTTGGATAAATTGGATATTATGATACATCCCTTTGTTTCGATGATGACAAACATTTCATTCTTATTAATCTAACGAGCTACTTGAGTGTGCAGGACTAAGATGGATGGCAAAGCAACTAGGGAAAATCCCCAAGCTAAAATGTTTATATTTTCATGCAATGTAATCATTGTTGTAAAAACTTGTACAAATATATAATGTACAAGTACTTAGAATTGCATGTAAATCAAGCGTTAGATTTTCCCTAGCCAAACACCATAATTAGACACGTCATCCCATTGTATTAGGATCACCTTTGCACACTCACACATATAATTAGTGCCTAAATTGAAACCTTGAAACAGGATCATTCTCGGTCGACAAACTCCTCGACCGAGACACTCTCGGTCGACAATCTTCTCGACCGAGAAAGATCCAAAGTAGCCGTTAGACACAACAGACAAGTTAGTTGGCAGTTGAAGAAAGACGTTGCAAATCACTTGTTCCAGAGAGCCTGTCGGTCGACAAAAGTTCGACCGAGTAGGTGTCTCGGTCGACCATTTGTCGACCGAGATGGTCTCTGACAGCAACTGCAGAATAAGTTAATTAGTCGTTGTTAAAGCAACAACTTTGTACCTAACGGCTAGTTAAGCACTTAGAAACCCCTAGAAGTTGTCTAGAACGTCCTTAAGCATACTTAGGCCATTCCTATAAATAGGACAAGCCATAGGACACTAGAATTTACTTGTTACACTTGAGAATACACTTGAGCATACTTGAGCAATCTATTGTAAGAAAATTGAGCACTGTGATCGTTGGCATACTTTCTCCTTAGCTCAATTTCGTGTCCTATAGGCTAGATTCTCCTACCCACAGCAATCACAAGTTCACACACTTGGCTAGGAGATCTATACGCTTGATCTAGGAATATCAAGCCTTGGGCTTAAAGGATAAGTTGTAATTTCCTTTTTTCTTTCTTGTTCCTTTCTATCTTTTGTACTCTCCTTGCTACTCCTAGGGTTGGAGGCTGCGGATTGGAGAGGGTTGACTTCTCAGGTGGAGAAGGGGACTTCAGGCTACTTCAAGAAGGCTATCGCAAGGGAAGCTACTTCAGAAGGCTGGTGCAACGGGAGTTGGTGCATCTACTTCAAGGGAAGGCTGCTTCAAGGTTGGCGATTACTTCTAGGTGAAGGCTGCTTGAAGGGTTTGGGAAAAGAGATTGTATTTTATGTAAATTCCTTGCGAGGTCATAAAATAAATTTCTTTTCAAATCCCGGTTGGGTAAGCAACCGGGTAGTGGACTGACGGCTATAGTATTTGCTATAGTTGGAACCACTCTAAACCTTGTGTCTCCTTGTCCAATATTTTCATTGTGGTTGTTTAAGTTCAATAATTGTTAAATTATCTATAAAACTCTATTCACCCCCCCCTCTAGTAGTTTTCATGTACATGTTTGTTTCTTTCAATTTTTTGCATTCCTAGGTAGTTTTCATTAATTTAACACTTAGTCTTTAAAAATGATACCATGATAGCTTTTCTAAGTGTGCAGGTCTGTGTGGATGTCGATACCATCGACCCTTGTGTCGATGGTAGCAACGAGGGTGATGAGCAACAATTGGTAAATTTTTTCTCCATCGATATTATCGACAGCCTCGTCGATAGTATCAACCACCCAACAGGGGAATCGAAGAAATCAAGGGAGTAAGTTGATAGAATCGACTATGTGGTCGATGCTCGTGAGATCTCTGGAGATATTCAGATGATTTCTTGCCAGAGAAGTTGATGTCATCGACCGTCATGTCGATGGTATCGACCCAACTTCAGGGGAACTCAGCACCAAGGCCTCACAAGGACAAAGGATGCATACAGAAGTCGATGCCATCGATCCAAAGTCGATGGTATCGACAGGCCACGTCAGCGATCTGTGAGACGCCATCAACAAAGTGTGTCAAATCGGGAGATCGATCTGTGGGATAAGTCAATACCATTGACCATTGTCGATAGTATCGATGAGTCACTGATCCGGGCCCCCACATCCAGCAATCGATGACCGTCAATAGCCTTGAAGACACAGATTCTGCTACATGTGTCGATACTATCGACCCACTGTCAATGCTATCGATGGGGCACCAAGGGCACCGAGCTCACTTATAAAAGGAGGGGATGTGTTCACTTTTCTTCACAATCGGTTGCATAGGATGGAGATGCAACAACAACCCTTTTACGACCACTATTGGAGCGGGCATTACTTTGGAGGCTACGCACAACCACCATTGATGCCCCCATCAGACCTTTCATTTTAGGGACAGTTTCCTACCTGGGATCCCAGTGGCCAGCAGTACTCGCCATATCCACCACCAGAGCAGTAGCAGGGTATCACTGTTCCACCTTCTGAGTTTGTTCTTGACTATGAGGCCATAGTCGAATTTAAACTTGGGGGGATATGGAACAATTTCTATCTTAGTTTTATTTTCATCATCTTTTATTTTTCATCTTCTTTTATTTTAGCATGTTTCTTAGTTTTTTGCAATTTCTTTTAGTTGCATAATTTTGTTTATTTATGGCTTTCTAGGATCCACGTTCTATCTAGTGTAATCAGTGGATGTCTAAATATAAATTGCATTATCATCTCAATGTTTTGCATATGGGGTTGATGTATGAATTTGAGTGAAACTTGAGCATTAACAAAAAAATCAAGAAATTTAAAGTTTGACTTGTGTGAAATTGAGCACATAACTTATAAAAGTCATTGGGTAGGTCAAATTTAAAACATATGATCATAATTATACATCCTTATGGTTCAAGAAATGAGGACGGATATGGATGTTGAGCCTAAACTAACCAAATGATAATGAGACTTTAATTTGAAGTGAGAGAAAGAAACCTCTTAGTTACCCTGTACACATGTCAGTAAGGAGGGACATATAAACATTTCCAATGGTTATGTCATTTAGTCTGGTGACCTATCCTCCTCACTTCATTCACACTACACCATAATAATTGGGAGCACCTTACAATTTTTCATCTCTTGATTGCATGTCGTTTAGATAGTATTGCATTATAGCCAGGTGTTGCTTCAAAAAAAATGAAAAAATAAAGTTGTGAATTAGTCATGCATGCACACATTCTAGAGTACATGCAATTGTAGTTGCATAATTACTTTCATGTAGTTGCATTTTGCATATTTTTGAGCATATAATACATTATGTGCCTTATTTCTTCTAAAAAAAGAAGAAAAGCGGGGAACTTGTTCTATACTCTCTGAAAAATAGATTATAATGCATCAATTGTAGTAGTTATGTGAAAAGAAGCTCAAAAAAAGTATTATAAATGTTTCCTTAGTCAAATTGAGAAAATAAGGGTTTAGAAAAAAAAGGAAAGAAGGAAAAGAAAAAAATAAGTAAGTGAAAATCAGAGGGAGAAAGGAAATTGTTTCACCTGCATAATAAGAAGAACAAGTACATGATGTAGTTTTGTAGACATTCTATCTCACACTGAAATGGAATAGTAGAGCATGCATCATCCCACCTACAATTTAGGCATTAGGTCATTTTCATATGCATATGCATCATGTAGGTCATTTTTGTTGTTTTGCATTTTAACTATATTGTGCTTTCTGTTCTTCCATAGCCGCCCATTCCATCCACCCATTGATCAAAATGATAGGCCACTCATGATTATCTCCTCATTCAGATGTAGCATCAATTAAGCCTTAAACCAATGGATTCTTGGGTCATTTGATGCAACGGTCGAACCTGTAGATGGTAGTTAGTATATGAGCAACATAGATAGGAGATCACAAGATGCATCACACATGAACCGGAGGAAATTATTATATTAACTGCTTTATTTGATAGTGTTCATTGATTATGGGGTGGGCATCTCTCATGGACGATCATTGTCACATATAGGGTAGTTATAGTTCCATGGTTAGTGAGGGCCAGTATGTTCCTGACAGGTGGGAATCATTTTGTGATGTCTTTTATGCTAGTATGTTCTTTAGTTGACCCTCACAATCATATTTTATGTTTTGTTGGTCAAGGACGAGCAAAGTTCAAGCTTATGGGAGTTTGATGCAGGGGTTTTGAGTCGCATTTATAGACTAATTTTGCACTCGTTTTATGCACTTATTGCTCATATTTGGGGTTAATATTGCATGATTCATTTCCTTTATCCTATTACCCTTGCTTGCACCAAATTGAGAATATTTCATTATATTTTTGTATTATTTACGAAATTCCATTTCTAACTTAGGCTTTTTCTTCTTGTTTCACGTTTGTCATATTCATGGACCCACGATACCATCGACGGTCCGTCGATGCCATCGACGTGGCAATAGAAAAAGAGCCAGAGAAGAGGTAGACAAGTCGATACCATCGACTCCTTGTCGATGGTATCGATATTTCATCAGCGTTCCAAAGTATCAGCTCGTCGATACCATCGACAAGGTTGGTCGATGGTATCGAGATGCCATTAGAGCGAACCCTAGAAGTTGAAGGAGCATCTCTACCCTAAGGGGTGACGACACATCAATGGTATCGACGTCGTTAGGTCAGCAAAATGCCCAGAACGATCATGATCGAATGACTGTGATATTTTGACGGTCATAATTGATACCTATACCTCGGGAAAGGTGGCCCAAAGGGGGGATCACGTTCTATTGCATTGCACAAGTCTTGAAGGAGGAGAGAGCGAAGAACGGAGCTGAGAGCTTCTCGCCAGACATTTCCAGAGCTGCAGACAGAGTTTTCCACTGCTGGAAGGATGTAGAATGCTCATCTCGCACTGACGATCACCCGATTCTCCTCCGTTCAGGGGTTACACCATCTCCATTTATGTTCTCCCCATCTCTTCTTCTTCCTTCATGACGTTTTGCATTGAGATGAACATGTGGGGCTAATCTCCTTTGTCTCTAGGACCGAGAGTAACTCAGGCAATAGTTGGATTACTCTTTTTACATAGTTTATCATAACTTGTCTCTTAAATCCGTGGTATGATATCATTTTCTCCATTGCTATCATTGTGCTTGATCACCATAATGGTAATCTAATGCTTTCAATTGCTTTTGATGAATAATTAATGGTTGAAAAGAGGTAATAATTACATTAACTAATAAATCCTTTGGAACAGGCGATGTACAGTTAATGGTGGGAATCCAAAGACATGTTTTTCATGCACCTATTCTAGGACATAGGTTACTACTAGCGTGGAACCAACCTAGATTAAGGTAGTGAATTGTATCATAGAAGCGAGCAATTCTGACTATAGGCCACAATCCGGAAAGGGAGACAAGTTGTAATAACTGTGTAGGAATTAGTATAATGAAAACCCGCGGTGAAACCGCAATCCTAGAGATTCCATTTTGATTGATTAAACCAACCACTTAATCGATTGCTTTATTTTCTTTTGTTTTTATTTTCTTTTTCAAAACAACTCTCAACTTTTATAATTGGTCTAGATGATTGCGAACAGTTATTAGTAGTCTACCGAAAATTATGTTTCCCTATGTTCGACTCGGGCCTCACAAGTCCAATATTACATTGATGCGTATACTTTCATTTTATGCACGGTAAAGTCGTGTCAAGGATCATGTTTTGCTCAAGTTCTTTATATGCAACAAGTCTTAAATGATTATGGCTTTGTATTTTCCTCTACGCCGATTTTCTACAATAATAATATTGTAATAAACTTGGCTCATAATCTCATTCTACACAGTCATGCTAAGAAGATTGAGATTAGACATTACTTTTTGAGAGATCATATTATCAAGAATAACATCTCTCTTCATCATGTTGATACAAAGGAACAATAGGTCAATATTTTTACCAAACTGCTTCCTTTGGATTAATTTTGATATATTAGAAGGAAGTTGTGATGGACTGGGTTTCTATCTTAATTCCGAGGACGGAATTTCTTATAAGGTGTGTAGGATGTGATGGAGTGGACTTTTGGAATCCTTAAATGTCCAATGATATATTGGAATTCATATGTTGACTTATCTTGAGAACTCTAAGTACTTTGATAAAATATGGATGATTAGTTGTGTTGACACCAAGATTAAGATCCCTAAGTTGATTCCCTTTTAGATTAAGTTGTTTATTGGTCAAGTAGTAGAAACTTGGGATTGAGATTTTATGGGATATAGCTTGGATGATAATAAAGCCTTGGTCAAAGTTTATTAATCGTATAGATATTTCTAGATGGAGCTATTTAGGTTTGAATATAATTAAATCATGTGTAGTTTTGAGCATAAAGGACCAAGGTACATGTTTGCTTTTAGCTCAGTTCTGGATATGCAATGTCATGCAACTCAGACTTGAGTGAACCACAGATTGGTTGTGTGCGTCTTTTTCTGCCCTTGGATCTTCTAGATCAAACGGTTTGAGGAGCGATCTTCTTCATAGCAGTTGCATCCGTAATGATCGTCCACGAAGTAGTAGTGGGTGGATGTATGTAACCAAGTAGTCAGTTGATTCCAGGAGAGTAAAGCTAGTAGTAGACCCCTCTCACGACACCTTTAGCCCGCCGAGAGACAAGATCCAATTTTCCCTCAACCATTCTTCTCCATTGCGATTCACAGGAGTTGGCTGGAGATGAAGACTATGCTTGGGGATGGTTTTAGAGATCACTCACTGCAATTGAGTGCACAGACCAGTTCTTGTAGGAGGTGCAAACCTCATGGAAGCCTCAGCTACCGGCCATGATGCAACAAGGGGTTTTTCCCCTTTTTCCTTGGTCACAACACTCATTACGGTGGTGGCCTTCACTGACTTTACAAGGAGGAGCCATAGTAGCAGCGACCTAGATGTCGGAGGACCTGCCTCACGACAACGGTGCCAATTGCTCACCGCATATCTTCTCTGTAGTGGCGGCTTGGGCGGAGGAAAGCCCACACGAGCAGGCGGTGAGCGCTGCAGTTGGGAGAGACTTGACACCCTATGAGGGTCTAGCCAAGATCGTCAGAGCTGTTGGCTGTGAAGATGATGAGGAAGGAGAGATCGGCCATTGATACCATACTGGAGACCCTTCTTGTGCGACGGCGCCCTGACCATACCGTGACCAGAACGCCCGATCAGATGTGCACGAGCGTCGTCCGGCAAGGTAGCTAGCAGACGATGGGTATGACTAAGCTCTCGCTGGCGTTCCAGTCCAGCAGCGCCGCACTGGCATCGTGGACTCACGCAGAACAAGGAGGAATGCAGACGAGGAGCATTTGAACGGCTGCAATCCCTCACCGGATCTAGGCCAACCGACGGCGTTGAGATCTATGAAGCACGGGGTGCAGTGCTGCAGTTTAGGAGGTTCCCAGCCGTGGCAATGGGTTCGTGTAGGCAGAATAATGCTCGAGAACTCGTGGTGGAGCAGCGCTGACTACTGATCGGGGATCAGGAGCTTGCGGTCGGCGGTCTCGGGCGCTGAGAACAAGCAGAAGAACAAGTCACGCTGGGAACTAATCGTGTGAGAAGGAAAGAAAGAGGGGTGAGTGGTGTATCTAGACCGGGTCCGGTCCAGCCAAACCAGAGAAGTTGTACAATCAATCAGGCCACGTGTCAGCGGTCCATTGGCCCAAAAAGGTAAGAAATATAGATAATGTCCAGATCTTGATTAATTCATAGAAATTAGGATGCTTATCAAAAAAATACGAATAAGGTATCGAAATTCTCAGAAAAATGTGTAGAACACAGTGGAATTATAATATCCGTCTTTTTATGCACTAATCTTAGTTATATCGTATAAGTTGTGAAATGCTCATTTGATGGATAATAAATATCAAGAAATGGCCTAAAATTCTGATAATATGGCAGTAAATACATATTCATGTTTATAATCCATATAAGGTCAGTGATCATGATGATGATGTACGAAATCATGTAATTGGCTTAATATGTCTAATTTGGGCTTATAACCCTAATTAATATACAATAAATACATAAATGCTTAATAAATGATGAAATTTATAGATAAAGCTCATATTAGTATCTGGAACCTCAGTTTTAATTATGAGATCATAATGATAAACAGAATCCTTATTATATGAAGATGAATCTTAATACATGTTATAAAACCCTAATCTAGGTTAATGATGTAACCTAGGGTTAATATGTGCACAAAAAGGGTATGGAACCTAATGTTCAGATGATGAACTTCGATAATGAGATGTAATCTGGAAAATGACATCAGTAAAGATAATCCTAAGACAAGAATACAAGTAAAAGTGGAAATATACTAATGAGATAAGCAAACCCTAATATGAACACGATTAGGGTTAAGATGAGATGTAAGATGATGAGAATCTGATGATACTATATGATCTTGTCTTGATCAGGTTTAACAAAGTTATAGTTGATGTCAGGAATATGTGGTTTAGATTATCTCTTGATCAAGGTACGCCATTACCTCTTGCTTGGCTTATTATACAATATTCTTGTGTAATATAGTAGTAAAGACTTGGCATATGGTATTGATTGAAATGATTGTTCTTATATACTATGTTGTTTGAGCTTTTCATACTTATTGTTATAAACACATCAAACATAATATATCTGTTCCATTATATGAAAGCACTAACTCTTTGGTAGTGTGCTTGGATGTGACCTAACTCTTTGGTAGTGGTCACATTGTACATATGACCTAACTCTTTGGTAGTGGTCTGACCTAACTCTTTGGTAGTGGTCACCTTGTACAATGATCTAACTCTTTGGTAGTAGATCATAAGGCCTTACATCTCATTCTCGTTGGTAGCAGAGATGATGCATTATTCCCTCAGGTGGCAAATGCATGGATATATAATGGAAAAAGTGCTTAAAATATGTGTTCTCTTTTGTTAATGAATATCTTTGTGCAAGTATACGCTTTTCTTATATTTCTTTATAACTGCCAAGTTTTAGTTTTATCTTATTGCCATGATATGATGAGAGGTATATAAAAGACACGTAGGCGTACTCTGTACAATATTCATGAAATATTGTGCTGACGTGTACCGCATGTAATCTTTTGTTTAGGTTGTGGTTATGCTCTTGAAGATCCAGGATAGTGAGAGTTGTGTGGCGAGCTGATGTACAGGTGGACCTGTTATCTTAGGATCCTATAGTTTAGTGGTAGTACATGTATATGTATAAGTTGTTGTTCAATATGTAATATAAAATGTTGTAACAATTCATGTTGTAATTATATGTTGAATGGTGAACATGTGTGTATGGTTTTATTATTGTTCATGTACATGTGCTACTGTGTTTCATTTTGACTTCCTCTGATTTACTTCTTCTTAGCCTAGTGTGGGATGTTTAAATTGGAATACTCGCTGAGGTGAGGGTTTCAATTTAGACGTCACACATCAGATTAAGTTTTAGAAAATCCAGGGACGTCACATAAGTTATTTATTACACTTCTAGAAGAAGTTTTCTTTATTATGTTTTCCCAAGATTCTTGATTATATTATGAGTCTTTAGTGTGTGTTTTGACATTGTGTCATTCATTGTATATTTACGTTGATTTTCTTTCTACTTTAAAACATGGGTATTTTATTAAGGGGGTAGTATCCCATTAAGGGAGAGTTATTTTAATATTTGACTATCTTTTTGAGATGACAAGGGGAAGAAATAAAATATAAAGCAAAATATTCCTTGAGCTTCTCGATAGTTTCATGATTTTATTATCCTGGAAAAAATTAATTTGATGCTAAATTGCTTTACGAGATGGATATCATGCTCAATATCTCTCTAAGCATACTAGCACACATTTTCTTGCCACTCAAGGATTTTTTCTTCTCAGGTATGAAATTCATTTTACTTATATTTTAGAAATATTTTCCATCTTCAAAAAGGGGGAGATTGTTGGATAAATTGGACACTAGATTATCCTCGATTTTATTGATGACAAACATTTCATTCTTATGGATCTAACTTTCTACTTGAGTATTTTAGGGTTCAAGAAAATCACACTCAATGGATATATGAAGTTAATATGCTCTAATGCTTGTATTTACATGTTCAGACAACTTGTAATAACTTATACAAGTGTATAATGTAGATGTACCTAGAAGTCATGTAAAATCAAGCGTTTGATTTTCCCTATCCGCCTAGGACCCTTAGTTTAGATCCCCCTTAGAGTCCAGAGTCATTATCCTTTGTTAGAAAAATCATTTGATATGATTTCCACAATTTTACACCCTCATTTATAGGGATTTTTTGGTCCATAAAAATGTCAACCAAAAACCTCTCGATCGAGAAAGTTATCGATCGAGAAGCACCTCAATCAAGGAGTTAGAGCACAAGTCTAAATCTTATACATTTGTGCTCTAAATCACTTTTGGTTGAAAATATTGTCGACTGACACATCTTCAGTCCAAATCATATGGTCATCAGACCGAGTATTTGGTAGTTGAAGATAGCCATTGGAATAGATGTGTATTCAATTTAGGCTCGGTCTAAGATATTCTTGACCGATACATAGTCGGTCGATAAACTTGTTGACCAAACTGGGTTCTAGATTGTTCTTTCTATATTTGACTAAATTAATTGTTGCACATAATTTTATCCAATTCTAACAACTATATCTCATCCTAGAACCCTTTAAACACTTCCCCAAAGTATCCTAGTCACCTACAATGCATTCCTATAAATATAGGTGACCTTAGGACACCAAAACAAACAAGAAACACTTAAGCAATCATTCTATAGAAACATTCGATAAGATACACTTGCTATATTCTCCTTTAAGATATAAGTTAGTGTCCTATAGCTACAATATCCTAGACACAACCTAGAAACGTCCATCCTAAGTGGTTAGGAGGTCTAACGCTTGATATAGGATCAAAGTGTTGTACTATAATCTTCTTTCTTCCAATCTACTTCTTCAAGTTGATATAATCTTCCTCCTTAACTACTCCAAGTGTGGGAGTCTGTCTGAGGGAGCTTTCTTGGAGCTACTTCAAGGTGTGAAGGCTTCTCCTAGGTGATCGGAGCTACTTTAAGGAGATTTAGACTTGCGTTGTTGAGAGCAATCCAGTTGGGAAGAAAAATATTGATGTATTCTACAATGATCTTCGACATGAGCTTTAGACTTGCGGTGTTGAGAGCAATCATACTTAAGCTATTGCATGACTTTAGGATAGGATTTTAGGGGATTAACACTATCAGGGAGTTGACCATGGAGTCCTTATTAGGGGAACCCGCCAAACAACTAGTAATCATTAGGCAAATTGAGTCTCTCACCAAGGACTAATTGGATTTGTAGAAGCTTGTGTCTGCATAGTCAGGTCCATGTGCCTTTATTGGTTTCATCTTCCATAGGGTCTCCCAAATTTCATCCATCATTGCTGCACATCCTAGGCTCTGACTATATACCATAGACATGATTGGGAACCTGTCTAGGTAAGCTTCTCCCCTAGCTTGTCTTCCACGCTCATCTACTTCAGTGAATAATTTCATAAAGCAGTCGCACACTATTCATTTAAGTTCTTCTTTATGATTGATCCATGTTCTATTCTTATTCATTATTCTTGAAATGATGTTTCTTTGCCTCTTACCTTCAATAATAGATTGGAAATAATGTGTGTTAGCATCTCCAGCCCGCATCCAGTCACACCGCGTGTGTTGCCATCATTCCTCAGTCTCTTGGTGCACTATGTCATTGAACTTCATCTGTAGCTCGGATATCTCTTGGTCAATATCTGTTGTATGATGTGTTTCTTGGGTTTGCTACTTGTGGGAAATCTCTAAGAGAATCTTATCCTTCATCACTATCAACTTCCTTCTTTCCTCTCTATCACATTGAATATATTTCTCCATTAAGTAGGTAACGGATTGGTGGAAACTCAACTATAGACTCTAATTCTTCTAGAAGAAGGTCTGAAAAGATGGCTTTGTGTTCTACGTCACGCTTGGATTCGAGTTTTAGTTAATATTCTTCTTAGGTTCCACAGTCTAAATCAGGATCAAAGAATGATCTGAGTTCAATCTAGGAAGCACCTAAATTGTGGTTGACGGAAATGCTTCCAACCAATGTTGGTTTGTAGCAGCCCTATTAAGTCTCCCTGGCAACCAACCCCACTTGAATGTCATTTTAGGACCTAAAGCACCTAGGTCCTCTATGTAAACTTTTGCGAGCCCCACTGAAAACTTGCAGTAGCTTCCTAAATTAACTGGTTCTGCCCTCCCTTCTTGTCTTCATGTAGAATTACATTGAACTCCCCTAGTATGAGCCATGGTAAGGTTTAGGCGTTAGCTATGGTTTCCAAATGGTTCCACATCAAGTGTCTCCCAATTTGTTTGCTGCGGGTATACACAAAGGTGATTAGGCACCTATGGTTAACCATTCAATGAACAAACTACTTTTGACTTGCTAGGACCTCCACATTGCCTATCTTGTGACACCACAGAACCCCAATACAACCTGCAAACCCAATACCTTCAACCCTACAAAAAGTCTCAAACCCCAAACTATGAATGATATCATCTACTTGCTTCCCAATCATTCATGTTTTGATAATGACATAGATGTCTACCTTATATAAATACTTGATCTCCCTAAGTGTGTTTTGGGTATATGTTGAGCAGATCCGTTGGACATTCGATGCCCATATAATCATTGGGAACTACTAGGTTGGGTCTTGGACTCTCCTTGTCTAGTTGGGACGGTTCACTATTGGCTAAATTTTACATTAGCTTATCCTCTATTTTGATGATTACAAACATTTCATTCTTTTGGAACTAACTTTTTAATTGAGTATTTCAGGGTTCATGGAGATCACACTCAATGGATAGATGAAGTTAATATGTTTAAATGCTTGTATTACATGTTCATACAACTTGTAATAACTTGTACAAGTGTATAATGTAGAAGTAGATGAAAGTCATGCAAAATAAAGCATTAGATTTTCCCTATCCACCTAGATCCCTTAGTTAGGATACCCCATAGAGTCTAGAGTCATTATCCTCTGTTAGAAAAATCAACTGATAGGTTTTCCAAAATTTTACACACTCATTTACAAGGATTTTTTGGTCGAGAAAAATATCAACAGAAAACCTCTTGATCAAGAAAGTTATCGACCAAGAACCACCACGATTGAGGATTCAGAGCACCAGTCAAAATCTTACACATTTAATGCTCTAAATCACTTTTGATCAAAATCATTGTCGACCGACACATCTTCCATCCAAATCATATGACCATTAGATCGAGTAGTTAGTAATCGAGGATAGTCGTTAGAATAGATGTGCATTCAACTCAAGCTCAGTCGAAGAAATTCTCGACCGAGACATGGTCAGTAGAAAATTTGTCGACCGAATCGGGTTCTAGATTGTTCTTTCTACATTCAACTAAGTTAGCCATTGCACCTAATTTTATCCACTCTAACAGATATATCTCATCCTAGAACCCTCTATACACTTTCCCAAAGTACTCATGTCACCTATAAATAGAGGTGACCTTGGGACACCAAAACACACAAGCAACACTTGAGAAATCATTCTATAGGGAAAATCAGCCACGTGACACATGCTATATTCTCCTTTGAGCCCTAACTTAGTGTCATATAGCTACAATATCCTAGACACCACCTAGCAATGTCCATCCGAAGTGGTTAGGAGGTCTAATGCTTGATATAGGATCAAAGCATTGTACTATATTGGTGTAATCTTCCTTCTTCCAATATACTTCTTCAAGCTGATGCAATCTTGCTCCTTGACTACTCCAAGTGTGGGAGGTTGTCTGAGGGAGCTTGGTCAGAGCTACTTCAAGGTGTAAAGGTTTCTCCTACGCGATTTGAGCTACTTCAATGTGTGAAGGTTGTTCCTAGGCGATTGGATCTACTTCAACGTGTGAAATATGTTCCAATGTAATTGACGCTACTTCAAGGAGGTGAAGGTTGCGTCAAGGGGGTGAAGTTGGATCTTCATCATCTCCTTGGGTTCTCTTCCATGTCCCATTAAATAAGAGGTTGAGGTGAAGTGATTGTATTTTTTTGTAATTCCTTGAAAGGTAATAAAATTGATCACTTATAAATCTCAATTGGAAACAATTGGAAAGTGGACTGACATCCTTTGATTCGAAGGGTGGAACCACTCTAAATTGCAAGTATCTTCCTCGTTTCCCTCTCCTTCATGTACTTTAAGTTTTAAATTAACAAGCTAAACTTCTCTCTTGTGTCAGCTATGTTGAAGTGCTTGCTTCAGTTCTCCTTGTCTCCTTGGTCAAGGAACATCTCTATGTACGTCCATGCGAAAGAAAGAAAAAACATATGTAAGTGTTTTATAGCATGTAATAAGTATAAAAGTGAATATAATACTTGAATTTAAAGACTAGACATGAAATTTATTTGGTAACTTGTTGATCATCTTTCATTATTGAATTACATGATTGAATTGAGATTAATCATATATGAACCTCCCTCTATAATTTCCCTCTTTAGGGAATGTGATGCAAGGAAAGCCCATGAATTACTTAATTGGAAGCATATAACATTACTTCAACTTATTTAGTTACATAATTCTCTCAACTTCAACTCTTAACATGATGGGAAAGACACCCTCTTTAACATAAGGTGATTTCTCCCTCTGTGAACCAAATACATGATTATAATGGTTGAACATGAATATTGAGTATGACATCAACATGATCCTTGAATGATTTTGAGATCATAGTCTTAGATATTACATGGTATGATGATATTAATAGGACATTAGTATAGGGAAATCAATAAGCAATACATAACTTGAATTGAATCATCATCAACCATGCCATTGATTGTTAAAAGGAAATATAAATCATAGTTTACTAACAAGCTATCATCGAATTTAAATATAGTCAACGGGATGAACTGCTTATCTGAAACTAAGAAAATCCTAGTTCAGCCATCTTCATTCTTATTCAAACACAAATTTCTTTATAAATAATATTTTTCTCATTAATTTCTACATCAATTATTATTTAAACCTTAATCTTGAGTCATTTTGAGTTTGGATTCTATTGAAGTGGAATTTAGAGCCTGAAATCCAAACCACCAAGTTCCACATGAAATACCCTTTCCCAGTCATATTGATACTTATTTCTCTGACCATTAATTTAAAATTTTGTGGATTGAAGAAAAGTTGACCAATCACATAGAAAGATAAATCCGTGTTAGCATAAACACATATGTAAAGTAAAATTGGGCCAATCACATGCGTACACGTGGTATAGACACCATAGATTTGTCTTAGCTTGATGGATAAACCAAAATAGGGGAGAAATTCTGACTTTTCCCATAATACATCATGAGAATCTAAATATTGATGCATAACAAGATTTGGAAAAATCCATCTTTCTATATTCATTGTGCATAACAAAAAACTTGGATCATAGGAACTAGATCCTTGTGATCCGAACTATATGAAGGATGAGAACCAACATCAACCGATGCTACACATGAGAAACTTGGATCTTGTCGATCTTGGTGATCAGTTCCTCAAGTACCACTGATACCTGGGTGCCCAAACAAATCCTCCACCATGGAAGAATGACCAAGAAGGCTAAGGAGAGTCAACAACCACAAAACATGAAGCTAATGCATCACAACTCAAAACATCATTACATCATGGAGCAAAACATAAAGAGACCAAGCAATAAAATATAGTGGCATCGACAATTGCAATTTGAGGCCAGGGCACCACCACAAAGAGTGATATTGTATATCAGGGTTTAAGGAGAAGTGATGGTATCAGGAATCTCAAACCTTTGCATAGACTTTAAGATGAAGATTTACATAATTTCACAAAGGCTAGGGGTCTCATGAAAAGCCCTGGTTTGTAGGTGTAAGTAGATAGAGATCGGGAAGGAAGTGGTGGGATGAAGCATGGAATTCAGAGGGTTGTGAAAGTCTTTTAGAGCCATTGTGGTAGTGTGCAGTGGGATATATAATGGTTTGAATGTGTATGGTTTGTGGAGTTTACTATCAAGGTTGATTCTATTGGAATAGCAACTTCATGGTCATATGGAGTCCTAAAGAGTTTTGAATCAACACACTCAGGAGGATGTGGGGAGGATGGAGGAGATGTCATATTAAGTTGGGCTTCTTGTGGAGGGATATAGGGTTTGAAGGTGGATATCACATCCATAAGTCCTAGAGGGCTTGGGAGTTGGGTTAGGGAGATGCATCAATTTTACTCAAATAGGAACTCTATCAAAAGGAGCAGGTGATATACTAAGGCATATTAGAGCATGATTTCTAAAGTAAATATGATTGAATTCACTATTTTAGGAGATTATATTTCATCAATGAATTAAATGGATCTAGGATTATCCAACTCTAACCAAATTTGTAGGTTACACAAATTAACTATGAGGAATTTAAACAACCAGTTAGCTTATAGTTTTGAGAAACCCATATTCTATATTTTACCAATTAAGATTTCTTATATCTATTTATCCAAGATTACCTAATATCATTTAGAGGGTTGAGTTTTGGAGAAGTCATAATTGTGATAATAAATTACTAAAATTTATCTAGTATTATGGTTGTATTTTATATGATATACCTAGAAAGAATTATGTAATAATTGCTTTTATCTTGAGGAAAAATTAATATGAGTTGTCTTCGTGATGTAGAGGTAACTCGTTATGCCTTTCTATGATCCTGAGCTATTCTTGTGATCAAATTTCCACTTATGAGGGTAGACAATTAGAATATTCCAAATTTCTTCAGTACGTGTGTGATTAACACTCAACAACTCAATTTTTCTAGATATCAATTGAGATTGAACATGGTTCCCTAAGAAAGTGTATTATTAAGTGGAAAATTCACAATGTTGTCTATATTTTTTAATGAATTCTAGAAGAGATGAAGACAGGAATGTGTCATCCTAGATTTAGGTAGTCCTATGAATTCTATGTCACCAACAAAGAATACATCTTCTATGCAATTATTTTCATCAACAATATCCAATAGTAAAACCTTGTCCTCACAAGATAAGGATGACGATATTCATCAGTAAATTGACTTGTTCTATAAAATTGTGAGATTGGTGGGATTGATTTGGCTTGTACCTCAAATACCTTTTTTTTGCCAAGAAGGAGGCTATTATCATTGAGATTGTGAATAGTGTGAAAATTTGATAAGCTCAAGAAGCATGTGAAGACATTTTCTCGCTACATGTTTCTCAGAGATAAGATTAGACATGGGGATTTCTTGAAATCAATAACAAGGAGTATGCACTCTGCTACTTATTGTGTTGAATTAAATTGAAAATCTACGATAGCTTAAGAGTTTTATGTAATGATAAGAGAAGTGTTGATAGGCAGAACATTTTGTCAAATAGACTCCTCTTAGAAATTTAGATTGAGGGAACACTAGATATTGCTGCATACTAGATCAAATTCAAGATGTGAGCTTCATATCCTAAACATTGGTAATTTAATCCACTTCGGGAATAGATAAATTTGGGAACAATTTGTAAATCTATAGAGTTTGTATATTACTGAGGATGGTGATGGTCATATAAGCTTTGGTAACAAAAGGTGGTAACCATAAGTAGTTGCAACAACTTTTTTGTCTTGAGAAAACTATAGTGGTGATGATTGGGTATCTATCTCTATCTGAGAAAGTGGAAATTGGAGTAATTCTCACAAAGTACATTCTTTATAAGCATCATGATCTTCTATGGAAATATATTGAGGTGAGATAGAGATATTATCACTTGTCACACTTTTGAAATATATATATTTTAGGATCAAAAACTCCATGTGGTCAAACATGAGTGTTGAATATTACACGTCCTTCATATATGTAATTGATTTTGTTTCCATAGAGGGTACCACTATGTTTCTTAGAAATGAGGTTTGTGTTAGCCCAGATGTTGATGGTAACATCCCAAGATTGGAGTCTTCAGATAAAATAATCTTAAAAGGGATGATTAGAATATACGTATCACTCAGGTGAACTTCCTTTTTAGGGATCCCATCACTAAGAATTCTATAGTTAAGCATGATCAGTTAAGAGTAATAATAGAATGGTTGACCAATCAGGAAGTTGATCCTAGCTTGTACATGAGTAAGGACAAAGAACACATTTAATGGTAGTTGTCCTTTACGGGGCCATTCATCATTCCTGAAATTCTACTAGAGCCTTGGGCGGTGGGCCCATGCATCACAAATAGTATAAAAGCCATAAACCCTCTAGTATGTGGGGCCCACATGGGCATGTATCATGACAATCTTGAGTTGTGCGGTTTAGACATGTTGGAAAGGGCTTTTCATGCCCTTGCACTGGTAGCCTTAATCGGGAATTAGGTGTCCATGGGCCATTTTAGGTCTGCATTGAAATGGATAAATAGTATGAGTCCATATAGTTGACTCTTGACGAGGCCATCATGTGTCTAAGTGGGGGAGGTTGTCATGTCTCTCTATTTGAGGCCTCAGATAAAATGATCTTAAAAAGATTGATTGGACTACACATATCACCATGGTGCACCTCCATTTTAGGGAGCCCATCATTAAGAACTCTATGGTTAAGTGTGTTCATCTCAGAGTAGTACTAGGATGCATGACCAGTTGTTAAGTTAATCTCAGCTTGGGTGTGAGTGAGGACAAAATAAGGAGTCAGGGCTAGTGGTGGTTTCGGGGGGGGGGGGGGGGGGGCATTTGTCATTCCTAAAATTCTACTAGAGGCTTGGGTGGTGGGCTCGTGTGTTAAAAATTATTGCAACATCATAGGAGTTGAGGCCTCAAATGAAGTTACCTTAAAAAGGAAAGATTTGACTACCCATATCACCAAGGTGCACCTCTTTAAGAGACCATCATTAAGAACTCCAAAGTTAAGTGTGCTTTCTTAGAGTAGTAATAGGATGTATGACACCTGGGAGTTGACCTCGACTCGTGCATGAGTGAGAACAAAGTGGGTAGTTAAGGCAATAGGTTGTTTATAGTGCCATTTGTCATTCTTTAAACTCTACTAGAGCCTTGGGTTGTGGGGCAGAGAATTACAAATGGCATCACAATCAAAACCCCTCTAGTAGGTGAAGCCCACATGGGCATGTGGAATGGTAGTGTTGGACATGCAATCTAGTAATGTTGGACTTAGCTATCCATGGCGATGTAGCCACTTTTGCATTGTCAGACATCATTTCTAAAATTATACTAGAACATTTGGTAATGGGCCCGAGTGTTACATTGATACACCATAAAGTATGATTGCATGGTACTATGTATCCCCTGGGATACCTTTGTCAACAACATATCATGGATCATAACAACGATGAATATTTCTGGAGATCATTTACTGTTGTCTTCATTTTTCATGTGATAGTTGATTTTATAAGAATAATTATATTTATGATATGGAGAGATATATGTTGAAGGTTGAGCTTCCTTTTTCTAAATATAACTAAGATAGTTCGGAAGAGGAACATTCTCTAGTGGGAACCATAAGTTTATATAGCCTATGAAATAATAACATTGAATTGAATCTCTAGATGTGAGAAGTCATATACATCCTCTCTATCTGTACTGAGGCACATTTAGGTGGTTTCACAAACAATTAAGATTGAGAAAATACTCGACTAGTGTTGTATTTATTTTTAAGATGATTTTAGCATGTCACATATGATTTATGTCAAACAAAGTAGTTCAGCCAAGTTACTCAAATTGCTACATATCTTAGATGTAAATGTTAAATGCACTGTTAATTATCATGGCGATGATGATATTCATCATTAGAAGTTTAATTCCTCTGATATATATAAGGTGATAAAAGAGAAACTTAGACATATATTTTTTTACCATTCTTGCACACCGTAGGGAATATAAATATTTTTCATTAACAATTCCATTATTGAACTCACAAAGAAAGTGTAGCCCAAACTGTTATAATAATATTTTTAAGAGTGACATTGGATCTGGAAAGCTTTTGCCTTACAAATGAAGAGTGTAGGCTCTTCCATCAATTTCTTTTAGTCTAAGTACATTGCAATGCAAACCTTTGATGTTTCTATACAAACTTTCCAAGTACCCCAAAAAATTCTAACCTACACACGCACTACAACCACAAATAAATTATATCAACTAAGTTGGTTGTTAAGTGTGTAATTTTTTACAAAGCAGTAGTACCCTACCCATAAAAACTCTATTTTGGCATTCTGTTATCAAATCCATTTCCTAGAACTTATACTTGCACATATGACCATATAAACATAAATACATATAGGTATGCATGCATACCTATATACATACATACATACATATATAAATACTTGGGATTTCCCCTTACTGGCGGCAATTTACAGGTAAAGGACTTTGCTGATTGCATAGACAAAGTGGAGGAGATGATTAGCAGATGGCCTACACAAAAAACCTCCATGGCAGGACGCAAAACTCTAATCAAAGCGGCCATTGAGGGCCTTCTTATTTTCTAGGTGCAACAAGGAGAAATTCCCATTTTGGTTCTTGAAAGACTGGAGATGAAGATGGCTAATTTCCTATGGGGGAATGAATCATATCCTATGAAATATTCCAGACTTGCTTTTCCTAGAGATGAAGGTGGGCTTGATCTAAAGACCCCAATAGATATTGCTAGATGGGGAACTATGAGATGGATTGTTGCTTATCAGAAGGGCGTGTCTACATGGGGGAAATGGATGAGAGACAGATATCCCAGGAGACTGGATTTCATCCTAAGGACAAGGGAAGGCTACTCTAGACCTATCAATGTCATGAGAGAAGTTTGGTCACAAATCAAGCACTTGTTTGTGGCTAACGTCAATGGGGGATGGCAGCTTAAAGACAAGAAGATAAACATGTGGGCGGTGTCCCGAATGAGAGATGCAAAGGACCCAGTGGACGACCAAATTTGGAGTGAGAGGCATGTACCGAAATGGAGCATATGTGTTTATAAATTTATGCACAACATCCTTGCTTCCTTGGACAGAGTTAAGGGTTGGAACTATGATATTTCTATTGTATTCTTATTGTGTGGGGAAGAGGAGGAAAATCACAGTCACTTAGCAGGTGAATGTAAGTTTATGAGGAAGATTTGGGAGAATATATGTAGCAATTTCAGCCTTCAAATTCAGCTTTGTGCAGAACCACGGAGGATGCTAGCAAGATGTGGAACAAATACAAAGAAAAATCTGATGTTGGCGGGCCTTTACTACCATGTCTGGGAGGAAAGGAACGCGAGGAAACACCATGGAAAGTCCACTAGTGCAACTAGTATTGCTGTAAAAATTTGTAAATGCATTAGATGTAGATTAAACATTGATTAGATGTGTGAGTTGTATTGTTGATTTGGGTGTACAGATTTGGGCCTACATGTACTCTTGACCCCCTAATATTTTTAGGGGGGATGTCGGAATATACTTACCAGATTCCGATACATACACCAAGTTGGAGCTCTGTAGACAACTCAGGCGATCGCCCGGGCAATGGCACCCACATCGGGATTGACTGATTCCGGCATCCACCAAGTTGTGATCACCCCACAAACCCACAACAACCAACCAACTGCCAGCTCGATAACCCAACCCGAGACACAGGAGGACAAAACCCTAAGTTGCTGGAGGAAGATAGAGGCAATAGTTGTGCGGTGGAAAGGAAAACCTAAACTCAGGTCCTAAAGAAGCCAGCGAACTGCAAGGAAAAGGAGATGGATTTCCTAAAATCGAAGATGATTGAAGAGGAGGTCCATGTAGAGCTTGACAAAGAGGAATTTGAGAGGATGCATGATGTCTGGGAGTATACCATCATGGTATATGACCTGGGAAAGATGCCCTATTTCCCACATCTACAGGCAGGGATTCGATAGACGCGAAAGCCCAAAGGCTCCTTTGAATCACTATCTCGATAGGAAGGAATATTCCTTGTTAGGTTTTCCAACACTACTAATAAGAAGGAGGCACTCAAGATGGGACCTAGGTGGTTTGATCTACAACTGGTCGTGACTTGTGACTACACCTATGGAGACGAACTGAAACATGATATGTTTGCTTCCATCTCAGTCTGGATCACTGTCAGGTCCTTCAACCGTGCTTGGACGAGGAGAGCGGTGGGCACCATAGAGGTGAGAGTGGGGAAACTCCTACTTATAGACAATCAGTTGCTGGAAACTTCGAAGTCAAGGGTGTTGGTAAGGTATGCCCAGAGAGTCAATCATATGATGATTGACAACGAATAATTACGTAAAAGGATTTGATTAATAATAATAATAATAATATTCATAAAAGTAAGCGTCCAATTCATCTGTTTCACTCAATTACGAGATAATGAGGATACAGAGTGAATGTCTAGAGAATTATATTACTCAATGACGTATGTTAAAAAGTTATTAACCTTGTGTATGAGATCATATAGATGTTAGGAGTACATATAAATATTCTCATTATGTCCTTAGTCGATTGTTATTGTGGAAGGTTGATAGACAATAATAACACATAAGATCAGAATGTGAGTTGGTTGGTGACTAAATCTAATTAGTCATGATATGGCAATCTCAAGCAAAACATACAAATACATGTTTATATCGGAAAGACCCATATTGAGAGTGACACATGGTTTTATCGTCATAGTCATCTCTCATACTGAAGGTGGTGATTGTGATTCTTAGACCTGAAATCACTACACTCGTCACATGTTGTTAGGTATGCTTTGACATCATCAAATGCGGTCCTGAAACATGGGTTGTCATAACGGTGATGATTGGGTGACTTTGACACATGGGGATAGACTGTGAGTGATAGATATGGTAATTGTCCCTCCTATTGGAGTATGATATACTAGCCCCTTGATAAGAGAGACAGAGAAATTCATGATCATGCACATGTGAATCAATATATGATATTGAGGTCACATTATCCTAGACAGTCTCCATTGGTTCAAGAAACATGGATTGAATGTTGAGAGGATGACCAACCATGCCTCAAATTCATCTTTGATATCAGAGACAAAGGAAATATACAATCATTACAACACCTTACACAGATTGTAGGTTCAAGTTGTTCTCCAAATTTCCATTTCATTTTTTTTTAGTCTTAGGGAGACTCTGCTCCCCCTCCTCCTCAAACAGGTGCCAGAGCCCGGATGACCCAAGGATTTGGTAAATACAGTGCGCTCAGGGGGATTCGAACCCGGGTCCCCCAGGGAGGACAAGTCGGACCGAACCACCTGAGCCACACTGGCCGGGTAATTTCCATTTCACTTGGGTAGCACTAATGTGCGACTAGGCACCACTCTTTGCTTGTGATGTCATAAGCTAGTTATGAACATTCACTGCCAATGTGACATGGAACCTATAGGGTCACACACATAGGAACTCATCTAGAGGAGGAGTATGATCTTCAATGATGATTGGATTGATTACTAAAGTGTTCCCGTAGATAAATTGAACAGATATGGTCGTCCCCTTTTGAATCATAATTCAATCAAAATTCCTCGAATGAAATTATTAGAATGCATAAGAAAATAAGGTCCTTGATTCTTTTCTCCTCCCACTGCTTGGGAGCTCATGGTGTCATAAGTATTCAATCCAAGCAAATGATTGCTTGATTGATTGAACAAGTCTGCAAACGATCATCTCACTAGGTGAGATGGCCATTTCGGCAGCCAGACGGGCGTCTCAAGTAGTTGAGATGGCCTCTTGGGGGTTAGGTTGTCAGAGATCGATTTGCTTAGTTCTACCCTTGAACTAACCGATTCAATGAGATTGAACTGACTGGCTCGAATCATCTCACCAGACGGTCATCTAGGTGAGTAAGACAAGCGTCTTTCTAGGGTGAGACAGACTGGTTGGATCGAACGAAGGTTCATGATATTTTCTGAATAGTTTCGATTGTTCTTTACTTGAGGAACAAGGAAACTAATATGGGATATTAATTGGATTTGAAATAGCCAAATTCATTTTAGATTGGGAATTGCCAAACAACCCTTTGGCAGTACGAGACGACCATTTCATTCACCAGACAACCATCTAGGTGTGTGAAATGATCATTTTGGCTTGCAAAAATTCAAGATCTTCTGGTCATTTCTACTCCCACACATTTGTCATGTACTGCATAGCAACTGGGAACCTTGACCCTGAACTCTACTATATATTGAGGGGTACTGGGGGCTTCCTAGAGAACAACACAACACAACATAGACAACTGAGAATTAGTTCCTCTGACAATTGTTGTCCTCTCTAGTTGTGGTAACCAAGAGAGCTCGGGCAAGTCCTACCTGAAAAGGAGGGGTATCCAACAAGAGAGAACAATTGAGAAGTTGTCATTGTGGAATAGCAGGTTGGTGACTAGTATACCAATGGGAGGGATAACTCCTTCTTGTCTATTCTTGGTGAACGACATGAGTTCTAGTTGGTCTGTGTGGACTACTTTAGAGGCAGGAGTCCTTTGGCTGGTGCTCATAGAGAAAAGTCAGCATGTAGTCCATGGCGAGACCATACGAGTCATTGTAGAGGTTGTATAAACATTGTTCGTGGTGAAGACCAGGAGCTGCATAGCCACCGTCTAAGAGCAACTTATAAGCAGTTGCAAAGAAGTGAGTTTAGTTGCTGGACTTGCTCTAGGATCAGGTATAACTCGCTAAAATCATCCTTACTATTTCATATTAGTTGATGTGATCTTACTATTATGGGAATATAGATAGATAAAATAAATTCCACTATTATACTTTGTGCCCATATTTCCAAATAGTGGTATCAGATCCATGTCAATTTACTATGTTTTAGGATAATCGATATGATCAGATTTTTGGTTTATCATTTATTTATTGCATATGATGTGAATGTTTAAACTACTCTGATATGCGTATCTGATCAAAGACCACATAATCCCAAACTAATATATATATATATATATATATATATATATATATATATATATATATATATATATATATATATATATATATATATATATATATATATTATCCTGATTTGCACACCGAGCTTCTCCTCCTTCTTCCCAATGTAAAGTTAATGATACCTTTGATCCCCTCGAATGTAACTCGAGGTTCCTGTTATTCAATGTAATAAAGTGGAAATAGGATAGTTTCTTTTTATACAACGATGTTGAAGATGTTCATCGCCAGTTCAGACAACTAGTTCATGAGACAAGCCGGCCGCCTAGAGGACCATGGTACCACGAAGTTCGGGATGGATTGGTGTGGTTCATCTACGTCAAGGACACCAGAATATTGAACCATGAAAGAAGAAAGGCACGAGAGAAAATCATATTGGCGGGATAGCATGATGGAACTAGACGAATGCCTAGTGAGCCCAACTGACCGTTTAGAAGGATTCCAAACATCGATTGGACATGAGGCCAGACAACCATCCCAGTGGGCCCATCCGACCATGTTGAAGGAGTCCAAATATCGGTTACATAGGAGGACCAACTGACCGTCCAAGAGGAGAGATGACCAGTTCAAGGGTTGAATGGGTCTACCCAGATTGGCAAGCACATATATACATCAACCACAGGATCATACATGTGATGTGATGATTGGGTAGTAATTCCTTGTTGCTCCAATGAATTACAAGTAGACATGGCCATAACCATCACTTTTTGTTTTATATTTCATGTTTACATTGTGGAATATAATATGTATATGATATGAACTATATATGTAGTGATTGGATACAATATATGTATATATATATATATAAACCCCTCAATTAAACATATTAAGTCTAAGAGGCTTTCCAATAGCAATACACTTGAAAAGCTTGATTGACCAAGCGTATATTTGCACAAAGCATGGTGCGTCATCTATCTCGTGGAAGTGTGATGGTAGATATGTAGATTTTCACAAAGCATGGTGTGTATCAGTAGTATAGTCTATTGGGTCAGGCTTAACTGGTGACCTAGAGAGCCCAAGCCTAGAAGCATGCAGATGATCATGGCAAGGAGTTGCGCATATCATCTATCCAAGAGTTTTATATGATGCAATTAGCAAGTTGGCCTACCTAAATAGTCAAGTTGTGAGCGATCGGCAAAAGCCAACTCCTAACTTGATTAAATTTGGATCTTGGTTCATTATAAAATTATATGCTACAATTTTCCAAATTAATACTTGAGGGTTATCAGTTTGAACAAAATAATGAGAATGATAATTAATTAAAGACCTAATTATTATCGCCCAAAATTTAATCAAACCAAATCTAATCAAAATTGAGTTTTTGACAAAATTGCAAATTCTTTTGTAGAATCAAATGGCCACACAAAACAATCACTTTTCTCTACAATCGGTCCTTGAGAAGGAAAACTTATTGGGAAGAACTTCCACGACTGGTTCAAGACATTGAGAATTGTTCTCACACATGAGCGCAAGCTCTATGTCCTGGAAATGCCAGAACCAGAGGAACCAACTCAAAATGCTCCAGGGGCTAACAAGGATGCTTATAAGAAGCATATTGAGGACATCGTGGATGTCATGTGTTTGATTCTATGTTCCATGAACCAGGAGTAGAAAAGGTAGCATCAGAACATGGGGGTTATTGATATGATCACACATTTCAAGAACATCTACCAAGATCAGGAAAGACAAGAGAGATACAATGTTTCCAAGGTGTTGTTCAAATGCAGCATGATAGAAGGAGATCCAATAGGTCCTCATTTACTCAAGCACATTGGGTATGTGGAGAACCTTGCTAGACTGAGATTCCACTTGTGTCAAGAGTTGGCCACTGACATGATTCTACAATCCCTACCAGAGTCATATAGTCAGTTTATCATGAACTACAACATGAACGAATTTTACAAGTCATTGACAGAGTTGTTGGGCATGTTGAGGACAAATGAGACTCAAATGAAGAAAGACAAGTCCAAGTCTTTGATGATGATCAACAAGACAAAGGGGAAGTCTAAACACAAAGGCAAAGCTAAAAAGAGTTCTAAATCTAGCCAGAAGCCTAAGTCTTCATATCTCAAGGCAAAAGGTGGGGTAAATAAACAAAGAGGCGATTGTCACCATTGTCACCAACCTGGACTATGGAGAATAAAATGCCCACTCTGGTTAGAGGAACTAAAGAATAAGAAGGATGGCACTAAGGCCTCTGCTTCAGGTATAAAACAACATTAGATAAATTTAATTACTTCTTAATTTTTGGTATGTGATGCCAAATAGAGAATTGACATACTGATGTGCATGATATGACAATAAGTAAAGGCCTTCATGGAAGGACAAAGATGGACAAGTCAGAGCAAGTGTTGCTGAATCCAAAGTCTACATTTAAATTTATCTTAGCCCAATGGGCATGTAATAGAGTTATTAGAACTACTTTTTCATTATGCCATTAGAAAAGAAACATTTTCTTTATGCATCTTGTATGGACAAGTATGATTATCAATAAAGAATTATTAGTGATTCTATCTCAAACATATGATCTTGCATGGAATTGTCCCTAATAAATCTTGTAATATTTATGCAAAATTATCAAAGATGAATGTTTATAATGTTTATACCAAAAGATTATAATCGATAACTCAAAACTATCACTAGCGTTAGTCATTTTGTATGAATACGAGATGTGCATGCCTAGAACACATATTGATGTTGATCTAGATTTCCTTGGTTATTGAACCTAAGGAAACATGTAGGTCTTATTCATGCACAATATGACACGACATCCTTCACTAAATGTAGTGGGAGGATAAAACTTCCATTAGACATCATACATATGATGCATGACGATCTTATGGCATGAATGTTATAGATAATTTACTTCATTTTCTTTTTTTTTTGGTAATATGATGATATATAAGCAAATGAAATGAAAGAATTAATCTCAAGAAAATGTTCAAGGAGATTGTATATGAAGTATGACATTGATGAAAGTATTAAGATACTTTGATATGATCAAATGTTGAAATTCTTTTACATCAATATCTTAATAACCTTCTAGAAAAGACTAGGAAAATGTATCACAAGTCAAATACACCTGAGCATGATGATACCATGATGAGTGATTATATAATTGTTAATTAATGTAATCTTCTTATATCCTCATAAATATATATACCCATCACTAAATGATGTACTGTTTGAATGATTTAGATAAATCATATATGATATGATTTGAGAATGTCCCTATAAGACTAAAGGATTGAAATGTACCTTGAGAAAGTAGTTTCTTGAAGAATTTTATCCAAAGACATGACTGTTGAATATTACTACCAGTCCCAATCCAAAAACAAAATAATTTTGTTAATAGGATAACTAAATTCCTAAAGAATCAGTGGGAGTAAAAGTAGAACTCAAAGTGTTTGAGGTCAACAACAAGGGTACAAAGAGAACAATGAAAGTCACAAGTTGTTGTGGAATATTAGGTTCATCATGTAATACAAAATAAAATATTTCTAGTAGAATACATTTGCAGTTGAAGGATTGTGAATCCAATAATTCAGATAGGTCGTTCATACAGGATGAGCCAACTAGTCAACTAGAAGTTGTTTCTGAGTAGTATGGAAACCATGTAAGCTAACAAGGTAGGACCTTGATAGTTTCACCTAAAGGGGTAAAACCTAAAGGGTACAATAGGATCTTATGATCAAGACCTACATGGATAACATAAAAAGATAGATTGGTTGAATAAATCAAATTTAAAATGTTGAACATGATAGAAATTCCTTTACCAATTGTCATACTTGTTGTTATAGTTAGACTAGACTATGATATTTTTCATATGAAGATGGAAATAGGATTCCTTGAGGGAATATATTATAGCATGTGTAAATGACACAACCTAAAGGGTTTTATAACTTTAAGAATGAAAATTAAGTCTATAGACTACAAAGTTCAATTTGGGATTGAAACAAGCACCTCAGAGATGGGATCTTATGACTTGATAAGATAGACAAAGAGTTTGAGTCAAATCTAGACAAAAGATTAAATATGTGTTTAAAAAAGATTTAGTAGGATCATATATGAATATTCCACATATGATGAGGAATATCATCTCAACATTATGAATATTGAGAACTGGCATGAAAAACCCCTTCAGCAATGAAGGTATAGGTGAAACATCTTATAAGATAAGAATCAAGACCTATGGAGATAGTTCTTGAATGTTTCACAATGGAAGTTTTAAGCACATACAATAGCACTGTGTTGAAAGAGTTCCACATGGATGGATTCGATGAGAGAGGATTCAGATTAGTCTCTCATGAACCTTATATTCTGATTCTTGTGAAGAATGGATGTATCATAAATAAGATTACATGGGCCATCCCAGTAGTAGATCTATCATGTAAGCTATTAACAAGCTTATCCCATACTATCTTGTATGTATTGGACATGACAAGATGATATAAAATCCAATAAGGGTTATTGGAATGTCATTAAAACATATCTTGTAGTACTTATGAAGTACTTAAGGATAGATTGCTAGTTAATGATGATAACAATAAGAGGAAGAGTTGGATGTAAAGAGTTACATCGATGCAAGCTTCCATAAATGATAAAAGTGATTGCAAATTAAAATATGTTTTTATTTTAAAAGATAAAAAGATGTTATTAGTTGGAAGGGTTCCGGACTAACAATCATTAATTCTACTATACAATAGAAGTCGAGTATACTTGTGTTGTGAACACAGAGTGATACTATGTGGATCTAAACGTTCATATGATGAACTTATAGATGTTCCAACCATTGATGAATCCGTAGAGATGTTGTAACAACAACAAAGCCAATTGTTAGGTAAGGAATATTAGATACCATATTACTACAATTTCATCTCAGAGCGAACAGATAAAAAAACATGCAATATATCGACTATAAGAAAAGTGTTTCTATCCCTATATTTAAGCACTAGTGTAGCAGAACCATGTTGGACATGTTTAGCTCACTAAGGATGAGATTTTTTGGTGATTGACTCTAAGTGCAAGTGGGAGTCTGTTGGTAAGGTATGCCCATATAGCCAATCATATGATGATTGACAAGGAATAATTACCTAAAATGATTTGATTAATAATAATAATAACATAAATAAAGGCAATCTTCCAATTCATCTATTTCACTCACTCAGTTTTGAGATAATGAGGATACAGAGTGAATGTCTAGAGAATTACATTACTCAATGATGTAGGTTGTTAAATTACTAACCTTGTGGATGATATCATATGTATGTTAAGAGTACATATACATATTCTCATTATGTCCCTCATCGGTTGTTATTGTGGAAGGTTAATAGAAAACAATAACACATAAGATTAGAGTGTGAGTTGGTTGATGGCTAAATCTCATTAGTCATGATATGGTAATATCAAACCAAGCACACAAATACATGTTTGGCAATAATATGCCAGACAGGTCCCCCTTGAGAATGACACATGGTTTTGTGGTCACAGTCATCTCTCATAGTGAAGGTGGTGATTGTGATTCTTAGACATGAAATTACTACACTCGTCACATGTCATTGGGTACTCTTTGACATCATCAAATGCAGTCCTGAAACATGGGTTGTTATAACACTGATGATTGGGTGACTTTGACACATGGGGATAGACTGTGAGTGATAGATATGGTAATTGTTCCTCCTATTGGAGTATGATATCCTATCCACTTGATAAGAGAGACCTAGATATGCATTTTCATGCACATGTGAATCAATATATTATATTGAGGTCACATTATCTCAAATAGTCTACTCTGGGTTTAAGAAACATGGATTAAACATTGAGAAGAGGACCAACCATGCCTCGAGTTCATCCTAGATATCAGAGATAAAGGAATTATACAATCACTACAACACCTTACATAGATTGTAGGTTGAAGTTTTTCTCCAACTTTCCATTTCACTTGGGTAGCGCTGATCAGTGACTAGGCACCACTCTTTGCTTGTGATGCCATAAGCTAGTTATGGACATTCACTTCCAACATGACATGGGACCTATAGGGTCACACACATAGGAACTCATCTAGAAGAAGGGTTTAATCTTGAATGATGATTGGATTGATTACTAATGTTTATAGGTATTCAATTCACGCAACTGATTCCTTGATTGAGTGACCTGGTCTTCCAAACGACCATCTTACTAGGTGAGACATCCATTTGGGAATCTAGATGGGCATCTCAAGTAGTTGAGATGGCCGTTTGGGGGTCAAGTTGATGAGAGATGGATTTATCTTAGTTCTTCCCTTGAACTGACTAGTTCAATCTGATTGAACTGACCAGCTCGATTCAACTCACCATACGGCCATCTAGGTGAGTAAGATGGGCGTCTCTCTTGGGTGAGACAGACCGGTTGGATCAAAAGAAGGTTCGAGATATTTCAAGAATAGTTTTTATTATTCTTTACTTGAGGAACAAGGAAATTAATATGGGATATTAATTGGATTCCAAATAGCCAAATTTGTTTTAGATTGGGAACTACGAAACAACCATTTGGTAGTATGAGATGACCATCTCGCACACCAGACGACCGTCTAGGTGTGTTAAATGGTTTTTTTAGATATTGCAAGTTGTGAAAATTCAAGATCTTTTGGTCCTTTCTACTCCTACACTTTTATCCCATATCGAATAGAAATTGGGAACCTTGACACTGGCGTCTACTATATATTGAGGGGTACTAGGGTCTTCATAGATAACAACACAACACAACATAGACAACTGAGAATAGTTCCTCTGACAATTGTTGTCCTCTCTTGTTGTGGTAACCAAGAGAGCTCGGGCAAGTCCTACCTAAAAAGGAGGGATAGACAATAGGAGAGAACAACTGTGAAGTTGTCATTGTGAGAGAGAATGTTGGTGACTAGTATATCAATGGGAGGGATAACTTCTTCCTATTTGTTCTTGGTGAATGACATGAGTTCTAGTTGGTCCTTGTGGACTACTCTAGAGGTAGGAGTCGTTTGGCTACTACTCATAGAGCAAAGTCAACCTACAATCTATAGATAGACCACAAGAGTCACCGCAGAGGTTGGAAATATGTTGTTCATGGTGAAGACCAGGAGTTGCACAACCACCGTCCAAGAGCAACTTGTTAGTAATTGCAAAGAAGCAAGTTTTGTCACTGGACTTTCTCTAGGATTAGGTATAATTTGATAAAACCATCCTTCCTATTTCATAGTAGTTGATGGGATCTTATTGTTATGGGACTACATTTAGATAATTTTTTGTTTTCACTGTTATACTATGTGCCCATATTTCCCAACATATGGTACTACTGGAAGTGGAAGTCAATAATCCACTACACAACATAGTATGGTTGAACATGAAAGGAAGACAAGCTATTACGGTGGCCATAGCGTATGACTACATACCGGCAAGATGTAACACCTTCTCAGAATTCGGACATGTGGATGGGAGTTGCAAAGAAGATTTGGAAGGGAAGAAGGAAGCGACAGAGACAAAGGGAAAGAAAATATGGAAAGAGAAGGATTTGAGACAACCCAAAGAAACTACAAATAAGCAGGTGATGGAGGATGATGCACCAAACATGGCATGAAACCAAAGGGAATCATCAACAGATGTAAATGACACAATGAAACTTTTACTAATGGGAGAAGGGATGACCAAGCACAGACGAGTAGTGTAGATAACTCAAATGAAGGTTTGTTAGGTGATGATGGCACTTCAAAGGAGGCTAGAAAGACTCCTGGGGGCACCGCACAGGAAGAAGGAGAATTTGTGGCTTCTACAAGGAGGAAAGGGAACAATAAGGTAGTCATTCTTAAGAATGTGGGTGTGATCACCATCCTAGACACCAAAAACTTCTTTGAAACTCTCTCTAACTCTGTTAAGGAGGAGGTAGATGTCCTAGAACATATGGAATAGGTGGTGAAGTAGAAGGACAACAAGTAGGAGCTGAGTAGGTGCACCGAGTCAAATAAAAACCCTTGATAAGTCCATGCTCCAATGGAATATTAAAGGCGGGTGCAACAAGGATAAGAAGAAGGAGATATGGGAGTGGATCGTTGCTAGTAGGAATTCTTTGGTTGCATTGATGGAAACCAAAAAAAAAGATGAATAGTTAAGATAGCATTAGATACTTGTTTCCATAAACATGGGACCAAGTGTTTAATATAGAGTGTGTTGAGGTAGCTAGAGTCTGTGTGGCATGGAATCCAAAGATTTGGTAGGTTTCAATGATACAGATGTCAGTTCAACATATTACAGTAGACTGCAGGAATAACAGAGGCTTACACATGTGGGTGACATTTGTATTTGGTCATAATGATGCAAAGTTCAGACTAGATCTGTGGAGAAATTTAGTTTCTTTGCCTTAATAGGTAACTCTACCCTAGTTAGTTATTGGGGATTTTAATACTATTCATCTATAGACAGAGAATAAGGGGAAAAGGTTATGATTGAATATGGAAATAGATGCTTTCAACCAAACCATTGATGAGGCTGGTCTGTTTGAACTACTAATGGTGGGAGGTGATGTCTTCATATGGAATAATGAAAGGGGACCAGAAGATAGGATAGAAAGTAAACTGGATATAGCTTTGGTGAATGATGAATGGATAATTTTTATCCTAATGTACAAGTGAAGGCTGGAGGATCTAAACTAAGTAACCATGCACCTATCCTAGTTCAAATCACAAAGAAGAAGAAAAAGAGAAAAAAATTTAGATTCTTAAATTATTGGGATGAATGGAAAGGGTTTGATGATGTCATTAAGGAGGTATGGGGCATACAGGTGATAGGGAACCCGATGTATATCTTTGCAAAAAAGTTGGCTAGTATCAAGGCTGCTCCCAAGAGATGGGTCAAAGCTGAAGTGAACATCCCAAATGTGATCAAAGAAACAAAAAGAGATTACAAGTAGGTCAGAGAAAAATTGATAGCCGACCCCCTTAATATTGGATTAATAGAGAAGGACAAAGAGATAAAAATATGTTAGAGGATATGAAGAAAGTGGAGGAGAAATTCTACTAGAAAAGAAGTAGGGAGAAATGTATGGAGAATGGGGATAGGAACTGTAACGTCCCCGGATTTTCACCTTCTCAAAGCCCCATGGAGATGAGAAGAAAAAATCCGAAAACATTAAGCAATTGTATCAAAGTGCATTTTGGAAGCAATTTGTGCATACATGAACATACAACCATAACATTTCTCAGCATTCAACATGTACATTATTACAACACGATTTACAATTACATATTGAATGGAAATTCTACAATCTATGAACATGTATGATGTCTAGGATCTTTGACAACAGGTACAACCTGGAAAACTGCTCACTTCCTTTCTTTTATCCCACGCTAGCTCTGAACCTAAAACATACGTGAAACAACGAATCAACACACAAGGTGTTGTGCACGTGGGTAGAAAGATACATACTAATATGTTTGCATAATTGAGATAACTTGAGATAGAAATATTAAAAGAAAACATTATTTAAAGTGATAATCAGATAAACATTCCTTTTATTGCATTCACTTTTATGCGGTTGTACTAAACATACTTGCACTTGATTTACATCTAGTGTGGGAAATATAGTATCATCATACATCTAACATGGGCCAAGGAATCATACATCCATGTTAGGCAACATACATCCACACCAGGCTATGTGCTCTAGTATCTACAACACATCATACTCATTTATGTTCTATTAGATTTGGTGAAGTATAACTCATACTAGTTCAACCAAGCAATCATACCCAAATACGAGCATTCAAGATATCACATATCATAGGCAACCAGAAAACTAGTCTTATACTTAATAAAACCCACGTACCTGAGTTCAGAGATTCCTATTCATTCTTTCTCATCTAGATATCCGGTCATGACCTGATTAAAATATAATTGAGCATCATTAATACAAGGTCCATCATCATTAATGATATTTAGGTCCAATTTAGGGTTTAACCAAACCTAGGTTCCATCTGATCTTAAATATGTTTATGACATTTTTCTACTGATCTATATGTCATAAGTAAGGTCTGGTATGAATTTCATATTTTCATGAGGCTTTTCCTATTTTCTAGCATTAATATAAGGCTAAAAGCATCTAATTATGCATTAATGAGCAAAGACCTAATATTTAGCAATAATATTCATATTATATTCCATAAATTGGTTTCAATAATCATTAGGATTCTATAAGAATTTTCTAAGAATTTATTTAGAACAAATATCATTTATTGTTTCTCAAACAACCTAAAATGAAGTATCATCTTGTAAATAGAAACTCAACAATAATACTATTTCAAAGGTATGATTTAGGGGTACTATAAGGAAGTAGACATTTTTATGAGTCTAGGGGTATTTTTTGGGTATTTTTAGGCCAAAGGAGCTATTTTCTATGCATTATGCAAGGTATGGATATATTTCTAAGAATTTTAAATAGAATTACCTATTAGTGAGTGATAGCCGGATCCCTTGTTGGATCCACCAAGGTCTTGACCCGGATACCCACTCGGCCTGTGTCCTTCCTTCGGGAGACCTGCATTCTCACGTCTTCTGCAAGTATTGCTGCCTGCGCCGCTGCGGGATGGGACCTGCGATGAGCTCCAAAGCTTCAACCCTCGCACCTATGTTCAGCATAGATCCCTCCTTGAGTTCGAGCACTGACAGGCATGGTTTGCAACCTCCATATGACCTGGATGGTGGCCTCGAGTTTGTAGCTGATGTGGTCAGCGGCCAAAGCTCCACCACTGAGAAGCAGGAAGAGGGGAAAGGTTCCAAACGAACAAGATTCCTACATATGCGTTCGGTTGAAGTTGGGTACCTCTACAAACTCCTACAGTGTCTCCGGAAATCATTTTGGACCCTTCGGCTATCCTCATGAGCTCCTGATATAGCTACTAGACATGGATGTGTGTCCTTTCCTCTATTCGACATTGAAGTGCCGCTGGACAAGAAGGAAGCAGCGAGAGCTCCTCATGCCTCAAAGTTCCCAGTACTACGACAAGGGATCTCTGGGATTCCTCGGAAAGCTCTGCTTATGCACTACCAACCTGATCGCATCCTCAAATCCATCTAAGAAGCCTCCCATCCACGTTTCCCAACCATGGTGGCTCCTTCTTCAACCTTTAGATTTTCCTCTGTTTCACCCTGCTCTACCTTCTTCTTCGACTCGCCTTTGTGAAGATTAGGTTCAGGCCTAGGGAAATCTATGCAGGACCAACCGACCCCCATCAATTGTTTCTTCATGCCATCACAGTACCTCCCATCCCCCCTGGAACCGCCTCCTGACCATCTCTGTTGCCTATACTATCCGGAAGCCTCAACCATCGCCAGCACCTGCAGGTTGTAGTGGAGAGGGAGAGAGATATGCCTCCTCTTGTTGCCTTCATACCCCTAGGAACCCCATCAGAGGGAGATATTGGGATTCTTGAATCGTGGCAGATTCAACAGATCAGATTAACCCCCCAAACTTCTCGCTAATGACTCCTTCCATAAAACCTAGGGAAAGTGGCCACATGCTCCTGACCTTTCGGAGTTGGGTGATGATGAGGTCTTCGCCAAGTTTCCTACTTGTAGGCGGGATCATGCCAATCTTCCTATTAATCAGCCTCACGTAACTAAAGTCACGCTTCCCCATCTTGGGTGGTTGTGTGACACATAACATGTTCATCAAACTATAGTTCTTGACGTATATTTTACTACGCGCTTAAACGCAAGTATACGTGTCGAGTAATATAGGCCTTTGTGAGGCCCGAGTCGAACTCAGGGATACGTGAATTATTGGAGACTTCTACTAACTAATCGCAATCAGCTAGACCGATTAACAAAGTAGGGTTTTGTTGTTCAAATTAAAAGAAAATAAAAATCAAACAAAGAAAACAATCGATTAAAGGTTAATTTAATCAATTAAAAGGGATATCTTTAGGATGGCGGTTTCACCGCGGGTCAACATTGTATTAGATTTCATATAATTCCTCACACTTCTCTCTCTATCCGGGTAATGGCCTGAAATCAGAATTACCCACTGTCGTGGTGTAATTCACTACTTAGATTTAGGTTGATTCCACCGTCGTAGTAATCATTCCCCTAAACTAAGTGCATTATAAACGGTCTCTCAGTTCCCACCATTAATTTTACAACTCCTTTGTCAAGGGTTTTATTAATTAATATAGAATTCGTCTCTTTTCAACCGTTAATCCTTCTGTCGAAGTGATTAAGGGTGTTAAATTATTATTATGGTGATCAAGCATAACAATAGCAATAGAGAAAACGAATTTATACCACGGATATGAGAGAAAAAAATATGAATTATCGATATAAAATCATCATACAATGTATCCCCGGGCTACTCCCGGTCCTAAAGATTGAGGGTTTTAGCCTCTCATGTTCATCTTACACGAATACATGGTAGAAATTGGGGAATTCATAAGAAAAACGTGAAATAAATAGGAAAACCCCTGAACGGAGAAGAACCGGTGGATCCTTGGCGTAGAACACAAGCTTTCCCCGCCTGTCGGTGGTGGAAATCGTCTTCGGCAGCTTCCGAATCACCCGGGATGAGCTTCTCGGCCTCCGTTCTCCTTTCTCTCCTCCTCGACACTCGTGCAATCCAAAATGAGATGATGATCACGTCTGGGCGGCCGTCATTAGGTATAAGTCCCTAATTAGGTCGTCAAATAACAACAGCCGTCCGATCGAAATCAAAACAAATCCAACGCATATCTGCCGGCGTCGATACCATCGACGCGGGTCGATGGTATCGACCCAGCGAATTAGCGGCAGCTTTCCTTTCTTTTATTCTGAGCGCCTGTGGTGATCTCGATACCATCGACTTGGGTGTCGATGGTATCAACTCCTTTAGCATCGGTTGTTGTCGTTTAGCGACGCTGTAGCTCTCCTTGTGTCGATGGCATCGACTTGGGTCGATGGTATCGACTTCATCCTCGCCAGCAGCCTGGAAACATCTCGATGCCATCGACATGGGTGTCGATGGTATCGACTCTGTATTGCTCTTCTCGGCTGACAACCTGTGGCTTGGTCGATGGTATCGACATCCGTCGATGGTATCGACGGATGCAGATACTTGTTCTTCCTGAAATTTCACAACAGGCCCAAGTAAATCCACACAATTTATAATAAGATGATAGATAATTCTCAAAATAGTAAAACAAAGGGGATTTGATATAAAATGATGGCAAAGACCAAATAAAGTGAATTATGCAATAATATCCATGAAAATGAGTAATTAAGGCACAAAACACATATGAAATAGGTCTCTAAATGCGACTCAAAATCATCGCATCAGTTCGCAATCTCCTTAATCAAAAAGATTCAAGTATCCTAAAATTTGGATAAATTTTCATAGTAACCTCAATATCTCTTTGTAGAAACATCTAAACATCCTGAAATTTTAGATATAGGCTCATAGTATCCTAATATAGATTCGACTAAAATTTTGAGATACAAGACCCATTTTTTGGTCGTTGATACAATTTCTTCGATCAACCTTATAAATACATTTATAAACCTTGACTTCATAAACGTCCAAATTGACTAACAAGGTATCCATCATAATATAACCCAAATAGCATCATCATCAATCATATCTCTTCAAGTTAGGTAAATTGAATTCAACTATTGAAGAAATCACTTCATTCTAAGATTGGTCATCTTACGAATAACAATGAACCTCAAGTGTTATCTTTGGTTATTGGACCCTAAAATCATTGTTATTACATTCACCCCACCTTATATGGAATTTCATCCTCCAAATTCAACTAGTTCACAATCATGGTGATATTAAAAAGTTCATCTTCATAACAGTCACTACTTGTAGGTTCCAATGTTATTATAGTCTTTAATGAACTCTAAATTGTCATCTTAGGTTTTTGAGCAAATAGGGGTGCACACTCTGCCTTATATTAGTCAAAGCATCATCAATCAGCTCAATCATAGCAAGACATTATTTAAATATCAGATTTTACACCCCTACCTCCCTACAGGAAATAGGGTTTATCATACATATGATGTTGAGAAGATTATATGCAAATTTTCAGATTTCATCTTCTCATCTATATAAGGTGATATCAAGATTTCAATTTATTAGATACTAAAATTTATCATACTTGAAATCATTATTGTTGTTTATGCTCGACATCATACTAGGATCGTATCATTAGAGGGAACTAATAATCATCTTTGTATATCTGGGTTTCACCCTATTATGTAAGAGTTATTACCAAACTAGAGGCTTAGAGTCAAAAGATTTGAAGTTAAGAACTATATGTTGTGATCATGTAACCCATGATCCAAAGATATATTTATTTCTAGTTCGTGATTTCAACTTATATCTTTCATGAATGACATAGATGGAAGGGGGATATACTAAGCCAATTTTATCATGATTTCAACTTAGATATTTCATGTATGATATAGGAAGGGAATATAGAATAGGTCAAGCTTATCTAAGTGACCCTTCATACATAATCATCCAAATATCTCAAGTGAGGTTTCTAGCATCATATATAGAGACAGAAAAGTGAAAGGAACAACATTTGTGAGTATCTTATGCATGAAGCATTTTACTCTTAGAACCAGAGTTCATATATCACCTCACTTGCAGCTATTGATGAGATTCACAAGCATATGTCACTCAAGCTAAGACCTAATTCAATCAAAAGGATTGACTGCCTCATTATGACTCGCCTACCCATCATTTTTTTTATAACCCAACTCTCACATATAGATTGGAATCATGCATAAGGACTCAACTCATGTACTCAGGAGTAACCTAGCTTAGGACACATCATTTCACATATTTTCATATATTGTAGGGTAGGTCCTATGACCCTCCCCTTTTAGGTCTCACTCTCTCTGGAGTTCACCACATATCTTTTCCTAACACTGAGGTTCTCCTTTGTAAAAGAGCTTGAGGCTCATGCATATTCAACTTTATCTTAAGCTTAGATCATCTTAAGAAAAAAAAAAGAATATATTTTCATCATCAAGACTTAGCTTAGAATCTTCAAAATTAGATTCAGTTCGTATACAACTTAGATCCATATAAAACAACTTATGTCAATAGAGGTATACTAACTATTATTCTATCATCTACTCTATTTATCACATATCTTGATAAGGCTCTAGACATCTAATCTAGACTACTCTCTCTTCTAGACTGATGTCACTCCCTTTCACTTAGGTTGCATGAACACTAACTACTCTCCAGTGTGAGGAACACATTTTTATATTTACATATATATAATAAAATTTTATATAGTTTTTCTCTGAGAAAGAAGACGTCAGAGAAAACTGTCGAGGCTCAAGCCGATTAGAAAACAAAACCAAATCAGCAAAATCGAGTGTCCCACACACAGTAGATAGTCTAGTGTTATGCCACCTAATGAAATGGTGAGAATGAGATGCAGACTAGTGTAGCTACCCAATACATATGAGCTCTATATGCAAAGGGTTTTAGACACTTGTCTATACCTAGTTCTCGAACATCTAGGTTCTAACCTAGAGACTAAGTCGAACCTAATCCTTGTTCAACAACTCACTATGTCTCTAGTATTTAAAGTGAAAGGTGAAATTTAATATTTATGTTTCACGATGAGCAATTGTCAGGTGTAGCTAATGTTCATGCTCTGATACCAACTGTAACGTCCCTGGATTTTCACCTTCTCAAAGCCCCATGGAGATGAGAAGACAAAATCCGAAAACATTAAGCAATTGTATCAAAGTGAATTGCGGAAGCAATTTGTGCATACATGAACATACAACCATAACATTTCTCAGCATTCAACATGTACATTATTACAACACGATTTACAATTACATATTGAATGGAAATTCTACAATCTATGAACATGTATGTTGTCTAAGATCTTTGACAACAGGTACACCCTGGACAACTACTCACTTCCTTTCTTTTATCCCACACTAGCTCTGAACCTAAAACATACGTGAAACAGCGAATCAACACACAAGGTGTTGTGCACGTGGGTAGAAAGATACATACTAATATGTTTGCATAATTGAAATAACTTGAGAAAGAAAGATTAAAAGAAAACATTATTTAAAGCGATAATCAGATAAACATTCCTTTTATTGCATTCACTTTGATGCGGTTGTACTACACATACTTGCACTTGACTTACATCTAGTGTGGGAAATATAGTTTCATCATACATCTAACATGGGCCAAGGAATCATACATCCATGTTAGGCAACATACATCCACACCAGGCTATGTGCTCTAGTAGCTACAACCCATCATACTCATTTATGTTCTATTAGATTTGGCGAAGTATAACTCATACTAGTTCAACCAAGCAATCATACCCAAATACGAGCATTCAAGATATCACATATCATATGCAACCAGAAAACTAGTCTTATACTTAACAAAACCCACGTACCTAAGTTCAGAGATTCTTATTCATTCTTTCTCATCTAGATGTCCGGTCATGACCTGATTAAAATATAATTGAGCATCATTAATACAAGGTTCATCATTATTAATGATATTTAGGTCCAATTTAGGGTTTAACCAAACCTAGGTTCCATCTGATCTTAAATATGTTTGACATTTTTCTATTGATCAATATGTCATAAGTAAGGTCTGGTATGAATTTCATATTTTCATGAGGCTTTTCCTATTTTCTAGCATTAATATAAGGCTAAAGCATCTAATTATGCATTAATGAGCAAAGACCTAATATTTATCAATAATATTCAGATTATATTCCATAAATTGGTGTCAATAATCATTATGATTCTATAAGAATTTTCTAAGAATTTTTTTAGAACAAATATCATTTATTGTTTCTCAAATAACCTAAAATGAAGCATCATCTTGTAAATAGAAAGTCAACAATAATACTATTTCAAAGGTATCATTTAGGGGTACTATAAGGAAGTAGACATTTTTATGAGTCTAGGGGTATTTTTTGGGTATTTTTAGGCCAAAGGAGCTATTTTCTATGCATTATGCAAGGTTTGGATATATTTCTAAGAATTTTAAATAGAATTACCTATTAGTGAGTGATAGCTGGATCCCTTGTTGGATCCACCAAGGTCTTGACCCGGATACCCACTCGGCCTGTGTCCTTCCTTCGGGAGACTTGCATTCTCACATCTTCTCCAAGTATCGTTGCCTGCGCCGTCGCGGGATGGGACCTGTGATGAGCTCCAAAGCTTCAACCCTCACACCATTGTTCAGCATAGATCCCTCCTTGAGTTTGAGCACTGACAGGCAGGGTTTGCAACCTCCATATGACCCGGATGGTGGCCTTGAGTTTGTAGCTGATGTGGTCGGCGGCCAAAGCTCCACCACTGAGAAGCAAGTAGGGGGAAAGGTTCTAGACGAACAAGATGCCTACATATGCGTTTGGTTGAAGTTGGGTACCTCTACAAACTCCTATAGTGTCTCCAGAAATCATTGTGGACCCTTCGGCTATCCTCATGAGCTCCTGATACAGCTACTAGACATGGATGTGTGTCCTTTCCTCTATTCGCCATTGAAGTGCCGCTGGACAAGAAGGAAGCAGTGAGAGCTCCTCATGCCTCAAAGTTCCCAGTACTACGACAAGGGATCTCTCGGATTCCTCGGAAAGCTATGCTTATGCACTACCAACCTGATCGCATCCTCAAATCCGTCTAAGAAGCCCCCCCATCCACGTTTCCCAACCATGGCGGCTCCTTCTTTAACCTTTATATTATCCTCTGTTTCACCCTGCTCCACCTTCCTCTTCGACTCGCCTTTGTGAAGATTAGGTTCAGGCCTAGGGAAATCTATGCAGGACCAACCGACCCCCATCAATTGCTTCTTCATGCCATCGCAGTACCTCCCATCCCCCCCGGAACCACCTCCTGACCATCTTTGTTGCCTATACTATCCGGCAGCCTCAACCATTGCCAGCACCTGCGGGTTGTAGTGGAGAGGGAGAGAGATATGCCTCCCCTTGTTGCCTTCATACCCCTAGGAACCCCATCGGAGGGAGATATTGGGATTCTTGAATCGTGGCAGATTCAACAGATCATGTTAACCCCCCAAATTTCTCGCTACTGACTCCTTCCATAAAACCTAGGGAAAGTGCCCACATGCTCCTGACCTTTCGGAGTTGGGTGATGACGAGGTCTTCGCCAAGTTTCCTACTTGCAGGCGGGATCATGCCAATCTTCCTATTGATCAGCCTCACGTAACTAAAGTCGTGCTTCCCCATCTTGGGTGGATGCGTGACACATAACATGTTCATCAAACTATAGTTCTCAATCTCCTTAATCAAAAAGATTCAAGTATCCTAAAATTTGGATAAATTTTCATAGGAACCTCAATATCTCTTTGTAGAAACATCTAAACATCCTGAAATTTTAGATATAGGCTCATAGTATCCTAATATAGATTCTACCAAAATTTTGAGACACAAGACCCATTTTTTGGTCGTTGAGACAATTTCTTTGATCAACCTTATAAATACATTTATAAACCTTGACTTCATAAACGTCCAAATTGACTAACAAGGTATCCATCATAATATAACCCAAATAGCATCATCATCAATCATATCTCTTCAAGTTAGGTAAATTGAATTCAACTATTGAAGAAATCACTTCATTCTAAGATTGGTCATCTTACGAATAACAATGAACCTCAAGTGTTATCTTTGGTTATTGGACCCTAAAATCATGGTTATTACATGAACACTAAACTCTACCACATTACTGTTAAAAGAAGGGAGACTGACAATATTATTTCTGAGCTCATTGATGTTGACAGAAGAGTGGTCAAAAAATAAGAGGACTTAGAAGAGCATGCCATTAACTTCTATACATCATTATACAATACAAAAATTGAGAATGACGTAGCAGTGGAGGAGTTGGAGTGGAGGTAGGCTTACAACTACACATAACAATATTCTTACAAGGAAAACCAATCAACAAGAGGTTAAGGAAGTAGTATGGAGTATTAGAAGAAACAAGGTGTCGGGTTCATATGGTTTCAAAGCTTTTTTCTATAAGAAGACATGGGATATCATCAAGGATGACTTGGTTGCATATGTCAGCTGGTTCCTGGAAGGAGGCAACATGGTGAGACATGTGAATCATTCTTTTGCGGTCTTTATTCCAAAGAAGGAGGTTACTTCCTCTCTTACTGATTTTAGGCATATAGCATGATGTTCGGTATAATGTAAAATCATTGTAAAGATTCTAGCTTCTAGATTGAAGATGGCACTTCCTTATATTATTTCTAAAAATCAAGGAGCTTTTGTAACAAGAATAACTATTAGTGATTGTGCCTTATTGACGAGGGAATTCTTTTTGGACTACAACATCATGAGAGGAAGTAGGAAAGCTTGTTTAAAGTTGGATGTCTCCAAAGCCTATGACAGTGTTAGATGGGAGAAATTGTGGTGGATCATGAAAAAAATGGGGTTTCAATTAATAGTGGATTTGTTGGATGAAGCAATGTGTTGAAACTACTAGTTTTTCTATTCTGGTCCATGGAACATCTGTAGGTATGTTCAGAGGAGGCAATGGCTTGCACCAAGGAGATCCCCTATCACCTCTTCTATTTGTGATTGTTATGGAGTACTTTACACAAAAGATGCAACAAGGTGTATCAAAAAAGGAGATCAACCCCTACACAGTTTGTGGCACAAAGGTGATGACCCACTTGATTTTTGTAGATGATGTGTTAGTGTTTGTTGAAGCTAAGAAACCTTCTCTGGTAAATCTAAAGAATTTTCTAAGGAAGTTCAGTGAGAAGAAGGGGATGGGTGTGAATGCAAGAAAAACACAAAATTTTTTTTGTCCAAAAATTGCTACCATGTGGAAGATAGATTAGTAGATGCAATGGGTGTAGAAAGAGGGAATTTCCTAACAAAATATCTTGGGTTTCCTGTGGCTGGGGGCAATCAACAAGTCAAGGACTTTGTTGATTGTATTGACAAGATATAGGAAATGATCAACAGGTGGCCAACTCAGAAGACATCTATGGCGGGACGTGCAACGTTGATAAAGGCAACCATTGAAGGTCTTCTTGTCTTCTGCGTTGAATAAGGAGAGATTCCTAGTTCAGTCCTAGACAGAATGGAGATGAAGATATCAATTTTTTTATGGGTAGTGCGCACCACCCTATGAGATATGCTAGAGTGGCTTTATTAAGAAATGAAGTTGGGATGAATTTAAAAACACCTAGAGTTAGAGCATGTGGGGACAATGAGGAGAATAATCATATATCAAGAAGGCACCTCAACCTGGGAGAAATGGATGAGGGAGAGATGTTCAAGAGGATTGGACTTTATACCAAGGACAAGAGAAGGATATTTACGCACCATTAACATTATGATGGAGTTATGACAGCAGGTTAGACACTTGTTTGAGGTTAGATACATGGATAGATTGAGGCTTAAAGAACCAAAGACAAACTTATGGGATGTAATGCGGTCAAGGGTTGCAAAAGATATATATTGCGATTAGATCTGGAATGGTTTGTGTGTGTCAAAATGGAGCATGTGCGTATATAAAATTTTGCATAGTGTTCTTTCCACTTTGGACAGGATAAAGGGATGTAATTATTATGTCTCCACGATGTGCTTGCCATGTAAGGAGGTTGAGGAATCCCATTACCATCTTGTGGATGAATGTAAATTCACAAGAAAAATTTGGGACATGTTATGCAAGGAATTCAGCATACAAGTATAGCTAATGGGCAACTTAGATAGGATGTTGACTAAATATAAATTGAATGATAGGAATAAACTTTTATTTGCTGCTCTATGCTACCATGTTTGAGAGGAACGGAATGTGAGAAGACACTGAGATGCAGCTACGAAGGTCAAATATATTACTACAAAAATTAGTAAATGTGTAAAATGTAGGCTACACGTATGCTAGAAGAGTGAGTTGTAATGAGTTTGTCATATAGCGTTTGAGCTATATGTAACTCTTGATCCCTATAATTTTAGAGGGAAGTCATAATATATTTACTTGATTCTGATACACCAAGTTGCCGACAAGGAGTGGCTCAAGTGGTCAAGCACGATGTCCCCTAACAAAGGGAATCATGTTCGAATCTCAATTTTCGCCTTAATTTACCACCCTCTGGGGCATTCGAACTCCACCACGGGTGTGGGAGAGGGGGGAGAAATCTTTTGATCTCTTAATCTCATACATACACTAAGTGGTCGATAGCCCAACCGGTCAAGTCTGGTGGCGGCTCCACTTCAAATCCCAACGGGGGACTAAGCATGATTTACCCATCTCAGGAACAAAGGGATCCGAGGTCGAATCCTAGCATGATTTACCCAGCTCAGGAACAAAGGGATCTGAGGTCGAATCCTAGGTGCCGCCTTATGTCCACCCTTATAGACATTCATCCTCTGTCAAGGCCATGGGATATAGAGAGAATGCCTCTCTTAATCCCATATATACAAACATACATACATACATACATACATAAAATTCTAATATTTTCAAATGAAAATATTCAAGTTTGAACCACAAAGACAAGCATCAATTGACTTAATACCCTCAGGGTTTTCTGACATTCACTACATGATGTAAAGGAGACATGATAAATATTCCTCTCTTAATCTCATATATATATAAATATTTTTGTGTCGAATGAAAGGACTTGAGTTTTGACCACAAAAATAATTATTTTTCGATTTAATACCGTCTTAGTCGTGTGGCCTCTACTACAGGTTGTGAGACAATGGTGAATCTTTCTCTCTCATAATACTATGCATACATTATAAAGATTCTGATTTGGGACTAACCTTCATATATAATATCATTTTTACATCGTCTTCTTTTTGTCACATGTTACATTGTCGTCATTAGAAAAGGGACTCCACTATCTCCTCATTCTTCTAAGAAATATTAAATGTATGTGCTTTTGTAAGGAATATGAACTTGTTTATTCCACTTACTAACTTCGAAACTTTATTAATTATTATTTTCTGTGTAAATTTGCAAAAAAATTGTTGAAATTAGTAATCACGGTAAGTGGATTTGCGTATTTCACTAGATTCCGTCATACTTACCATAGATATATACATGTAAATACATACCGTAGATATGTTACCTTGGCGACCTCCATATTAACCTATTTAGGAAAAATAATCATATTAAAGATTGGGCGATTCAATTGAAAATAAACGGTTGTCAGTATTAAAAACATATTAAAGGGAAGGCCGGCAATTCAAGTGTATGGTCCTGTATATAGATATTTCCTTTAGTGATAGGATACGACATCATAGAGTTACTCGTTTAAAATTCTGAAAACCCTTTTGTTGTCATTTGAGCCGCATCTAGTACCGACCATCTTCATTCTCTCAACAGATCACACGAAAAATCATATCTTTTTTTTTATCATCTTACAAGGTGACTAACAGCCTTTTTTTCAAGGACACAAGGTGGTTAATATAGCTGAGTTTTATTCACGTGGAGAACACGTATTGACCTTATTACGTGAAATTAACTAAATTGATTTCTCCTACATGGTAATTGGCTAAATATTTTTTTTCAAAATTTGCCACCTTTACCTTTTACGTGATAATTATCTGCCTGCCCGACACCTCTCGGTGGTTTCCTTCCTAGGTGATCGCAAAATAGAAGCATGGATGTCATGATCCCATGGCAAACATGTCCATAATTATCTATACTACTATAAAAAGAGCGAGTTTGATCACTCTCTTATCTCCTTTTTTTAAAGGAATTTTACTCCTACAAATATTAATTCACACACTCTCCTATTAACTTTTATTATATTTAATTCTGTATTTCTCTCTCCATCCTACGGAAACGACTCCTTGATTCTCTCATTTTAAACAACCAACACAAATATTTTTTACAGTAGGGACCCTTTCACGGACGAGTCATCTTCCCTCACATTTCCAACAAATTTTATATGTCACGTGCATGTGCACGTGTGCGTTCACTAGTTTATCTAAATTTAAAATATCGCATGTTGTTGGTCCGCAATTGGCCGGCAACCGGCGAGCAGAGACGACTGTGAACGATAAGAGAGTTTTAAATCTCAAGCATAGTTCCCCTCCACTCCCACTTTTAAGAATGTACTGTGAGCTCTTATCCCTTGTTTAGTTGAGTATTGAAGGTCCAACATTTAACAAAATAAATCAGTAGGGTTTTCCCGCCTGCTGTTTGAGGCCGCAGGCGGTAGAAATTTAAATTAGTAACCATAAGACGGCAACATAGTCCAATTAAATTGCTTGGACCTTATATATAGTCAGGTACGTGCAAGCTGTTATTTCAATCTTCGAGCAACAAAGAAAATGGAAGGTAGAGCGTGCAGTATCGCGATCCTAGCAGCAATTTTGTTGTGCTACTCCGGGATCCAAGTTTGCCAAGCGCAAATTTGGGGGGATTGGGGACCTGGTTCATGGGGAAATCAGGGAGGGGGAGGAAACACTGGGTGGTTACCCTCCACGTATTCTCCTCCTGCGGATAGCGCCCCGACGGGTACGTCGACGACCTCCCAAAGTGGTACTTCCAGTGAGGACTACCTCGACCTCCACAACAAAGCAGGGAGTGACGTCGGGGTCGGCGCTATAGCTTGGGACAAGACTGTGGCCAGTTACGCGCAGGACTACGCCAACCAACTCGCCGGCGGCAGCTGCTCGATGGTGCACTCCGGCGGATAGTACGGGGAGAACCTGTTCGGCGGGATCGTCCGGCGACTACGGAGCCTCCGACGCCGTCGGGTACTGGGTGGCCGAGAAGGAGAACTACGACTACCGACTCAAATACTTGCTCCAGCGGAAACTGCGGGCACTACATGCAGGTCGTGTGGCGCGACTCCGTCAGGCTGGGGTGCGGCCAGGCGGTGTGCAGTGGCGGGAGCGTCATCATCGATCGTCTGCAGCTACGACTCGCCGGGGAATTACAATGGCCAGCGCCCTTACTAACTACGGGGTAGTAGAATGCTACAGCTACGAAGCTGCAGCTTCTTAGGTCATGATACCCGACTGTGTGAGGAGGATCGTATGCGTGTTCTCTTGATCGGAAGTCCAACGACTGCTTTATCTACTTTTAATATCGTGTATCCATATATAAAGTGCTTCAACTAATTAGCCGCACGCCTGGAAATCGAAACCACAAACGCAGCTTTATTTCATGGTTTTTGGTTTCTGATATTAGGCCTTAGGGAGAGCATTGAATAACCACATGAAGTGCCATCATGGTCTCTCTAAGGTGTTATCATTATAACAACAATTCTTGGGAGATAATAGTTATAATGGAAAGTATCCCCATGAATTTATACAACGGCTCCCTCTTCTCGCCCCTCTGCCTTTCCGGGCTTTCTCGGTATCTATATTGGTGAAGCAATGTATCCGTGAAATAGTTGCATCCCTTCAGCAGCGTGAGCTCACTTTCATATACTGATCTCCCGTTATTGGATTTCAACTATAAATCCTAACTCAATATTATGTTTTTGATATATCACATTTCATGTGCGTATTTCTCATTAAGGGAAAGGTCTTAGTGGACAAAAGTTTGATTACAACATAAGTAACGTTCTTACTGATCTCTTACAGATTCTTCTCCACAAGATTGCTTAATATGTGGTAGGGTACAAACAAAACATACCTGGTTAAATACGAATGAATAAAAGCTGAGAATATGAAAATAAACTGCCGCCGTGAAGAAATGTACTCATTTGTTAGTGTTTGATATATAAGGCGGGCCCCATGATGGCCCATGTTAACAAGATGGAGACGAATAAAGCATGCTTATCCACGAATGTTCAAAAAGATAAGGAGATAAAATTAAATCATTTTCAGGATATCCATGATCACTGACAGTAAATCTCGATGAAATTCTATTTTGATCCCGTACCTATAGTTGTGATTGAATATGTCTGATGAACGTCTATTCATCGTATTTTATTATATTTTATATTTAGTTTAGCATGTTTATACTATATTTTATTTGAGAGTCCACTTCTTTTAGATTTTTAGTATTTTATATAATTTATTTGATATTTAATTAATTTTATGTTTAATTTGTATGTCGATACAAGGAAAAAGGAGAAGACATAAACTATCCATAATTTTTTTAGTAAATAAATCAAAGCATTCAATAGTCACCCTCCAATTTTAAAATTTTGAAAAGAGAATCATTAAAATATGCCCATTTTGTAAAATGGATCATCCTCGCATTGGTTAATACACTTGAGAAGATACTTGTATTATTCATAAATTGGTCACCCTACATGAACGATATAATCAACTCCTCCTATGTGAGGAGGCTAATTGACAACAGTGGGCATATATTGACTGGCTCAAGTGTGGCGACAACAAAATCAACTTCTATCATTCTTATGTTAAAGCTCATCGACAATGCAACAAGATCACCAGACTCAAGGACCATAGAGGTGAGTGGGTATCATCTCATTCGGGCATCCCACTTTTGATTCAAAGCTTCTTCTCCAATCTACTGACTGCTCCTTTGCAACCAGATCAGCAGTGCATTGCTCGCTATGCATGTGTATTCCCACTCATACCTATCACTAACTACAACCAGCAAATGGAGATTTCGATAGCTGAAGAAATCAAGAGGAATCTTTTCCTTATGGTCATGTCTAAAGCCCCTAGTCCAGATGGAGTCTATAATGAATTCCCTCAGAATAGTTGGCACAAAATTGGGAACTCGATTGTAAAGACAATCACCGACGCCTTTTCCTCTGAAAAGATCAATCATTCCCTTGTGGACTCTTATATGGTGCTTATTTTGAATGTTAAGGCTACATAAAGTTGTAGTGACTTCCGGCCCATATCTCCTAATAATGGATGTTTCAAGCTCATATTCAAAGTCCTAGTTGAGCAGATTAAACCCTTCTTGAACACCTAGATCTCTCCATCACAATCGAGCTTCATTCCTGGCAGGCTAGTCAGCGACAATATTGTACTTGTCCAAGAAGTGATTCACTTCATAAGTCCAAATCAGCAAAAAAGAAATGGGTGTGCATTAAATTAGACCTATCAAAGGCCTTCGTTCATATAAGTAGGGATTTCATCAAAGACACCGTATACGAAACCGACATTCATCAAAAACTTTGCAACTTGATTATGCAAATTATCACACAAGGCTGAAATTTCATCCTTTGAAAGGAGTGCCCCCCCAACCCCTTCAAAGCCTTCCAAGGGGTGAGACAAGGGGGTTTGATCAGTCCTTATATTTTTGTCCTATGCATGGAGAGACTAAGCCAAGAAATCTCATATGTCGTGGTTGTTGGCAATTGGAAACCCATGGTATTATCAAGGGGTGGCACTTGGGTTTCCCATGTCCACTTTACATATGAGATTTTGGTATGCAAATTGGGAAACTATTGCTTTGATAGTGGGCATTCATCTAGAAACTCTTCTTTCCTTGAAGATGAACTCCAAGCAATCATTAAAGGCCTTGAAATCAACCATGTGCAAAATTGAATGCACATTCACATCTTATTAGACTCTTTGCAACTTATTTCACTGGTACGTTCTGAAGATACCACCCTCCTTAAGGTCAAACCCTATGTCAAAAAGATCAAAGATCTTCTGATTCATTTCCAAGTTGGGAGAATCGATCACATCTCTCTAACAAAAAGCATGGTTGCCGACTCCATAGCAAAACATGTTGTATCTTATAGCTGTTCTTTTACTTTCTTGGTCATTAGACCAAGCTGTCTCATTGGGAGCATGAATGTAGATATTAAATCCTTATTTAACAGTGATAGGGAGTAAGATCAAAAAAACTAGTCTCTATGATTTACAAAAAAAAAGTTAAATGGCTAATCAAAATTGGATGATCTATAAGACAATGGATGCTAATTGAATTACATGTAGAACGAGCACATTTAGTGACCACTTCCAATTGGATGACTAGTACTTAAGTTGTTTGATTTGCCAGCACTGCAAATCTACAACAAACTACTCAAAGTTAATGAATGATGTCATATCGATGTGATACCCTGGGACATTTGATAAAAACATTATAGGAACATCTAGAAATAACATCCTATTACATTCTTCATCATCCAAAATCCTGACCGTCATTAGGGAGAGACAAAGACAAATGATGATATCTTGACAAAGTGAACCCTTCCTTATTTCCATAGAACTAGTACTTCTCAAGTACTTATCAAGTTCTTATGGTATTCTAGTAACCCTTACTGGAACTAGATAGACATCCACTCATCATGTCCCACATACGAGTTATCAGGATGAGCACATCATATTGTCATGTCCTACATACAAGATGATAAATGTGTTTTATTCTTGCCATGTCCATACATGCAAGATAATGGGATGATTACATACATGATAAATCCTTGTCTATTCTTAGTGTTTACATTATTCATAAGAATTAGACACTTGGATTTGGGATACTAACTCCATGTAACATGGATAACCCACTGAATCTGTGTACACTGAACTCTTCAGTATAGATTGCTAATGTATGCTTTCTCTTTTCAGGTCAAGAGGTTTTTGAGAACTATCTCTATAGATCTCTATTCCTATCACAGAGGAAACGTCTCTATCTTCTGTAAATATAATTTCCTCTTTGGATTTCCATTCTAGAATATTTCCATTTCACATCAACATGTGGAATGTGAATACGCTCCCACTAAATCACATATCTCTCTTTATCTTTGTCATATCAGTCAAACCCTTTGACTATATTGTCAAAGTAAAGATCCCAGCTCTGAGTTGGTTGTACTCAATCAATCACATTGATTATTCCATTGTAACGTATAGACTTTATTTGCATTAATGGATTCATAAACCTTGTAGGTTGTGTCACATACACATCCTCATCTTATTCCTTACAAGAATGCAGTTTTAGTATTTGTATGCCAAATATCTTAGTCATTAAGTTGAAATAAGCATCATCCTTCTCAAAATGTTATCCATGTGTCTTAACGCTTAAGACTCATTCGCACTTATGGATTTCATCCAATGAGTGCTACCATCAAGGTCACACCTCATGGTTCACATGGAAGTCATTTAGGATGCAATGGTCATAAACCATAACTCAAAACCCAGTTCCTCATATTCATCTAGATAGTTGTCTCATCACATGAACAACTCATCACATAGATAATCGGGGTGTATCTGTCAAGGATATAAGAACTCGCAACTCCTTGTAATTCTTAATGTCCTTTATTAGTGTGGGGTATTCTTTATTTAAGAAGAAATTAGTTATTTAATAATCATCCTCTAACTCCTTAGAGTATGACTCTTTGTTGATTTAGACATCACCATGCCTTAATCACGAGCTCACTATGATACACTATCATAATCACTCACAAGGTTCTCAAACATTTGGTTCAAGTATTTCATTCATTGATCTCATCAAGAATTAACACTTTACCAAATTCATACTTCATCTATGATATTCTTGAACACTTCAAGAAATTCATATTGGTATTTCACTATACACCATTTTAAGTATTAGCATTTTCTCCAATAGGTATGTAAATACATCACATGTATTATACCTAATAGGATAATCATTCTCCCACTACCATTAGTGAAGATTGATTAATCATGTACAAGAGTGTAACATCCCTGACTGGGGTTATGAACTAACCCTAGGTGTTTTTCTTAGTTATGTGATTAGATGCTTGTGGTTATCTTATTGAATGTAATTAAAGCTTTTGAGGAACTTGTATTTCCATTTCAGTCCTTTTTGCATAATGTTGAAACATTGTTTTGTTAATTTTGGACTAAAGTGCAAATTACCCAAATAGAGGGGTTAACTTGAAAATTAAACATGTTAAGATGTTACTATAATTATGAGACATCATAAGAATGAATATTATGTAGTGGTATGGATTCCACAAGCTTGAGCACCAAGATATAGCTTGTAGAGCAATCCTTGTGCTTTAAAACCTAGTTTTGGTGTAAAGTGCAATATACCCAAAACCTAGGGTCCAACATGTAAAATGTATGCTATAGACTATCTCTCATGTTTCTTGGCACCAATTAGAGCAAAGAAAATGAGAGGGGCGCCTCATTTGAATGATCATGTAGGAAAGATAACCTTGATATTAAAATAATCAAGACTTAAGCAAATGGCCCTTTAATATATATATATATATATATATATATATATATATATATATATATATATATATATATATATATATATATATATAACTTATTAAGGTGATTTATTTCTTTTCCTTTTAATCTTGGATAATGGAGGAGTCTTGCATGTGATTAGGAGGAAGAAACGTGTCCATGGACGGGGCAATCCATGGTGGATATAATTAGGAAATAAAAGAGATAACTACCTTTTCCTTTGCCTTGAAAATATCCAAAAGTATAAAAGGATTCTTTTCAACAAAACAAGGGATTGTTTCCCTTAGTTCCCTTCTTTATCTTCTTTCTTTGGCTGACCAAGAAGGAGCTTAAGAGCAGATTAAGGATGACCAAGAGGGTTTGGTAAGTGTTGATCACCATCTACCTCGAATTCATGGTGGGAAACATAAAATAAGGTTGGTGTATTGGTGTTTTTCACACAATTCTTCTTTCTAGCCATCTTCTCCAACCAAAACTTGAAGAACGGACCTTGGGCAACCACAGGAGCTTCATCCACCATTAAAGCTACGAATCTTGGAGCACTAGATCAGATCTAAAGGGGGGTTTTATAACTCTAACCCTTAAGCTTTGCTTTTGCATCTTCTTCTCCTAGAATCGTTGCTTATACTTCTTCTTTAGACACCTTTGTGTGTTCTTGGTATGATTTCCATGAAGAACCGCCCCTGTTCTTGAGGTAGAATATGATGACGTTAATTCCTATGTTTATCCAAAATCTAACTTTAACAAACAGTCTCCTAACTTTTGCAAATGGGGGAACATATAATCTTGCACCGTTGCGGGGGTCTCTCTCTCTAGGGTTAGGCTCTCGGTTCTCTCTAGCATCCCCGGCGGCCAACGCTGGGGGGAGGGGGTGCTTCTCGGTGTCTACCTCCCCCTGGCTTCAAAAGGCTCGGCGGCGTCATCCTGTTTTAGTCTCAGGTTGAAAGCTGGCGTAGCTTGGGATCTCCACGGCAGGATGAGCAGAGACGCGATGCGCCACTGGGCAATGGCCGGGTTGCGGTTCGGCATAGTCGACCTTGTCGACTCCATCCTACCCAGGAGTGGCAGATGGAGAGGAGCGGTTCCCTCCTAGTCTCGATGCTCTTCGTAGCTGCTCCGTCTTCGCAGTGGGTTGGGGTTCTCGCCTTTCACCTCTGCTCCTGCTCACCCGCCGTTGTTCCTGGATCCCCTGGGCTACGACGCCTCTCATCTTCGTCTGACCAGCTTCAACGATGCTTACCTGCTCTGAGCTTTGGCGCGTTTGGGTCAAGGCGGCACCATCCTCAAGGATTCGTTAAGGAGTCGTCGTGCAAGCAGGTCCTGATGCGGCTCTGATTGCTCACTGCTCCGGTTTCTCCTCGCCAAATGATCTGGTGCCTCTTTCTGTGGCTGCGGCGGTAGTCTCCTCGCTAGGTTGTGGTCTCGTTCTCGACATAGGGGCAGGCTTGCTCGGCTTGGGTCTGCTTGCTCTGTCTGATTCCGTTAGGGCCCGTTTAGCCATGTTTGTCATGCGTGACCTGGGTTAATGGGGGGCAGGACTTTCTTCTCCCTCCCATTGGTTTCACTATCACCATGTAAAGGAGCTCACTTGGTGTTTGACGGAATGCTTCTGAGAAGCGTTCAAGCATGCACATGGATAGACAGGTTCAAGGGTGTAGATTGTGTTCAAAGCCTTCTCCTCCTTGTCCCTTCTGCCGCTGCTGCGATGGAAACACCTCTTCAGGTGTTGATGTTATGCCGCTGTGCTAAGAGCAACATTTGCTTGTGTTGGTTCTTCCCCGGCTTTGCTTTGTTGCTGTGTAAACAGTAGCTACCAAAGATCAAGGACCCTTACAGGTTAGCATCTTGGCTGTGTGGTGGGAGGATAGTTAGAAGGATATCCCTAATCTTGGCCTACTACCACACTTTGTGGGTACTCTAATAGATAGTTGGTGCTGTGCTAAGCATGAAGGGTATTTTGGAGCTATTTTCCCTCCCACACCCTGTTGTTACATGTGCTGTTTCTTGCTTCTCATCTGGCTTGCTCGATTTCTTGTTGACCCGATGCTAGCGGTTCCTTTTTGGGTGATCTCGTCCATTTAGAAAACCGAAGTTCTGATAGCGGAGAAGATCAGTAGCATCATGGCTGGCTACAGGCAGGAAAACTAGATCTGTTCTACGTCAAGATACTATTACTACTTGTGGGTACGCCAAATGCATGTAATAATGGCTTGTAAATAGTCTCCTCTGGTTGGAATGCTTGGACCTAGCCTGGTTAGTTAGATAGTTCTTCTTAATTTTGTCTCTTCTTTTAAATGTCTTGCATTTCCCCCTGCGTGGGGACTTTGATCCTTGTATGAGCTTTTAGCTCCGATCGATGTAATGGGGTACTTAGTGCCCAAAGTTTTTGGTGATATAGTACCACACTTTTTGACCGACCAAAAAAAAACTTTTGCAAACGGTTTCTCAAACCGTTTGGGAGCAAACGGTTTCACAAGATCGCATAGAAGCAAACGGTCTAAGACCGTTTGGATGCGTTGACCAGGCATTGAAAATTTGTAAGTTTGTTGTGAATAATGTGGACTAATCACCTACCAAAAATCATCAACTAATTCCAAGTAAATCACCAATTGAAGGCCCAATAATCATCAAAACCCTAATTGGGTTAATTGTTGATTCCAATAATTAAATCAAGTTGAAGTTTGGGTTGTGTGGCCCAAACAGTTTCAAAACTGTTTGGGGATCACCCAAGCAGTCTCAAGACCGTTTGGTGATCACCCAATACCGTTTGGAGGTCTAGGGTTAAGTAGGGTTGACCAATTGAGGGTCCAATGATATCAAGTTGATGGATTATTTGAGTGCTGATTTGGTGACCAAACCTAGGGTTCAAACCATAACTGAACAACTTGGTTTTTGATAAAATAATGGGAAAACGTTCTAAGACCGTTTGTAGGATATCCAAACGATCCCAAGACCATTTGGGGGTCACCCAAGACCATTTGGAGGTCTAGGGTTGACTATGGTCATGTGGTTGGAAATCAAAAGATAACAAGTTGAAGTGTAAATGATTAGTGACCTAATGATCAAATCAATGAGCCAAACCTTCATCGATTGAGTTAGTTTTTTATGTTGATTTGAGAAAACAGTCTCAAGACCATTTGGAGGTCATCTATATGATCCCAAGACCGTTTGGGGTCAGGTCATGACGAAATTGAATGATGGTTCAATGGTTTTAAATCGATTAGACTCATGTTGAAACATGTTGAAGAGTAATTGATTCCAATCCCTAATTCAACTGATCCAAGCCTTAATTGATGATCAATTGAGGGTCAATTGAGTGTCAAATCAGTTGAGGGTTACCTAATTGACTCAATTAATAAGTGGCTAACAAGTACCTGATCGATTGAGGGGTTCAACATTGGAAACCCTAACTCAATTGAAGTGGTTGAGACACTTTTTGGTCCATGCAGTTTTGAGGTGGTTTGGACCAAACAGTCGCAAGACCGTTTGCGTCCAAATGGTGTCAAGACTGTTTGTGACCAAACGATCCCAAACCGTTGGATCTCATGCGGTTGGAAGATCGGTTATACCCATGCAGTTTCAAAGTCAAACTTGACCAAACGGTCTTCACCTCATCTTGGGCAAACAGTCTTGAGTGTACACTTTACCAAACGGTTTTCAAAAGTCAAACTAGACCAAACGGTCAACAACACCAAATGGTTTCAAGGTCCATCCAAGACCGTTTGGGGAGTTTTTGTGCAATACCGTTTGAGGTCTAAAAAGATCAAGAACGTTTGATGCCTTAGTGGTCAAGATGGTTTAGTAGTTGATTAACCTAAACCTCTATGATACTTAAAGTGATTAAGGGATTAAGTAATTAGTTGATTAATGCATATTATAATCAATGGTGAACATTACAAAGGTACCCTTAATGGGAAAGAGTGACCAATACCCTTTGATCAAGTGAACCTTAATGACCACAATAGTAATGACATAACCCATGATGTCAATGTTGAATTGACTTAGCCTAATCTAGGGTAATGTATTGTAATGTGAATAGTAAACCCTAATTTAGGGTAATGTGATGATGTGAATAGTAAACCCTAATTTTGGGTTATGCTTTTAAGCATGAACTCTATGATTTAAGTATGAAATGAGGAATCACTATTCCTATTTAAGCTAAGGGGTTGAATAACCCTAATTGAATTGAATAAGAACCCTAACCCTAAACCTATGTTATGAAAACATGCCTGGTGCTAAAAGAATGCTATAATGTACTTAATTAATCAAGTATAATGATATCATGTAGAGCCCTGACCATAGATCCATCATTATCAGAAAATAAATGATGGTGAAATAGGTTTTCCTAAGGGAACTCCTGCAGAGCATACTTTTGAGTATGTGGGGGTTATGAACGTGAATATCCTTACGTCCTAATGAGGGAATTGATGTGAGATGTACATTTAATCTCTCAATCCTTCATTATATGTTTATGCTGGGATGATGTATCACTAATCTCCTAATGATGTTGTTAATGCCACATCGATGAGAGATAAACAAGAAATCCCTCAATGGAGAAAAGAGTACAGCATGCCACTGTAACTCTAATAGAAAAGTTGCCAGAATACCCTGGAAATCTATTTAAGCAGAGACACAAGATGTCCTACATGTTGTACCTCACACTGACTGAGGAAGATGAGGTCATAGAAATCCCACTCTTCTGATGACCTATGTATGGTACCGATTGTGATTTAGTAATGGTCGGTTGGAGAATGAGTGGTATACCTCATCTCCTCAAGGCATAAATGTGTTGAAAATTTTAATCAGCCGTATAGCTTAATTGCTTAGGTTGAACTACAAGAAACAATGATTGATGATATATTGTTTATAATGTTCTAGTTGAATAACAAATATACAGGTTCTTCATATTCTTTATTGATATAAGTTGTGTCATTCAATCAAGATATAATTGAAATGATTGCTTAGAGAATGTTTCTCTACTTAGTTTAATCAATGAATTTCCTGCTGTTAAATAGTTATAATTCTACTAGTCAATGTTATTCAATTATTTGCAATAACAATGCTTCTGGAGAAGAGTTATAACTCTCGCTGGGACAATTATTCAAATTGTCTCACCCCCGTGGGATTAAACTTTTTAGGTAGACGTCAAGGACGAAGGAACCCTTCAGTGGGTGAGAAACAACAGCAACAACATCTAGGGCAGTAGTGATCCTCAGGTGGAGACACTATCTGTCAAGTCTTGTAGATAGAATGTCCTATGTGTCATCTCTGTACTCTTAGGTCCTAGGATTCTTTAGATGTTTTAAATAGATCTGAGATTTTGGCATAATTCCTCGAAGATTTTTGTATCTTGCCTTGTACAGTTAACATGGCAGTTGATGTTGTGACTCTCGAGATGTGATATTACAGAGATGTAATGATGAATCAGTATGTAAACAACTTATCTTCTTTCTTTTATGAAATAGTTTCACTATTTGTATATCTCTTTACGAAAATTTTTAATTTTTAGTAATTTTTAGTAATTCCGCTGCTAACTAATCGCTTCCGCATTCATTTAAATTCGTTGATATTATTTTCACGAGTCGATCATCACAGTTTAGTGGTATCAAAGCTCTAGGTTCGCTGAGTCTACAGAGACATAGGACTTAGGTTATAGAGTTATCTAATAGTGTCTTCTGCTCATCAGGAGGAGAAGATAAAACTACAGATGTCTGGGTCACACGAAGAACATGTTGCAGAGAGTAGTGTTGCTACACCTAGAGAAGGTGCAAGAAACCAAGAAAGGGAGGAACATGTACTTGAACCACCTCACTTCAATCCAACTGACATGGGGAACCCAGTCATCCAAGCCATGTTTGGGCAGTTTATGACTACCATGACACATATGACTGATAGGATGCCTATACCTATACCTAGGGCACCTACCCATCCTGAAGGACAAGGAGTCGGCAAGACCTTTGAACGACTTTGCCGAGTTGGAGCCACATAGTATACTGGAACAACTGACCCTGCAGATGCTGACTTGTGGCTAACTGAACTAGAGAAGGCCTTTAGAATCCTGAACATCCCAGAAACTGAGAAGGTTAGACATGCTGTATACCTTCTCAAGTGGAGTGCTGGTCACTGGTGGACCATGGAAGAACAGAAAAGGCCAGGTGTGGAGATTGAATGGGAAGTTTTCCGACGGGAATTTATCAACAGATACTTCCCTAAAACGTTCTTGGATGAGAAAATCTCTCAGTCTGAGATATTAAGACAAGGTTTAATGAACACTAGTGAATATGAGGTTAAGTTCATGGAGTTGTTGCGGTTCTGTCCGCATATGGCAGCTATAGATGAAGAAAGGATTAGGCATTTTGAGAAGGGGTTAAATGTTGAGTTGACTACTCCTAAGTCTGCTCTGGAGAATATAAAAAGGTTTTCTACCTTCGTGGAGTCTGTCAGGAGGATAGAGAGGTCTGTGGCAGAGAAAAGACAGACTAAGAACAAGAATATGTATCCCCAGTTCCAAGGATCTTCATCTAAATGTTTTAAGAAACCTAGGTTTTTGGTACCTACACCACCACCTAGATTTAGTACCCAGACGCAGTGGACGTCAAATAGGGGTAGAGGACGAAGCCTACCATTAGAAGGAGCTCACAGTTCAGCATCTATGTCAATTACAGGACCACCCAGACCACAACAACTAAATAGAAGTTGTTATATATGTGGAAAGATGGGACATCTGATGAAAGATTGCAGAGCCAGAGAAGTGAGTGTAACTCAATCTCAAAGGCAGATTCAAAAAGGATCTCAAAGATGACAATTTCCAGGTAACGCTAGAGGACGTGGACAAGCATCCCAAGTTGGATCGTCAACACCTAGTCATCGAGCACCGAATCAACCACAGGCAATGACGAGATTCTATGCAATAAATCCACCTGATGCAGTGATCAACCCTCGGGTTATGGCAGGTCAGATGGAATTGTTATCTTATGATATGTCTACATCTTGTGTTGTATCTGTTTTAATTGATCTGGGTTCTACACACTGCTTTATCACTCGAAGAGTGATTCTTGACTGCCACCTAACTATAAGTTAAAGAGTAGATAGTTTGCTGCTAGAAACTCCGTTGATGGGATCTGCTGTGTTGCAGGAGATATGTTCTCCCTGCATTCTTTTCTTTTCTAAACATCACGTTCAAGTGGATCTTATACCACTTGAGATGCATGAATTTGATGTAATCCTTGGGATGGATACCTTATAAAGGTATAAGGTTGTCTTGGATTGTGAGTCCAAGCAGGTTGTGTTCACTGATGATAGTGACACACGAATCTTTCAGGGAGATAGGAAGATTCTTCCAACTTGTTTAGTGTCACCCATGGTTGTTGAGAAGTTGATGAGGCAAGGATGTTATGCATTCTTGGCCCATGTGGTAGATACTACCATGGAGAGTCCTAACCCTACTTAAGTTCTTGTAGTCAGGGAATTTGAAGATGTATTTCCTGAAGAACTTCCAAGTGTTCCACCGCCCCGAGAGATTGATTTTGAAATTAATCTAATCCTGGACACACAACCTATAGATCAAACACCGTATAGGATGGCGCCTGCTGAGATGGCAGAACTCAAGAAACAACTGTAAGAGTTGCTTGAGAAGGGTTTCATCCGACCGAGTACCTCACCCTGGGGTGCTCCGGTCCTCTTTGTTAAAAAGAAAGATGGGTCAATGCGATTATGCATTGATTACAGACAGCTAAATAAAGTAACAATAAAGAATAAATATCCTCTACCGAGGATTGATGATCTCTTTGACCAGTTGTGTGGTGCAACCATTTTCTCAAAGATAGACTTAAGGTCAAGATGTCATCAACTACGTATTAAGGATGGTGACATACCTAAGTCTTCCTTTAGGATAAGGTATGGTCATTATGAGTTCACAGTTATATCGTTTGGACTAACTAATGCACCAATTGCATTTATGGAACTCATGAATAGAATCTTCTGACTTTTTCTCAATCAGTGTGTTGTTGTCTTCATAGATGACATTCTGATCTATAGTAGAGATGCTCAACAGCTTGAACAACATCTTCGTCAGGCTCTAACTTTTCTAAGAGAGCATGTGTTATATGCTAAGTTTAGCAAGTGTGAGTTCTGGTTACCAGAAGTTTCTTTTCTGAGACATGTAATATCTACTTCAGGTATACGTGTTGACCCTAAAAAGGTAGAATCTATCTTGCAATGGGAACAGCCGAAGACACCGATAGAGATCTGTAGTTTCTTAGGGTTGGCAGGCTATTATTGAAGGTTCATTAAGAACTTTAGTTCTATAGCGTTACCCTTGACTAAGTTGACCAGGAAGGATGTTCCTTTTACCTAGAATGATAAGTGTCAACAATATTTTTCAGTTGTTGAAGGAGAGGTTGACAAATGCACCTGTGCTGGTGTTACCTGAACAAGGAAAAGGATATATAGTTTTCTGTGATGCTTCTAAGAATGGACTAGGATGTGTGTTGATGCAGGATAAACAAGTGATTTCTTTTGCTTCTCGACAACTTAAGAAACACGAGGAGAATTATCCGACACACGACTTAGAGCTTGTTGTTGTAGTCCATGCCTTGAAAATCTAGAGGCATTATCTTTATGGAGAGACATTCCAGATTTTCACAGACCATAAAAAACTTAAGTATATCTTTTCTGATCATGAGCTTAACATGAGGCAACACTGATGGATGGAGTTAATCAAGGACTACGATTGTACAATTGATTACCATCTAGGGAAGGCCAATGTGGTTGCTGATGCTTTGAGTAGGAAATAAATAACACCAGCTTTAGATAGAGCACAACTGCATTCCTTGGTATGTTCTAGAAGGGATATGCTTATCTCCTTAAGACAAGATAATGTACAGTTAAGAGTATCGTTGTTATCAGGGTTGTTAGCTGAGATGCACATAAAACCTACTCTGAGACAGCAGATGAAGGAGGCATAGCAAGTTGATGATGTAGTTCAACAGATCAGATCAGAGTATGGTAGTGAAAAACGAGAAGGTTTTCATGATTTATATGATCAAGTAGCCTGTTATCATGGTAGGATGATAGTACCGGACGTGGATAACTTAAGAAAGTTAGTCCTGGAAGAAGCTCATTCTTCGATGTATGTTATGCATCCAGGAAGCACCAAGATGTATCAAAAATTGAAAGATATGTATTGGTGGTCTGGTTTGAAGAAAGATGTTGCTGAGATCGTTATGCGGTGTCCTGTGTGTCAGCAAGTTAAAGCTGAACACCAGAAGCCCGCAGGAACAATGCAGCCTTTGCCTATACCATAATGGAAATGGGATTATGTGACCATGGATTTTGTGGTTGGTTTACCTAGAACAGCCAAAGGACATTATTCCATCTGGGTAATAGTTGATAGGTTGACAAAGACAACACACTTTTTACCTGTCAAAACAACCTATTCTGCTGAGAAGCTGGCACAGTTATATGTCGATGAGATAGTGCAGCTCCATGGAGTCCCAGTTACCATTGTTTCTGACAAAGGTCCCCAGTTTACAAGTCGTTTTTGGGAGCGACTTCATAAAGCCTTAGACACACAATTAAGGTTTAGTACAACCTTTCATCCTTAGACAGATGGACAGTCTAAAAGGACTATAAAAACCTTGGAGGACTTGCTTAGAGCATGTATTCTTCAATTTACAGGGAGTTGGGATCTGCACCTAAGCTTGATAGAGGTTGCCTACAACAATAGCTATAAACATAGTATTGATATGGCACCTTATGAAGCTTTGTATGGTAGACGTTGTAGATCACCCCTATGTTGGTATGAAACTGGTGAATATCAACTTTTAGGTCCTGATCCTGTACAGCAGACCACCGAGAAAATTAAAGTAATACAACAACAGATAAAGAGTGCACAGGATAGGTAGAAATCTTATGCTGATAAGCCTCATAGACCTATCGAAATCCAGGTTGGAGACAAAGTGTACCTCAAGATCTCACCCTGGAAAGGATTTCTTAGATTCAAAAGGAAAGGAAAGTTAGCTCCTAGGTTTATGGGGGTTTATCCAATCATTGAACGGATTGGAAAGGTAGCCTATAAGCTAGAGGTACCACCAAAGCTACAAAAGATACACACTGTGTTCCACATTTCCATGCTTAGGAAATGTCACCCTGATATAAAATCAGTTCTGCAACCTATGGAAGTAGAATTGAATGATGATGTATCTTATGAAGGATCTGTATCGATTCTTATATAAAAGAATTAAAAAGTTGAAAAAGAAAGACATAAGTCTTGTGAAAGTCCTCTGGAATGACCGTGGTGTTGAAGAAGCCACATGGGAACTAGAGGAAGCGATGAGAAGGAAATACCCTACTCTTTACTCATAATATGTTTTGATGATTTCGGGGACGAAATCCTTGTATGGGGTGGATAATTTGTAACATCCCTGACATGGGTTATGAACTAACCCTAGGTGTTTTGCTTAATTATGTGATTATATGCTTTTGGTTATCTTATGGAATGTAATTAAAGATTTTGAGGAACTTATATTTCCATTTCAGTCCTTTTTGCATAATGCTGAAACATTGTTTTGTTAATTTTGGACTAAAGTGCAAATTACCCAGATAGAGGGGTTAACTTGAAAATTGCACATGTTAAGATGTTCCTCTGATGATGAGACATCATAAGAATGAATATGATGTAGTGGTATGGATTCCACAAGCTTGAGCACCAAGATATAGCTTGTAGAGCAATCTTTGTGCTTTAAAACCTAGTTTTGGTGTAAAGTGCAATATACCCAGAACCTAGGGTCCAACATGTAAAATGTATGCTCTAGACTATCTCTCATGTTTCTTGGAACCAAGTAGAGCAAATAAAATGAGAGGGGCACCTCATTTGAATGATCATGTAGGAAAGATAACCTTCATATTAAAATAATCAAGACTTAAGCAAATGGCCCTTTAATATATATATATAACTTATTAAGGTGATTGATTTCTTTTCCTTTTAATATTGGATAAGAGAGGAGTCTTGCATGTGAATAGGACAAAGAAATGTGGCCATGGATGGGGCAAGCCATGGTGGATATAATTAGGAAATAAAAGAGATAACTACCTTTTCCTTTGCCTTGAAAATATCCAAAAGTATAAAAGGATTCTTTTCAACAAAGCAAGGGATCGTTTCCCTTAGTTCCCTTCTTTATCATCTTGCTTTGGATGAACACGAAGGAGCTCAAAAGCAGATTAATGATGACCAATCTGGTTTGGCAAGTGTTGATCACCATCTACCTCGAATTCATGGTGGGAAACCTAAAACAAGGTTGGTTTATTGGTGTTTTTCACACAATTCTTCATTCTAGCCATCTTCTCCAACCAAAACTTGAAGAACAGACATTGGGCTACCACTGGAGCTTTATCCACCATTAAATCTACGAATCTTGGAGCTCTAGATCAGATCTAAAGGGGGTTTTTATAACTCTAACCCTTAAGCTTTGCTTTTGCATCTTCTTCTCCTAGAATCGTTGCTTATACTTCTTCTTTAGACACCTTTGTGTGTTCTTGGTATGATTTCCATGAAGAACCACCCCTATTCTTGAGGTACAAGATGATGAAATTAATTCCTATGTGTATCCAAAATCTAACTTTAGCAAACAGTCTCCTAACTTTTGCAAACGGTTTCCCAAACCGTTTGGGAGCAAACGGTTTCAAACCGTTTGAATGCAAACGGTTTCACAAGACCGCATAGAAGCAAACGGTCTAAGACCGTTTGAATGCGTTGACCAGGCATTGACTGTTTAGGGGTCTGTTTTGAATAATGTGTACTAATCACCTACCAAAAATCATCAACTAATTCCAAGTAAATCACCAATTGAAGGCCCAACAATCATCAAAACCCTAATCAGGTTAATTGCTGATTCCAATAATTAAATCAAGTTGAAGTTTCAGTTGAGTGGCCCAAACGGTTTCAAAACTATTTGGGGATCACCCAAATGGTCTCAAGACCTTTTGGTGATCACCTAAGACCGTTTTGAGGACTAGGGTTAAGTAGGGTTGACCAATTGAGGGTCTAATGATATCAAGTTGATGGATTATTTGAGTGTTGATTTGGTGACCAAACCTAGGGTTCAAACCTTAAGTGAAGTATTGGTTTTTGATAAAATAATGGGTAAACGGTCTAAGACCGTTTGGAGGATATCCAAATGATCCCAAGACCATTTGTGGGTCACCCAAGACCGTTTGGAGGTCTAGGGTTGACTATGGTCATGTGGTTGGAAATCTAAAGATAACAAGTTGAAGTGTAAATGATTAGTGACCTAATGATCAAATCAATGAGCCAAACCTTCATGGGTTGAGTTACTTTTTGATGTTGATTTGAGAAAACGGTCTCAAGACCATTTGGAGGTCATCCAAACAATCCCAATACCATTTGGGGTCAGGTCATGACCAAATTGAATGATGGTTCAATGGTTTTAAATCGATTAGACTCATGTTGAAACATGTTAAAGAGTAATTGATTCCAATCCCTAATTCAACTGATCCAAGCCTTAATTGATGATCAATTGAGGGTCAATTGAGTGTCAAATCAGTTGAGGGTTAACCTAATTGACTCAATTAATAAGTGCCTAACAAGTACATGATCGATTGAGGGGTTCAACATTGGAAACCCTAACTCAATTGAAGTGGTTGAGACACTTTTTGGTCCATGCGATTTTGAGGTGGTTTGGACCAAATGGTCTCAAGACCGTTTGGGTCCAAAAGGTCTCAAGACCATTTGAGTCCAAATAGTCTCAAGACCATTTGGGACCAAATGATCCCAAACCGTTGGATCTCATGCAGTTTTAAGATCGGTTATACCCATGCAGTTTCAAAGTCAAACTTGACCAAACGGTCTTCACCTCATCTTGGGCAAACAGTCTTGAGTGTGCACTTTACCAAACGGTTTTCAAAAGTCAAACTAGACCAAACGGTCAACAACACCAAATGGTTTCAAGGTCCATCCAAGACCATTTGGGGAGTTTGTGTGTAAGACCGTTTGAGGTCTAAAAAGATCAAGAATGTTTGATGCCTTAGTGGTCAAGATGGTTTAGTAGTTGATTAACCTAAACCTCAATGATACCTAAAGTTATTAAGGGATTAAGTAATTAGTTGATTAATGCATATTATAATCAATAGTGAACATTACAAAGGTACCCTTAATGGGAAAGAGTGACCAATACCCTTTGATCAAGTGAACCTTAATGACCACAATAGTAATGACAAAACCCATGATGTCAATGTTGAATTGACTTAGCCTAATCTAGGGTAATGTATTGTAATGTGAATAGTAAACCCTAATTTAGGGTAATGTGATGATGTGAATAGTAAACCCTAATTTTGGGTTATTCTTTTAAGCATGAAACTCTATGATTGAAGTATGAAATGAGGAATCACTATTCCTATTTAAGCTAAGGGGTTGAATAACCCTAATTGAATTGAATAAGAAACCCTAACCCTAGAAACTAGTCGTGGTGATGTAACACGGTCATGGTAATCTTTTTTAACATGACCGTGCAAGGTAGCACGACCGTGGTGTTCTATACTTGACTTGAAAATAATGTGCATTGTGTTGATATAGATATAATGTCCATGCTATCAATTGTGTTAGTCATGCATGTTTTTATAAAGAAGTGAGCATAGCCAGGTAAGAGCTATGAGGTCATATTCATTGAAAGCACATTATAAGCTTTGAAAGTAATGATATGCTATGTTGCCTAGTGAGAGGTAACATATGAGAATTGATAGGCTATATGAGCCATGAGAAATACATTCATTGCTGCTATCATGTTCATGCTATTAATTGGCTTGATGGCTATATGTTACTTAGTAATAAGTGTTTTGCTGAACTAAGGGTTTGAACACCCATAATATTGAATCATAATGAAGAGATGGTTAGGGATTGATATCCCAATGATACTAGATGTGGAATGAACTTGATACAATTAGTACTCTTTCTTTATAGAAATTGTCTTATAGGTTTATGTTATGAACACATGCCTGATGCTAAAAGAATGCTATAATGTACTTAATTAATCAAGTATAATGATATCATGTAGAGCCCTGACCATAGATCCATCATTGTCAGAAAATAAATGATGGTGAAACAGGTTTTCCTACGGGAACTCCTGGAGAGCATACTTTTGAGTATGTGGGGGTTATGGATGCAAATATCCTTACGTCCTAATGAGGGAATTGATGTGAGATGTACATTTAATCTCTCAATCATTCATTATATGTTTATGCCGGGATGATGTATCACTAATCTCCCGATGATGTTGTTAATGTCACATCAATGAGAGATAAACAAGAAATCCTTCGATGGCGAAGAGAGTACAACATGCCACTATAACTCTAATAGTAAAGTTGCCAGAATACCCTGGAAAGCTATTTAAGCAGAGACACAAGTTGTCCTGCATGTTGTACCTCACACTGACTGAGGAAGATGAGGTCATAGAAATTCGGCTCTTCTGATGACCTATGTATGGTATCGATTGAGATTTAGTAATGATCGGTTGGAGAATGAGTGGTATACCTCATCTCCTCAGGGCATAAATGTGTTGAAAAATGTAATCAACCGTATAGCTTAATTGCTTAGGTTGAACTAAGAGAAACAATGATTGATGATATATTGTTTATAATGTTCTAGTTGAATAACTAATATACATGTTCTTCATATTGTTTATTGATATAAGTCTTGTCATTCAATCAAGATATAATTGAAATGATTGCTTAGAGAATGTTGCTCTACTTAGTTTAATCAAAGAATTGCCTGCTGTTAAATAGTTATACTTCTACTGTTCAATGTTATTCAATTATTTGTAATAACAATGCTTCTAGAGAAGAGTTATAACTCTCGCTGGGACAATTATTCAAATTGTCTCACCCCCGTGGGATTCAACTTTTTAGGTAGCCGTCGAGGATGAAAGAACCCTTCAGTTGGTGAGCAACAACAGCAACAACATCTAGGGCATTAGTGATCCTGAGGTGGAGACACTGTCTGTCAAGTCTTGTAGATAGAATGTCCTATGTGTCGTCTCTGTACTCTCAGGTCCTAGGAGTCTTTAGATGTTTTAAATAGATCTGAGATTTTGGCGTAATGCCTCGAAGATTTTTGTATCTTTCCTTGTACAGTTAAAGTGGCAGTTGATGTTGTGACTCTCGATATATGATATTATAGAGATGTAATGATGAATCAGTATGTAAACAACTTATTTTGTTTCTTTTATGAAAGAGTTTCACTATTTGTAAATCTCTTTACAAAAAATTTTAATTTTTAGTAATTCCACTGCTAACTAATCGCTTCCGCATTCGTTTAAATTCGTTGATCCTGTTTTCGCAAGATGGTCGTCACAAAGAGATTCATGTCTCTTACTGGTTCTCTAACCAAAAGAGTCTAGCTTATCCATCATATGGAAACTAGAAATGAATTTCTCATGATTTATGCTAATTTGATTGTTTGAGTTATCAATAACTTTTAGGTATCATTTTATCTTATGTATACCAAGTAACACAAGATAAACAAGGCATTTCCATAAAGATCATATCTTTGAAATTGAAACATCAATATTATTAATTGCTATCATGGTCATATAATATGCAAAATAATGTGTTTCTATCCATTGGCAAATATGAAATAGCAGTTCATAACTCTATTACATTCCTTCAAGGCTGAAAATAAACTAAAGTACTCCTATATATGGTGACAACACTTGCCCCATTTATTGAGTGCTTTACACTCTATATCTTAGTATCATATACCTCAAAAAGTGTTACAAGTTTATTTCTTGACACCTTTAGGTGGAGACGCATGTTGCCCCCTTCTTCTTTAGTTCTTCTAGATAGAGAGGTCAATTCCTTTTCCAATGTCCTGGCTTTTGAAAATGGTGGTAATTTCCTCTCTTGGTCACACCTCCCTTGGCCTTGAGAGTAGAAGACGACTTAGGTTGCTGGCTAGCACTAGAACTTTTCTTAGCCTTGCCCTTGGCCTTGCACTTGGACTTGCCTTTCTTGCAGCTGATCATCATCACAGACTTAGGCTTGTCCTTCTTCATCTGTGCCTCGACTATCCTCAACATGCCCAACAACTCTATCAACGACTTGTCAAAGTTGTTCATGTTGTAGTTCATCACAAACTGACTGTAGTATTCTGGCAACGATTGCAGTATCACGTCAGTAGCCAACTCTTGGTTCAGGGGAAATCCCAATCTTGTCAGGTTCTCCACATACCTAATCATTTTGAACGTGTGAGGACCAACTGGATCTCCTTCGGTCATGACAAACTTGAACAACGCCCTGGAGACATCATATCTCTCTTTCTGTGCTTGATCTTCATACATGTTCTTGAGATGCTGAATCATCTCAATGACACCCAGGTTCTCATGTTGTCTCTACAACTCATGGTTCATTGAGAACAACATCAAGCACTTTGCATCAATGACATCATCATAATGTTTCTTATAAGCATCCCTTTCTGCCTTTGGTGCGGTAGGAGCAGGTTCCTCTGGAATTGGAGTATCCAGGACATAGAGCTTTCGGTCTTGAGTGAGAACAATTCTCAATGTCCTAAACCAGTCATGGAAGTTAGTCCCATTCAGCTTGTCCTTTTCAAGGACCGATCGTAATGAAAAGTGATTGTTATTTGTTGTCATTTGTACTACAAAAGGAAATATATGCAATTTAGTCCAAAACTAATTTTTGACCTTTTTGATTGATTTGAAAGGTTGACGATACAATAAGGACTTTAATTAATTATCGCTCCCACTATTTTTGTTCAAATTGATTGCCCTCACCATCAATTCGGAAGATTGTAGCATACAATCTTCTAGTGGGTCAAGATCCTAAAATCCTCTGAGTCATGGACCAGCTAGGGCTGTCACCCACAACTTAGATCTTCCAGGTAGGCAACTTTTTCCAATTACATCATATGCAACTCTTGAAAGATGTCATATGCAACTCCTTGCCATGATCACATCCATGCCTCAAGGTGCTAGATCCTATCTAGGTCACCTTGTTAAGTCTGACCTAAAGCCAACACGATGAATATTCACCCTGCTAGGGCAGACCCACAAATCCATCCTTCACGCTTCCACGAGATAGATGGTGCACCATGCTAGGGCATGCCCACACTTGGCCGATCAAGTTTTTCACATGTGTCACATTTGGAAGGCATCTAAAACTTTAATATTTAATAAGTGATTTGGTTTTATAGGTACATGTACATATCCAATCACCATAATACATAGTATGTATCATATACATGATATATCCCATAGAAAAAATGTGAAATGATAAAAGTGATGATTATGGCCATCCTAATGTGATTCCTCAAGCCAAGAGGAATCACAGTCATCTAGGTCTACATCAATTGCAACCTGCCCATGATGAAGTGCTATAATCGTCTGAGTTGATCAACTCATCACTTGAATGACCCGCTCTCCCTGGCCGGTCGTCTGGGTGCCACCAACTGATCGGTTGGCTCCTCCAACTGATTAGTTTGCCTGGTCATCATACATCTCCTCAGGTCGCCATCCGCTCATCTCACTCCTTAAGCTGGTCATCTGGATTGCCAACCGATCGATTCACGCCTTGAACGGATCGTCTCAGTCGTCATCAGATTGTCCTGGTTTGACATAACAAGAAATAAAAGATCAATCCTATTTTACATTTAAATTAGGAAACCCCGAGTTACATTCGGGGGGATTAAAGGTAGGAAATAAATCTCGAGTTATCTCGAGTTACATCAGGAAACGGAGGTAAGGAATCGGTGCACAGATCGAGATGCAAGCAACCACATTCAACCAAGCACACATACATAGGGTTTACTAGCCATAACCACGCTATACATCCACCACAAAACTCAATTTTAAGGGCGACGCGTATTGAGTGCATTCATATTACATATCATATATGTATATTGGGATTTGTGGATTTAGGATTGGACATGCATAAAGCCAATTTTATTCGCATCGTATGCAAAAAATAAAGGTGACAAACCAAAATTGATCACATCAATAATCCTAAAGTATAGAGTATTTGACGTGGCTCTGATACCACTGTTGGGTTTTAGGGGAGACAGAGAAGGCAGCGGAAACAAAAATTTTCTTCTCCCAAACCCAGAATAAAGGAATCGTGTCCACATCTATACAATAGGAAGGATGGTTTGTAGAGACATATCTTGTCCCGAGGCTTGCTTGACGACGTTACCTCGTGTCTTACACGGTCTTCACCTCCGGTCTTTGACGGTGTTTGTGCAGCTCCTAGTCTCACCAGGACTGTCGGTATTAACAACTATCCTCCGAGCAGAAGAAGTCTCCCGCCTCTGAAGTAGTCCACACGGACCACCTGGAACTCTGATCTCCTTGTCCCACAAGGAATCGGAAGGAGTCACACCCTCCTATCAGTGTACTAAAAGGGTCATGGGACATGGTTCTCTACCCCGGGCAATGTGGGATTAAAGTAGGAGTAGAAGGGTTCGAGATTTTCAACAAAACAACCAACTATGTCACCTGAACCAATCGGCTCACATCCTGAAACGATCGTTTCGGGCCCTGAGCCGATCGTTTGGGACCTGAGCCAATCGTTTGGGGCTCCGAGCCGATCGGCTCATGCCTGAGTCGATCGGTTCATGGTCCTGATCCAACTCAAATTGACTTTCATATTTGTTTCCGATTAATCAAATATTAATCCATGTCCAAATAAAATTTGTACAAGTGAAACAAATTGTATTTGCAAAATAGTCTTCTAACTTTCCAAACGATCTCATTTGGTCACACGAATCGACCGGTTCAACAATTGAGCCAGTCGTCTCATTGATACATGAGCCGATCGTCTCACTGATTGAGCTGATCGGTTCACCAACCTGAGCTGATCGGTTCAACCCTATGAGCTGATCAGTTGGGACATCAGACTGTGCAAATCAGTCAATTGCAGTTTCAATCAATCTGATACTCTAATCAATCGGTCCAACACCTTGAACATTATGATATTGAGTTATCAATTGATTGAGTGTTTAATTGAACTACTAAACTTCTTTAGTAATCAATCTAAACATCATTTGTGGATAAACTCCTCTTCCAGGTTAAATCCTATGTGTGACCCTGTAGGTCCATTTCACATTGGCAGTGAAAATCCATAACATTTATGACTTCACAAGAAAAGAGCGGTGCCTAGTCGCACATCAGTGCTACCCAAGTGAAAAGGAAATTTGGAGAACAACTTTCAATCCTACAATCTGTGAATGGTGTATAATTCCTTTGTCACTAATATCTCAAATGAACTCAAGGCATGGAACAGTCATCCTGGAAATGTTCAATCACTTTCTTGATCTCAGAGTAGATTGGAGGAGATATGTATGACATCAATATCACATACTGATTCACACATGTGTGCACACCTATCTCAATCCTACTCATTAAGTGGCCATGGATATCAAACTCGCTCAGGAGGGACAAATCCCATATCTGTCACTCACCCCTCAAAATCCCCATGTGTCAAAGCCACCCAATCATCACCTTTATAATAACCCATGTTTCAGGATTCCATTTGATGATGTCAAAGTGTACCCAACGACATGTGTTGAGTGTAGTGATTTCATGTCAAAGAATCACACTCACCACCATCACTATGAGAACTGATTGTGACTACTGTGCCATGGTTCCATGTGTCAAACTCATGGTGGGTCTGTCCGGTATACTTGTTCTCTAACAAGTACCTATGTGTTTGATTTGATATCTCCATATCAGGACTAATGAGATTTTGTCATCAACCAACACCACAATCTAGTCTTGTGTGTCATTGCTATCTATCTACATTCCATAATGACATCTGACTAGGGACATAATAAGAATATACAACCTCTTAGCATATGTATGATCTCATCGTTCAGGTTCTCAACCTGAAAGCATACATCATTGAGTATTGTCATTCTCCAGACATTCAATCTATTCTATCATTATCTCATATGACAGAATCAGAAAGAATTGGAAGCTTGCCTTTGATGTTTATCAAATTAATCTGAATGTATTCCACCAATCATCCCATGATTGGCTCTCAAGGCATACGTACCAACAGATTATGTATTACTCATACAAGGATATCATCATGTGCCAAGCATACCTCTCAACCACCTATTATCATCATGTCTCAACTAATCCATGTAACTAGGTCGCGACCGCACCACCTAGGCCATGTCATGATCACGACACCTAGAGTGTCTCGACCTCTACAACTAGAGTTAGGGTTCCATCACCAAAAGCATAACACTTTTCATGACCTCGTGGATAATAGGTGTCTTGACCTCAAGAGGAGACATGATTGTCTCAACCTCAAGCCACAACATCATGTCATAACCGAAGACCACATGTGGCTACCTCTCTCTCAAGGGTGGGTCACAAACAAAACTAGGGAAAGGTCAAATCCCAAAAACTAGGGAAACAACCTAACCAAAATAGGGGTCAACATTACCATCAATATTCAAGTGTCGCAACCTCCATCAACACTAGGAACAACCCATCAAAAGGGAAGCATCGTAACCAAGATTAACTATGGTCATGAAAAACATGGGGTAGGTGTCTTGACCACCCTAAGGGGTGATGTCTTGGTCTCAAAACATATAAAAGACTAAGGGAAAACCATGATCATTAAGAAGGAAAAGCCCATGCAAAGGATCACCATGAACCCTAGGTCCTAGGTCATATATCCACTGTGAAATGATCTCATGCAAGATAGGTAATACTATGTTTAAGGCACCCAAAATAGAACTTAAACTCATCATAACATCTAGATACTCAAATGTCATGCATGTGAGAAAAACCAAGGTTAAAATGATAGAGGAATATCATCATAACAATACAATCATCAAACTGGGTATATGAAATTAGGGTTCCGATTTCATCCAAACCAAGCAAGATAATCACCACCAAATAAGTTCTAGAGATTATCATCATCTACTATCATGATATGGCAGGAGAGCCCCCACCAATGGTGTTAGACACCACTCAATTAGAGTCTAAACAAGTCTAGGTTTCTAGGTTAGATGACCTTAGGATGATTAGGGGTTGAGGTTAGTAATGGGAGTGGAAGTGAGGTTTTATGCCTCCCATCACTCACATTCTAGCCTTGAGAAAGCTCCATGCTAAGCACACCAATTTCATCTAAACTAGCTACTTAGATCTCTCAACTAAGGTTAGGAGAATTGATTAGGATGTAGGAAGATGAGTAGATAGCTAGGGATCTAAGAATTGGACCTAGGAGTAAATCCCAAAATTCACACATATAATCCATTTCCCTAAATTCCTAGGTGATTTCAAGCACAAACCAACAAGAAATTTATGTGATGTGAGATATAAACAGAACATAATCATTAGAAAATCAAATTACAATGTTTACATATCATTTTCCCCTGGCATGGTATCAAAGTAACATTTTGCACCCCAAACAGCCCACCCAAGGGGCCTAGCTACTCATAACATTGCAAAGTATAAAAAGAAGGGAGAAAGTGGTATAAGAAGCCATGTATCTCGGCATAGATGATGAATTACTCCACTTCAGATACTATAGGGCGTCGTCCTCTCTCCTCTAAGGTGTATGGGCATGGAATGATGGTGGAAATGGGTGGAAATGGGTGGAAACTTGGGATTTGGAAATAGTGAAAGGGAGTGAAATGGAGGTGGAAATGGAGTGGAATGGCTAAGGGGAAAAAATGGGGAGCTAAGAGGTGAAAGAAGGTAGCCAATGTGACACCTCATCACCCTAAACAAGATTACTCAAAACACAAAACATGATCAACTACTAATTAATCACATAGTAAAAAATGTGAAATAATTAAAACCGATTCCAACAATGTAAATACACTCTAGAACATTTACAAAAGGTCCATCATTCCATTCTCATATATTGTAACAAGTATTTATATATGGGTCCAAAGACCTCAGTCACATCCTGCATACAAAAGATATTTCACATGTACATGCCATATATTTACAAACATTGACATACGACTAAAATCTCGTGTCGATACAAGTATATCATCTAGAAAACACATCCCATAGCAGGACCTTATAGTATAGGGATGACCTCGACCTCGTTGCCCGTGACCACCTAAAAAATATGTGGCGACCCATGGGTGAGACCCAGTCCCAGTGAGAGATATAACTCTCTCCAACATATATTGATTATAATGTATTAATTAATAGTAAATACATTTAGCAGTTAGGATATTGAATAAACAATATGAATAGACTCAAAAATTTAAGCATACTAAGCAGTTAAGCAAATAAGTTGTAACATCAAGTAGAATTGTACAATTGTCATAAGTCTGCATCATGTAAGAACTATGAAGTGTAAAGATAAGACAAGGGTTAATCAACCAATGTAATACATATTAAACCCTAGTAATTATACTACACGGATTGTATTATATCTTTTATTATTATGCCCTGGGGATTTTGAGTCGTACCACTCAAAGTCCAACTGGCCACTGCAAAGTGATATTCAGTTCGGTATAAGATCTAGGAGTGTCGATATCCCAAGATCTTTTCCCCTCAATCAGTATAAGTAAACTACAGTGGCATAATAGTCAAACTGCCAACAATTACATATAGTCAACTGATAACAACTAGTTCGTACTTGGTACAAGTTACAACACTAGAAAATAGGGTAAACAAAACCCTCTAATCCGAGGTACAACTGCAGCTGTCCTCAATCACATCAAATGTATGAGGAATGACCATAGCCATCCTCCATAACCTACAATTGTGGATGACTAGGATATATCCTCAACTTGCCACCCCCAAATACTCAATAGTATGCGCTCCGAGTTTCCCTTGGGAATACTCGTTTCACCATCCAGTAAGTTCTGACATAAAAGATGGCTCTACGACACATGAATCTACATAATTAAGGTGACACTTGATTAATTACTGCCAATTGAATGCATTAAGGCTTTATCATACAAGTGGACATTCAAACCCTAATTATTTTCTAACAAGAGTATATTTATAACAACTTCAAAAGATATAAAACATTTGAAATATAAATTTTAATCACATTACCACATGCTATCATTCATTGCAAATTAATGGACCACACTTATCATCATACTATTGCAAGTTACCAATATATTATCACAAGTTCCAGGGTTTTAACCCTTATTGGAACATGAAGAGGATTTCACCTCAATCATGGCTTCAAACATGACCAAAGGTCTTTAAGACCATCACATTATTCATAGTAAGGTTATCATCATCATTCCATGCCTTAAACAAGGCTCGAAAGATCATTAGCACATGTATGTCCATAGATATTAACATGGCAAGGCACTATGATATTCAAATAATACTACATTGTGGTTTCAACACAAGAAGAGTGTAATTCATTATCACATTAATCATTCAAGAGGTCTGATTATAACCAATCAACATCATATAATTACATCAAGGTTAGGTACAACAAGCTAGATCACATGGGAGTTATGCGACTACTTATTATAGTGATTTATCAAATATAACTATATAATGGCAAAGATAAGACTACCATTTAATGGTATTGAACCATAGAAATATCATCAATTGGACCCACAAATAATATCATATGATTTATTCTAACCCATTGAATGTTAAAGCATCCAATATTATTCATTGGATCAGGTTCATTGCTCAAGGTTATCAATTGAAGTATACGTCTAACCATTAAATCAATTGAACCAAGGAACCATTGGTTTAAGGTTTAGTCAAATCTACAATTACATTCCTAATTCATCATATATTTTGATGACCTGATCCACCATTAATTGTGATCATTAGGTCACCATTGGTTGCTAGATCAATAATACATTCAGTTAACACCATCATATATTAAGACAATATTATCCCCGATTGATAACATCATTAGAATACTTAGTGGATGATAATTAAATGTCTAATTGAGCCAAAACCTGACCTAAGGGGTGACCATAGGTTGTCACCATACATTTAACACCCTTGATCACGAACATCAATTGCCAAGATGGCAACACCATTGGTTGTTGAATGGTATGTCCATAGGTTATGTGATAGAGAAGGAAAGAGCTTGAAAACCCTAATTTGAACAATCGATTATTGTGTGCTTAGCACCATAGGTTGATGATATCAACCTGTCCCAGATCATGTTACACTTTAGAAAGGTTGTACACATGTTTACAAGTTCATATAGAACTGGAACAAAACAGGGAACACCACAAAAATTCGTAATTCTAAACAAGCATGGTTTCTCTATGCTTAGATTATCACATTCAAGCATAAACATGAACTAACAAGCTTCTAAGCAATATAAGTGAAGAATGTTATATAAATCGCCTCTATAGAGTAGGTCAGATATCAAACAGCAAGAATCTCGAGCAAATAAGGCAAGGAATCCCTAGATTCATATCTGAACTTGGCCAAATAGGCACTTCTTTCCACAAAGAAGCAAAATCCTAGAAAAAGAAACAAGAAGGAAGGGTTTTTGAGTTCTAGAGTCATTTTCACCATGGAACAACATGGTTCCGACCTGGAGAGATATAGGAGGAAGAAGAGAAAAGAATTAAATGAAGGAAATAAGGAAAAACTTACAATTTTAGGTCAATATCACTAGGAAGAAGCTTTATAGACCCAAAAAGGGAATCAATTGCAACCCTAGAATTTTTTTCCAAGCAGATCCCCACTTTCTTCTTCCTTGGGAAGCAAAATTTGCAACTGAACAGAGATAGAATGAATCTGGGAGAACGAGAGAGGTGGTGGAGAGGAAATTGCTCGTTTTGGTGCTTGGGGATAAGTATATGACACTTTATATGACACTCTAATAATTCCTACAAGAGGGGGTGGGATGAATAAAAATCCCCTAGGCTTCCTTAAAAAAAATGACACTTTAATATAAAGAAAAAGAAAAAGTTGAAACTCTAGTATATATTGTCCATGGCTTTAAATTATTCAGAATAGTTAAGCACACACACAAGCAGCTCTCCCACCGTCCCTCTAGACCTGCTTAGCTTTCCTTTGTCGAAATTCCCAGTTAATCACATAATTCCTTAGTTGATAGCTACTAAAGGTAGCTCATCCGTGAAGGGGAAAACCCTAAAATACCCTTGATGAAAACACCTTCAAACCATGGCTTAACTAAGAGCCCCATGGCTCAAAAATATCAAGAATGATAATATAACATATAAGGAACATAAAGTATGTGACAAATTACAAAGAAAACCCCTCAATTGGGTAAATTTTAGAAAAGTTCAAAATATACAGAAAATTGCATAACTTGCTCGAACGGTGTCCAAATTGGACCAAATTTGAAACATAAGCTTGTCTTATGATTTTAAAACATATAAAAAGTTATATTATGGTTATAAGTATTCAATTATGGTAATTAATCTCATTCAACTCATTAAGCAAGTTCAAGGGCTTTACAAGAGATGGGTATTTTCTACGCATCTCATTCTCTAGTTCCCATGTGGATTCCTCTATGCCATGGTGATTCCACAAAACTTTCAAGAGTATTATATCTTTTCTCTTCAACTTTTTTACCCTTCTAACCAAGATCAACACAGGACCCTCAACATAAGAGATATCCTCATCTAACTCAACCTCTACTGGTTGGATTGTCTGGTCAGTATTTGGATGGCATTTCCTCAACATAGACATGTGAAAGACATTATGCAATCTATGTAGCTCTGTTGGTAGCTCCAACTTATAAGCTACCTTTCCAATACGAGCTTGGATAGGGTATAGTCCCATAAATCTACGAGCCAACTTACCCGTCTTTCCAAACCTCAGCACACCTTTCCAAGGAGAAACCTTAAGATATACTCTATCTCCAACTTGGAACTCAAGTGGTTTGTGTCAGTTGTCTGCATAAGATTTCTACCTGTCCTGAGCTACTTTTAACTATTATTGTATCACTTTAATCTTTTCTGTTGTCTGTTGTACTAGGTCAAGACCCAAAAGTTGATATTCACCTGTCTCATACCAGCAAAAGAGGAGACCTGCATTGTCTACCATATAGAGCCTCATAAGGGGCCATATCTATGCTTCTTTTATAGCTATTGTTGTATGCAAACTCTATCAAAGTCAGATGTACATCCCAACTACCAAGAAATTGTAGCACACATGCCCTCAAGAGATCTACTAAAGTCTGAATAGTCCTTTCAGACTGGACATTGATCTGTGGATGAAAAGTTGTGTTGAATCTCAGCTGTGTTCCCATTGCTGAATGCAAATGCTCCCAAAAATGACTCATAAACTGTGGACCTCTGTCAGAAACTATAGTCACTGGAGTGCCATGCAAACGAACTATCTCATCAACATATATTTGTGCCAATTTCCCTACTGTAAATGTCATTTTAACTAGCAGAAAATGAGCTGACTTAGTCAATATGTCTAATATCACCCATGTGGAATCATGACCCTTGGCTATCCTAGGAAGACCATCCACAAATTCCATAGTAATATGATCCCATTTCCACTATGGTATTGGTAAGGGTTGTAATGTCCCTATAGGCTTCTGGTTCTCAGCCTTCACCTGCTAACAAACTGGACATTTGGCAATGAACTCTGCCACATCACACTTTAGACCTGGCCACCAATACAAGTCTTTCAAGATTTGGTACATCTTGGTACTTCCAGGATGCATTGCATACATGGAGGAGTGAGCCTCCTCTAGTACCATCTTCCTCAACTCCTCAACATCAGGAACTACTGTCCTTTTGTGGTAACAAATTGTACCATCATCTGCCTCATGAAAGCCATCACACTTTTCACTACCAATCCCTAATCGGATATTCTGTATCATAGTATCGTTTTGTTGTGCATCATGAATTTGCTATCTCAAGGGAGGTTTCACTTGTAACTGTACCAACAATCCTTCCAACAAGGAAACTTCTAGTTGTACATTCATTTGGCAAAGAGACACTAGCATATCTATCTTATGGCACAACAAGGAATTTAATTGTGCATTATCTACCATTGATGATGAAGACGAATTTCTACTCAATGCATCAGCTACCACATTATCTTTCCCTAGATGGTAGTCTATTGTGCAATCATAATTCTTAATCAGCTCCATCCATCTCCTCTACCTCATATTCAATTCCTATTTTGAGAAGATATATTGTAGATTCTTGTGGTCAGTGAAGATCTGCAATTTTTCTCCATAAAGATAGTGTCTCCAAATTTTTAAGGCATGGACCACCACTAAAAGCTCTAGATCATGTGTTGGGTAATTCTCCTCATGTTTCTTAAGTTGTCGCGAAGCAAAAGAAATCACATTTTAATCCAGCATCAACACGCATCCCAACCCAATCTTTGAAGCATCACAAAAGACAATATAGCCTTTCTCTTGCTCTGGCAGTACTAACACTTGTGCACTAGTCAACTTTTCTTTCAAAAGCAAAAGGAACATCCTTCCTAGTTAACCTAGTTAGGGGTAACGCTATAGAACTGAAGTCTTTGATGAACCTCCTGTAGTAACCTGCCAGACCTAGGAAACTACATATCTCTGTCAGTGTCTTTGGTTGCTCCCATTCTAGTACAGATTCCACTTTCTTGGGATCAACACAAATGCCTTTTGTAGATATAACATGGCCCAGAAAAGACACTTCATATAACTAGAATTCACACTTGCGAAACATAGCATATAGTTGATGCTGCCACAACAATGTCAATGACTGGAAAAGGTGTTTGTTACACCCCGATCTCACAATTTCCTCAAATCATGAGATTAGGGCATAAGATGGGATTTGTATGCAACACAAAGAACACCCTTAACTTTTTCTTTTCTTTAAAACTCTTGTTTCCCTGCATTGAACCACATATCATCTTAACAAAGGAATCTGAACATTTCTTTTACTAATCAGACTTCAATAGTAAGGATACATGTATAAGCATTCACAATGTCTTTCACACATTATGCACATGAAACTTGCTAATTAGCATACATATCAAAGAGGAACAATATTACACATTGTAATTACAACTCTCTCTCTAAACTCTTACTGAGGACCTAGAGTGACAAGGACCGACTGACTCAACTAATCTCGTACTTGACTCCTGTGGCAGGTCTACACTGAAGCTCTGACTATCTCCAAGTCCACGCGGTTAACCCTAAAAATGTTTGAGTAGAGGGGTGAGCCTACTCGCTCAGTGAATGAGTACTTCAAGGAAACATACTAATGCACTAATGAGATTACAGATATAATTTTAAGTAAACGATATGACATTTAACAACAATAAATACTACACTGAGCAGTTCTAAACAATATAACTGAAATAACAAAGAATGTAAATGTTGCATCCAAAGAATAACTACTAGAAGACTATGCTCTAGTCTTCCTTAACTCTATCATTTATAAAGAACTCTGTGAAGCTATATGATCATATTTTAGATTATGCCCTGATCTATGCAGTGTACTCTGCATAGAGACTCGCAGTGCACTACGACCACACCGTACAAGACTTAGCGACACACCCAGGAAATGCTAAGTCTAACTGTCTGTCCTGGTCTGCACAGGACTCTCGGGCGCACAAGGGCCCCAGGCGCACAAGGGCTTGTCTGCACTAACTCTGAGTGCTCTGGACTCCTCCTCTAACCTGAGTACATAGGCAGAGAGTCTCACTGGGTTACCACCATGACATCGCACACGTTGTTGTTGAATAACCCCTATTTACTCCAGTGCCACTGTGACATCGCACGCGTTGTTGTTGAACACTGTCTGTCTGCCCTCGTGCCACCGTGACACACGCACGGATTATTGTTGAACACGAGCCCGACCATCTAGGCACAAGGCTATATCAATCGTTTCACCCCAAAGGTACAGACCGCGCAATGGGGTTCTACGGTGTTCAGGGCACCTAAGTCTAACAATAACATTATAGGTACATTTTAAATAGAAATCATAACTCATTTAACATTTCCCACAAAGCTCACATGGCCTGCCATATCATATCATAAGCAACATCATAACTCATATATTCAACATATATCATATCTCAGTAACATCCCTTTCTAGGGCCTGTCATATCTCATCACCTGCAATTTACGAGATATGTATTGAAAATAAGAAGCCCTGCAATATGTAGATATCAACTCAGAGTGAACAAGCATATAAAGTTAATTACAATAGAAACATACAATTCAGCAATTAAGTATCACCACATCTCATATCGAGACCTTTCATATCACCTTATCATGATTCATTGAACACCCTATCCTTAGGGTTTAAATTTGCCTTATTCATTCATCACATGCCATCACCCTACTCTTAGGGTTTCATTTGATATAAGCATTCACTAAATAAAGATTGTTCCAACAAATCATATACAATCATTATAGATATGAAACCATGGAAATTTAACTAAATTTAGGGTTTCCATACCATTCACTGAGATATCATGTATCAAGAATAAAATTCAATTAAGATAACCCATGTGGTACATCCTAACCACTTATAGGATTACTAGTCCTTTTCAATAAGGTTGAAACTCTAGCGATATCTCAATTAGGTCAAACCCTAATTACATCATTTGATATAAATCTAATAGAATCCTCACTAGGAAGTGTTGTATACGTATCTGATATGAATCTACCATCAAAAAGTCGTTCAAATAGAGAAGGAATCCGTATCATATCAATTTACAATAACTTAAATCAAACGGACATTTCAGGATTTAGAATTCACATGCTAAGCATTTAGGGATTTGGATGATATAATCAAATTCGTGCATTAGAATGTTTGTAGGAAGAACCCACTCACCCTAAGGTGTGAAAACACCTCACAACTGCAGCTCAACTCAGGGAATCTCGAATTCCTATCAAATCCCTAGCAATTCTCCCAATTCTTCTTCCATTCAACTCGGAAACCTTGAAAATGAGGGATTATGAAGAAAGGGTGAGAAAAGAGGGAATTTCGACATCATCTTGGATCAAATCAGAGCATGGACGAAATCTTGACATGAGAGAGAAGATCCACCATAAAAGTCTATGCAAAGAATCCAAACTTACTTGATTTCACCCTTCCTGGAATCGCAAAACCCTAATTCAGCAATTCCCCCACTTTCTTCTCTCAAACCCTAACTCTCCCTCTCTCTCTAGGAGCTCGTTTCTCTGGAATGAATGATGAAGAATGAGAGCTGTGTGTGTGTGTGGTCGATCATATAAGTCAATTGAGCTGCTTGGGTCAATTGCATATTGACCCAACACTCAACTTTAATTATATTGGCTGAATATTCAGTTATACAAAAGTTACTGTAATTCGTTTATTTCAGAGATCAAACATTCTCCAACAATTATTGGAATTTAGAAAGTTATTTATAATTGATCTATAAAGCTTCAGTTAAAATTTGAGATCATTTGGAGTTACCAATAAATAATTAAAAATAGAACAGTGCACTGCTATATTGCAGTCTGCAATATATTCGGCCGAGTTTGTCCTGCACAGAACTCGACCGACACCCTTACTGTAAAGATCAAAATTCATCCAAAACAATTATGCCAATTTACAATAGTGTCTAAAACTGTGTTTTTCAAGCACAGTTAAAATTTGAGATCAATTGGATATACCAATAAAAAGATAAAATTCAATTACCACATTGCTGTATAATTCTGGAAATGTGATCGGCCGAGTTTGAAACTAGACCGATAAACAGGTCATAACATTCTTCAAAAATTCTGATATTTACCAATATTGTTTAAATTTTATATATACAAATCATATTAAAATTTGAAGTAAATCAGAGTTACACATAAAATACTAAAAATCATTTAGTGAGACATTCTACTTAACAAATTATGTATTCATGCATCATCAAAACCCTATTTTCTTGGGCCGATTAGGGTTTATGCTTCTCAAACCATAATTCTCAAGACAAAAGAACATTTAGACTTCTTATCATAGTTAAACCATCCTAATTTTGTTATCGTCATCAATTAGATTTCAAGAATGATTATTCCAATTAATCTTTGCAATTGTCTAGGTAAACCCTAGTTTACCAATTAAGCTCAAATGGGGTCGTAACAACTCTCCCCCCTTAGAATGTTTCGTCCTCGAAACATAAACCTACAAGAAAAATACATTCAAGGTTATTTTAAGCTTCTAAAGCCTTCCATGTCATTATACTCGTGTATTTCATGCCTGAATGTAGTTTTCAACATTAGATATTTTAATTCTTTACTAAATCACAACATATTTCAAATAGTTCTCAATGATATCAAGCAAATTCTTTATGCCACAGTCAAACATAGAATGCAAAGATAAACCACCACGCTTTTGCTGCGCAACTCTGATACTCTGATACAACTATCTCAACTTATGTTGCTCGGAGAGTTCTATTGTTCTGTATCACCTTTAAGTGACAAAATCAAGTTCACCATACTGTTTTAAACTTTAATCAAGTGCTATTCAAATAGCAAAACAGTCTTAAATTAAAAGACTAGATTCAACAATCCATTGCAAAATACTACTCTTGGCATCCCCATTGGGTCATGGATGCATGAGGTGAAGCATTACCACCTCATTCCATACTATCCTGTTTCAATCCTGGGACCTGTGGGTTATGGGCCCACACACAATACAAAGAGTAACCATCACATTATATCATTTTAGGGTTTCAACAACAGTAATAAGGTAATCCACGATTATATCAATCATTCAATCATTAATCATACTCAATTACCATCACTCAGTTATATTAGAGCTAGGTATAACAAGCTACACCTCATTAGGGTTACTTGTCCAAACAATCTAATTATCATCCCTTTCTATTAATATGAGTGAATAAGTATGACTACCTTGTTCAGCGTATCTCTCCATATGTTCTGACATTATCCAAACCGTAACACCATATCACAAATATACAATAGTAAGATGCATATCAGGTATGAATTACTACAACTATCATACGCCTTTAGTTTAACATATAGCTTGCACACATACACTGAAATCATATGTAGAACCAACTTTCATACCCTAATATGCCTTCAACAAATCATACATGTAAAAACAAATACATGTATTACACAAAGCTAGTATTTTCTCATATCTCTCTACTCATTCATTAATTCTTTACTTTTTTCTACCTATCCTTTTCATATGATTATATACAATAAACATCATTAACATTGAAGCATTTAAGATAGGAATAGATTATTCATCATTCTTGCTATCACCCAAGAATTTATTTCTTATCGCACTTCATCATACTGTATGTCACTATTACATTTATTAGATGACCCCACCAAGGTAGTTATGCATCATATATGATTCATTTTCTCTTATCCTTTCATTCCCACCATGCTCTCATTAAGGAATATATGAAAGAGAAGATGATTTTAAGTCTTGGAATTCTTGTATTCAAGCATTCCCTTAATACATTCTCGTATGTAGTTTTACTTAGTTATCAACAGAGATATTTGATTAATTAGCACTTGCTTGAATCTCACAACCTCTTTATTTTATAACTTCTCCATCATATTTCAAACCCTTTCTTACATTTCATAGTCCTCTTTCCCTATACTACTCTTTAACTCGTCATCTTTAATTCTAAATTTTTCTCTTATGACCATGTTGCTTATTCATATGTATGGTCATGTATACCATGTTGCACATATTTCCTCCTTTATCTTTATACTATTGTGAAGTTAACGTTCTAAATTAATAGTCCTTCTATTAGTTTTTCCTCATGTTGAATACATTACATATTCTTCATTTTTAAATCAAGTGGATCATGCATGGGTCAAACATAGTTTCTCTTTCAATCAAGTTTTTCTCTTCTGAATACAGTCCACCTTTGTATGACTTATTCATTCGTTAAACTACACCTATGTTCTTTGCTTAGAAACTAGTTTGTTGTTCTAGTCTTATGAATTGCATGTTCATACGATCCTCTTTACTTTTATGGACCTATTGAATGCTCAACCCTATTCTCTACTTAGCCTTTGCTTTAGAGTTCATAAAAGCATTATACTCTATTATATGATTCATTCTTCATGATTGATTCTTGCTATCTTGAACCATACATACATTTCACATATCTTTTCTATATTTCATACGTATAGTTCATGTAATATTAATCAATAAACTGATTATGAACTTCTTATCATGTTCTATTATTCCCAATTAAGGGTTTCACATTTGAGACCCCAAAGTTGAACCTCAGATATCAGTTTCGACTAATTCTTAGTTATTCTGATCTTGCTCATCTGTTTCAACATCTTACTGTATATACATTCTTACTCTGATGTGGGTCTAATTATTCCAATTCTATTCTTATTATGCTATTGATAGGAGTCATTAGATCCTAGTAACGCATCCTGCCAACTGGACCAGGCCAAACCTGAAGTCCTGAAGCCAAGGACTACTGAGGATTACATTCTTCCTGAACTGCCACTCACAGCTCAGAAACTCGGCCGATTGGTCAGAAACTCGGCCGATTGCTTCACAACTCGGCCGATCTTCTTGAAACTCGACCGATCAACTAGCTGTTTGATTTCCTGAAAAAGGAAACTCGGCCGAATTACATACAACTCGGCCGATCAGTTTGCTGTTCGATTGCCTATTAAGGAAACTCGGCCGAATCACATACAACTCGGCCGAATCGCGTACAGACTGAAAACCTAAACAGACCTGCTGATGTCAATTTCACTCGAATAAGCGGGCAAAACTATAGAAACAAAAGCTCATTCAAAGGTCAATTCTAGTCTACTTGTTACAAAGAGTGAAATCAATAAATGCTACAATTGCATAGTGTACAACAGATATTAAAGACCCATATTTCAAGGTATTGAATATTTCAATTCAAACATATAAGAGCATTTCTATACATTTCCAACAAAAACAACATTATGAAATGTAAGTTCTATCTCCTTTTACATTTATGCTCTTAATTCTTGTATCTTTTCTCGTTTTCTAACCCTAACATTTCTAGGGTTCCTCTCTAGCCCATTCTTCCACTATATACCTGGCCAGGGTATACGTGAGAGAATAGACAGAGTATCTTGTACTGGCTGATCCAAGTACTCAGATATCGGGCCAGGATATCCAAATACTCAAATCCCCAAAGCTAACATCAAACATCTCCTATCTGCCACACTTAGGACTCTAACTTACTAACTTAATGGTCCTTGACAACTCACCCTAAGCTCTGATACCAAGCTGTTACACCCCGATCTCACAATTTCCTCAAATCATGAGATTAGGGCACAAGATGGGATTTGTATGCAACACAAAGAACACCCTTAACTTTTTCTTTTCTTTAAAACTCTTGTTTCCCCGCATTGAACCACATATCATCTTAATAAAGGAATCTGAACATTTCTTTTACTAATCAGACTTCAATAGTAAGGATGCATGTATAAGCATTCACGATGTCTTTCACACATTATGCACATGAAACTTGCTAATTAGCATACATATCAAAGAGGAACAATATTACACATTGTAATTACAACTCTCTCTCTCTCTAAACTCTTACTGAGGACCTAGAGTGACAAGGACCGACTGACTCAACTAATCTCGTACTTGACTCCTGTGGCAGGTCTACACTGAAGCTCTGACTATCTCCAAGTCCACGCGGTTAACCCTAAAAATGTTTGAGTAGAGGGGTGAGCCTACTCGCTCAGTGAATGAGTACTTCAAGGAAACATACTAATGCACTAATGAGATTACAAATATAATTTTAAGTAAACGATATGACATTTAACAACAATAAATACTACACTGAGCAGTTCTAAACAATATAACTGAAATAACAAAGAATGTAAATGTTGCATCCAAAGAATAACTACTAGAAGACTATGCTCTAGTCTTCCTTAACTCTATCATTTATAAAGAACTCTGTGAAGCTATATGATCATATTTTAGATTATGCCCTGATCTATGCAGTGTACTCTGCATAGAGACTCGCAGTGCACTACGACCACACCGTACAAGACTTAGCGACACACTCGGGAAATGATAAGTCTGACTGTCCGTCCTGGTCTGCACAGGACTCTCGGGCGCACAAGGGCCCCAGGCGCACAAGGGCCTGTCTGCACTAACTCTGAGTGCTCTGGACTCCTCCTCTAACCTAAGTACACAGGCAGAGAGTCTCACTGGGTTACCACCGTGACATCGCACGCGTTGTTGTTGAATAACCCCTATTTACTCCAGTGCCACTGTGACATCGCACGCGTTGTTGTTGAACACTGTCTGTCTGCCCTCGTGCCACCGTGACACACGCATGAATTATTGTTGAACACGAGCCCGACCATCTAGGCACAAGGCTAGATTGATCGTTTCACCCCAAAGGTACAAACCGCGCAATGGGGTTCTACGGTGTTCAGGGCACCTAAGTCTAACAATAACATTATAGGTAAATTTTAAATAGAAATCATAACTCATTTAACATTTCCCACAAAGCTCACACGGCCTGCCATATCATATCATAAGCAACATCATAACTCATATATTCAACATATATCATATCTCAGTAACATCCCTTTCTAGGGCCTGTCATATCTCATCACCTGCAATTTACGAGATATGTATTGAAAATAAGAAGCCCTGCAATATGTAGATATCAACTCAGAGTGAACAAGCATATAAAGTTAATTACAATAGAAACATACAATTCAGCAATTAAGTATCACCACATCTCATATCGAGACCTTTCATATCACCTTATCATGATTCATTGAACACCCTATCCTTAGGGTTTAAATTTGCCTTATTCATTCATCACATGCCATCACCCTACTCTTAGGGTTTCATTTGATATAAGCATTCACTAAATAAAGATTGTTCCAACAAATCATATACAATCATTATAGATATGAAACCATGGAAATTTAACTAAATTTAGGGTTTCCATACCATTCACTGAGATATCATGTATCAAGAATAAAATTCAATTAAGATAACCCATGTGGTACATCCTAACCACTTATAGGATTACTAGTCCTTTTCAATAAGGTTGAAACTCTAGCGATATCTCAATTAGGTCAAACCCTAATTACATCATTTGATATAAATCTAAAAGAATCCTCACTAGGAAGTGTTGTATACGTATCTGATATGAATCTACCATAAAAAAGTTGTTCAAACAGAGAAGGAATCTATATCATATCAATTTACAATAACTTAAATCAAACGGACATTTCAGGATTTAGAATTCACATGCTAAGCATTTAGGGATTTGGATGATATAATCAAATTCGTGCATTAGAATGTTTGAAGGAAGAACCCACTCACCCTAAGGTGTGAAAACACCTCACAACTGCAGCTCAACTTAGGGAATCTCGAATTCCTATCAAATCCCTAGCAATTCTCCCAATTCTTCTTCCATTCAACTCGGAAACCTTGAAAATGAGGGATTATGAAGAAAGGGTGAGAAAAGAGGGAATTTCGACATCATCTTGGATCAAATCAGAGCATGGACGAAATCTTGACATGAGAGAGAAGATCCACCATAAAAGTCTATGCAAAGAATCCAAACTTACTTGATTTCACCCTTCCTGGAATCGCAAAACCCTAATTCAGCAATTCCCCCACTTTCTTCTCTCAAACCCTAACTCTCCCTCTCTCTCTAGGAGCTCGTTTCTCTAGAATGAATGACGAAGAATGAGAGTTGTGTGTGTGTGTGGTCGATCATATAAGTCAATTGAGCTGCTTGGGTCAATTGCATATTGACCCAACACTCAACTTTAATTATATTGGCTGAATATTCAGTTATACAAAAGTTACTGTAATTCGTTTATTTCAGAGATCAAACATTCTCCAACAATTATGGGAATTTAGCACGTTATTTATAATTGATCTATAAAGCAGTTACCAATAAATAACTAAAAATAGAACAGTGCACTGCTATATTTCAGTCTGCAATATATTCGGCCGAGTTTGTCCTGCACAGAACTCGACCGACACCCTTACTGTAAAGATCAAAAGTCATCCAAAAAAATTATGCCAATTTAACAGAGTGTCTAAAACTGTGTTTTTCAAGCACAGTTAAAATTTGAGATCAATTGGATATACCAATAATAAGATAAAATTCAATTACCACACTGCTGTATAATTCTGGAAATGTGATCGGCCGAGTTTGAAACTCGACCGATAAACAGGTCAGAACATTCTTCAAAAATTCTGATATTTACCAATATTGTTCACATTTTATATATACAAATCATATCCAAATTTGAAGTAAATCAGAGTTACACATAAAATACTAAAAATCATTTAGTGATACATTCTACTTAACAAATTTTGTATTCATGCATCATCAAAACCCTATTTTCTTGGGCCGATTAGGGTTTATGCTTCTCAAACCCTAATTCTCAAGACAAAAGAACATTTAGACTTCTTATCATAGTTAAACCATCCTAATTGTGTTATCGTCATCAATTAGATTTCAAGAATGATTATTCCAATTAATCTTTGCAATTGTCTAGGTAAACCCTAGTTTACCAATTAAGCTCAAATGGGGTCGTAACAGTGTTGCTCATGTTGTTGACTATCCTTGGAGTATATCAGGATATCATATATGAATACAATCACACACTGATCAAGATAAGGTCTAAACACACTATTCATTAGATCCATAAAAGTTGCAGATGCATTGGTTAGCCCAAACGACATAACCAAAAACTCATAATGACCATACCTAGTCCTAAAAGCTGACTTGGGTATGTTATCAGCCTTAATTCTCAACTGATGGTAACCTAACCTCAAGTCTATCTTTGAAAACATAGTGGCACCTCTCATATGGTAAAAAATATCATCAATCCTCGGCAAAGGATACTTATTCTTTATTGTCACCTTGTTCAACTGTTTGTAGTCTATACACAACCTCATTGAGCCATCCTTCTTTTTAACAAACAACACAGGAGCACACCAAGGGAAAGTGCTCGTCCTGATAAAACCCTTCTCTAACAGTTTTTGTAATTGTTTCTTTAACTCTTGCATCTCTACTGGTGCCATTCTGTATGCTGACTGTGCTATGGGTTGTGTTCCAGGAACAAGATTGATATCAAACTCAATCTCTCTAGGACGGGGAATTCTAGGAAATTCCTCAGGAAAGACATCCTCAAATTCTCACACCACTAGTAACTCCTGGATAATAGGACCTACTGCCTTGGTATCCACAACATGAACTAAGAAAGCCTCACATCCTTGCCTCATCAACCGCTCAGCTATCATGGATGACATCAAACATGTAAGAAGAATCTTCCTATCACCCTGAAAAACCCACTGTACATCTCCATCATGGAACGTCGCCACCTTAGTACTATAGTCCAAGACTACCTTGTATTTTTCCAAGGTATCCATTCCAAGGATGACATCAAAACCATGCATGTCATGTGGCAGAATATCTACTTGAATGTTGTGTCCAGAAAAAGAAAGAATACAAGAAGGGCACACTTCCCGCAACTCAGTGGAATCAAACAAAGGAGTCTCCTATCACAGGCTATCAGATCTAAGACTAATAGGTAGATAACAACTATAGATCACCTCTCTAGTGATAAAAGAGTGTGTCGCACCTGGGTCTACTAACACAGATACGAAACAAGAAGCAGGCATATCAGAATGATATAACTCCATCTGACCTATCGTGACTCGCGGATTGACCACTGCTTCTGGCTGGGTGATGGCATATAACCTAGCAGTCGCCTGCTGTCGTTCACATCCTCTGCTCGCCTGTCCTGAGGATCCTACATGGGATTCCTGACCACGTCCTCTGCCACTACCACTACTAAACTGTCATTGTTGTGGACCTTGTTGACTTTTCCTTGGCTACTGAGTCACCTCCTCATCTTTAATAGGGCAATAAGGTCTTGTATGCCCCACTTTCCCACACTTGTAACATGTTCTGGTGTCCTGATATGGCCTAAATGGCCATGTCACTGAAACTGATGAGGTACTGTGAGCTCCCATTGGCAAAAATTGTGACCTCTACCCCGAATCAGGGTCCACTGTGATGGTGCATGTGATCTTGGTTCACTAATGGCTGACCTTGGTTGCGACAGAGGTGGGAAAAACCTTGTCTTCTTAAAGCCTCCAGATGATTGCCCTTGAAACTGCGTAGGTCAGTTCTTAGCATTAGCTTCACCCTTCTCTATGGCAGATCTCTCAATCCTCCTGACAGATTCCACAAAGGTGGAAAACCTTTCCCTATTATCCAAGGTTGATGTTGTAGTAGTCAACTATGTACTCATACCCTTCTCAAATCTCCAGATCCTTTCCTTGTCTGTTGCTGCCATGTGTGGGCGGAACCTCAGAAATTCCATAAATTTGATTCATACTCATTAATAGTCATAGCTCCCTGATGAATCTTCTCGAACTAAGAGATTTTCTCATCTAGGTAGGTCTCTGGAAAATATCCACTAACAAATTCCCTCCAAAATTCTTCCCATCCAATCACAACTCCTGGCCTTTTCTCCTCTTCTATGGCCCACCAGTGGCCAACACTACCCTTTAATAAGTATACTGCATGCTTAACTTTGTCTTCTTCAGCAGTGTTTAGGATTTTGAATGCCTTTTCTAGCTTAGTCAACCACATGGCAGTGTATGTTGGATCAGAATTACCTGCATATCCAATTGCCCCAACACGTCTAAGACGTTCAAATGTCTTCCTGACACCTTGGGCTCCACATTAGAGGGGGCTTCCCTAGCTTGAGGTTCTGGCGCTCTGTCAGCAATATGTGTAATTGTGACCATCATCTGTCTAAACATAGACTGAAACTCAGGATTGGCCATCATTATCGGGTCCAGAACAGGCATTGCGGGCTACTCTGGCCCTTCTTCTGGCACTCTCTCATTGCGTGCTTGCCTCCCTACACCTCCTCCTGGTGCAACATAGCTACTCTCAACATGTTCTTCATGTCCTCCAGACATATCTATATAAGCACAAACTATGATTAGATATGTTGGATACATAAGAACAGACTCAAACCTACGTCATGTGTCCCTGTAGACTCAGTAAACCTAGAGCTCTAATACAAACTTAATTATGACACCTCATCACACTAAACAAGATTACTCAAAACACAAAAAATGATCAACTACTAATTAATCACATAGTCAAAAATGTGAAACAATTAAAATTGATTCCAACAATGTAAATAAACTATAGAACATTTATAAAAGGTCCATCATTCCATTCTCATATATTGTAACAAGTATTTACATATGGGTCCAAAGGCCTCAGTCACATCCTGCATAAAAAAGATATTTCACATGTACATGCCATATATTTACAAACATTGACATACGACCAAAAGCTCATGTCAATACAAGTATATCATCTAGAAAACACATCCCATACCAGGACCTGAGAGTACACGGATGACACTAGGACTCTACTACTAACATCTATAACTAACATCTATAACTAACCAACCTTCTGAATCTATTGATTACCAGGTTGGTTCTCTTCCACAACACAACCTCGACCTCATTGCCCGAGACCACCTAAAAAAATGTGATGACACACGGGTGAGATCCAGTCCCAGCGAGAGATATAACTCTCTCCAACATATATTGATTATAACATTTTAATTAATAGCAAATACATTGAGCAGTCAGGATATTAAATAAACAATATGAATAGATTCAACAATTTAACCATACTAAGTAGTTAAGCAAATAAGTTGTAACATCAAGTAGAATTGTACAATTGTCATAAGTATGCATCATGTAAGAACTATGTAGTGTAAAGACAAGACAAGGGTTAATCAACCAATGTGATATGTATTAAACCCTAATAATTATACTACACGACTTGTATTATATCTTTTATTATTATGCCCTGGGGAGTGAGTCATACCACTCAAAGTCCAACATACCACTGTGAAGTGGTATTCAGTTCTGTATAAGATCTAGGAGTGCCAGTATCCTAAGATGTCTTCCCCTCAGTTAGTACAAGTAAACTGTAGTGACATACCAGTCAAACTACCAACAGGGACATATAGTCAACTGATAACAACTATTTTTTACTTGGTATAAGTTACGACACTAGAAAATAGGGTAAACAAAACCCTCTAATCTGAGGTACAAGCGCATCTGTCCTCAATTACATCAAATGTATGAGGCATGACCATAGCCATCCTCCATAACATGCAATTGTGGATGACAAGGATATATCCTCAACTTGCCACCCCCACATACGCAATAGTATGTGCTCTGAGTTTCCCTTGGGAATACTCGTTTCACCATCTAGTAAGTTCTAACACTGAAGATGGCTCTACGACACAGGGCTCTACATGATTAAGGTTACACTTGATTAATTACTGCCAATTGAATGCATTAAGGCTTTATCATACAAGTGGACATTCAAACCCTAATTGTTTTCTGATAAGAGTATATGTATAAAAACTTCAAAATATATAAAACATTTGAGATATAAATCTTAATCACATTACCACATGCTATCATTCATTGCAAATTAATGGACTACACTTATCATCATACTATTACAAGATACCAATATCTTATCACAAGTTCCGGGGTTTTAACCCTTATTGGAACATGAAGAGGATTTCACTTCAATCATGGCTTCAAATATTCCCAAAGGTCTTTAAGACAATCACATTAGTCATAGTAAGGTTATCATCGTCATTCCATGCCTTAAACAAGTCTCAAAAGATCATTAGCACATGTATGTCCATAGACATTAACATGGCAAGGCACTATGATATTCAAATAATACTACATTGTGGTTTCAACACAAGAAGAGTGTAATTCATTATCACATTAATCATTCCAGAGGTCTGATTATAACCAATCAACATCATATAATTACATCAAGGTTAGGTATAACAAGCTAGATCACATGGGAGTTATGCATCTACTTATTATAGTGATTTATCAAATATAACTATATAATGGCAAAGATAAGACTACCATTTAATGGTATTGAACCATAGAAATATCATCAATTGGATCCACAAATAATACCATATGATTTATTCTAATCCATTGGATGTTAAAGCATCCAATATTATTCATTGGATCAGGTTCATTGCTCAAGGTTATCAATTGAAGTATACGTCTAACCATTAAATCAATTGAACCAAGGAACCATTGGTTTAAGGTTTAGTCAAATCTACAATTACATTCCTAATTCATCATATATTTTGATGACCTGATCCACCATTAATTGTGATCATTAGGTCACCATTGGTTGCTAGATCAATAATACATTCAGTTAACACCATCATATATTAAGACAATATTATCCCCGATTGATAACATCATTAGAATACTTAGTAGATGATAATTAAATGTCTAATTGATCCAAAACCTGACCTAAGGGGTGACCATAGGTTGTCACCATACATTTAAAACCCCTTATCACAAACATCAATTGCCAAGATAGCAACACCATTGGTTGTTGAATGGTATGTCCATAGGTTATGTGATAGAGAAGGAAATAGCTTGAAAACCCTAATTTGAACAATCAATTATTGTGTGCTTAGCACCATAGGTTGATGCTATCAACCTTTCCCAGATCATGTTACTGCTTAGAAAGGTTGTACACATGTTTACAAGTTCAGATACAACTGGAACAAAATAGGGAACACCACAAAAATTCATAATCCTAAACAAGCATGGTTTCTCTATGCTTAGATCATCACATTCAAGCATAAACATGAACTAACAAGCTTCTAATAAGCAATATAAGTGAAGATTGTTATATAACTTTCCTCTATAGAGTAGGTCAGATATCAAACAGAAAGAATCTCGAGCAAATAAGGCAATGAATCCCTAGATTCATATCTGAACTTGGCCAAATAGGCACTTCTCTCCACAAAGAAGCAAAACCCTAGACAAAGAAACAGGAAGGAAGGGTTTTTGCATTCTAGAGTCATTTTCACCATGGAACAGCATGGTTCCGACCTGGAGAGATATAGGAGGAAGAAGCAAAAAGAATTAAATCTATGAAATAAGCAAAACCTTACACGTTTAGGTCAATATCACTAGGCAGTAGCTTTATAGACCCAAAAAGGGAATCAATTGCAACCCTAGAATTTTTTTCCAAGAAGATCCCCACTTTCTTCTTCCTTGGGCAGAAAAATTTGCAGCTGAATAGAGGGAGAATGAATCTGGGAGAAGGAGAGAGGTGGTGGAGAGGAAATGGCTCGTTTTGGTGCTTGGGGATAAGTATATGACACTTTAAAATAAAGAAAAAGAAAAAGTTGAAACTCTAGTATATATCCAAGTGTCCATGGCTTTAAATTATTAAGAATATATAAGCACACACACAAGCAGATCTACCACCATCCCTATAGACCTACTTAGCTTTCCTTTGTTGAAATTCCCAGCCAATCACATAATTCCTTAGTTGATAGCTATTAAAGGTAGCTCATCCATGAAGGGGAAAACCCTAAAATACCCTTGATGAAAACACATTCAAACCATTGCTCAACTAGGAGCACCATGGATCAAAAATCTCAAGAATGATAATATAACATCTAAGGAACATAAGGTATGTGAAAAATTGCATAGAAAACCCCTCAATTGGGTAAATTGTAGAAAAGTCCAAAATGTATAGAAAATTGCATAACTTGCTCGAACAGTGACCAAATTGGACCAAATTTGAAACTTAATCTTGTCTTATGATTTAAAAACATATCAAAATGTTAGATTAGGGTTATATGTATTCAAGTATGGTAATTAAGCTCATTCCACGCATTAAGCAAGTTCAAGGGCCTTACATCTAACCTCGTGTTGGAGCTGCCACCTAGGTATATATAGGTGTGGGAGAAGCACTTGATCAAGTAGGGGTAGTATGGGAAAAACATTGCAAAAGTAATTAGGATTTTGTAGGTAGCATGTTTGTGGTGATCACCACGGCCATGGTGGGGAGGGGGGAGAACGGTCATGGTGGATGGGAATGATCATGGTGAGAAATGGTGAAAAATCATAGGGAATAGGTCAATTTTGTACTGAAGGTGGCACAGCCTGGTGGGGCTAGGGTGGCACGGCTGTGGTGGCTCAAATTTTACAAGTTGTTCTATGCTCCACGATCATTTTTCATCAGTTGCTACATGGTTGTGCAAGGGTGCACGACAGTTCTTGGTTTGTGCACCACGACCGTTCTCTGCTCCACGGCCATGGTGATTTCTGCACAAATTGAGCTCTGAACCTATTGATTTTACAAGTGACCTAGCACAATTGTTTTGTGGTACCACAGCCGTGTGGCTCTCTGGATCAACACTTTGGCTTGATTCTTTGGATTTTCTTGGACATCTTTGCTTTAATGGATCTTTGTCCACTAGGGTAGGTTGAGGGTGCATCAAACTTCACTTTGGGACTCTCCAATGGTAGAGAAACCCTAGGGTCACACCTTCTCTCTCTCTTCCATCAAGCATGGTCCAAATGCCTGAAAAGCATGCAAATAATGTCCATAAGTGTGTTTTACACAAATATGCATATTGAGGGAAATAATATGTAATCTAACATGTATAGATGTGATTGAAATGCAATACGAAACAAGATGAAACTTTAAAATAGGGCTAAATCACCACCCCAAACTTATAACATACTTGTCCTCAAGTATGCTCCAACTCAATCTCTATACAGATTTTTCACAGTCAAGAAATGACAAATGTAATGGAAAGGGCGATTATTGTTGAATGGGATCAATAATTACTAAGTACATACATTCCACCTATCTCCTCTCCTGCATTCACAAACCAATCATGAAAAGAGCACAAAGCATATGAACTTCAAGTATAGTGCATGAAACACACAAGCTATCCATATTTCTTTCATGTAGTTCTGGGTAGACCATTTCATGATGGCATTAATCAAGGATGACAAGGAGTGTTGTTTCACCATCATGCATTCAACCTTATGTTTCAAATCACACCAAATGACCCACATGGCTATGGGAAAGGCAAAATGAGCTAGTTTTGAAGGGTGTTGTGATGTATCTACCTCATGGTGCCACACCCTATGGTTCTCTTGCTCCTCAACTGTCCTCCTCCTCTCAGAAGCTACCTGTAACTCTCCAATCCCTTAGCCAGATCTGTAGGATATTGGTGCCATGTATCTCTAGGATGCTCCTCTTCCCAACTCCTCAAGATGGCCAAAAAGTCTAGACATGGGCCACATCCCTCTAGGGGAGGTGTGGCATGATAGGGGAGCTTAAGTGAAACCCCAGCATAAAGAAGGTTGACCTTGTAGAAAATATTCTGATCAACCACTGATTTCATCGATGAACGAGTCAAGTAATGCAAGTCAACCAACTTTCCTCATACTGCCTTTGTGTAGCCAGATACATCATGTCCTAGTGCCAAAGCAATGGAAGTAACAACCTCTCCCATGATAAATAGATTATTTCTCTTGGATGGGATTGTCTTCATATGATCAATAATAAGAGACCCTATATTTACAATCTTCCCTTACACCATCCATCTTAACTCAAAAAGGTCTTTCCTTGGGCAACTACCTTGATTTCGAGCAAATATGATGTTTTCCAAGACCTTCTGAATGTATCTTAGGATGGGGTTGTGAATCAGGCTAGTCTTTAATTTCACATGCTAAAAAATTGCCTTTCCCTATGAGTTTCTTCATCATAGTAGCATAATTTGCATTAATTTCTCTATTAGTGCTTCCTTCATCAAGTGACAATGTTGCCTTAGGAGTCAGAGGAAAGATGCCATTTAGAAAGTATGAAGTGATGAGATAAGTGCTACTCCCCAAGGTGACATTGATGGTGTCCTGTGAGACCTTCTCTAATGTGGCAAATAATTGCCGTGTAAGCTCTATGTAGGTCTCCTACATTATAGTCAACACCTCACCTAGCCCAAAGAGCTCCACAACATCCTAAAAAAATTCGAAGATGCCCAAACTCTTCATCGTCTCTAGGCACGTGTAGCGAGTGGCAATAACTCAGTGTGTCAAGCACTCTGGATGCTTATGTTTATTCCCTTTATTACCCTAATTTTCCGGTGTTGCCTCATTACACACTTCATGTGCATCCTCTGGCCATGCATCTGGCATTGCCTCATCTATATCATCTACTAGTAATTGTTGACATGCTCTTAGCTCCTGTTGTGGTTGTAGTGGCATAGACATCGAGGGGTGTGCAGCTAAAAACAATAGACAAGCCCCCAAAACCAATGCAAGGGCTTCTAAGTCTGATGGTCAGGCTGCTACTCTACCTTCGCTAGGCAGTCTAGATGACTACTCCATCATAGGATCCACCATTGTAGCCGCATTGGGTGATTCCCCTTGTGAAATGGAGACTTTCGACGGTGTCGAGAGGGCAACAGGAGTCGTCGGTGCTGAAGAGGATGTATTCTTAGGCTGGCGTCCATAGGAAATCACATCCTTGGTATTTGCTATAGCCTTCTTAGCCATTTCCTTCATTTTGGCTAGAAATTGGTGGACAAAATAGGATTTTATGTTTTTTTTCTGAAGAATAAGTTTGTTGGGCCATATTTGAGAGAAATGGGGTGATTTGTGGATGGAAATGGGAGAAAGATGGAGATTGAGGTAGTGAAAATGGTGGGGATTGATTGCATATGGATTGGGGGTGATTTGGTGGAGATTCAAGGGTGGTAGATGGTTGGGGAGTGTTGCACGACTGCCTTTCACAAGGAAGGGTCGTGGTGCTCGCAGAATGAAAAATAGAACTATTTTGTGATTTTTCAAATTTGTCGACTTAAGTGCTGAGTCGGGCTGCAGCACGGTCGTTCTATGTAGCACGAATGTGGTGGCTCACCTACTGTGCGGTCGTAGTGGCCCACATGGCCGTTCTGCGTGGATAGCTACACATGCGTGCTGCCTTGCACAGCTGTGGTGGCTCTGTTCTTCATTTTTGATTTTTTCTTGATTCCCCTGTTGATTGTGAATGTACCACCACAACCATTCCATGTCACTAGGGCTTTGGTGATTATTGTGGATATTTTTTCGACTCGAATCTCATCAAACATAAAGTCTTTGGTCCAAAATGATTTTTCATGGTTAACTTATCAAAATTTCCTCCAATTTTCCTCATTTCACCCTACTTTCACATGCATGTCTTAAAACTAAACAAAAACTATTAAAAACAAGTGTGTGCGGGTGTGTGTTTTCTTGGAAAAGTATAAAATCAAAGAAAAAGTATCGAAAATGGAAGTTTGGGTGAAAAGTTTGCAAATCTATGTAGGTTTCCTCCCACAAGTGATGTGTTTCTTTCCTTCGGCTAGGCTTCTTGGAGAATCTTCAGTGTCTCATCCATTTGGAATCCTCATGTGCCCATTTTTGCAATATATACATCTCTCATTTGTATTCAACCTATGTTCCTCATTTTTTATCACCAAAGTTGTCATCAATTCCTTCATCATGACTTTCTTCTCCCGAATGACCAATTGGACTCTTGAAGTGACCATATCCAATATCCTCATTTTGAACTCACCGATTACAGAACTTGTATATGTTTATTTTTATCTTCATGTCCATAAAAGAGATTATCATTATGCCACTGCAAACATGTATCTTAGCATCAGTTGTAGATAAGAACAACCTCCCCAAGATGATGGGGATCTTCCTATCATATGACTCCACGTCAAGAACAATGAAATCAGCTAGGAACACGGCTCCTCTTTCCTTGTAAATCATCACCAAGACATCATCCACTTTCCCTTTAGGCACTTTGATGGAGTGGTCTGCCAATTGGAGAGTGCAGTGTGCCAGTTTCAACTTGCCTAGACTCAACTCAACATAGACACTATATGGCATCAAATTCACACTAGATCCCAAATCAAGTAGGGATTGGCCTATGTGATGTCCCCCAATGTAGCTAGGTATGATTGGGGCTCCTGGGTCTTTCCTCTTCATAGGGAGTCAGTGCTGGAGAATGGATCTCACTTATTCAGTCAACTTCACTTTCTTTGGAATTCTCCCCATTGACCTTCTCTTCACAGTGCATAGATTGTTGACGAACTTGGCATACAATGGGATTTTCTTGATAGCATCCAAAAGTGGAATGTTCACCTTTACTTGGAGAAACACCTCAAGAATATTCACATTGTGGTTTCACCTCCTCTTCATTTTTGGTGGCTCATCTAGTGCTTCAATGAATGGAGGATCATTGGCTTTTTGCTTGCTTCCATCAATGTGAGGTGGAACACTAGAGATGGTGGGACTTGCAAATGGACTATGAGGTGGAGCACATGGTATCCCAAGATCAAAAATATGTATCATTGAATCATATTTGACAATTTCAATCATAGTATCACCACTTGGCTGCCTTTGCTTTGCTTTGTCAACCTTTCTTTGACTTACAGGTTGCTCAAGAGATTTCCCACTCCTTAGAACTATCACAACACTTCCTTGCTCATGGTGGAGAGGGGGAGATAGTTGTGGTTGTGGATGTGGTGGAGGTGACACTTGATGTTGAAATTGAGGTGGAGGGGAGAATTGAGGTTGGAAGGTGAATTGTTGGGAGAATGGGGGTGATGGAGGGGGAGGAGTATAATGCTTGGGATCGCCATGGAAATGGTAGATGAGTTGCACTTGCATGGGAGGCAGACTATTGAAAACTTGAGAAGAGGGCATTGGTCCACTTGTATTGGTCCACTTGTTTCATGGTATCTCATGATGGATTTTTAGACAACTTTTCTTCTTGGAGATCAATTATGGACAATAGATGCTCTATCCTCTCTTATAGCCTTGCAACATCTTTTTGAACATCATCAAATATTTTCAATCTAGAGAGAACCTCTTCATCAAACCTTGAGCTATATTATGAACTTTGTTGCTCTTGGTATCTATAGGAGTGAGGTGTCTTCTTTTCTTCACCATAGAACTCAATAGAATTGACCGGGTGGCAAGGAACATTTGTCACCTGGTTCTTCATGAAGCTCACCATGTCACCAAGAAACTACATCACTTGTGAGCTTGAGTCATTATGAGTGGGAGGTGTCACACTAAAGGCATAGCCCCCATCATTATCATGCTAGAAGCTCGAATTCTTGATTCTTCAGCCATCTTCTCAAACAAAGGCCATATCTCCTCAGGTGGCCTAGCCATGAAAACTCCCTTATTAGAAGAGTCTATTGTATCTTGGTCCTTTAGAGATAAACCGAAGTAGAATGATTGAACTAGATGCCACAAAGGGATCTCATGGTGTATGGACTCTCTCAAAATCTTCTTAAATCTCTCTCATGCATTGTAGAACTTCTCATGGCCCATTTGACTAAAACTTGTCATGGCACGCTGCATTTATTTTATCCTTGTTATAGAGTGGAATTGTCTCAAAAAGGCATTCTTCATTGTTTCCCAACTCATGATGTCCCTTCCTGAGTCATACCAATCTTTGTCTCTATCTTTGAGGGAGAAAGAGAACAAGGTCAACCAAATTGTGTCATCACTAGCTGTCAGCATTCTGAAGGTGGAGAATACTTCAACAAAGGAGTCTAAGTGATTGTAGGGGTTTTCACTCTCTGAGCCATAGAAGATGGGCAGGAACCCTAGAAAACCTGGAGGAATGGAAATTGCTCCCCTGACATTTGATCAACCCTGCTAGCAATTGGTGATTTGTAGTTGCTAGGCATGAAGTAGTCTTGAAGTGGCTTGTGGGGTGCATTTTAGCCTTCCATCTTGTCTTCCCCCGAACAGCTTATCACATGTACAAATCACAACCAAACAAAAGAGGGAAAGTTATCAAATCAATATGCCCAAAGAATGAAAAGAATAAAGAATCAATAATAGCAATGATGAGGGCAGTAGGAAAAGTCAAAGCAAAATTAAATAGCTAGGTCGAGCACCTTTCTCCCCAGCAACGGTGCCAAAAAGCTTGGTGAGCCCCCGCCAATGGCGTTACACACCAGTCAATTGAGATTTGAATAGATGTAACTCCATGGATGGAAGCACATGGTGGATTCACTTTCAAAATTTATAATGCCCTAAACTCAAATGACCTACTTATACTAAAATGCTAACCCACAAGTGCATGGGATTGTGTCATAGTATAGGTAAGGCAAAAAAAGTATAGGGTCGATACATAAGGAGAAAATGGGGAACTAGAGCTAGGTAAGTTTTTAGGTGCTAGGTTCCTACTTTGGAGTCTAGGGTTAAGGGTTTGAAGGTGATTTTGATTGTTAAACTAAGGATGAACAAGCAAGTAAGTAAAGGAAAGCAAACAAGAATGAAACCTAAGTTAACCCTAGACAGTTAGTTCTAATGAGAAAGAAAGATAAGGCAAGGCAAGAAAGGAACAATCTACACTAAGGAAAGCAAGAAGAGAATTAAAATACACTAGACTAGCAAATAGGGAAAAAGGGCAATTAAAGACCTAAACTAGCAAGAACAAAGAAAGAATAGAACAAGAAGCTATCTAAGCAACAAAAGAGCTAAATAAACTAATCACTAGATAAGCAAGATGGAAATTAGGGTTTTAAAGCAATTAAGGGAGATGTGGGCTATTTAGGGGATGCACTTATCAATTAAGTTGGGGGGTGACATATAACCATTATGATTTCACTTAGATTATCAAACCAAATAACAAGTTAAAGTCTTATGAATTAGCCTAAGCTACTAATTGGCCATGGATATGCTAGGTTGTGTATAGGGTAACTAGTCCCTAACACTCCCTACTACCCTTGAAAGGCTCAATTGGGTTAGGGCTTGGGTGTAATCCAATTAGATTCAAAACAAGTCTAGTTTTCTAGGTTATATGATCTTAGGATGATTAGGGGTTGAGATTAGTAATGGGAGTGGAAGTGAGACTTGAGGCCTCCTATCACTCATATTATAGCCTTAAGAAAGCTCCATGTTAAGCACACTAATTTCATTTAAACTAGATACTTATATCTCTCAACTAGGGTTAGGAGAATTGATTAGGATGTAGGATTATGGGTAGCTAGCTAGGGATCCAAGAATTAGACCTAGGAGCAAATTCCAAAATTCACACATACAATCAAATTTCCTAAATTCCTATGTGATTTCAAGCAAAAACCAATAAGAAATTTATGGAGTGTGATATAGAAATAGAATATAATCATTAGTAAATTAAATTACAATGTTTACATAACATTTCCCCCTGACATGGTATCAAAGTAACATTTTACATCCCAAATAGTGCAGCCAAGGGGACTAGCTACTCATAACAATGAAAAGTACAAAAAGAAGGGAAAAGAGGTAGAAGAAGCCATGGAGCTTGGTAAAAATGAAGAATTCCTCCACTTCAACTATTATAGGGTGCCCTCCTCTCCTCTAAAGTGTAGGGGCATGGAATGATGGTGGAAATGGGTGGAAACTAGGGTTTTGATGGTGTAAATGGTGAAATGGAGTGAAATTGAGGTGGAAATGGAGTGGAATGGATAAGGGGAAAAAATGGGGAGCTAAGAGTAGGTAGAAGGTAACTAACCTCGTGTTAGAGCATCCACATATGTATATATAGGTGTGGGGGAAGAACTAGGTCAAGTAGGTTTAGTATGGGAAAAACAATGCAAAAGTAGCTAGGTTTTTGTAGGTAGAACGGTTGTGGTGATCACCACTATCGTGGTGGGGAGGGGTAAGAACGATCATTCTGCCTCTGTTGCTACATGGTCATGCAAGGGTGCACGGTCGTTTTGGGTCAGTGCACCATGGTCGTTCTATGCTCCACATCCGTGGTGATTTCTGCACAAATTGAGCTTTGAACCTGTTGATTTTGAAAGTGACCTAGCACAGCCATTCTATGGTACCATGGTTGTGCTACTCTCTAGATCAGCACTTTGACTTGATTCTTTGGATTTTCTTAGACATATTTTTTTTAATGGATATTTGGCCACTATGGGTAGGTTAAGGGAGCATCAGACATCACTTTGGGTCTCTCTCAGCATAGAGAAACCCTAGGACCACTCATTCTCTCTCTCTTCCATCAACTGTGGATCAAATGCCTGAAAAACATGCAAATAATGTCCACAAGTGCATTTTACACAATAATGCATATTGAGGGAAATAACATGTAATCTAACAGGTATAGTTGTGATTGAAATGAAATATGACACAAGAAGAATCCCTAAAATAGGGTTGAATCAGGTAATCTTTTAAAGAGAGAGAAAAACTTGCATCTATGAAAGATGCCAGTAATAGATAGAGAAAAGAGTTATATAACCCTCCTTAAGAAGCTCAACACCAAAGATTCCAAGCTTTAAGATCAAGATCCCCAAGCACACAATCCAAGGGTTTAACAAACTCCACTAAAAGCTCCACCCACAGCCACATGATCACCTCATGAAGGAGAAGACACCAATTTCAAAGATCATCCAAGAAAAGAGATCCAAAAAGCTCTAGGCCGAGCCAAAAGAGAAAGAGAGAAGAAACCCTCCTCACACTTGGGTCTACCTTGTCAAAACATAGTCTATGACCCTTGTGATGAGGAGTTTCTTTCCCAAAATGACCACCATAGAGGAACCATGGTTTAGGGTCAAGAAAAAAGAGGAAGATTGAGGTAGGAGATCAAAAGAAATGCCATCAAGGAAGATAAACACTTACCAAGATTGAAGATGGGCTATGGTTGCCACAAACACCACATGCAAGAAGAGTTTGGTCACCAAGCTCCAAGGTTTGATCTCCTTGCTCCACCAAGTTCTAACAACAAGAAAAAGAGAAGGAAGAAGATGGAGGGCTGAAATGGTTACAAACATGGAGAGATAAGGGGCTATCTAGATGGAAGATGAGAGAGAAGGCAAGGGATGATGTATCAACACACCAAGGTACCAAAGGGACACTTGTCCACTCACAAGACCAATATGCACCCACATGCAACCACCCAATTCTAACATGCAAGATGTGGTAATACATTCTAGGTTGGGTCTAGACCCCCATGGTCACCCACATGGTCACGATCGTGACCTACATGGATCACCATCCATGGTCGCGACACACAAACCATGCATCACCACTTTTCGAGACAAGGTATCTCCTAAAACCCAAGGTCAATACATCCTATAAGAAGGCAACCATATTGACCCAATACCGCCCAAGACCACTTTGGTCATGACCTCAATACCTATAGGGGGTGTCTTGACCTCAACACTCACAAAACACACCCTTGGTCGTGACCTAGGTTGAGACACTCATCACCTAGCGACCCTAATCATCACTAAGGGTGCCAAATATCAACAAAGGTACAAAAAAGGTGCCCTTCCCCGGGCTACTCCCGATCCTAAAGATAAAGGGGATTAGCCCTGCAAGTTCATCTCAGAGCAAAACGTGGTTGAAGAAAGGGGAAACATGGAGAAAAATGTGAAATAAGTGATGAAACCCTTGAACGGAGAAGATCCAAGCATTCCTCGGTGTAGAATGTGCGATCTACAGCCTTTCAGCGGTGGAAAACGTCTTCTTCGGCTTCCGGAATGGCTGGGGCATGCTTCTGGGCTCCATTCTTCTCTCCACACCTTCTCGGGACGTGTGCAGTGGCTAATAACATGATCCCCTGCTCTTGGCCGCCGTCATTAGGTATAATCACCGAGTTAGGTTGCAAAAATATCATAGCTGTTGGATTTGGGTCAATCTGAAACAAACTCTGATATGACGATGTTGATACCATCGATGCGGGTCGATAGTATCGACTTTGCGTGATATCGGCAAGCATTCTTTTCTTTTCCTCGTTGCGCCTGATGCTGACTTGATACCATCGACGCAGGTCGATGGTATCGACACCCTTAGGCGTCGGTTGTATCCCGTTTCCGTCGTTGAAACTCCTCGTGACGATAGTATTGACTTTGGGGTCGATAGTATCGACTTTCTACTTGCCAACAACCTGATGGTATGTCGCTACCATCGACTTCCCTATCGATGGTATCGACTTTGTGCTGCTCCTTGCGGCTGGCTGCCTGAAGTTGTGTCGATAGTATCGACAGCCGTCGATGGTATCGATAGCTGCATATATGTGTTTGTCCTGAAATTGCAAAACAAAACCACATAAGCCGAGATAAAACCTAATATTGTAATCATTTATGCTCAAAATAATAAGATAAGAGAGATTTGACACTGAGAAGGATCATAGACTAAAGTAAGTGAATTATACGATATTAACCACCAAAATGACCAATAAACACATAAAATGCGAATAAAACAAGTCTATAAATGCGACTCAAAATCATCACATCAAACTCCCCTAAGATTGAACATTGCTCATCCTCGAACAACTAAACTTTAGAATAGAATTGTGAGGGTCAACTAAAGAACAGATTATCACAACAAATATCACCATATGATCCCCGCCAGACATTCACATTCCGGCCCTCACTAACCACAGAATGATAATTACCCTAAAGGTGACAGTAATCATCTATAAAAGATATCTACCTCAAAATTGATGAACACTATCATATAAGGCAGTTAACATAATAAAATCCTCCAGTCCAGACTCGGTGCATCTTGTGATCTCCTATTCTATGTTGCTCACCCTAACTACCGTCTACATGGAAGCAGCTCTCCTGGTATTAACGAATAAGGAGAAAATCACGGTGGCCTACCAATTCGAGCAACAGGTGGATGGAATGGGTGGCTAGTGGAAGAAATGGAAGCACTATACGGTTTTAACATGCACAAAACAATAATGACCTAAATGCTACTTATGCAAGTGAAAATGCCCTAATGCCTACATTTGGGTGGAATGATGCATGCACTATTATTCTGTCTCAATGTGAGATGGAATATCTAAGAGAACTACATCATGTACTTATTCTTCTTAAGATGCAGGTGAGACTATGTTCCTTTCTCCCTCTCAATCCTACTTGCTTCTCAATACACTTTTTTTCAAAACTTTTTTTTATTGTTTAAGCCCTTATTTTCATAGCTGACAATGAATTATTTGTCAGGCTCACTTATTGCTGCATAACTTATACATTTGAAGCATTCAGAAGGTATGGAACAATTTCATCACCTTTTATGTTTCAGAAGACATAAGATGCATGATGTACTATATGCACAAAAATGTGAATGCAACTACAAAATGACATGTATGCAACTAAATGACACACACCTAAAGATAATGTGCATGTAAAACTAGTGTATTTTTTATTTTCATGCAAAATATGTGAAAGTAGTTGCAATGCAAAACCTACCTACATGGAATGCAATTAAAGAGATTAAAACCATAATGTACTTCCAATTCTTAAGGTGGAGTATGAAAACAATGGGGTGGATAGATCACAAGACTAATTGACTAAACCTTTCGAAATTATTATGTGTCCCTCCTTACTGACTTCTGTAGTAATCAAGAGGTTTCTCTCTCTTATTTCAAATTAAAGTCTCATTATCATTTGGTCAGTTTAGGCTCAAACAACCAATTCCATCCACTTTTCATAAATCATATGAATGTACAGTTGTGATTTCCTATTTTAGAGTTGACAAACCCAATCATTTCCTTATGTTATGTGCTCAAAGTTGAACAACACAAGCTTGCAAAAACACTAATTTTTTTATAAATTTACCCTTGATTGCCTTGTACAAGCAACGAGATGACACAAGACATTAGACATCCACAATTACACTAGATAGAGTGTGGATCCTACAAACAAACTAAGAACGACAAGAAATAAATGACAAAAGACAAAATAATAAAAACTAAAACTAAAGGATAGAGCTATTCCAACTCCCCCCCAAGCTTAAATTTGACTATGGCCTCATAGTCAAAAACAACCTTAAAAGGTGGAACAGTGATATCGATCATTCTTCAGGAGGAGGCGGGTACTGCGGAGCCGTGGGGTCCCAAGATGGGTATTGCCCCTGGAAGCTCGGATCGTACAGGGGCATTGGTGGAGGTTGTGGATACCCCCCAAAGTAATTCTGGCTCTAGTAATGATCGTAGAAGGGCTGCTGCTGCATCTCCATCCTATGCAACCTATCATGGATGTGTTGTTGGTTGTCGAGGAGGAGGCGCTCATTCTCGAAAATAGCCCTCTGGTTATCTAATAGCCAGTTCGTTGTATCTTAAATACCGACGTATGAAGCTGTATGCTACTACTGCGTCTGATGAATATCTTGCATCATTGTGTACATCCCCTGCATTGAATAAACATCCTCTCGTTGATGAGAGGGTTGTGGTGACGGAGGCTGCGAAGAATAAGATGCACCCAGATGCATGCGGGGACACTTCCAGGGTGCTACTCGTGCTCGAAGAGGAATGAAAGCCTCCTCTTCCTCTTCATGCTCGTCGCCTTCATTATCATTGTCATCATTGCCCCCATCCTCATCAGAGTCTTCGATGGCTATGACAGGCCATCGGAAATGCTGAGCGCCCTCAATGTTGAAGACGGGGTCTGGAAGTGAACACTCTTGATAGGCATGATTGACATGGCAATGTGCATATGCCAAGCCATCACGAAGCAGGATGAGGTTGGAGCAGTGCAGATGCTGCAGGTTGACCTTGCTCCTAGTGGAAAGAGGAGTAAGCTACGAGATATCCAACCCAAGATAGACGGCCAATGGTGTGATTAGCCCTCCAAAATGGATAGGAGCTTTCCTCGTACTCATTTTCACGACCACCACGCACTTCAAGAAGAACGCAACCCAATTGCACTCCTCGCGCTTGAACAGTTTGTGTAGGAAAAACAAATTCATCTCTTGAAACTTGCTGAGAGACAGGTCACCGTGAGCGAACAACATGGTGCAGAGCATGCGGTGAAGAATCCGCACAAACAGATGCTCCAAATCTGCCACTGCAGTTTTTTGGTAGCTGACGGATTTTCCCGGAGGCGCAATCACAAGCTGGAAAAATATATCATTGTAGTTTGTCATGTTGTCTGGCCTCCGGTACTGGTAGTCATTATGAAACCTGTTATTAATTGAATTGAACTGGGTGAGGGTGAGGGTGTAATTGTTGTTGTAGAGTCTGAATGACACCCGCCCTTTTCTCCACTCTCTGTCGGTGGCGATCAAGTCATTGGGCACCACAATGATGTCCAATGATGCCATGAACTCCTCCACGAGTTCCTTATACGTCGGCCACTCACCGAAGAAAGGTTGGCCGTCAGTGTGGTACTGCAGATCGTCGGGCCTTTTGGATGTATGTCCCACCTACCCCTTCAAGACGTAGGCGAGATTGTCATTGAACCCCAGGTCGCGGACCAGTGTCCGATCAACATAGCGTGTGGGCTCGATCTTTCTCTTCATCAGTTCCTCGTAGACCTTCCAGACCTCCACGAAAGGATGGACAATCCTCGGACGAGGAATAGATGCAGTAGGTGGAGGAATGAACTCAGGGATCTCCATAGGATCCGCCCGTGAAGAAGAGGCACTGTCTGTATGCACCATCATCTCCGAGAAAGAAGGAATAGAAGATGGAGCTTGGTGAAGGTCGGAGAAGACAATCTGTGCTCAGTGAAGGCTCGGGGAAGATCACTCTCCTTGGATGCTCATATCCAGGTTCCGGTCGCACAACAAGATGCCCGACACAAGTGGAGGGTAAATGCTCTGAAGGTGTGACGTCATATGACAACCATCCCTCTCTTTTATAACCACAGTCGTCGCTGTTGTGCACCCGTCGATACCATCGATGCGGGTCGATAGTATCGACACCTGTAGCACAATCCGGTCTTCCGCTAGTATTGATGATTGTCGATCGCCTTATGTGGGGGCCCGGATCAATGACGCGTCGATACCATCAACGAATGTCAATGGTATTGACCCATCCCACAGATCGACTCTCTTGATGCAGTGATCGTCGTTGATTTCCTCTCACAGATCGGTGACATGTCACGTCGATACCATCAATGCAAGTCGATAGTATCGACTCTGCTTAGGGAAAACACCCTCGTGAGGCCCGGCCGCCACTTTCTGCCTGTAACCGGGTTGATACCATCGAAAGGCCCATCAATGGTATCGACTTCACTAAGACAAATTTTGTCTGAATATCTACAGAGATCTCGCGAGTATCGACCCCATTCTGGCGAGCAACCTGATGGTAGGTCGATACCATTGATGAGGCCATCGATAGTATCGTCTCAGAGAAATTTTTGTAGCCGCCTAACTGTGCCGCTGTCGATACCATCGACACAAGGGTCGAGGAGAAATTTTTGTAGCCGCCTAACTGTGCCGCTGTCGATACCATCGACACAAGGGTCGATGGTATCGACCCTGCCTCAGTCCTTCACATTGAACAAACGATCAAGGTATCTTTTTTACACTAAAAACAAAATTGAATCAAACTAACTTACAAATGTAAAAGAACTAAATGAAACTAACAACGGCTGGGTTGCCTCCCAATAAGCACCCTTATTTAACGTCTTAGGCTAGATGAAATCAAGCTCCTCATGCATCCGTAAGCGCAATGACTTTGACCTCATGCACTCTCCTAGTGTAATCCTCACCGAAGTACAAATTCAATCATTGTCCATTAACAAAAAATGTTGACTCGCCATCACGCACCATGATTCCTCCATGTGGCCTGACCTCCTCTATAGTGAAAGGTACACTCCATCAGGATTTCAATTTCCTGGGATGCATCTTCAACCTTGAGTTGAACAAGAGCACACGATCTCCCTTCTTGAAGACACTCATCTGAATATGTCAATCGTGAATCAACTTTGTTCGCTCCTTGTAAATCTGTGAGCTTTCATAGGCATTCATCCTCAGCTCATCAAGTTCATTCAGCTCTAGCAAGCGTTTCTTCCCTGCTTCATCATAGTTCAAATTTAGCTTTCTCAGCACCAAGTGCGCCTTATGCTCCATTTCCACCGGCAAATGGTAGGCCCGACCATAAGCCAACCTAAAAGGCGTAGTGCCTATAGGTGTCTTAAATGCCGTCCTGTATGCCCACAAAGCGTCCGGTAGCAAGGTACTCCAGTTCTTCCATGTTGAAGCCACAGTGCGCTCCAAAATCTGCTTAATCTCTCTATTGGATACTTCCACTTGCCCCTGTGTCTGCGGGTGGTATGGGGTACCAATGTTATGCTTTACCTCTTACTTTCTTAACAATTCCGTGAACTTATGATTTTGGAAATGTGTACCTCCATCACTAATAATCATTCTTGGTACACCAAACCTACAAAAAATTTATTCTTTGACAAACCTGCACACTACAGCAACATCATTAGTCCTAGTGGGTATTGCCTCTACCCACTTTGATACATAGTCAATAGCTAATAGAATGTACAAGTTAGAGTTGGAGGACACAAAGGGTCCCATAAAATCAAAACCCCATAGATCGAACACCTCGACCTCCTGAAATACATTGAGGGGCATCTCCTGTCGCTTTGAAATGTTACCTGCCCATTGGCAGGAATCGCATTTCCGCACATAGTTATATGCATCCCGGAACAAGGTAGGCCAATAAAGGCCGCTCTCAAGTACCTTGGTCGCCGTTCTGGAACTAGCATGGTGGCCAATAGTCGGTAGAGTATGGCAATGATGAAGGACACTTTCATATTCCACCTCTGGTACACACCTGCACAACACATCGTCCCTGCACTGCTTCAACAGAATGGGGTCATCCCAGAAATAATATCGCAAAGAATGGAAAATTTTCTTTTTCTCTTGGTATGTCCAATCATCTGGAATAATTTTGCATGCAAGATAATTCACAATATAAGAAAACCATGGATCTTTAGATTTCACAAATAGAAGTTGTTCATCAGGAAACATCTCGGTAATGGGTATATGCATGTCCTTCTCCTCTACCCTTTCCAACCTAGACAAATGGTCCGCAACCACATTTTCTATTGCGTCCTTATCTTTGATTTCAATATCAAATTCTTGTAATAGTAAGATCCACCTAATCAGTCTAGGTTTGGCATATTTATTTTCCATCAAATACTTTATGGCAGTGTGGTTCGTCCATACCACGACTTTAGATCCAACAATATATTGTCGAAATTTTTTAAAAGCAAAAACTATGGCGAGAAGCTCTTTCTCAATTGTCGTGTAATTAAGTTGTGCTTCATTTAAAGTTTTGGACGCATAGAAAATCACAACCAGTTTATTGTCCACACGTTGACCTAAAATAGTCCCCATTGTGAAATATGATGCATCACACATCAATTCAAACGGCTTTGTCCAATCTGATGTTTGCACAACCGGAGCAGAAATTAATTTTTCTTTAAGCACATTAAACGCATGTAAACACTTTTCATTAAAAGCAAACATAGCATCCTTCTCCAGCAACTCAGACAATGGTTTGGAGATTTTTGAGAAATATTTTATAAAACGGCGATAAAACCCAGCGTGACCTAGAAAATTCCGTACCCCTTTCACTGAATTCGGTGTGGGTAATTTGGAAATAACCTCTATTTTCACCGGATCTACCTCCAACCCTTTGCTAGACACTTTATGTCCAAGCACGATCCCTTCACTAACCATCATATGGCATTTCTCCCAATTGAGAATCAAATGCATGTCCTCACATCGTTGCAAAACCTTATCCAAATTGTATAAGAATTCATCAAAAGATGCACCATAGATGGAGAAATCGTCCATAAAGACTTCCAAACAGCGTTCAACCATATCGGAAAAAATGGCAAGCATGCAGCGCTGAAAGGTTGCTGGTGTGTTACACAATCTAAAGGACATACGGCTGTATGCAAATGTTCTGTAAGGACAAGTGAAGGTGGACTTCTCTTGGTCCTTAGGATCAATTGAAATCTGATTATAGCCCAAATAACTGTCGAGAAAACAAAAATGAGATCGACCTGCTAATTGCTCTAAATGTGATCAATGAATGGGAGAGGAAAATGATCCTTAAGCATAGCAACATTCAATCTACGGTAATCTATACATACACGCCACTCGGTTGGAAGACGGGTCATGACTGGCTCATTTAACAAATTATGTGTAATAGTAACTCCCCCCATTTTAGGGACTACTTGTGTAGGACTCACCCACGTCGAGTCAGATATAGCATAGATGATACATGGAGAAAGGAGCTTGATCACCTTTTTCTTGACAACCTCCATAATGCTAGGATTCAGTCGGCGTTGTGGCTGAATTAAAGGTTTGGCTCCCTCCTCGAGCCGGATCTTGTGCTGGAACAGTGTAGGGGAGATCCCCTTGATGTCCGCGACCGACCACCCGAATGCACCTCGGTGGTTCTTCAACACGATCAGCAGTTGATCCTCCTCCTCGACACTCAGATATGCCGAAATAATCACTGGTAGCTTCTCACCCTCAGCTAGAAATGCATATTTCAAATGAGGTGGCAGTGGCTTCAATTCTAAATCTGGCGGGCTAATCAAGGATGACTGAAGCGGTGGTGGGAGTTCTCTAAGGTATTCATAGTACCTAGCGTATAAACACGGCAGCACCTGAAGCATCTTGGCACATTCTTGTAGTGATTTTCTTCTCATCCAATCATGTGTTATATTAACCAGGAAGGCTTCAAGAAGCAGTTCTGGATAGGTATTGGAAACAGAACTTTCTATGGCCTCATCTTCAGTAGAAGGCGGGATGTCCTCTTCTTCATCATTGGGAAAACCCACAGCCTTGCTAAGAGACAAAACCTTGGTATGCGCCATGATGTCTACAACCAGTGTCCCCTTCTCCACCTTAGTCATTACATGAGCCATATCTAGAAATGGCTTACCTAGACAAATACAAATATTCTTATCAAAATGCTTCATCATGTGGCATTGCTCCTTAGCTTTTGATTGCATTGTGCTAGAGGGCATGCCCATCTCAAACCGATCATCAGCGATACCCAAGGTCAAACGACCTCTCCACATCTCAAGTATCATGTCAGCAGTAGCTTGGAAGGGTCTTCCAAGGAGTAACTCATTACCCTGTTCATCTTGCATTTCCATTACAACAAAGTCTACTGGAAATACAAACTGATCAACTTTTACCAACACATCTTCGCAAATACCATACGGTTTCACCATGAAATTATCTACCAACTATATTGTCATGTTACTTGGCCTTGATTCTTTCAATCCCAGCTTCTTGAATGTAGAGAGAGGCATCAGGTTTATACTTGCCCCAGAATCACATAGTGCTTCGCCAAATTTCACTTTACCAATGTAGCATGAAATATTGAAGCAGCCCAGATCTTGCCTTTTAGGTGGCAATGTGCCCATGATGAAAGCACTCACCTGTTCCTTAAGAACCACAACCTCGTTATCTTGGATTTTCCTCTTCTTTGTAATGATGTCTTTAAGAAACTTTCCGTAAGAGGGAATTTGCTCTATTGCTTCTAAAAGAGGAATGTTGACAGAAAGCTTCCTAAAGCTATCCAGAAATTTCTTGAACTGAGCGTCCACTTTCTTGGCTTTCACGCTATTGGGATATGGGACTGGGACATTCTGTGCCCTCTGATGTGGCGGCACATATGGCATCCTCTTCTGTGTCTCCTACTCAATAATGATGGGTTCTATAGCAAAATCCTCTACCACATCCTCTACCGGCTCGGTGATTGGGATCAGAACCTCCTCTGTGGCCTCACTTGTGTTTTCTGACTGGGGTTTGCTTGGTTCATCGGCCCTGGGGTTTAAAATCTACTTACTGCTCCTTAGCAAGATTGCCTTAGCCTGTTGGTTTCCTCCTGGAATGTTTGTATTACCCGAAAAGCCTTACTGCGCTAGCTTCTTCAGATTTGCTATCTCAGCTGCCATCTGTGCCAAGGATGTCTCTATAGACCTCATCTGAGCCCCATGGCTTTGTAAGGTCTGCCCAAATTGGTTCATAAATTCACCTTGTTGCTTGATCTGCTGGCCAAAAGTGTTCATTAGTTCTTGATTCTACTTTATTACTTGATTGAGCAACTCATTGCTCTTATCCTCTGATGATGGTTGGGGTTTTGCCTTGGGGTCCTACAAGAAATTATTTGGGTCCTTCCAGGAAAATTTCTTGTCTTTCCTCCATGAATAATCATTGTTTCTGTACCCCTGTTGTTGGCGCATGAATTTTACTTGAGCTTCATCCTCAGATTCAGTATCTTCTTTTGCAAGTAGTTTCTTGGCGAGAAGGTCCATCTTCTCATTTAGCTCTTTGATGGCCTTTGACTCCCCCGCATCCTGAACATGCTCTATGGCGTCTCTATCGCCCCATGATTGCTTCTTAGCCATGTTCTTCAAAATTTCCCAACACCCCATTCCTGTGTTGTTTAAGAAGAAACCTAAACCTGTAGAGTCTAAGTTACTTCTATCATGCTCAGAAAGAGCAAAATAGAAGATTTTAACCTACTTCTCCTTGTCAAGCCCATGATGCGGGAACCTCCTTAGCATGATCTGAAACCGTTCCCAGGTCTCGGAGTAAGTCTCTCCTGCTTTCTGACTAAAGTTATGAATTTTTCTAATCATATCATTTGTCTTCTTAGGCGGAAAGAACGTTTCAAAGAACACTTCCACCATGTGGATTTCACATACTCATCATCAAGATTATGTAGCCATTCTCGTGCATTTCCCGCCAGAGAGCTGGGAAACAACTTCAAGTACAACGTCTCCTTGGAAACCTGTCTATCTTTATCATATCACAGTTCTCCATGAACTGGCTTATATGAGTCACCAGATCTTTGTTTTTAAGCTCGTGAAATGCATTTGATTTGACCAAATTTGTTAATGCAGGATCAATTTTATATGTTGGAATATTGATTGCTTGCTTCTTTATTGGCCCCTTTTAAGCGGATGAGGAAGAAGCTTTTATCTTCTCCCATATCGTCTGCTCTTCTGCCATGGCTTCTTGTTCTGAGTCGGAATCTATTTCGTCTGGTTGGTCTTGAATATAGTTCTCCTCGTCGTCTGGTCCCGACAGTGGAACCTCTAGTGATTGCTACGTGTAGTCGGTGCTACGCGTCCTCACCATGCACCAGTACCTACAAGATGATAATTTCAGTTCAGTACCATGCTAGACGATTACAATAATATGAAAGATAGAACTATGCATTTCTAAAATGAATGTAAAATAACAAAATAAAAAAGTGGCCTAGTATGGCCGCTTGCAGCACTCGTAGTGCCGACAATTGTCGTGTCCCCGGCAACGGCGCCAAAAACTTGACATGATTTTACCGTGCGTATAACGCAAGTGCACGCGTCAATGTAGTATAGGCCCTTGTGAGGCCCGAGTCGAACTCAGGGACACTAAATTATCGATAGACTACTACTAACTACTTGCAATCAGCTAGACCGATAAAAAAGGTTATGAGAGTTGTTTTTAAAAATAAAAGAAAGTAAAATAAAACAAAGCAATCGATTAAATGTTTAGTTTAATCAATTCAAGTGGAGATCTTTAGGGTTGCAGTTTCACCGCGGGTTTTCATTGTATGAATTTCCACATAGTTACTCAGGTTCATCTCTCAATCGAGATAGTGGCCTGTAGCCAGAATTGGCCACTGTCGTGGTACAATTCACTACCTATGTCTAGGTCAGTTCCACCGTCGTAGTAACCTATACCCTAAACTAGGTGCATTAGAATCGACCTCTGGGTTTCCACCATTAACCTTACATCACCTTGTTCAAGGGATTTGTTAATTAATGTGAATTTTGTCTCTTTTCAACCATTAATTCTTCTTTCAAAGTAGTTAAAGGCATTAGATTATCATTATGGTGATCAAGCATAACAATATAATTGAGAAAACGAAGTCATACAACAGATTTAAGAGATAAATTATGAATTACTATGATAAAAATGTCATACAATGCTTCCCCGGGCTACTCCCGGTCCTAAAGATAAAGGGGATTAGCCCCACATGTTCATCTCAGAGCAAAACGTGGTTGAAGAAAGGGGAAACATGGAGAAAAATGTGAAATAAGTGATGAAACCCCTGAACGGAGAAGATCCAAGCGTTCCTCGGCGTAGAATGCGCGATCTACAGCCTTTCGGCGGTGGAAAACATCTTCTTTGGCTTCCAGAACGGCTAGGGCATGCTTCTGGGCTCCGTTCTTCTCTCCACACCTTCTCGAGACGTGTGCAGCGGCTAATGACGTGATCCCCTTCTCTTGGCTGTCGTCATTAGGTATAATCATCGAGTTAGGTTGCAAAAATATCACAACCGTCGGATTTGGGTCGATCTGAAACAAACTCTGATCTGACGGTGTCGATACCATCGACGCATGTCGATGGTATCGACTCTGCGTGATATCGGCAAGCCTTCTTTTCTTTTCCTCATTGCGCCTGATGCTGACTCGATACCATCGACGCGGGTAGATGGTATCGACACCCTTAGGCGTCGATTGTATCCCTTTTCTGTCGCTAAAACTCCACATGTCAATTGTATCGACTTTGGGGTCGATAGTATCAACTTTATACATGCCAGCAACCTGATGGTATGTCGCTACCATCAACTTCCCTATCGATGGTATTGACTCTGTGCTGCTCCTTGCAGCTGGCTACCTGTGGTTATGTCGATAGTATCGACAGTCGTCGATGGTATCGACAACAGTAGATATGTGTTTGTCCTGAAATTGCAAAACAAAACCACATAAGCCGAGATAAAACCTATTATTGTAATCATTTATGCTCAAAACATTAAGATAAGAGATATTTGACACTGAGAAGGATCATAGACTAAAGTAAGTGAATTATACGATATTAACCACCAAAATGACCAATAAACGCATAAAACACGAATAAAACAAGTCTATAAATGCGACTCAAAATCATTGCATCAATGGCCATAAACCATAACTCAAAATTCCGTTCCTCATATTCATCTAGATAGTTGACTCATCACATGAACAACTCATCACATAGATAAACGAGGTTTATCCATCAAGGATATAAGAACTTACAACTCCTTGTGATTCTTAATGTCCTGTGTTAGTATAGGGTATTCTTTTATTAAGAAGAATTCAGTTATTTGATAATCATTCTCTAACTCCTTAGAGTATGATTCCTTCTTGATTTAGACATCACCATGCCTTAATCATGATTTCACTATGATACACTATCATAATCAGTCATAAGGACCTCAAACATTAGGTCCAAGTATTTCATTCATTGATCTCATCAAGAATTAACACTTTACCAAATTTGTACTTCATCTATGATAATCTTAAACACTTCAAGATATTCATATTGGTATTTCTCTAAACACCATTTGAATTATTAGCATTTATTCCAATAGGTATGTAAATACATCACATGTATCAAACCTAATAGGATAATCATTCTCCCACTACCTTTAGTGAAGATTGATTAATCATGTCCAAGATATTCATGTCTCTTACTGGTTCTCTAACCAAAAGAGTCTAGATTTATCCATCACATGGAAACTAGAAATGAATTTCTCATGATTGATGCTAATTTGATTGTTTGAGTTATCTATAACTTTTAGGCATCATTTTATCTTATGCATATCAGGTACCACAAGATAAACAAGGCATGGGCACAAAGATCATATCTTTAGAAATTGGAACATCTCTTTATTTATTGCCATCATTGTCATACAATATGCAAAAATAAAGTGTTTCTATCTATTGGCAAATATGAAATAGTAGTTCATAATTGTATTACATGCCTTTTAGGCTTAAAATATACTAAAGTACTCCTATCTATGGTGGCAACACTTGTCCCATTTTTTGAGTGCTTTACACTTTACATCTTGGTATCATATACCTCAAAAGTGTTACAAGTTTACTTTCATGACACCTTTAAGTGGAGACATCAATCGCCTCCTTCTTCTTTTATTCTTCCAGATAGAGAGGACAATTCCTTTTCCAATGTCCTGGCTTTTGACAATGGTGGAAATTGCCTTTGTTGGACACGCCTCCCTTGGCCTTGAGAGCTGAACACGACTTGGGCTCCTGGCTAGCATCAGAACCTTTCTTAGCTCTACCCCTGCCCTTGCGCTTGGAATTGTCTTTCTTGCTCATGATCACCATCACAGACTTAGGCTTGTCCTTCTTCATCTGTGTCTCATCCATCCTCAACATGCCCAACAACTCTGACAGTGGCCTATCAAAGTTGTTCATGTTGTAGTTCATCACAAACTAACTGTAGGATTCTGGCAATGATTGCAGTATCACGTGAGTACCCAACTCTTGGCTCAGTGGAAATCCCAGTCTTGTCAGGTTCTCCACATACCCAATCATCTTGAGTGTGCGAGGACCAACTGGATCTCCTTTTGTCATGATGCACTTGAATAGTGCCCTTAAGACATCGTATCTCTCTTGCCGTGCTTGATCTTCATACATGTTACTGAGATGCTAAATCATCTCAATGACACCCATGTTCTCATGTTGTCTCTGCAACTCGTGGTTCATAGAGCACAACATCAAGCACTTTTCATCAATGGCATCATCAGAATGCTTCTTGTAAGCATCCCTTTCTGTCTTTGGTGCATTAGGAGTAGGTTCCTCTGGAATTGGAGTATCCACGACATAGAGCTTTCACTCTTGAGTGAGAACAATTCTCAATGTCCTATACCAGTCGTGGAAGTTTGTCCCATTTAGCTTGTCCTTTTCAAGGACGGATCGCAAAGAAAAGTGATTGTTGTTTGTTGTCATTTGTACTACAAAAGGAAATATGAAATTTTAGTCCAAAAACTCATTTTTGACTTATTTGATTGATTTGAAAAGTTGACGATATAATTAGGCCTTTAATTAATTATCGCTCCCACTATTTTACTTCAAATTGATAGCCCTCACCATCAATTTGGAAGATTGCAGCGTACAACCTTCTAGTGGGCAAGATCCTGAAATCCTCTAAGTCATGGACTAGCTTGGGCTGTCACCCACAACTTAGATCTCTCAGGTAGGCAACTCTTGCCAATTGCATCATATGCAACTCTTGATAAGATGTCATATGCAACTCCTTGCCATGATCATATCCATGCCTCAAGGTGCTAGATCCTATCTAGTTCACCTTGTTAAGTCTGACCCAAAGCCAACACGATGAATATGCAGCCTGCTAGGGCAGACCCACATATCCATCCTTCACGCTTCCATGAGATAGACGGTGCACCACGCTAGGGCGTGCCCACACTTGTTCGATCAAGCTTTTCACATGTATCACATTTGGAAGGCATCTAAAACTTAATATTTAATGAGGGATTTGGTTTATATATATATATATATACATATCCAATCACCACAATACATAGTATGTATCATATACACGCTATATCCCACAGAAAACATGCTACACGATAAAAGCGATGATTATGGCCATCCTAATGTGATTCTCGAGCTAAAAGGAATCGCGATCATCCAGGTCTACATCACATGCAACCTATACAAGATGAACTATGTGCTTTGCCTTTCTGGGTTTGATCAACTCATCACATGGTTGACCGGCTCGCCATCAGGATGGTCGGCTGGGTGCCACCAGCCGATCGGTTGGCTCCTCCAACCGATCGGTTTGCCTGGTCGTCGTGCATCTCATCATGGCTGCCACCCGCTCGTCTCACTCCTTGAACCGGTCATTAACCGATCGGCTAACTCCTTGAACTGATCATCTCGAACATCAACCGATCGGTTCACGCCTTGTACCAATCATCTCAGTTGTCGTCAGGATGTCCTTCGTTCATTAACATAACAGGAAATAAAATTCTATCCTATTTTACAATGTAAAAGGAGAAACATCGAGTTACATTCAAGGGGAGCAAAGGTAGGAAAGAAATCTTGAATTATTTCGAGTTACATCAGGAATATAAGAAGGAAGATCGGTGTGCAGACCGAGATGCAAGAAACCACATACAACCATACACAAATAGGGTTTATTAGCTATAACCACGCTATACATCCACCACAAAATGCATTTAAGGGTAACGCATATTGAGTGCATTAATAATACATATCATATATGTAAATTGGGATTTGTGGATTTAGTATTGGACATGCATAAAGCCAATTTTATCGCATTGTATGCAATAAATAAAGACGACAAACCAAAATCGATCATATCGATAATCCTAAAGTATAGAGCAGTTGACGTGGTTCAGATACCACTGTTGGGTTTTAGGGGAGGAAGAGAAGGTAACGGAAATAAAAAATTTCCTCCCCAAACCCAGAACAAGGAAACGCGTCAACGTCTATACAATAGGAAAGGATGGTTTGTGGAATCATACCTTGTCCCGAGGCTTGCTTGGCGATAATAACTCGCGGCTTGCACGGTCTTCACCTCCGGTCTTGGACGGTGTCTGTGCAGCTCCTGGTCGCACCGGGACTGACGACTCCTAGTCTCACCGGGACTGTCGGGATTGACAACTGTCCTCCAAGCGGCAAAAATCTCCCACCTCTAAAGTAGTCCACACAGACCACTTGGAACTCCAATCTCCTTGTCCCACAAGGAATTGGAAGGAGTCACACCCTCCTGTCAGCGTACTAGTCACTGACACACTCTCCTATCACCAGTCACTTTCTACAGTTGTCTTTCCCTTGTAGTGCCTCCCTTATCGGGTAGCACTTGCTCGGGCTCTCTCGGTTGCCAAACCCAGAGAGAACCACAACTTTACAGAGCAACTAGTTGCACTGTGTTGTACTTTGAGAAGCCCCCAATACCCATATATATATAGGAGAGTCATGGGACAGGGTTTTCTATCCCAGGCAATGTGGGACTAAAGCAGGAGTAGAAGGGTTCGATATTTTCCACAAAAACAACCAACTGCGCAACCTGAACCGATCGTTTCATTACTGAAACGATCAGTTGGGTACCTGAGCTGGTCGGTTGGCACCTCAACTGATCGGTTGGGACCCATGAAATGGTCGGTTCACTTTTGAACTGGTCGGTTTGTGGTCTTGGTCAGTTCCCGATTGACTTTTCTTCTTTTGTTTCTAATTGGTACCAAATACCAATCCTTGTTCCAATCAAATTGGGCAAGTGAAACGAAAAGAAATTTCTCACCAATCCTACTTTTCCAACTTGCTCTGTTGTATCAGTTGAATTGATCATTTCAACACTTGAAGCAATCATTTCACCCTGTCCATGAGATGATCGACTCACCACCTGAGTCGATCAGTTCACCAAGATGAGCCGATCGGTTCATCACATGAGCCGATCAGTTGGGAGTGCAGATTGTGCAGAATCAGTCAATTGCAGTTTCAATCAATTTGATACTCCAATCAATGTGTCCAACACCTTGAACATTATGACATTGAGCTATCAATTAATTGAGTGTTTGATTTAACACTAAACTCCTTTAGTAATCAATCTAAATATTGTTTGTGGACAAAACTCCTTTTCCAGGTTAAATCCTATGTGTGTGACCCTGCAGGTCCATTTCACAATGGCAGTGAAAGTCCATAACACTTCTGACTTCACAAGCAAAGAGCGGTGCCTAGTCACACATCAGTGCTACCCAAGTGAAATAGAAAGTTTGTGAGAAACTTTCAATCCTACAATCCGTGAATGGTGTTATAGTGAATGTATAATTCCTTTGTCACTGATATCCCGAATGAACTCAAGGCATGGAACAGTCATCCTGTCAACGTTCATTCACTTTCTTGATCTCATAGTAGATTGGAAGAGATATGTATGACATCAATATCACATACTGACTCACACATGTGTGCACGCCTTTCTCAATCCTACTCATCAAGTGGCCATGGATATCAAACTCCCTCAGGAGGGACAAATCCCATATCTATCACTCACCCCTCAAAAGCCACATGTGTGAAAGCCACCCAATCATCACCTTTATAACAACCCATGTTTCAGGACTGCGTTTGATGATGTCAAAATGTACCCAACGACATGTGTTGAGTGTAGTGATTTTAGGTCAAAGAATCACACTCACCATCATCACTGTGAGTACTAACTTTGACTACTATGTCATGGTTCCATGTGTCAAATTCACGGTGGGTCTGTCCGGTACACTTGTTCTTTAACAAATACCTATGTGTTTGGTTTGATATCTCTATATCATGACTAATGAGATTCTGTCATCAACCAACACCACAATCTTGTCTTATGTGTCATTGATGTCTATCTACCTTCCACAATGACATCCGACTAGGGACATAACAAGAATGTACAAACTCTTAGCATATGTATGATCTCATCGTTCATGTCCTCAACCTGAAAGCATACGTCATTGAGTATTGTCATTCTCTAGACATTCAATATGTTCTATCACTATCTCATATGACTAAACCAGAAAGAATTGGAAGCTTGCCTTTGATGTTTATCAAATCAATCTTAATGTATCCCACCAATCAGCCCATGATTGGCTCTCAGGGCATACATACCAACAACACTTACCCCATGTTGGTCACGACCGTAGTTAATCTTGGTCGATTTGCTTCCCTTTTGATGGATTGTACCTAATGTTGATGGAGGTTGCTACACTTTTGGATTGATTTTTAGTTGACCCCTATTTTGGTTAGGTTGTTTCCCTAGTTTTTGGGACTTGACCTTGCACTATTTTTCATTGTGACACACCATTGAGAGAGAAGTCATGACATGTGGTCTTGGGCTGCGACATGATGCATTGTCTTGAGGTCAAGACAACCATGTCTCCTCTTGAGGCCGAGACACCGATGAACCTAGCGGTCGTGACATGTTCTATGCTTTTGGTGATGGAACCCTGACCATAGGTGTCACAGTCGTGACATGGTCTAGGTGGTGTGGTCGCGACCTAGTTATATGGAGTGTTTGAGACATGATGATGATAGGTGGTTGAGAGGTATTCTTGGGCACATGATGATATCCTTGTATAAGTAATACATAATCCATGAAACATACTATTTAGAGAATATCTAATCTACACTAATCATGTTCTTTAACCCTAAGGATGCTCCAAAATGGTGGGAGATGGTTAACCTAGGTTTGGTGGTTAAACTTAGCTTAAAAACCCTAATCGACTATGTTGGGAAGACGCTAATCCTAATGATGATTAATGTGACATGTTTTCTTCTATTTCTTGGAATGGCTATTATGTTATGATATTATATCTCTTTTCTTTGAACCCCTAACCTTGCAGGATGAATGCTAGACATTTCTTGGTATGCTATTGTGATTGTTATGAATAATTGAGGCATGTGGAGATATTGATGTAACACATGGATTTAGGATGTCTCGTCTTTCTTGTTAATCAATTTCTAACCATACATGTGATTTGAACTTGAATATCATAGCTAGTTCATGCTATGATGAGTATGATGTGACACTGGTTGAGTGAGCCTTTATGAGGCATGTTAAAATACTTATGACATATGAATGATGTGAATGGGTCCTATGACCTGGTGATGGCTTGAAGCCTACTGTGAAGTGATACCCTCTAGTTATATGGTTAAGGGATTGCTATCCCATAGTGATGTGACATTAGTGATAGCCTCAAGTGGTTGTGTAATAGTGGTAATGGTATTGTGGATGGCAATGTTACAGGTGGTATGTGGTGATAGTGTGACAAGTCCACACCATATACGTTTTATATCTTTCAAAGTTGTACATGCCCTTATCTTTGTAATGCTCTTTATGGTTTTATACTTTGTAAATTAATGGGTAGAACTAAAAAAGTGAAACGTAATCCCAGTAGTTTCCCTGTTCCATAGATCCTTTCCAATGTCAACCTTAATTGTTGGATTGGTGAATCAAGTTTTACTCAGAGCATATATTTTTGAATATGTGGGGGTACAAGTCAGGTATCACCTTGTATCCCTAATTACATGATCTGTGAGACGGCCATGCGTGAGTAGATCTTGTTGTGATATGGATGGCCATGCATGAGCCACTCCTTGTTATAATGGCCACATGTCAGCCTGTTCTTCTAGCATTGTTACCTATACCAAGGTGAACTAGGTGTTGTTACATGTGGGCGAACATGGTGACCCAATCCTTCTGTTGACTACAATTCACTTCTGCAGTTGATTGACACGTGTCTGCGATGTTACTCTCATGTTGATTGAGAGGTGTTGGAGAGATCATGGATTCTAGCTCTTCTATTGACCTTGTATGACATCAATTTTTATTTAGTAGTGGTCGATTGGATTTGGATGGTACAACTCAAATCCTCGGTGCAGTAAATAAAATACATAAGCAGTCGTGTAGCATGCTTGCTTAAGATCAAATATGAATACATTAGATGAGGCCTTGCTTTGCTTTTGTATAACTTGGTTGGTAGAAAATATACATATCCTTCATATTCCTTCTTAGTTTATAAAATATACTATTGCTCTGTGGTAGCTACCTGATCTGCATATATAGATGATAATAATTGTCCTTCTTATATCAGTAATTGGATCTACTTAACATAGTTGTAGCTTTAATTTCTATTCTTTAGTTACTTTATCTATGATTTGATAGAATTGGTGGAGGGTTATATCTCTTGCTGGGACTTTTGGTCTCACTCCATGGGTTTCCACATATTTTAGGTGGTCGTGAATGAAGTGGTGTTGATTGTGCAACTGAGGAGGAGCGGTAGCAAGATCAGTAGCTAATAATGTTGAGTGTGATGCTTGTTGGTCTTTTTGTGTTAGAGTCCTAGAGTCATCCCTGTACACTCAATTCTTGGGGATAGTGTGGTGTGTATTGTAGTTGTGATATCGATATGAGTTTTTGGTTTGTATGCCTTTTGTTGTATATAGTAGAGAGATGTACATATATATGCAAGTGAAATGATATCACGTGTTATAGAGATGTCTATGAAAAATATGGTAAGCATGACATCTTATGAGATATATGATAAAGATGGAAGGTTATGGATCTTTATGTAATAAACTTCTGGTGTTGCTATCAGTTTTAATTTTTAGTGTTTTTATGTAATCTGCTTGTTTAACTGTTATTTCTACATCAATTTTGAGTAATCTTGTGGTTTGTGGCACGGGACACCACAGTTTGGTTGGTATCAGATCTTTAGGTTCGCTGAGTCTATAGGAACCTAAGACTAGGGTTTGTGTCTATTCTAGTATCCTCCACTTTGTCTTATGGTGACTTTTTCTTGTACAGAAGAAGAAGAAGAAGAGTTGAAAAGATGGTTGGGTAACACGAAGAACATGTTGCTGGGAATGGTCTTATTGCACCATGAGGAGGTGCAAGGAGGTAGGATGTTGAGGAGTGGGCGTCTGAGATACCCCAGATATACCTTGCAGTGGTGGCCAATACCACTTTTAATTCTATGTTTGGATAGTTTATGGACATAATTACACATACAATAGATAGAATGCCCGTTCCTCAAATGAGAGCAACAATCCCCAATGTGGAATCTTTAGTCTCAGGGAAGGCGTTTGAGTGGTTGAGGTGAGTTGGAGTGGTGGAATACACTGGTACAATGGATCCAACAGATGCGGACCTCTGGTTGATGGAGCTATAGAAGGCTTTCAAGATCCTTGGTATGGCGGTGGCTGATAAAGTCAAGCACCTAGTATACCATTTAAAGGGGAGTGTTGGCCATTGGTGAGCCATAGAGGAGGAAAAGATGCCTGGAGTTGTTGTTGGTTGGGAGGAATTTCGATGTGAATTTGTTAGTCGGTACTTTCCTCAGACCTATATGGATGAGAAGATTAGCCAGTTTGAGAGGATCCAACAGGGATCCATGTTGATCAATGAGTATTAGCAAGGTTTTTGGAGTTGTTGAGGTTTTTTCCTCACATGACTACTACAGATGAGGAGAGAATCTAACATTTTGAGAAAGGGTTGAACTCTAAGTTGTCAATGCTAGAGTTGCCTTAGAGAATAGAGAACATTTTGCTAAGTTTGTGGTGTCATTTCAGAGGATAGAGAGGTATGTAGTTGAGAAGAGAGAAAAGAGTGCCAAGAAGAAGCCTACTGAGCACCAAGACAGTAGTCAAGAGGCTTTAAGGAGACTAGGTTGTTAGCACCACAAACACAACAAAGGTCTAGTGCATCGATGTAGTGGTCACCAAGTAAGAGCAGGAGCAGTAGTTTTCTTCTTACAGGAGCCTAGAGTGTTGCCTCAATGTCTATGATAGGGCCACCTAGGCCTTGGTATGAGAACAAGACATGCTATAAGTGTGGATAGATTGGGAATACTATAACATTTTTCCCTGTGAAAGATGACGAGGTAACCCAGAAGTCAAGGAAGATCCAACATGGCTCACAGAGATAGCATTACAATAGTGGGGGAAGAGGACATGGACATGCATCACAAGTTGGTTCTTTTAGACAGGCTATTGGGGGACAAGGATTGATTCATCTGGAAGGAGAGTTCAACCCTTGAGTTGAGACAAGTGATATGAAGTTGTTTCATTGTTGTATGTCTTCATCTGTTTTATATCTTTTTTGGGTTGACCTTAGTAGGATCTTGAAACAGAGATGTGGAAGTAGTGTTTGTCTCTTTTTGCTTTGGATTTTGGGGGCGAAATCCTCGTTAGGGGTTTATGGATTGTAAGACCCCTGACCAAAGTTTTGGGTAACCCTATTTGCTTTGGCTTAATCTTGTTCTAGAACCTTGTTGTAATCCTTTGATATGTGATTAGGGCTTGTGGGGATCTTAAGTTTCAATATTGAGCTTCTTTAGATGTTATTGTGCTTTATGTGATAGTTTTGGTGCAAATTTAAATTTATCCAAAGTAGGGTGTTTATGTGTAATTTGTCACTCTTGAATGTTCCTTATATTTCTTTACATCATTTAGAGGAGAAACAACATTATATGACATTTTTATCATAGTAATTCATAATTTATCACTTAAATTTGTGGTATGACTTCGTTTTCTCAATTATATTGTTATGCTTGATCACCATAATGATAATCTAATGCCTTTAATTACTTTGAAAGAAGAATTAATGGTTGAAAAGAGACAAAATTCACATTAATTAACAAAACCCTTGAACAAGGTGATGTAAGGTTAATGGTGGAAACCCATAGGTCAATTCTAATGCACCTAGTTTAGGGTATAGGTTACTACGACGGTGGAACCGACCTAGATATAGGTAGTGAATTGTACCACGACAGTGGGCAATTCTGGCTACAGGCCACTATCCGGATTGAGAGATGAACCTGAGTAACTATGTGGAAATTCATACAATGAAAACCCACGGTGAAACCACAACCCTAAAGATCTCCACTTGTATTGATTATACTAAAAATTTAATCGATTGCTTTGTTTTATTTTATTTTCTTTTATTTTATTTTCTTTTATTTTTAAAACAACTCTCATAACCTTTTTTATTGGTCTAGCTGATTGCAAGTAGTTAGTAGTAGTCTACTGATAAATTAGTGTCCCTGAGTTCGACTCGGGCCTCACAAGGGCCTATACTACATTGACACATGCACTTGCATTATACACACGGTAAAATCATATCAGCCATTACATCCTAAATGACATCCATGTGAACCATAAGGTATGACCTTGATGGTAGCACCCATTGGATGAAATCCATAAGTGCAAATGAATCTTAAGTGTTAAGACACACGGATAACATTTTGAGAAGGATGATGCTTGTTGATTGCAACTTAATGACTAAGACATTTGGCGTAAGGATACTAAAAACGCATTCCTATGAGGAATAAAACAAGGATGTGTACGTGACACAACCTATAAGGTTTATGAATCCACTAATGCAAATAAAGTCTATAAGTTACAATGGACTCATCAATGTGATTGATTGAGTACAAGCAATTCAGAATTGGATCTTTACTTTGATGATAAAGTCAAATGGTTTAACTGATATGTCAAAGACAAAGATGGGATTATGTGATTTAGTGGGAGCGTGTTCACATTCCACATGTTGATGTGAAATGGAAATGTTCTAGAATGGAAATCCAAAAGTGGAAATTATCTTTAAGGAAGACATAGATGTTTCCTATGTGATAGGAATAGAGATCTATAGAGATAGTTCTCAAAAACCTCTTGACCTGAAAAGAGAAAAGCATACATTGACAATCTGTATTGAAGGGTTCAATATGTACAGATTCAGTGGGATAAAACGTGTCCATGTTACATGGAGTTAGTATCCCAAGGCCAAGTGTCCAATTCTTATGAAGAATGGGAACACTAAGAATAGATATGGATCTATCATGTATGTAATCATCCCATTATCTTGCATGTATCGACATGGAAAAAACAAAATGCATTCATCATCTTGTATGTAGGACATGGCAATATGATGTGCTCATCCTGATAACTCATGTGTGGGACATGACGAGTGGATGTCTGTCTACTTCCAGTAAGGATTACTGGAATACCATGAGAATTTGATAAGTACTTGAGAAGTACTAGTTCTATGGAGATAAGGAAGAGTTCAATGTAAAGAGTTACATTGATGTGAACTTCTGAAAGGATAGAAAATTAATCACAAAATATATATAGGATATATAAAAGTGAAAGTTTGTTGATAATTGGAAGTGTTCCAATAAAACCATTTAAAAGGAAATGTCGAGTATCTATGTGTTGGAGAACAACAGTGGATACTATATGGATCTGGAAGTTCATGAGATGAACTTATAGATATTCCGCTCATTGATGACAAGAATGGAATCCTTGATCATTCAATGTGGCTAAAGGTTAGGAAAGGAATACTAGATCACATATTACGGCAACTCCATCTCATATGTGTGACGTACAATGAAGAGATGAGAGACATGCATTTAAAACTGACTTTGGCAAGGTGTTGCCATTACTCACTATGTTCGCACTAGAGCACAGTAACATGTGGGACATGTTTTAAGATCACTATGAATATGATTCAAGGGTGATTGGCTCGCAGTACAAGTGGGACTATGTTGGTATGTATGCCCTGAGAGCCAATCATGGGCTGATTGGTGGGATACATTAAGATTGATTTGATAAACATCAAAGGCAAACTTCCAATTCTTTCTGGTTCAGTCATATGAGGTAGTAATAGAACAGATTGAATGTCTAGAGAATGACAGTACTCAATGACGTATGCTTTCAGGTTGAGGACCTAAACGATGAGATTATACAGATGCTAAGAGTTTGTACATTCTTGTTATGCCCCTAGTTGGATGTCATTGTTGAAGGTAGATAGACAGCAATGACACACAAGACTAGATTGTGGTGTTGGTTGATGACAGAATCTCATTAGTCATGATATAGAGATATAAAACCAAACACATAGGTACTTGTTAGAGAACAAGTGTACCAGATAGACCCACCGTGACTTTGACACATGGAACCATGACATGGTAGTCACAGTCAGTACTCACAGTGATGGTGGTGAGTGTGATTCTTTGACCAGAAATCACTACACTCAACACATGTCATTGGGCACACTTTGACATCATCAAACGCAGTCCTGAAACATGGGTTGTTATAAAGGTGATGATTGGGTGGTTTTGACACATGGGGCTTTTGAGGGGTGAGCGGTAGATATGGGATTTGTCCCTCCTGAGGGAGTTTGATATCCATGGCCACTTGATGATAGGATTGAGAAAGGTGTGCACGCATGTGTGAGTCAATATGTGATATTAATGTCATACATATCTCTTCCAATCTACTCTGAGATCAAGAAAGTGAATGAATGTTGACAGGATGACTGTTCCATGCCTTGAGTTCATTCGGGATATCAGTGAAAAAGGAATTATACATTCACTGTAACACCATTCACAGATTGTAGGATTGAAAGTTGTTCTCCAACTTTCTATTTCACTTGGGTAGCACTGATGTGTGACTAGGCACCGCTCTTTGCTTGTGAAGTGATAAGTGTTATGGACTTTCACTGCCAATGTGAAATGGACCTGCAGGTTCACACACATAGGATTTAACCCGGAAAAGGAGTTTTATCCACAAACAATGTTTAGATTGATTACTAAAGGAGTTTAGTAGTTCAATTAAACACTCAATTAATTGATAGCTCAATTTCATAATGTTCAAGGTTTTGGACACATTGATTGGAGTATCGGATTGATTGAAACTGCAATTGACTGATTCTGCACAATTTGCACTCCCAACCGATCAACTCATGTGATGAACTGATCGACACATCTTGGTGAACTGATCGACTCAGGTGGTGAGTCGATCGGCTCATGGACAGGGTGAAATGGTTGCTTCGAGTGTTGAAATGATCGGTTCAACTGATGCAACCGAGCAAGTTGGGAAAGTAGGATTGGTGAGAAATTTCTTTTCGTTTCACTTGCCAAATTTGATTGGAACAAGGATTGGTATTTGGTACCAATTAGAAACAAAAGAGGAAAAGTCAATAGGGAACTGAACAGTTCCACAAACCGACCAGTTCGGAAGTGAACTAATTGTTTCATGGGTCCCAACCAATCGGTTGAGGTGTCAACCGACCGGCTCAGGTCCCCAACCAACCGTTTCAATAATGAAACGATCAGTTCATGTTGTGCAGTTGGTTGTTTTTGTGGAAAATCTCGAACCATTCTACTCCTGCTTTAGTCCCACCTTGCTCGGGATAGAGAACACTATCCCATGACTCTCCTATATATAGGGGTATTGGGGGATTCTCAAAGTACAACAAAGTGCACCCAGTTGCTCTGTAAAGTTGTCGTTCTCTCTGGTTTTGGCAACCGAGAGAGCTCGAGCAAGTGCTATTCGATAAGGGAGGCACAGCAAGGGAAAGACAACTGCAGAAAGCGACTGGTGGCAGGAGAGTGTGTCAGTGACTAGTACGCTGATAGGAGGGTGTGAATCCTTCCAATTCCTTATGGGACAAGGAGATTCGAGTTCCAGGTGGTCCGTGTGGACTACTTCAGAGGAGGGAGATTTCTATCACTCGGAGGACAGATGTCAATCCCGACAGTCCCGGTGAGACCAGGAGTCGTCAGTCCCGGTGCGACCAGGAGCTGCACAGACACCGTCCAAGACCAGAGGTGAAGACTACGCAAGCCGTGAGGTATTGTCACCGAGCAAGCCTCAGGACAAGGCATTATTCCACAAACCATCATTTCCTATTGTATAGACATTGACGCGTTTCCTTGTTCTGGGTTTGGGGAGGAAAAGTTTTGTTTCCGTTGCCTTCTCCACCTCCCCTAAAACCCAAAAAGTGTCTCAACCACCCTAAGGGGTGATTTCTTGGTCTAAAAATAGAAACATGACTAAGGGAAAACCATAATCATTAATAAGGAAAATCCCATGCAAACAATCACCAAGAACCCTAGGTCATGTGTCACACCCCGATCTCACACTAACCACTAATCACGAGATTAGGGCGCGACGGAGGGATTATCACATAAACAAATCCCTGAGAACTTTTTCTTTTTAAAACCTCGTAATGATATCCGGATTATTGTTGTAAACTAAAACATAATAAACTATTGCGGAAGCATTTCAATGAAACTGGCTAGAGAACATAAATAGAGTTTACAACATGTAACATTATTTAACAGAAAGTAAACATAACAGTTAATTTACATCTTTTACACATTCGCCATACATACTCTCTCTCACCCACACCATGTCCCAAGGACCGAGGGGAAAGGATTAAGAGACCACTATCTAACTAACTACATATACCTTCTACTGTCTAGGGTGGTAAGATCCTTCAGATTCCTGGAACTGTCGCTGACCTGAAAATGTTTGAGTAGAGGAGTGAGCCTACTCGCTCAGTGAATAGTTTTTCATTTAACTATCACTAAACAACTCGTTAAGTTTATTATTCAGATTAATATACAAGAAATACTACACTGAACAGTTCTAAAACAATATAATTGAAATAACAAAGAATGTAAATATTGCATCCAAAGAATAACTACTAGAAGACTATGCTCTAGTCTTCCTTAACTCTTTCATTTATAAGGAACTCTGTGAACCTATATGATCATATTTTAGCTTATGCCCTGATGTATGCAGTGTACTCTGCATAGAGACTCGCAGTGCACTACGACCACACCGTACAAGACTTAGCGACACACCCGGGAAATGCTAAGTCTGACTTCTCGTCCTGGTCTGCACAGGACTCTCAGGCGCTCAAGGGCCTCACTTCACTCTCAAAAGAGTGTACTCTACACTCCTCCTCTAACCTGAGTACACAGGCGCAGGGAGTCAACACTGGGTTACCACCAGAATTACTCAACCGATTGGTGTTGGATAACCCTTCTGTCCTCGTGCCACCAGAATTACTCAACCGGTTGATGTTGGACACGAGTTTCACCCCTAAGGTGCAGACCTCTCAAAGGGGTTCTACGGTGTTCAAGGCACCTAAGTTTAACATTAACATTATGGGTACATTCTAGACAGAAATCATAACTCATTTAACATTTCTCACAAGGCTCACACGGCCTACCATATCATATCATAAAAACATCATAGCTCATGTATTCAAACATATATCATGTCTTCCCAACAAGTATTCTCATTCTAACATTTCATACATATATGCATGATCTCAGTAACATCCCTTTCTAGGGCATGTCATATCTCATCACCTGCAATTCACGAGATATGTATTATGAAAATAAGAAACCCTGTAGTATATATATACCAACTCAAAGAGAATAAGCATGTAAAGTTAAATGCACAAGAAACATACAATTCAACAGTTAAGCATCACCACATCTCATACTGAGAATTTTGATATCAACATACTCAATTCATTGTACACCCTATCCTTAGGGTTTCAGTTACCTCATTCACTTATCACATGGCAACACCCTATCCTTATATCATGCATGCAGGAAGATTTAAAATTCATAAATATCCCAAACTCAAGTCAATTTGGCACATGCATATTGAATTCATTCAATTGTACATCTTAGTGCACTGTTAAGAGTAATTTACTTCACATATGAGAATTCATACGTAACATTTGTCAATTCTCTGAAATTTCTCGAAAAACGTGCACATTAACCCTAATCCTGGTTTGTGCGTCACATAACTCAATTAAGGGTTACTTACGTATCTTAACATGAATTTATAACAATATTTGAAAATTTCTAATAACATTTCAGAGAAATGTGCCAATTCATGTAAATATTAATTCACACACATTAACATAACAGGAAGCATGCAACTAGGGTTTATTTGCATATTTTTATTTTATCATACTTTCTTTGAAATCATGCATCTGCTAATTTACTAAAATCTGTACTGTCTGACTTTATACCCAACCCGTACCATTTTCAGGCGTGTATTTCTAATTTCAACGTTCACACTGAACAATATAGGTTCCGATGAACCATATAAATTCACTGATTCAATTCACACTGGTCAAATGCTAAATTTAATCATATAACAGCGTCTAGAAGCAGTTTATGAAATAAAAAGTCGGGCGACGCCAAACGCTGCCCTACGCCTGATAACGCCTGTTATCAACGTAATTCGCACACAAAATAGAAATTATTCAAACGCCTGAGTTTATTAATGATAAATGAATGAAACTCTACTCACAGCGATTCGGGATGTCCGGATTTGACTGGAATTGCATCCAGGGGGTCGTCTTCAACCTCCGAATAGCCCCAATTTGAACCTACAGTAATCCAACAGTACCATGCTCACACGTACAAGTTGGAATCAAGCACCTTGGGTTGCTGATTGGGGACAGGAAACAGCGGAATCCGGTTTGGATCTCAAGGACGAACTCAAAGCGGTTGATTTGATGCTGTTCTTTGCTCAGAATGGTCCTGGTTCGGACCTGCTGCTGCAAGCAGCCATTCCTCTCACATACAGGTTGAAGGAGGAGCTTGGATGGGTTGCTGGTCGTGGCTAGGGCTACGGATTTGTGACCTAAACTCCAAGGCCAACTCCAATTAGCTCCTCCTCACACAACTGGGCGCACCCCATGGCCTCCCTGGTCGTACGCAGTAGTAGCTGCTGCTGCTACTTGCCACTGTCAAGGTGGCTAGGCGGCTGGCTTAGTTGGGAAGAGAGAAGTAGTGAAGGAAGTAGAAAGGAGAGGAGGAAGAAAGGACGAAAAGGGAGAAGCAAGAACGACTGCTGGAAATCGCCGCTAGGATCGCCCTGCGATCCCTTTCTGCTCGCGAAAGTCGGCTGTGCACCGCAAGCGACTGTTGCCCAAAGAACGGATAAGCAACAGAGGAATAAAAGTAAAGCTTATAAAGCAAAAACTTTGGGAAAAATTGCAAGTTTGACCCTGGAAATGGAAAAGGCCACAACTATTAACTCGGAGGTCCAAATAGCATGATTTCTTTTGCATCTTTTAAAATGTGAGATCCTCTAAAATCCCAAAGCATGAAAGCATGCTAATTAGACTGTTTCACTAGTTCAAAGCTCTAATTGCATCAGTGATCACTTAACTTAACTTAATCACCTTAATTATGCCCTAATTGTATCTTATATACTTAATTCAACTTTATCAACTTGATGATGCACTAACCACCATATGAGCACTTAAGTCAGCTCAATTAACTTAATTATACACTAATAATGATACTTACAAATTAACTCTTAAACAGGTCATAACATCATGGGTCATGGATCCACTATGAAAGGATCTCATGCAAGATAGGTAATAGTATTCTTAAGGCACCCAAAATAGAACTTAAACTACTCATAGAATCTAATACTCAACCATCATGCATGTGATCAAAACCAAGGTTAAAAGAATAGATGAAGATCATCATAACACCATAATCATCAAATCAAGTATATAAAATTAGAGTTTTGGATTCCATACCAACCAAGCAAGATAATCACCACCAAACAAGTTCTAGAGATTATCATCATCTACTATCATGTTAGGGGAATGTTTTAAAGAGAGAAAATAGTAGCTTGAATGGATCAAAGAGTGCAAGCAATAGAGAGGGAAAGGAGTTATATAACCCACCTTAAGAAGCTCAACACCTATGATTCCAAGCTCCAAGATCAAGAGCTTCAAGAACACAATCCAAGGGTTGAATAAACTCCACCAAAAGTTCCACTCTCAGCCCCAAGATCACATCAAGAAGGAGAAGACACCAAGGTCAAAGATCATAAAAGAAAGAGAGCCAAAAATCTCTAGGCCGATCCAAAAGAGAAAGGGAGAAAGAGAGAAGAAACCCTCCTCACACTTGGGTCTATCTTGTCAAAACATGGTCTATGACCCTTGTGATGAGGAGTTGCTTTTCCAAAACGACCACCATAGAGGAACCATGGTCTAGGGTCAGGAACAGAGAGGAAGATGGATGTAGGAGATCAAAAGAAACACCATCAAGGAAGATAAACACTTACCAAGGTTAAAGATGAGTTATGGTTGCCACAAACATCACATGCACGAAGAGTTTAGCCACCAAGCTCCAAGGTCTGATATCCTTCCTCCACCAAGTTCCAAGAACAAGCAAAAGAGAAGGAAAAAATGGAGGTCCAAAAGGGTTACAAACATGGAGAGATAAGGGGTTCTATAGGTGGAATATGAGAGAGAAGGCAAGGGATGATGTGTCAACACTCCAAGGTACCAAGGGGATAGTTGTCCACTCACAAGACTAACATGCAACCACCATAGCCTAACATGCAAGACATGGTGATACACATTGGGTTGGGTCTCGACCACCATAGTAGTCCCACATGGTCGTAGTCATGACCTACATGGATCACCATCCATGATTGCAAAACACACACCATCCATCACCACTTGGCCGAGATAAGGGATCTCCTCAAACCCTCGATTTAGACATCCTATAAGAAGACAACCATCTCAACCTAACACCACCTAAGACCAATTTGGTTGTGACCTCAACTCCAAGAGGTGGTGCCTCAATTGTGACACCCACCAAAGCACACCCTAGGTCACGACCTAGGTCGAGACAACTCACTAGGTACACCTAGGTCGAGACACTCATCACCTAAAGAACCTAATCACCACTAAAGGTGTCAACTCTCAACAAAGGTCCAAAATAGGAGCCCACCTCTTTCTCTATCCTCTAGATGATGTGAAGAAATAAATTGCACATCAACCCCCAACTTTAGATAAATTGTAATTTGCACCAACACTAGCACATAAAGCACAAACAACATCTAAACAAGCTCAAACTTGAAACTTTAGCTCTCCACAAGTGCTAATCACAACTCAAAGGACTAGAGAAAGGTTATTAGCACAAGATTAAGAAAAATCAAATAGGGTTACCCCAAAACTCAATTCAGGGGTCTTACACTCCTGATCTAAGACCCGTGTAATATCTTTTACATCTTAGGTCCCCTTGGGAAGGACCATCTTTAGAGATCTTATCATAACCTGCTCATAACTAGAAGGCACGCTTAATCTCCCGACCCTACTATGTTATTGTCTTGTTTGTATGTTTTCTCATATGAATGCTTGGCTAGATAATTACTTGTTTGATCTATTGTTCCCCATGGATACTACTTTCATGTTGACTATAATATGTTGATAAACCTTGAACATAACATATAGAAATTTATTATATAACTTTGTTTCCCTACCTGAATTTTTGGGGTAAGGGTATAAAGCACAAATGAAATAGGGTTAGCCATTGACTTTTGTCTTTAAGTCCCTCATGTAGAAATAGGGAGCATGAATGCTCCTCAAGGACCCTTCCTGGAGAAGCAATCAAAGGCCTATCTTAATATAATGGATAAAGAACTAAAACATATTTTGTATCAGAAGAATGTCATTGAATATTCTCACCTTATTTCTACCTCTTGTTATATTATGTTTCTAGCCTAGAAATTTTTATTATACTCTTCAATTGTTTGCTTGCCTTTTCATAGTGTACTCAATGCATTTGCATTGATATATTTTGTTTATCGAACTTGTAGTTGCCAAAAGAATATTTGATGCACTCAAGAATCTAAGATCTAAAATGAAACACAAATGGGTATACTTGAATCCAAAAATGGGTTATCTCTTATCTCCAAGTTTAATATCTTGTTATATATCTAGTCTTGCTGTTATTGCTTTTACATATATATTGCATGTGTGTAATATTGTGCCATTCTATGATCAGATGCCCCAATCTACTCTCCTTCATCTATGTAGATGTTAGGAGTGTGAACTTGGGGTAACAAATAGTTCCATGACACTCACCGTGAGAGTGACACATGGAAACCATAAATTATGGTCATAGTCATATATCATATTGAAGGTGGTGAGTGTGGTTCTTAGACTTGAAGTCACTGCACTCATCACATGTCATTCAGTATACTTTGACATCATCTAACATAACCCTAACTAAGGATTGCCATAACAGTGATGATTGGGTAGCTATGACACATGTGGATTCATTATAAATGATGTAACTGGGATTTTCCCCTCCTACTAGAGTTTTATATTTTAGACATTTGATAACCGAGATTGAGACAAGCATGTGCATGTACATGTGAATCAATATATGATATTGAGGTCACATATATATCAGGCAATCTTCTTTTTTTTAGGAACATGGATTGAGCATTGAGAGGATGACAATTCCATGCCTCTAGTTCATTCTAGATATCAGAGACAAAGGAATTACACAATTACAGTAACACCCTACACATATTGTAGATTGAAGTTGTTATCCAACTTTCCATTTACATAGGTAGCACGGATGTGTGACTAGGCACCTCTCTTTGCTTGTGATATCATAAACTAGTCTTGGACATTCACTTCTAATGTGATACAAGACCTATAGGGTTACACACATAGAAATTCACCTAGAAGAGGACTTTAATCGTGAATGATAATTTAATTTATTACTAAAAGTGTTTAGGTATTCAGTTTGAGAAACAAATCAGCTAACTAGACCCCAACTAATCTTCTCATCTAATAAAATGATCGATTGGAGTGTGAAGCTTATTAGAAATTCAATTGGCTGATTTCTTCCTAATCTAGGAGCGAACCAACCAATTCACGTCGTGAACCGATCGGCTCAGGTCATGAGATGACTGCTTGTAAGAGTGATACACCCAATTCATGGACAATTAGATTGCATCAAGGATTAGTGTTGATGTCATGTTGTGTATTTGTTAGATTCAAATTCCAAATTCATATGCGATTGGGAAACATGATAAAATGACCAGTTTGGCTTGCATGTGAACCAACCAGATCACTTGGTGAATCGACTGGTTTGTTGCTTGTACATTGTAAACTTTGTGATATTTTGGTCCCTTGCACTCCCACACATACTAGGAACTCTGATCCTAACCCCTCCTATAAATAAAGGTTATTGGGGGCTTCTCAGACACTTCAATTGTCTCTGACAACTGTTTGTCTTCTCTGGTTGTGGTAACAGAGAGAGCATAAGCAAGCCCTCCCTGATAAAGGAAGGGATGGCAAGAGAGAATAATTTTGGGAGAGAAAGTTGGTCACTAGTACACCAACGGGAGGGACAACTCCTTCCTATTTGTTCTAGTACAATGACATGAGTTCTTGGTGGTATGTGTAGACAACCATAGAGGTGATGTGGCCATTGTATGTTGCTAGGAGGACAACATCATCATGTATTCTGTGGAGGAGTTATTAAAGATATCGCCTGAGTCTATTGTCTGTGATGGAGACTTGGATTTGCTCTAGATGAGTCTAAGTGCAACTAGGAGTCTTTCACTACTGTAGTGAGTTATAGTCAATGGACTTGCTCCAGCATCATGTATGAACTCATTAAACCATCATTTTCATCATCTTGTTGTTTTGGGGAATATGGATAGATAAATTTTTGTTTCTTATGCCTACTCTATGCCCATATTTCCCTACACTGGTATCAGGGCCACGTCAATTTACTATGTTTTGGGATAATCAATATGATCAGATTTTTGGTTTCCATCATTTATTTATTACGCATGATGTGTATACTTAAACTACTTAATGTGAAAATCCTATCATAGAGAACATATAATCCCAAACCAATATATATGTATATATATATATATATGTGTGTGTGTGTGTGTGTGTGCGTGCGCAATTTACACCCGTCACCCTAAAAGAGAGTTTTGATGGTGGATGTGCAACATGGTTATGGCCAATAACCCTAATTTTCTATGTGTGGTGGTTGTGTGTTTATTTCCAGTTTTATATAGATTTGCATATTGAGTCTCTACCTATTTCTTACCAATGTAAAAGTATTATTCTTTCCTATGTTTGATCCCCTTGAATGTAACTCAAGGTTTCACTATAATCATTTAATAGTAGGATAGTTTATTTTTTGTTACTATGAAGAAGACGAGTTGACAAAGATGGAGGACCAAGAAGGGTCGATCGATTGGAGGCCCAGCTGATCAGCTGGAGGACCTCGAAGATGGTGGAACGAAGTCCAAACGATCGGGGAGATGACCAACCAACTGGCCAAGAGGTGAGCTGATCAGTTCAAGGGTTCAACCAATCAACCCAGATTGGCAAGCACACATCTTCATCCACAATAGGACTTTGCATGTGATGTAGACCTAGGTCGTGGTAATTCCTTATGGATTCAAGGAATTACATTAGACTGGCCATAATCATCACTCTTAGTTTTATATTGCATGTTTAAGTTGTGGGATATAGTATGTATATTGTATGTATTATATATATGTGGTGATTGGATGAAGTATATGTATTTATTTATATATACAAACTCCCTCAATTAAAATATTAAGTCTAACATACTTTCCATTAGAAACACACATGAAAAGCTCGATCAACCAAGCGTAGACACCCCAAGAGTGGTGCGATGTCCATGTCATGGAAGTGTGATAGTAATAATATGTTCCTGCCAAGCAGGGTGCATTATTATCGTGTTGCCTTTTGGGTCAGTCTTGATTGAGTGTCCTTAATGAGATTAATCACCAGATCCATGCTGATGACAATGGCAAAGAGATGTGCATATCATCTATCCAAGAATTACATAGGGTGCAATTGACAAACATTGTCTAAATTAAAAGTCTATGGACGCCAGAATTGGTCGGGTAATAGTTGGATTATTCATGTTCTTGGCTCACTAGAAGGTTGTATGTTGTAATCTTTCAAATTGATATGTGAGGGCTATAAATTTGAGTAAAATAGTGAGAGTGATAGCTAATTAAAGACCTAATTAATACTATTAATTTAAATCAAATCAAAACAAATCAAAAATTAGTTTTAACAAAATTGCAAATTCTTTTATAGAATGAAATGGCAACACACAACAACAAGTATTCTCTGTGATCAGTCCTTGAGAAGGGAAAGTTAAATGGGAATAACTTCCATGACTGGTTCTGGACGTTGAGAATTATTCTCACACAAGAGTGCAAGCTCTATGTCTTGGAGACACTAGAGCCAGATGAACCCTTCTAAATGCAGCTTAGGTGGATAGAGTTACTTACAAGAAGCATATTGAAGATTTCATTGATGTAAAATGTATGATGCTATGCTCCATGAACTATGAGATGCAAAGGCAACATGAGAACATCAATGTTATTGATATGGTCAAACATCTTAGGAACATGTTCCAAGGTCAATCAAGACATGAGAGATTTTATGTCTCTAAGGCATTGTTCAAATGTACAATAACAGAAGGGCATCCCGTTGGTCCTCATGTGCTCAAGCTCACTGGGCATGTAGGGAACCTTACTAGATTGAGATTTCCCTTAGGTCAAGAGTTGGCCACTGATGTAATTTTGCAGTCTCCGCTAGAATCATACAGTCAGTTTGTAATGAACTACAACATGAATGACTTTGACAAGTTGTTAACAAAGTTATTAGGAATTTTGAGAATAACTGAGGCATAAATGTAGAAAGACAAGAACAAGTTTGTGATGATCATCAGAAAGATAAACGGAAAGTCTAAAGGTAGAGGGAAAACTAAGAAGAGTTTTATAGGTAGTGAGAGGCCTAAGTCTTCAAATCTCAAGGAAAAGGAAGGAGTTAAGAAGGGAGGAAAGTGTCAACATTGTCACCATCCTGGAGAATTCACCTCTCTTCCTGGAGGAACTAAAGAAGAAGGAAGAGGAAGAGGCCTCTACTTTAGGTATAAATGTTATACGCTAAATTTGATTACTTCTTCATCTTGGTATGTGATACCGGATGTGGATCTGACATATGTTGATGTGCATGATCTAATAAGAAGTAAAGCCTTTATGAAAGACCAAGAGTGGACTATGTGGAGTAAGAGTTGTTGTAGCTTTAGTACACATTTAGAATTTATCTTAGCCCATTTGGAATGTAATATATTTAGTTGAATTGCTATTTCATTATGCCAAAATATAAACATTTTAATTGATGCATCTTGTATGACAAGGATGGTAAATCAATAAAGAGTTGTTAATGCTCAAATTTTAAACATATGATTTTGTATGACAGTGCCCCAACATCTAGTGATCATTATATGAAAGGATCTGAAGATGAATGTTAATAACATAATTACCAAAAGGATTCAATTGATAACTCAAAAAAATTATAGCATTGTCATCTAGAGCATATATATGAGAAATACATTACTAGAATCCTTATTGATGTTTATCTAGACTCTTTTGGTTATTGAACCAACAAGAGACATGCGAGTCTCATTTATGAGCAACATGACAAACCACCTGTCACTAGGTGTAGTGGAGAGAGTAAGAATTCTATTAGGCCTTATACATATAGATGTATGAAGATCTTTTAGAATACATGTGATAGCTAGTTCTTTGTACTTCATTATATGCACTGATGATCTCAGTTGATATAGGGTTTGTATTTGGTGAAATACAAAGAGGAATCTCATTAAGTGTTCCAAGAGATTATAAATGAAGTATAATTTTGATACAAGTATTAAGAATCTTTTATATGATTATGTATTGAAACATCAAGAGATTGAGGTCCTTTTGAAAAGATGGTGATAGCATATTACAAGTCAAATCCACCTAAAACATGATGATGTAGCAAGAAGAAGGAAGTACATCTTGCTGGATCATCAAGAGATTAATATTTAATATAATGTTCTGATCTCCTCATGGATATATACTTTACACTAAAATAATTTACCATCTAAAATGGCTTAAAAGACATCATATCAGATATAAAATGTTAATGTCCTAATATGTCTTAAGGATTAAAACCTACATAAAGAAAGAAGTTTCTTGAAAAGGTTTATTGATAACATCTCATTTTATGCACTTTTTGCATATGTTTTATGCTTCTCCTAGCATACCTTTTATAGAATTTTTCTACTTATTTTAATACTTTATGCCAAAAATCTCAATTGTGCACATATTTCACCTTTACAGGGTCATGCCAAGACATGATCGTGGTTAACACCTCAACTACGACTATATCGTCCACTAAGGGCCCTACCACGGTAGAAGCCCCTTATCACCATATCTACACCCTGCGACTGAGATCCTACCATGACCGAGTTCATGCCATGACCGAGGTCTTGCCATGATCGACACTACCCCTCAGTCGCGACCTACAACCAACACACAACAATCATGGTGGGAGTCTCGACTGAGATCAAGCTGCGACCAAGGTCATGCCTCGATTGTGGCTTACATCCAAGCATCGACTGTGGCTCACATACAAGCCTCGATCATGCCTTACATCCAAGTCATGATTGATGTCCTACTACGACCACGACCCAGATGGTTAAGTTGGTGGGAAGAACCTATTAATAGGCCACCCACCTTGACTTATCAGATCATCATATCATCAAGGACCACGAAGTGCTGCCAAATTCCATAGTCACTCACATCCATGTCATCAATCTTGGATCTCTGAAGGTGAAAGTTGGAGGAGAGATAAGATTGACCACCCTTTTCTTCAAAGGAAGGATACGCCTCTGCGTCGCCCACTCCAGCTCTAGATTTCAAGAAGTATAGTGGTGTATCGCCATCTTCTCTCTCTATCTAGATCTACCATTTTCATCACATTGTATACCCCCCTTCTTCATGGTAGTTGATGTATCTATCATTTTGTAACATTGTTATGATGTATGTCAACATGTGTGTCTAAACATCTAACTTGAGTTGGGAGTAGCCACTAAGGATCTTATATATATATATATATATATATATATATATATTTATTTATTTATTTATTTATTTATTTATTTATTTATTTATTTTATTTATATTTATATTTATATATATATGCTTCTATCAAGATTATCTTTGTACGCTTGTTTTTAATGCTTCACTTATATGCTTAGATACCATCTTGTGATGTATGATTGTTGGTACCTCAAAAGAGTAGTACCATCCTTATCTAGTGTTATGTAGTAGTATGAATGCATGGAATTGTTGGAATGCTAAAGATAACGGTCATATGGTTTGTTTTATGGTTGTTGGGTTGTTATCTCGAGAGAGAGGCAACCTTAGAGCTTGGATCTATCCTTATCTCGAGAGAGGAGGGAATAGACATTTTGATGACCGCTTGTAATCTTGATAGGGGTATACGAAGGGGTGTGAGTTTTACATGTTGGGGAGAGATATTAGTAGGTGAAACCCATTCCAAGTTTCCTTCAATATCTTTTTTTCCTACTGCTCATAATCATTTTTCTCATCATTATTTTCTTTCCTTTAACTTTCTTTGTTTGGACTGGGGCTCCATCGTTCCCTAGGGAACACCCTTTTTATCCTACTTGTTCATTCAGAGTGTGAGAGTGTGAGACTCTACATACTCAACACTTGTCGACCTTGTACCTGTGGTTTGACCCCCAAATACTATATCAGACCCCATATAATAGTTGTGGGGGCTTGAGTGTCGGGCTATAATCTTAAAAGTTTGACTACTCTGGATCCGCTCCATTTTGGATGCACGATTTAGGCCTATCAACTTTCTGGCTCAATTGCAAGGGACAAGGCAAAATGACATTGTTAAGAACTCGAGTCCACTCATTATACTCATGTGCCTCAAGCTTAGTGATAAGCTTCACTACACATAAACTTTAAATTTTCTACCCTGTGATTATGTAGAATAGTTCATTTTAACGCGTTCAATTTCCTAACTCAATTGTGCAGTTTATTCAGGGAACATGAAGGGAATCAAATCCGTTCAATTTTTTACCTTAACCTCAAGTCACCATTCTGCCTCATGTGGACGGCAATCTTACTAGGGACAATCGGAATGCAAGAGTTTAACACGACCCACCGTTGCATGAGACAAATGAAGATAGAGATGATCGTCTCTCAGTTGGTCATCACTATGGGGAAGAACGATGCAAGGAAGAATCACATCACCATATCCACAGAATGTATCATCGACATCACCGTGAAAATGAATGTGAATGTGATGAGAGGAACAATGAGAGTGAAGACGATGAAGAAGGAAAAACTCTTAGAGAGTTGGCTGCAACTAGAGCCAACGAATCTAGATGCCCAATTATCATCATGCACTTCAATACAGTGAACTTTGAGATGAAACTGGTTGTAATCTTGATGATCCATAATAATCCCTTCTGTGGAAACTCGAGGAGCAAAAATCTGTACTATCATTTTGATGCCTTCAAAAGCATCTATGATACCATCAAGATGAGGGGAGTTCCTCAAGAAGTGATATATTGCAAAGGATTCAATTTCTCCCTTGAAGATAAGGCTCTATCCTAGTACCTCAACTCACCCCACTAGTCCATAGATGGATGGAGACCCCATGCAGACGCCTTTATCACTAAATTTTATCCCACTGAGAGAACTGTCTGTAATATTCCAAAGATCACTTCTTTTGTACAAAAATTGAGACAGAACCTTCACAGGCGTGGGAACGCTTTCAAGAATAGCAGAGAGATTTCCCTCACCAAAACTATTGTAAGGGATTCCTGATGACTACCTTTTACAATGGGATAACTCCCACCGAAAGAACTTTGATGAATGCAGCTGCCGGAAGTGACTTTCTTGGTAAGAACTGAATAGAACTATGAAGATAATTGATAACATGGTTGCACTGCAAGAAAGCATGAATTATGATATAAATGATAGAGGATCATCTAAGAAGGTAGGATCTGAAGGACCGTCAATCGAAGCCAAGGCTTTGGATACTATTACAGCTCCAATTCAAAAAATTGTTGCTGATGTCAAACAATTAAAAGACATTGGGGGCAAAGTCAAGAAGCACACAAAAAAAGTCATGAAATATATTACATGCAGAGAAGGAGGGCATGGAGTTCACAACTATATCTATACATGGCCAGAAGAGAGTGAGGAAAATGAAAGAGAAGAAGAAATAGAGAATGTCTCTTATATTAATTTCAAATGACAAGATCAACCTGGATTTGACTACGACAACAAAGAAGCCGCTGAAAACACTCATCAACTGAGTAATTCATCTAAACTGCCTCAAAATTTTGAGAAGAAAGGATGACCACCTCAATATACTAGAACTACTAACTATCATACAAACAAAAATTGATACCAAAGTCAAAATAAAAATGTGAGTTGACGAGGCCAAGGGCCGGGCCAAGCCAAAGATAGCAACCAAACTGACATGATTGCTCAATTGTTCGAATTTGTGAAAAGGTAAGCCTCGGTAAATGACCAACTTGCTCAAAGTATTATCACCGATTCAGGAGTGTTAACTACAATGCAAACTCAGATGGCAGTCATGCAGACTCACTAAAGGTAGATTGATAAACAACTTGCACAACTAGCTAAACTTATGAAAAACCCCTTTGGGGAAGATACCATCAAATACGAAGACTGCAAAAATGGCCACACTCCAATCAGGGAGGATGTTGTAAAATCCTAGAACTAACAACACCAAAGAAGGAGGAATCCGTGATAAGCAACAATCTAAAAAGGAGATTGCCTAAGGGGCAAGAGCCAGCTATAAATGACAAAGAAGAAGGGAATCACAAAAAGAAGGGTGAAGAGGCAAAGAACTCAGATCCTATAGGAGAAGTCCTTTTGAAGATAAATCCCTATTCCCCAAGAGTTCCCTTTCCCTACAAACTGATCAAGGCACATTTAAATAAGAGGTACGAAAGGTTTATGGAAGAAGTAAAGAAACTACACTTGGATACCCAATTTCTCGATGTAATTGAAGAAATGCCAACATATGCAAAATTCTTTAAGGACCTAATCACAAAGATAAGGAGAGGAGATCATATTGAAATCATGAAATTGGAAAAAATGTCAAGCACCTTTGTTCACGATGACCTGCCAACCAAGAAGAGGGATCCCAGAGCATTCAACATACCCTTCTGTGTCAGAGACAATGTGGAAAGGAAGGTATTAGCCAATTTGGGAGCGACCATTAGTCTAATGCCCATGACTCTTGCATAAAGGCTCGGGTTGACAAACATGGTAAAGACAGGCATGAGAATCGAATTAACTAACCACACCTTTACAAGACCTATAGGAATAGTGATAACACTAACTTTTGTGATGTTTTAGACTGTTATTTCATTATCAAAACTTCCCTTTTAAACTATTTTCCTCTCCTTTTATATGTACTTTTGCAATAACAGGCCAAACTACGCTCTTAATTCAATATTTCCATCTTTTGCATAATTTTCCTTCAATTTTGACCCATTTATCATCAATAAGGTCATTTCGGCCCACAAACATGATTCCACCTGCATTGGCCTTCCAGCCGACCGATATGCACACTGCCTGGTAGGGTAGCGCAATACACAGATGTGCGACATGAGGATGTCGTGCAAGAAGGGACTAACGGACGATACGCCTATCTACCTGATAGGGAGCTGGGCTCGCCACGACAACCAAAGCTTGTCACGCGACATAGGCCACCCACCGATAGGCGCCGCTCGTCACAACCACCGCCAGCCGTCATCCTTGTACCGGGCGATACCGATATCGGCCGTCCAATGACTCTACGATAATTAGAGCTAAAGAAGGACATGTCGCACCCTGAGCACCATAACTTCCCCAACTGCTGCCTATAAATAACAGCTACAGGAAGTCGAAAAGATAGGTCGGAACCCTGCGCAAGTCACCTCAGGAAAGATGTGAAGAGCTAGTGTATCGTGCCTCAGTGCTTGTGCCGGGCGATTCTAGATGAGCACTTCCCCATCCCGAGAGGGAGGGAATGGTTCACTTATGGTCGTTCCGGGTACCACTACAGGTCGATATCAGCCGATAAGGATCCCCGACACAGGAGACTGACACTAGGAGCATCGCTCTAGCCCGACACGATACCGAACCCAATACACATCGCCTGTCACGGCGTGTCGCCCGAGAGGGTGCCACCTGACATGATCGTATCGGGGAAGGGTCCTCGCATGATAATATTCTCCCGTCATGGTGTGTTGCCTGAGAGGGTGTGTCACCTGACACGGTTGTATCGGGCTAGGCTCCTGCCCAGTATCGGGCTAGGCTCCTGCCCAGTATCGGGCTGGAGGGTCCAATGTGGTCTGTCGTCCTTCTATATCAAGAAGGCGACATCTATCTTTATTATTTCAGTCATTTATTTCTTTCACTTATGCAATGTAATCAGACCTTTATATGTGAATGTATTTAGAAGAGTTTAATTGTAACATCCCTGACCTGGGTTATGAGTTAACCCTAGGTGTTTTGCATAAATATTAAATTAAATCCTTGTGATTAACTTTGGGCATGTAGTTAAGTTTCTCAGAAGCATATATTTCAGTTTTTGCTCCTTTAAATATAAAGTTGTAGCATTGTTTTGTAATACAGGGACCTATGTGCAAATTTCCCAGTTAGAAGGGTTAACTTGCAATTTGCACATGTTGAGATGTTCCTCTGATGTTGAGACATCATGAGAATGATGATGGTACGGTTTGAGGGATTTCCCAAGCTTGGGCACCAAGGTGCAGCTGTGGAAGCAATCCCGGTGCTTGAAAACCCTAAATTGGGGAAAAGTGCAATTTACCCAATTTGAAGGGTGCAACTTGTAAAATACATCATCTAAAATATCTTTTATAACTTTTGTCATCAGTTAGAGTAGAAATGATGATGAGGGCACTTCATTTGAATAATCATATAACAAAGAACACCTTTGTGATTGAATAAACAAGGTGTATGTATAATAGCCCTTTTATGTGTATGCTTTAGTGATGGGTTGATCCTCTTTGCCTTCAATTCTTGATCTTAGAAGGAGTTTGTCCTTAGAAATAAGATGTGGGGACGTGCAAATAAGAAAGTAAGGACTTAGATGAGAAACGAGGAAAATACATATTCTTATGTTGGAATTTCACCCAATATATATATATACCACTTCCTTTGCAAGCAAAGGAACGTTTCTTTCATTCCCTCACTTATCCCCCTTGCTCAAACCGACTAAGGCAGAGCTCTGGAGCATAGGAGAACGACCAGGGATTTCAAGGTAAGTTTAGATCATCCCTTTTGCTTTAATTCATGGAAGAAACTCGGATTCAAGGTCAAATTCATGGCTAGCTCACTTAGCTCTATCTTTCTAGCCATCTCTTTCCAACTTTTCCTTGGAGAATTCACCTTGGCCGACCTGTGGAGCTCAAGATGCCATTAAAGACCTAAAGCTTGGAAACTTGGAGCTCAAGGAACAACCTTTAGGCAGGTTTTATAACTCTAATCCTTATGCTTTGATTATACATCTTTTTCTATGCATATAGTTGCTAGTTCTTCTTCTTCCCTATCTTCCCTTGCATCCTTGCAAGCAAAATCGTGAATAACTGCCACTGTTCTTGAGGTAGAAGATAAGGGCATTAATTCCTATGCTTATCCATGGATTTCCACTTTACCAAACGGTCCTAACCAATTGCCCATGCGGTTTGCACAACCGTTTGGTGGGCAAACGGTTTCAGGGTCGCATGGAGGCAAACGGTCTTCAAGACCATTTGATCCAGTTGACCAAGCGACGACCGTATGAGAATCCTGTTCCTAATTATGTAGGCTGATCACCCACAAAAAATTGAGGGGTTAACTCCAAAGGAATCGTGAGATATAAGCAAATCAATTAGCAAATCCAATTGAATTAAGTCCTGTTTTTCAATCTATTTAATTTTCCCTTTTTGGGCAAACGGTCTCAAGACCGTTTAAGATGGTTGACCAAGCGTTGACCATTTGGGATTACTGTTAATAATAATGTTGATTAATGACTCACCAAGTTTGATGGATTAATTCCAAACGAGTCATGAGTTGAAGGATGATTAATAGGGCAAACCCTAATTGAAATCAGTACTGAAATTCCAATGAGTTAATTAGAGATTTTGGGTTGATTAGCCCAAACGGTCTCAAGGCCATTTGGGGAATCATCCAAACGGTCTCAAGAGCGTTTGGGGATCACCCAAGACCGTTTAGAGGTCTGGGGCCAAGTATAGTTGACCAATTGAAGGTCCAAAGGTACCAAATGATATTGCAATTAAGTATTGATGTGATGACCAACTCAATAGATCCAACCTTGATAAATTTTCACTAGAGTCCAAAGATTGGATGGGCAAACGGTCTCAAGACCGTTTTGAACTCATCCAAACGGTCTCAAGACCGTTTGGTGTCAACCCAAGACCGTTTGGAGGTCTAGGGTTAAGGTAAATTAATCAATTGAGAGCCCAATTACAATGGGTTATTGAAATAATCAAATTGCTGATTTGTGACTTAATTAAGGTTCAACCACTATCAAAGCAACTTAGATTTTTTTATGATTTCTTGGGAAAACGGTCTCAAGACCGTTTGGAGGTCATCCAAATGATCTCAAGACCGTTTGGGCCCAATTGGAGGTCAATTGATAGGTTCAACCTTGAATTGATTTACATTGTTGAATATTGATGACCATCCGATTTGAAACCCTAATTGAGATGGACTTAACCCTAATTGGCTTTCAATTGAGGGTTAATTTGGTGTCCAATTGATTGAGGCTCATCCTAATTGACTCAATTTATAAGTGGTTAACATGGCTTTGGCCAATTGAGGGCTTCAACATACTTAATCATAAACATTTGTAACTTTTGAACCATGTTGGAGGTCCAAACGGTCTCAAGACCGTTTGGGCTCAAACGATCTCAAGGTCGTTTGGACCAGTCGATCTCAAGACAAGTTGATCAAACGGTTTCAAACCGCATAAGCTCAAACGGTTTGGAAAGTCAACCTTTCCAAACGGTCAACGCACCCAAACGGTTTGGGCTAACGACCTTGAGGTCATGTGGTCTTGGAGTCAAACCTAGCAAACGGTCAATGCACCCAAACGGTTTCAAACCGTTTGGTGGTTGAAGGTTGAAACCGTTTGGAGGTTTTCAATGTTATTTATACATAATCACTTGAAGTTGTAATTGGTTCAATGGTGATCTAATCTAAACCCTAATGGTAGCTTAGAACATTAAGGGACTAAGTGATTAATGAATTGACCCATGATGGTGATCATGAGGTAAATTACCAAAATACCCTTGAGGGGTTTAATTGAGTAATACCTTTTTCTAATAAAACCCTAATCACATGTTAATGATGTTTTGGGCTTATGTTAGCCCATGAGGACTTAACCCAACCTGATCTAGAGAGGTGTTATCACCATCTACTAGTATGAGGAGAGAGAAAGCATCTTAAGAGAGAGAAAGTACCTTAAGAGAGAGAGAGAGAGAGTATCCTTTTAGAGTGCAAACTCAAGTAAAGAACCTTCAATACATATGAATGTGCATGATTAGGGTATGATCCACCTATGTGAGATCATGAAAACCCTAATTATGATATATGATGAATCTTAAGCTAATCTGAGAGCATCAATGACGATGTTCCTCATACATGATGATGTTATGAGTTCAATTCACCATGTGATGTGAATAGTAAACCTAATTCAAGGGTAATGACATGTGATGTGAATAGTAAACCCTAATTCAAAGGTGATGACATGTTATATGAGTATTAAACTCTAGTTGATTAGAATCAAAGAACTTAGCTCTTATGACAAGAGTGGAAAGTATAATCATTATTTTGAATTACCTTTATTAATTGAATTAACCATGCAGGTTCTGATATGGAGGTGATCATATCCAGGTATGGATGATGATACTATATTCATTAAAGGCATATCGATAGCTTTATGAATAAGTAAAGTATCTTGATGCCTTGTCAGTGGCATTCTATGATAATAATGGGCTGTGAGAGCCATGAATACCATCAAAGTCATGCTTTAGAGATGACTTGTGATGAGTATAATGAGAAATGATGATTGATGTGAGTTAGGCTTGTTACATTTAGTATTCTCCTTTTATAGCTGTTATGCTACTGTTATTGTTTGAAGAACAAAGTGTGATGTTAAATGAATACTGAATGTACCTAACTGATCAAGTATAATGTAGAGCCCTGATCATAGACCCATCATTGTCAGAGATCAAATGATGGTGAAACAGGTTTTCCTAAGGGAACTCCTGGATCACATACTAGTGAGTATGTGGGGTATATGGATGTGTAGAACCTTACATCCTAGTGTAGGAAATTGATGTAGATATGTAATCTGTCAATCCTTCACTACAATCCCATACCGTATCAGTAGTAGGTAAACTTGAAACCTCCTGATGACGAAGAAAACATGGATATCCGTATCAGTGGAGATAAACACGAAATCTCCTGATGACGAAGAGAGTACAGAACGCCACTGTAACTCTAGAATAGCGAAGGACCAGTTTACCCTGGTGAGCTATAATAGTAGAGACATAAGATGTCCTACAAGTAATCCTCTTATTGACTGAGGATGGTGAAGTTCATGAGAATCCGACTCTCTTAATGACCTATGTATAATACTGATGTGACTTCTTAGCAATCAGTTGGAGTATGAGTGGTATGCCTCATCTCCACAGGGCATAATATTGTTTGTAAAACATAAACAACCGCATAGTATACATGTTAGAGATAACTACGAGTTAGTTGATTGATGATACACTGTAATAGTGCTTATATTCTTCATGTCTCATAAATGTTGAGCTCTTGTTTATAGCTGCAACTACTATTGAATACTTTGAAAGCTTTACTGCTTAAGATATTCTTTGATGTTATAATAAAGCTTCTGGCGGAGAGCTATAACTCTCGCTGGGACAATTATGTAAAATTGTCTCACCCCGTAGACTTCAACTTTTTAGGTGGACGTCGGAGATGGAGGAACCGGTTTACAGGTGACCAGTCCCAGCAGTAGCAGCAGCAACACCAGGAGCAGCAGCAAATCTCAGGTGGAGATTTAGCCTGCCATGTGGTGTAGTTAGAGTCAGTCCTATGTGTCCTCTGTACTCTCAGGTCTTGGAGTCTTTTATTATGAGTTCTTGAGATTTTGTATCTTGATGTATATAATTACTCAAGAAGTAATTATCTTGAGATGTAAACAGTTTATCTCTTGTTATGGAAGAAGCTTTTATGGATTCAAGCTCTTGTTTCGAAAAGTTTTAATTTTCCGTGATTTTTGTCTTCCGCTGTTAATCGAATCGCTTCCTCTAAGTTTGAATCATGTTTATATCGTGGTTTGGAGATCAGAGCCCACATAAATTACCTACTGCTTTATGTTTGGTACCTTTGTTGGGTGATTGCTATGTTTAACATCTAAACTCTAGCTTGTATGTTTGGATCGCGTTTCGATTAGCTACTGAATCGTGTGTTTTTCCCGTCACAACAGCCTCGAGAGAGGGGTTGTGGCTCTAGTGTTTGGTCTGATTCTGGAGTACGAGAGTGCCCAGAATCAGAGTTGCTTTAGTAACCTTTCCACTCTAAATTAAGTCCAGCAACCTCGAGAGTGGTGTTGATACTTGGTCAGAGGTACCCGCTCTGAGAGGAGGGGTAAAGGATGTTCCTACTGCCGCTTGTTTTACCAAAATTTTTCTCCTTCATACCTTGCTTTAGCTTTAGTATTATCGCTCTGTTTCTGTTGCATGAAAATCCCTAAAAATTGATAAATGCTTAAAACCTAAAATCTTCCTCGTAGCTACAGTTGGAGATAGATTTCTTTTGTTTTATCGGTCTTATCTTGTTGTTCCCTTTGGGGAATTTTTATCATCTCTTTATCCTTGCCGGAGTGTAACATGTCGATTCAGCATTCTCAACACTACCACCCTTGTCAATGTGTTCGACCCCGTATATCTACTTCGACCCCATAAACAAAGTTGTGGGGGCCTAGAAGGTTTCGGGTTATAAATGTAAAAGCTCGACTACCTCAAATCCACCTCCACTTTTTGGACGTGCGATTTAGGCCAGTCAACTTTTTGGCGCCGTTGTCAGGGACAAGGCAAAACGGTACTGTGGACGAACCCGAATCCACTAACTACACTCCCGTGCCTCAAGCTTAGAAATGAGCTTGACAACACTCTCTTTTTCTTTCTTTCTTTTCTTTTGTTGTTATTATTATTCTTTGCTTAAAATGAATAACTCAAATCATTAATAAAAGATTTTTTTGACTTGATTTTTTCGTGCTATTCCAGGTACTCTGAAGAATGGTGATCTATTCCACCAAGCACTGACATCGTGCCTTGCTGTGAGCAATCTCTTTCTAAGGCTGAACGTCAAGGCCAAGATGGGATTTCGCACCAACCCAGCTTGGTTGGTCAGTTATTTGCTTTCATAAAAAGACAAGACACAATCATCAACCAACTGGCAAAGCATGCGCTCGCCAGTCCTGGAGCTCTGAACTCCATGCAATACTAGATGGCAATTTTGCATATGCGCCAGCGTGAGGTCGATCAACGGTTGACCCAGATGGCCACTCTGGTGAAGGACCCCACGGGAAAGATACTCTCCTACCTTGAAACTGCCAGAATGGCAGTACTAAGATCCGAGAAGATGGTGGATTGCACTGAGGAGGCTAGACCAGAGCCTGAGTCAAGGCCTGAGGGTGTAAATCTAGCAGAGGATGAAAGTAGACCAGCAGACGCCCGAGAACCAGAACGGAGATCTTTCAAGGATCTACCTGGTGGGAGGAACCCTTATGCGCCCAGGCTACCTTTTCCGTACAAATCGATAAAGGCAAATATGAAGAAGCATCATGAAAAGTTCATGGAATCAATCAAGAAACTCCATCCTGAAGTTCCCTTTCAGGACGCCTTGGAAGAGATGCTGACTTATGCCAAGTTCCTCAAGGATCTAATTATGAAAAAGAGAAGAGGAGGAAGGGTTGAAACTGTGCACCTAGCATATGCTTTCTCTGCTTTCATAAAGCCTGACCTACCCAACAAAAGGAGTGACCCTGGAGCTTTCACGATCCCGTTTTCCATCGGGGACAATGTCAAGCGAAAAGGTCTTGCCGACTTAGGGGCTAGCATTAGCCTCATGCCCCTGAGCTTCACGCAAAGGTTGGGTTTGACCGAAATGGTTCAAACCAATATGAGGATTGAACTAGCGGATCATACCTTCAAAAGACTTGTCGGCGTTGTTGAAGATGTGTCGATCAGGGTTGGTAATTTCTTCATTCCATGCGACATAGTCATCATTGACACCATGGACGATCCCCGCTGTCCAATCATCTTTGGACGTCCTTTCCTTGCTACATGTAGGGCGTTGATTGATGTTTCTGAGGGGATAATCACGCTGAGGGTCGGAAACGACCATCTGGACTTCAATGTGAAGGAGACAATGAGAGGACCTTCCCTGTCTGAATCCACTTGCTTTGCGGACAGCTACGATAAATTCTGCGAGAAGATAGAAGAGAGCATCCGGATAGTGGACCCCCTTGCGAGGGCTATAAGTTGTCAGGATTCCGACTTCGAAAATCCAGAAGTTGTGAAGTGTCTCAGCCTTCTTGACCTGTGTGATGAAGATTTGAGCGAAGAGGATGAGGTGGTGGAATCTGTGAAGTATGCCTCTCTTGAGGGGGAGCCACAAGAGAAGACATCCAAAGCAAAGCCCGAGTTGAAATTGTTGCCTGAAGGGCTGAAATACAAATTCTTAGATCAAGAAGGAAGAAAACATGTCATCGTCAATGCCAATCTTTAAAGAAACCAGCTGGACAGACTTATTGAGGAATTGAGACTTCACCGGTAGGCTATAGGATATTCAGTGGAGGACATCAAAGGCCTTAGCCCCGTCTTATGCATGCATCACATCAATCTAGAAGAATTTGCCAAGCCTCTGGCTCAACCCCAGAGGAAGCTGAATCAGATGCTCAAGGAAGTCGTCAAGAAAGAGGTAATCAAGCTAAGGGATGCAGGGATCATTTACCCAATCAGTGATAGTAAATGGGTAAGCCCGATCCACGTAGTACCCAAAAAGGGTGGTATGACAGTGGTGAAACAAGATAAGGGCGACAAGGTGGCGATTAGGACCGTCACAGGATGGCAGATGTGCATTGATTACAGAAAGCTAAATCAAGCTACAAAAAAGGATCATTTTCCGCTACCTTTTATTGACCAAGTTCTTGAAAGATTAGTGCATCATGACTTTTTCTATTTCCTTGATGGCTTTTCAGGATTTTATCAAGTACCCATCCTGCCCGACGACCAAGAGAAGAAAACATTCACCTGCCTCTATGACACTTATGCTTTCAGAAGGATGCCCTTCGGACTCTGCAATGCTCCAGCTACGTTCCAATGATGAATGATATCAATGTTTTTGGATTTTCTGGAGGATATCGTGGAAGTTTTCATGGATGATTTTTCAGTCTATGGAAAGGACTTCGATACCTACTTGAAAAACTTGTCTTTGGTTCTGCAAAGATGTGAGGAGAACTGTCTGGTCTTAAACTGGGAAAAGTGCCATTTTATGGTACGAGAAGGCATTGTTCTGGGGCATAAGATCTCAATGTGTGGCATCGAGGTGGACACCAGCAAAGTCGAAGCCATATCCAAACTTCCTCCTCTGAAATTTGTGATGCGAGTGAGGAGCTTCCTCGAACACGCTGGCTATTACCGCAGATTCATAAAGGACTTCTCAAAGATTTCAAAACCTTTGTCCAATCTATTGGTAAGAGATGTTGAATTTGTTTTCTCTAATGACTGTCTAACGGCTTTTCAGGCTTTGAAGAATGCTCTGGTCTCACCACCCATCCTCCAAGCTCCTTATTGGGGTTTATCATTTGAGCTTATGTGTGACGCTAGTGACTATGCAGTAGGAGCAGTCTTAGGGTAGAAGAAAGATAAAAAGCAATACATGATCTGCTATGCTAGTTGCACATTGGACGAAGCTCAGGTAAATTATACAACCACCGAAAAAGAGATGCCCGCGATCATCTTCGCATTTGATAAGTTCATGTCGTACCTCATTGGAGCAAAGGTCAAAGTATATACAGATCACGGGGCCATAAGATACCTAATGCAAAAGAAAGATACAAAGCCCAGACTGTTGAGGTGGGCCTTATTGCTACAAGAGTTTGACCATGAGATTATCGATAAGAAGGGAGAAGAAAATGTGGTCGCTGACTACTTATCAAGGATCGTAGCAGAAGGACAGGGAGGACTTGCCATCGATGACAACTATGCAGATGAAGCTCTTATGACAATAGAAACCAAGAAAGAGGACTTACCCTGGTTCACAGATATCTGCAACTATCTTTCCTGTGGAGAAATGTCCCCCGACATTACCTACAATCAGAAAAAGAAGCTGTTCGCGGATGTTAAAAATTACTTTTGGGATGATCCTCTCCTTTTCAGAAGATGCGCTAACAATTTGTACTGGAGATGCATTCCCAAAGAAGAAACCCCGAACATTCTGAAGGAGTACCACGCTTCCCCCTATGAGGGACACCTGGGTAGAGAAAGGACTGCCGCAAAAGTGCTACAATCAGGTTTTTATTGGCCCTTTTTATTCAATGATGTTGCACAGTTCATAAAAGTATGTAAAGAGTGCCAGTCAACGGGCAATATAGGGCGAAGGAACGAGATGCCGATGGTAAATTGGATTGAAGTAGAGATCTTCGATGTATGGGGGATTTATTACATGGGACTGTTTCCCCCATCAAGGGGGCATCAATACATTCTAGTGGCAGTCGAATATGTGTCGAACTGGATAGAAGTTGTAGCAACCCAAACATGCAACGCCAAGTCAGTAATCAAGCTGTTCAAGAAAATGATTTTTCCTCGGTTCGGTGTACCACGCACTGTAATAAGCGATGGAGGGTCGCATTTCAGAGAGAGACAGTTCGAAGCACTCCTACGTAAGTATGGAGTCAAGCACAAAATTGCTACACCCTACCACCCACAGACTTCAGGGCAGGTAGAGGTTTCAAACAGACAAATTAAGTAGATCCTGGAAAAAACTGTCAGCCGAACGAGGAAGGACTGGTCTATGAAGCTTCACGACGCACTTTAGGCCTATAGGACCGCCTACAAAATGTCCATTGGAACCACCCCCTACAAGCTGATCTACAAAAAATCCTGTCATCTACCTTTGGAACTGGAACACATGGCCTTTTGGGCAATCAAATTCTTAAACATGGACCTTGAGAAAGCAGGAGAAAAGATATTTTTGCAGCTACAAGAGCTTGAAGAGTTGAGGATGAACGCCTATGATAATGCAAAAATATACAAACAAAGGATGAAGGTGCGGCATGATGCCCACCTAAGGAGAAAAGATGTAAGTGAAGGGGATAAAGTTTTATTATTTAAATCCTCCATTCGTCTTTTTCCTGGAAAGTTACAAACAAGATGGTCGGGACCGTTCACTGTCTCAAAGATATACCCATCCAGAATGATGGAACTTTACGACAAAGACGATCCGACCAAGGTTTTTCAAGTAAATGGCCACAGAGAGAAGAGGTACTATGAAAATGAAGCTTTTGTCAGGAGGGCAAAAATCAACTTGCACGATATGGGTACTGTCGAAGGCTGAAAGTAAAGAACCTACACCGGTCGGGCTGGCGATGCAAACTTCAACGCTCCTCGGGAGGCAGACCGAGTTTTTCTTTCTGTCCAAGAGTAGGATGCATTTTTCAACATTATGGACTGTAATAAGGCCCGAGTCAGTGCACGCGCCAAGCGTACCGAATCTTCTATTTTATGGGCCACCGCTCTATTTTACAAAGCATTGAGGAGTAATACTATCTGACGTCAGGGACTCGACCCTATGTCGATGATGTTTTGCCCGTCAATCGCTTTTTCTTCACCTTGTTAGGCCTCATATCGAACCGTATCGGGCCTCTTTCTTTTTCGGACCGTATCGGTGACCGGCCTAAATCGTGCGTCCAAAAATGGAGGCGGATTTGAAGTTAGTCGAGCTTTTACATTTATAACCCGAACTCTTCTAGGCCCCCGCAACTTTTCTTACTGGGTCGAAGTAGATATATGGGGTCGAACACATGGACGAGGGTGGTAGTGTTGAGAACTCTTAATCGACACGCTACACTCAGGTAGATACAAAGAGATAGTAAATTCCCCAAGGGGAAATAGAAAGATGTCACAAACAAAACAAAGAAAATTGTCTCCAACTAGAGTTACAAGAAGGATTTAAGGTTTTAGTCATTTTGCAGTTTTTAGGGGTTTTCATGCAACAGAAATAGAAAGATAAAACTAGAGCTTAAAGCAAGGTGTGAAGGATAAACTTTGGTAAAACAAGCAGTAGTAGGAACATCCTATACCCCCTCCTCTCAGAGCAGATACCTCTAACCAAGCATCAACACCCCTCTCGAGGTTGCTGGACTTTAAGTTAGAGTGAAATGTTACTGAAGCAACTCTGATTTCGGGAACTCTCGTACTCCAGAATCATCCCAAACACTAGAGCCACAACACATCTCTCGAAGTTGTTACGATGGGAAAACACGATTCGGTAGCTAAGCGAAACGCGATCGAAACATGCAAGCTAGAGTTTAGATATTAAACATAGTAGTCATCCAACAATTACTCCAAACATAAAGCAGCAAGTAATTACGCTTTTCCATTTCCATAAACATTGAGGGTCTCAATTACATTGCAATAGTAGAGAATAAAATAACAGAAATAAAGATAGAGGTCGCATTCTTGATGTAGAAGGATGATAGACTGCATCGGATCTCCAGTCTGATACCGGTCAGGAGCCTAGCCCGATACAACAGTGTCGGGCGGCACACCGTGACAGGCAAAGCGTATCGGGTTTGATATCGTGTCAGGCTAGTAGTGACGCATCCATGTCGGGCACTTGTGTCGCTCATCCACGTTGGTCGATATCGGCCTGCAGTGTCACCCGGGACTGTCCTAAGTGAACCATCCCCTCCCTCTCGGGACGGGGAAGAGCTCACCTAGAGTTTCCCGGCACGAACACTCAGGCGCGATACTTCTACTCTCGCAGCTTCCTCTGAAGATTTGCTCAGGGTTCTGACCTGTCTTTTCGGCTTCATGTAGCTGCTATTTATAGGCAGCGGCTGGGGGAAGTTATGGTGCTCGAAGCGCCACGTGTCCTCCTTATTCGCGGGGTCGGTGGACGGCTGATACACCTATCGCTCGGCACATGGATGTCAGTTGTCAGTCACGTGACGCGCGGTGCCTGCCGGTGGGTGGCCTGTGTCGCGCTACAAGTTTGGGTTGTCGTGGCGAGCTCGGCTCCCTGTCAGGTAAAAGACGTGTCGTCCGTCAGTTTCTTCTTGTGCGGCATCCCTGTGTTACGCGTCGTTGTGTTGCGCTACCCTGCCAGGCAGTGATCGTATCGGTCATCAGGAAGGCCGATGCATGTTGATCTTATTTGTGGGTCGGGACGACCTTATTGACGATAAATGGATCAAAATAGGAAGAAAATACTGCAAAAGATGGAAATATTGAATTAAGAGTGTTCTTTGGCCAGTTATTGCGAAAATACATATAAAAGAGAGGAAAACAGTTAAAAAGGACAGTTTTGATGATAGAAAATAGTCTCAAATATCAGAAAATTTGGTGTTATCAACTCCCTCAAACTTAGCGTTTTGATTGTCCTCAATCAATATTTAAACTTTATTTAGTGATGCTTCTTCTTGCTTGGTGTAGCTTTCAGGCCAAGCGGTAAAAACAAGTATCGTAATGCCTTAATAGATAATGTTGCCCCACTACAAACAAAAGACCTTGCGTTTCCTCCTTATTATTTCAGTAAAAATTTTCTCTACAGCTTCAGCGAGACTTTGGTGCATGATTCCGAAGCTAGCTTACACACCAAACAACTTTATTTTTGGGTCAGAAAGTTGTGTATAGGGTAGGCTAAGGCTTTTTGGGGTTTTTCTTGTCTCCATCAGTCCATCCAGATAAGGGTCCATTAACGGGCAAGTGGTCCCTACAGTCCAAGCCAGTTGGCTTTAGAGCAGTGATTTCACATCCTACGTACCACTGCCCTGGATCTACCATGCCTAAAGATGGGTACTTTCAGAAAACAAGTGTGTATATATTTTTTTCTTTTCTTTTATCGGGCACAACTCTCATGCTTTTATTCACCCTCATAAGGTTACTTTCTCTTTTTGGGATTTTTCTTGGGTAAGGGGAACAAGAGGGATTTCCGCTGTTTGGGCAGCTTTTTCCTTCTCCATACTCGTCTCTTAGCTGTTTGCAAGATTATTCATTTTTTTCGAAATTTTTGGCACGAAAAAATGTAATCTTTTGTTCGTTTGAAGCAGCATTATCAAAAAGATATAACAAAACTTGCATTTCGTTGAGCACATAGAAAACAAACTTGGAAAGAAGTCACATCAGGTTTTTACTAATATAGCGACTTTGTACATATGCGTGGGAACAAAATAAGAAAAAAATTTCAAAAATTTTATAAGCACGGAATTTTATACTAGCATGGGTACATACACATGATATAGGAGAAGAACAAAATGGCACTAAGGGTGGAGGTTAAGAAGAAAATTTTATACCTCCTTCACTAGTACATGGGTACCCCCCCAAACTTACTCCACACTCTGTCCTAGAGTAGTGAAGAAGACAGGGTGAGGTCATTCTAGTCCAGTGAAGGTTAGCTGGTGGTTGTGCTTGTGCCTTGGAGAAGCTACAATATGCTTCTTTGCTGCCTCCATTTTATTTCCCAGCTGGATGCTGCCGAAACAAGTGCAAAGATCTCAAAATTATTTGGCCTCCCCTTACTCCTGGTACTTCCGTTGTGAACATGAACAAAGGGACTGATTGTCAATCCCAGTTTCAGTCCACTTGATTCCATTTTCTTTCCAAGGAGTGTGCAGTCAGAGGGCCTCTCTATTTTTATTATCTTCCTCTTTTGGAGATGGCCCTAAACCACCGCAGAAGACAGACTATGATAAGGAAACGCACTTCCCTTGTTCTCTTTTCGGCGGGTGGTGGACCAGCTGTCTCAGGATTCTGGCATATCTGTCTGATTGTTGTTGCTTTAGCTTCAGCCATAGTGTCGATTCTTCTGCGGTGTTTGCCAACTCTTCTGGAGGTTTGTTGTATATTATCTGTACTTGTTATCAAGTTTAATGATCATTTGAATGTCAAGTAGAAAAAGATAAAAACCCGATAAAACTTGTGTCGTAGTAAAAATCCTGGGTATCACTCATCAAAAGGGAACTGCCCAATATGAGGTAGGACAATACGAGGGGAACTGCACGGCACAACACGCTTCTCGACACAGGTCTGTCGGGCGATGAGGTCGCATGAAAACAACTGCCTGATAGGATTCCATGATGGAAAACTGTGTCGCCCGATATGTCGTATCGGGCAAGCGCGATCAGCCGTCGTGTCGTGCTTCACATGCGTCGGGCGATACAAGATAAATCGACTAAGTTCGTCAACCCGATAAGCAGCGCGCCATATGAAACCCGTGTCAAGCAAACAGGTTGTCGGGCTATACCTTTTCTCTTTGGAGCCATCGCATGATACAAGGGTAAGGCAAGCTGGCCGACACGTGAGCAAAAAGTGTGTTACTGCATGTGGTACAGGTGGAAAAAAATAGTAAGTGTAGTAGCCCAACACGTTGAGCCCTCCTTACTATATATAGCAAACTCAGTTGGGGGTAAAACGGGCTGTTCTGGGGCGCGCATCGGCCAGTGAGACATGCCATTCCCAATACGACAGTCCCATCAATCTTATTGAGGGCAATACTCACATGCATGATACGGTGCACTCCACCAAGGAATGACATCTGTCACGGCCGTTGTGATGCCCGAGAGACTACAGCCCGATACAAGCGGTCCTGCGCGCCAAATGAGATGTTGCCCGATACAACTTGAAAACATAGCGGTTTAAAAGCGGCTGATGAGTAAAACATCATTGGCCTAGGACTAAGATCCTGGCCTCAGATGGTATTACCCACCCCGGTCAATAAACTAAGGCGGTGACCCATAAAACAGAAGAGTCAGTGCATGTGGCGCACTCACTGACTCGGGCCTTATTACAATCCATAATGTTTGTGGTGTTTTTTCATGCAGAAAAGTAAAAGCGTCCTAATCTATGAATTTAAAAAGGCAGCTCGGGATGCCTCCCGAGAAGCGCTTCATCTTCAACTTCTTCCTGCATCTTCATTCTCCGCCTCTACAGTCATTGTCCTACCTTCTTCGTTGGTTCAGTATTCGACGGAATCTTTCCCGATGGGTTCTTCACAATTTCGGCCAATTGAGCTAGTTGATGGTCAATCTGGCGTTGATGCGTCTGCATGTCCACCAGTTGTACCTGCAAGGAGTTCAAAACACCGGAATTTGATAGCGCACTTTGCGACAGTTGATTATTGATCATATCCTACTTCTTAATGAAATCAAATAACTGGCCAATCATGTTTGCTTGGCCCGTGCCCTTGTCTTATTCTCGGTTCGACCCTTGATACTTTCCCTACACTTGGAAGTTTCCTTTCGCTGACTGGAACTGGTTATTCTTGACGTATTGACCAGGCCCCCCTCTCTTCTCAAAAACTTGTGTCAGCTTGGACGAGATATGCAGGTGATGAGAGTTTTCAGCTGCATCTTTGTTGCCGTAGCTAAAGCTGGGGTGATCTGGCCTTTTGTAGTTCACGAAAGAGACATTTTCAGTCCTTTCATCTTCTGAGTCAGAATCACTGTCCGCGTTCGGTCGGGTGTAGACGTAGTTTTCTACCCCATGTCCTCCTTCGCCGCACGTAACACATTTCATCACCTTCTCAACTAGCCTCTTGCCTTTCTCGCCAGCTTCTCGTAGTTTCTTAACATCAGTGGCGATTCTCTGTATCTACGAGGTGATGGACTCCAGTTCCTTGGACTCAAGAGCGGACCCTTCACCGACCTTCTTGACCTGTCCTCTATCGGATCGATCAAAATCAGCGTCGGCCATCAGCTCGGCCATATTCTTGATGATCCTTTCGGACTTTCTTGGTTTCTTTTTGAAGAAGTCACTGCCTGCGGCCGCATTTAGTGACACTCTTTCATCGAGAGTCAGGCCATTATAAAAGGTGGTGACGAGGAAGCCCTTATTATAATTATGATGGGGGCAATCCCTCTAGTATTCCTGGAATCGCTCCCAGGCGTCATGGAGGCTTTCATTCGGCTTTTGCATAAAAGAGGTTATTTTTTGCCTGTTTCTGACAGTTCTTTCAGTGGGGTAGAACTTGTTAACGAACACGTCAGCCAAAGCTCCCCATCCATTTAGAGATTGGTGGGGTAACCCAAGATACCAGGATAGGGCTTTGTCCTCCAGGGAGAAAATGAAGCCCTTACAGTAAATCATCTCTTGGGGGACCCCCCGCATCTTTATTGTATCACATATATTTTTGAATGCATCCAGATGGTGGTAGGGGTTGTTATTCTTTGAACTCCCCCTGAAGCTCTTGTTCTGGATCATTGAGATAATGAACGGCTTGAGCTCAAAATTTTTCCGCGTTGAAACGTCGGACAATGACGGGGCATCGGGAGTTGTTGGCCTTTGTGGACGCCAACTCCCTCAGCGTTTTCTCTTCTTCCTCCGGGTTGTTGCTGTCGCTGGCGTCATGTCGTCGTTCCTGACTCTCGTGATTTCTTCTGTGCCTCCGGTGGCGATGACGTCTATCGCGGCAATGTCCCTCCGCGTGCTCTCCTGATTCTGGATCTTCAGCGTTACCGTCGTACCGGTTGTCGCCTTCTGGTGGCGGCGAGTCAGGCCTCCTCCCTTGGCATTCGCCTCCAAAATGTTTGGGTTCGACGCGAGGAGGCATATCGGTGTTGGTGTTTGGTGGAATAGACCACCACACTTTAGAGTTCCTGAAATGGCACGAAAAATCATGTCAGAAAATAGAATTATTAATTTTTATGCAAATAGTAATAATAATAATAATAATAATAATAAAATAAAGAAGTGTTGTCAAGCTTATTTCTAAGCTTGAGGCACGGGAGTGTAGCTAGTGAATTCCGATTCGTCAACAGTGCCATTTTGCCTCGTCCCCAGCAACGGCGCCAAAAAGTTGACCGGCCTAAATCACGTGTCCAAAAATGGAGGCGGATTTGAAGTTAGTCGAGCTTTTACATTTATAACCTGAACTCTTCTAGGCCCCCGCAACTTTGCTTACGGGGTCGAACACAGGGACGAGGGTGGTAGTGTTGAGAACTTTGAATCGACACGCTACACTCCGGAAGGTACAAAGAGATAGTAAATTCCCCAAGGGGAAATAGCAAGATGTCACAAAGAAAACAAAGAAAACTATCTCCAACTGGAGTTACAAGAAGGATTTCAGGTTTTAGTCATTTAGCAGTTTTTAGGGGTTTTCATGCAACATAAACAGAAAGATAAAACTAGATCTTAAAGCAAGGTGCGAAGGATAAACTTTGGTAAAACAAGCAGCAGTAGGAACATCCTGTACCCCCTCCTCTGAGAGCGGATACCTCTAACCAAGTATCAACACCCCTCTCGAGGTTGTTGGACTTTAAGTTAGAGTGAAATGTTATTCAAGCCACTCTGATTTTGAGCACTCTCGTACTCCAGAATCAGCCCAAACACTAGAGCCACAACACATCTCTCGAAGTTGTTGCGACGGGAAAACACGATTCGGTAGCTAAGCGAAACGCGATCCAAACATGCAAGCTAGAGTTTAGGTATTAAACATAGCAGTCATCCAATAATTGCACCAAACATAAAGTAGAAAGTAATTACACTTTTCCATTTCCATAAACATTAAGGGTCTCAATTACATTGCAATAGTAGAGAATTAAATAATAGAAATAAAGATAGAGGTCGCCTTCTTGATGTAGAAGGACGACAGACTACAACGGCTCTCCATCCCGATACCGATCAGGAGCCTAGCCCGATACAACAGTGTCGGGCGGCAAACCCTCTCGGGCAGCACACTGTGACGGGCGAAGCGTATCGGGTTCGATATCGTGTCGGGCTAGTAGTGACACATCCATGTCGGGCACTTGTGTCGCTCATCCACGTTGGCCGATATCGGCCTGCAGTGTCGCCCGGGACTGTCCTAAGTGAACCATCCCCTCGCTCTCGGGATGGGGAAGAGCTCACCTAGAGTTGCCCGACATGAACACTCAGGCGCGATACTTCTTCTCTCGTAGCTTCCTCCGAAGATTTGCTCAGGGTTCTGACCTGTCTTTTCGGCTTCCTGTAGCTACTATTTATAGGCAGCGGCTGGGGGAAGTTATGGTGCTCGAAGCGCCATGTGTCCTCCTTATTTGTAGGGTCGGTGGATAGTCGATACACCTATCTCCTGGCACATGGATGTCGGTTGTCGGTCACGTGACGGGCGGCGCCTGCCGGTGGGTGGCATGTGTCGCGCGACAATTTTGGGTTGTCGTGGCGAGCTCGGCTCCCTGTCGGGTAAAAGACGTGTCGTCTGTCAATTTATTCTTGTGCGGCATCCCCGTGTCACGCGTCGTTGTGTTGCGCTACCCTGTCGGGCAGTGATCGTATCGGTCATCAGGAAGGACGATGCAGGTTGATCTTATCTGTGGGCCGGGACGGCCTTATTGACAATAAATGGGTCAAAATAGGAGGAAAATACTGCAAAAGATGGAAATATTGAATTAAGAGCGTTGTTTGGCCAATTATTGCGAAAGTAAATATAAAAGAGAGGAAAACAGTTAGAAAGGGAAGTTTTGATTATAGAAAAACAATCTAAAATATCACAAAATTTGATGTTATCAATCGGGCGGCAGCTAAACCGGCACGCTGAACGCGCTAGGTATCTCGGCTCCGTAAGGGCCGTGACGGATGGCATCCCTGGGCGGCATGCACCTGTGTCCTGGGTATCATGCAAGATGAGTTATTGCCCTTGGTTAGACGGATGGACTGCCCATCTCAGGAATAGCTTGTCCCAACGGCTGACGCACGCCCCAGATATACCCATTTTACCCCCGGTTGAGATTGTTATATATAGTATGGAGGGTTTATCATGTCAGGCTACTGCACTTACTCTTCCAGCCACCCACATCATGCAGTAATCCCCTTTTTTCTCGCATGTCGGCCATCTCGCTTTCGCCCTCGTGTCAGGTGAGAGCTTCAAAGAGTAAAGGTATAGCCCGATAGTCTATTTTCCCGACACGGGTTTCATATCGCGTGCAGCGTATCGGGTTGACGAACTTAGTTGATTTTTCTTGTATCGCCCAACACGTATGAAGCACGAAACGTCTGCCGATCGCGTTTGCCCGATACGCCATATCGGGCGACACATTTTTCCGTCGAGAGGTCCTATCAGGCAGTTGTTTCATGCGACCATATCACCCGACATACCTGTGTCAGGCAGCGTGTTGTGCCGCGTAGCTATCTGTTTTGTCCAATCTTGTATCGCCTCAGATTTTCTTTTGATGGACGATACCCAGACTTTGCAACGAGACAATTTTTATCGAGATATCAGTTTTCCCTACCTAACATTTAAATGATCAATGAACTTGATAACATGTATGGCTAATACACAGCAAACCTCCGGACGAGTTGACAAACACAGCAGAAGAATCGACAATGCGGCCGCAGCTGAAGCAACAACAGTCGGACAGAAACGCAAGAATCTCGAGATAGCTGGGCCACCACCCGCTAAAAAGAGAGCAAGAGAAGTCCATTTCCTTATCGTAGTCTGTCTTCTGTGGTGGTTTACGACCATCTCCAAAAGAGGAAATCAGTGGAAGTCCTCCTCTAGTGGCCCCTGGATTGAATGTGTGTATTTTGGGACCATCAGTCGTGAAGCCACCTTCATCATAAGGGAGCTTTGCACTTGTTCTGGCTGCACCCTCCTGGGAAAGAAAATGGACTCAAGAGGACTGAAACTGGAATTAAAGATCGGTCCTTTTGTTCATGTTCACAACAGAAGTATCTTAAAATCTACCAGGTTTAAGGGGATGCCAAATAATTTTGGGAACTTCTATCAAATAAGGAGAGGCCTGACCAACTCCGACAGCAAATACGGGGAATGTATGGCAGCTTCTCCATGGCACAAGCACGATCACCAACTAACCCTTACTTGGTTAACATTACCTTACCCTGTCTTCTTCACTACTCTGGGACAGAGTGTGGAGTAAGTTCGGGGGGGGGGGGGGGGGGGGGTACCCATGTACCAGTGAGGGAGGTATAAAAATTTTCTCCTTCAACTCCACCCTTTGTGTTATTTCGTTCATCTCTTATATCATGTGTATGTATCCATGCTCATATAAAAATTTGCTTATCTTGTTCCCTTTCATATGAACAAAGTCGCTATATTAGTAAAAACCTGATGTGACTTCTTGCCAGTTTGTTTTCTATGTGCCCAATGAGATGCAAATTTTGTTATGTCTTTCTAATAATGCAGCCTCAAAAAACAAAAGACTACGAATTTCCATGCCAAAAATTTTGAAAAAAAAATTAATAATAATCTCGCAACAGCTAAGAGACGAGTATGGAGAAGGAAAAAGCTGCCCAAACAGCAAAAATCCCTCTTGTTTTCCCTTACCCAACAAAAAACCCCAAAAAGAGAAAGTAGCCTTATGAGAGTGAACAAAATCATGACAGTTGTGCCCAATAAAAAGAAAAAAAAAATATATATATATATATATACACACTTGTTTTCCAAAAGTACCCATCTTTAGGCATGGTAGATCCAGGGCAGTGGTACGTAGGATGTGAAATCACTGCTCTAAAGCCAACTGGCTTGGACTGCAGGGACCACTTGCCCACTAACGGACCCGTACCTGGATGGACTGCTGGGGAACAAGATAAACCCAAAAAGCCTTAGCCTACCCAACACACAACTTTCTTCCCCTAAAGTTATTTGGTGTGAAAGCTAACTTTGGAATCATACACCAACGTCTCACTGAAGCTGTAGAGAAAAAAAAATTACTAAAATAATAAGGCAGGAAATGCAAGGTCTTTTGTTCGAAGTGGGGCAGTATTATCTCTAAAGACATCGCAATACTTGTCTTACCTCTTGGCCTAAAATCTACACCGTGCAAGAAGGAGCATCACAAAATGAAGTTTAAATATTGATTGAGGACAATCAAAACACTAAGTTTGGGGGAGTTGATAACACCAAATTTTGTGATGTTTTAGAATGTATTTCGTTATCAAAACTTCCCGTTTAAACTATTTTCCTCGCCTTTTATATGTACTTTTGCAATAACAGGCCAAACTACGCTCTTAATTCAATATTTCCATATTTTGCAGAGTTTTCCTCCAATTTTAACCCATTTATCATCAATAAGGCCGTTCCGGCCCACAAACTTGATTCCACCTTCATCGACCTTCCAGCCGGTTGATATGCACACTGCCCGGCAGGGTAGCGCAATACACGGACGCGCGACATGAGGATGCCGCGCAAGAAGGGACTAACAGATGATACGTCGGAGGGTCCGATGTGGTCTTTCGTCCTTCTATATCAAGAAGGCGACATCTATCTTTATTATTCCAGTCATTTATTTCTTTCACTTATGCAATGTAATCACACCTTTATATGTGAATGGATTTAGAAGAGTTTAATTATCTGCTGCTTTATGTTTGGTACCTTTGTTGGATGATTGCTATGTTTAACATCTGAACTCTAGCTTGTATGTTTGGATCGCTTTTCGATTAGCTACTGAATCGTGTTTTTTTTTCTGTCGCAACAGCCTCGAGAGAGGGGTTGTGGCTCTAGTGTTTGGTCCGATTCTGGAGTACGAGAGTGCCTAGAATCGGAGTTGCTTTAGTAACCTTTCCACTCTAACTTAAGTCCAGCAACCTCGAGAGTGGTGTTGATGCTTGGTTAGAGGTACCCGCTCTGAGAGGAGGGGTACAGGATGTTCCTACTGTCGATTGTTTTATCGAAGTTTTTCTCCTTTGTACCTTGCTTTAGCTTTAGTATTATCTCTCTATTTCTATTGCATGAAAACCCCTAAAAATTGATAAATGCTTAAAACCTTAAATCTTCCTTGTAGCTCCAGTTGGAGATAGATTTCTTTTTATTTATCGGTCTTATCATGTTGTTCCCTTTGGGGAATGTTTATCGTCTCTTTATCCTTGTCAGAGTGTAACATGTCGATTCAACGTTCTCAACACTACCACCCTTGTCCCTATGTTCGACCCCGTATATCTACTTCAAACCCGTAAACAAAGTTGCGGGGGCCTAGAAGGTTTCGGGTTATAAATGTAAAAGCTCGACTACCTCAAATCCACCTCCACTTTTTGGACGCGCAATTTAGGCCGGTCAAATAGTTGAATATGTTTCAATATGGGTCGGGTGATTCTTCATACCATGAGACATAGTAGTAATCGACATGGTCGAGGACTCTATATGTCCAATGCTATTTGGGAGACCTTTCCTCATAATTAGAAGAGCCTTAATAGATGTGGTAGAAGGAATCATTACCTTGATTTCTGAGTATAAGACGTTATGAGGGGACCATTTCTCTCTGAGTCAGTCTACTTCATGGATACCTACAATCAATATTTTGAAGAAGTGCAAGAGGACAAGGCAATCGTTGATCCCCTCATGTGAACCTTGAATAGTCAAGATACTACAGTGGAAGATCGAGAGGTCGTAGAGATCTTGGACTACTTGAATCAACCTGAAGAGGAATTTAGTGATGATGAAGAGACAGTCGATATCGCAAAGTAGGCTTCGCTCAAGCAAACACTTGAGGAGAAGAGAGCACCAAAACCAAAACCAAAGCCAAATTTGAAACCAATTCTGGAGGGGCTGAAATATGAATTCTTGGATAAAGAAGAGAGGAATCATATCACCATTAATGCCAACTTAATGGATGATCAGCTAAAAAGGTTGCTAAAGGAGCTCAGGCTGCATAGAAAGGCTATATGTATTATGTAGAAGACATCAGAGGCCGCAACCATGCCCTATGCATGTACATAATTCATCTTGAAGAAATAGCTTAGCCTTTAGCTCAACCACAGAGGAAGCTGAACCAAATGCTAAAGGAAGTCGTAAAGAAGGAAGTTATAAAGCTGCGAGATGTTGGGATCATTTACCTGATAAGTGACAGCAAATGGGTCAGCCCTATCCATGTGGTGCCTAAGAAGGGTGGAATGACAATGATAAGAGCAAAGGATGGAGATGAAGTGCAACTAGGACAATAACAGGATAGCATATGTGCATTGGCGCGTTAACAAACTGGCTGCTGGCTGCTGATGACGAAGCATTGTATGACCTAAAGAAGGAGTGTCAAGGCATAGATGAAAAATGCCAACAAATAGATGTTGAACGCCAGGAACTAGATAGTTGTCGGTAGATAAAGAAGACAAAACGTCTAACCAACCCTTTGACATCTCAAGCTTCCTCATGCCCCTCGAGCCCAGACATAGATGATGATGATGTGGGAGGAATACTTTTAGGAATAACCTTGAAGGATGAAAGTGCCAATGTGAAGACCTCCCCAAGGGTGGAACCACAAGAAAAGGAAGCACTGTAATAGTCAAAAACATGTCAGGACACCAAGACAAAGAAAACAAATGCTTTGTCAAAGATGTTTGACTTAAACAACAACCTAGAAGAGGATCAGGCTGCATCTAAAGAATCTCAACAAGTCTTCATCACCAAAGACAAAAGCACTATGATAGAAGATCTCACATCACGAGAAATAAGAGATCTCGACAAATTCTTAGACGACCTGACATTCAAGATGGATATTTGCAATGAATTTTTCAAAGACCCAGTGCTATATGAATAATATGATTCACTTTATGATGAGAAAATGGATGCGACACTAGCGCTCTCTCAACTCTAAAGAATTAGATCAACTGTCAGAAGAGAACCAACTAATAAAGGATGTAACTGTTGAGATATCCACGAACAATGAAGGCAAGGAGACAACCCAAACATTGATGGAAACAAGAGTACAACCTCCAACTACAGAAGCACCACCCATAGCAACATAGATAGTAGGAGACAACACCTCAGAAGATGAAGAAGGTGGGCTTGACTCTTTCTTCACTAATGAGCTAGTCAGAAAGTAGAGTGCACGAGTCCATGAGGTACCATTAAGTGTCACTCCTCCTCTACCCTACAAGATGGCGGGTATAGACATGACCACATTATCAAGAATCACATGTAGATATGTATATATCCTAGCAGACATACTAGATGACAACCTCCCATGAGTTGATATTCTCTATGACAACAAGAGCATGTCGCTTAGCAGGGATCACTTCAGAGGGATCTTTCTGAAATGATCACGAGTACGTAAGAAGATGTTCAAAGTACTTTGTGCAACTTTGCTTGAAGAATTCTTACATCCTAAAAAAATACAACCAGTGTTCAATGGCACCACTCATCTAGCAAGGCTTATATTTGACAAAAATAACAAAGTTGCTGATGTGAAAGAGCTGCAACATGTCGTTAGTAGGGAAGATATGAAATTCATTGTCCTACCCATAAGAACTGTAAAGCACTGGGCACTGATTATCATCAATTTATATGAGAAACAAACAACAATGTTCAATTGATGCACAACTGAATTGGATAGCATATCCTTGATCTACAAAATTAAGGAAGCAAGGGATATCTTAAAGGTGCCACTGCATCTGCAATGGGATATACAGATGGAAGACAATCGACATAAAGGGATGTGGAAGCAATTCTCTATCTACAAAAAGGTCCCTCAAGAAAAGGCTAGAATAGGGGATTGCGCCTTCATAGTTCTCAGAATGATGGAAGCAATCAATAAGGGAGTCTTGTTAGAAGACCTTTACACAAAAGATCTACATGGGTTATGTGGTGTCTATGCAATGGAGGTTATTTATGATCGTCACTTCTTCAATAACCCAACGATGCCTTCGGATCAAGTACCACAATGGCTTCATCAAGAGATACCTCTCCCTAAAAAGAAAACTTGGAGGGAGGAACTTAAAACCTTGTGGATCGATCCTGAAGAGCCTAATAGAGCATCTTCTTAGAAGGAGGGCTAGGAAGATGACACACCTTATAGTGTAGAGAGAAAACTTGAGACCAAGAAGGAACAACCTCCAGTGATAGAAGACAAGAAAGAACAATCTCTAGCTAGCCAGCAAGAAGAAGGAGAGATAGAGGAAGAAGATATGCCAGAAATTAAACCACATGGGCCGACAGGAGAAATAGGGCCAACCTTCAAGGATTTTGACAAGTGGATCTATAAGAGCCTTCCACTAGAATCCTTATATCAGATAATGAAATCTTCGAAGGAAGATGACACCATGATCAAGACAATATTCAAAAGGGATGGCATCTGGGTGCTAAAGGACAACCTCTGAGATACGTTGAAAATACGAGGGTACCTCTCAGTCATCACTATGTTAGCTTATCAAGCACTACTGAATGACAACATGCCAAAAGTGCACATCCTTCTTCCTCTTGGTAGATGCAATCCTGAAAGATAAAAGGTTGGGGGGGATATCGCATGTTGCAACACTTAGCGACATTGCTTCCACATTACATATTCTTGCCTATTCTACATGATCGTCATTGGACTTTGTTAGTAGTCAGTGTTATAACAAGGACTGTAGTGCTCTACAACATCTCAGATGCAGCCTTTACACTCAACAAAAGAACAAACATGAAGACTACAAAAACACTATAGAAGAAAAGGCAATCTCATGTGCCAAGGAAATTGTCGGGATGCTCAGTAGTCATGGAAAAGGGTACAAGTATAAAGAAGGAAAAGACTTCAAGAAGATGTAGTTCTTCCACAGAATCCCTCAACAAGTGCCTCTGTCAAATGACTATTTCTTCCATTGTCTAGCATGGATGATGGCCCAAGCTACGATGAATACAAAAATGAAGGACACGCAATATGAGCAATACCACCCATAACGCAAAGTGTACGTCAACATGCTCCTCGAGTCAAAGTGGGCTACCAAAACCAACTAGTAGAAATAAAGAAAGCTCGTTTATACATCTAACTCCAATTTTGACTCCCTAGGTCAGGGTGAATGATAACTTTGGGGGAGGAGTCATAAACGGGAGTAAGAGGAACAATTTTATCCCAAATTTTCAAAACTTTACTTGTACATATTCTCATTTCTACCACAAGCAAATATGAGAAACTAATTTTGCAAAAAATTACTTTAGGAAATTTTGTTATAAGTCACAATTTTGCTTAGATGCTTCTTGGATTTTTCAGTTACCCTGCTAAATGTTGTAGTGCTATCATTTCTAGAGAGGAGTGAATGAGCAACTAACACATATAACAGTAAAAATGAGAAGTATAACAATACAGTTTTATCTCATTCTTATGGTAACACATTGTGTGTGGAACAATACCAAGTCTTTGGAATCCCTGGAAACTAGAGGACTTCACCGAGCCATACTCTCAACCAACCACCCTTTTCTGACGATTCTAGCTAGAAAAATCCTCACCTCCCTCGAGAAGGAAACAACTACCCCTTTTGATTTTAATTATCCCCGATTAGTGATGAAAAGAAGCTTGGCCGCCCAAAAGACCATATAAAAAACCCCTCACCCAAATCTTAGATATGAAAAGCCAAAAAGAAAAAAAGAAAAAAAAACTTATATAATGAGAGTTGTGCCCAAATGATGTCAAAGGGTCCCACATGGTCGGTGTACAGATGCACTCACGAATGCAGATATGTCATTCCCGTAAGTGGAATCCTGAAGCCAAATTTATCCACCTATAATCCCAAATGAACCTCACACAACCACTTGACTTAACATCAGGAGCCCTTAGGGTAACATTGTCCTTATGACAGCTTGTGGGTGAGGGAAATTTAGGAGAGTAGGAAAACACTTAAATCTTGAAACCTACCTGAGCACACTAGGTGCTAACTAAAAATGAAGTAAGGGTGTGAAATATACTTCTTAAGGGGATGGTGTACCAATATGTCTAACAACCTAGCACAGAAAGGGGTAAGTCATTGAGATGGAGAGACCTTTACTACAAAAAGGAATTGGCAAGAATTAGAAGTCACACAACTCTAGTTATGAAGGAGATGAAATAGGATTTCAGGATTGAACAAACATACCATAAGAGTTTTGCTGTAAGAATGAGATAACTCAGTAATTATAAGATTTTTGCAAAATGTTGTCACATTTTTCTCATTTCTCAATGATTTCGGGCCTACCCTTATCATGAGTACATGCTCGATCCTAAGTTTGGTGGAGTTGATAAGATATCATTTTATGCACTTTTTGCATATGTTTTATGCTTCTCCTAGCATACCTTTTATAGACTTTTTCTACTTATTTTAGTACTTTATGCCAAAATTTTCAATTGCACACAACTTTCACATTTATAGAGTCATGCCAAGACATGGTCGCGGTTAACACCTTGATCACGTCTGCATCATCCACTAAGGGCCCTACCGCGGTCGAATCCCCTTATCACCATTTATACACCCCACAACCGAGGTCCTGTCATGACTAAGGTCCTGCCGCGACCAAGGTCTTGTCATGATTGGGACTTCCCCTCATTCGTGGCCTACAACCCGCACATTACAATCACGGTGGGAGACTCAACTAAGATCAAGCTACGACCGAGTTCATGCCTTGACTGTGGCTTACATCCAAGCCTCGAATGTGGCTCACATCCAAGCCTCAACCGTGGCTTACATACAAGTCATGACCGAGGCCTTACCGCAACCGCGGCCCAGATGGTTAAGTTGGTGAGAAGTACCTATAAATAGGACATCCACCTCGACTTGTCACATCACCAGATCATCAAGGACCACGAAGTGCTTCCAAATTCCATAGTCACTCACATCCATACCATCAGTCTTGTATCTCTGAAGGAGAAAGTGAGAGGACAGAGAAGATTGACCTCCCTCTTCTTTGAAGGAAGGAGACACCTCCTCATCACTCACTCTAGATCTGGATTTGAAGAAGTATAGTGGTGTATTTCCATCTTCTCTTTCTATCTATATCTACCATCTTCATCACATTGTACTCCCCCTTCTTCGTGCTAGTTGATGTATCTATCATTTTGTAACTCTGTTATGCTGCTTGTTAACATGTGTGGCTAAACATATAACTTGGGTTGTGAGTAGCAACTAAGGCTCTCCCAATATGTATATATTTCTCCCCTTTTAATATATATATATATATATATATATATATATATATTCCCCTATCAAGATTATCTTTGTATGCTTGTTTTAATGCTTCACTTGTATGCTTAGCTACCATCTTGTGACGTTTGATTGTTGGTACTTTGAAAGAGTAGTACCATCCTTATCTAGTGTTATGGAGTAGTATGAATGCATGAAAGTGTTGTAATGCTAAAGCTAATGGTCATATAGTTTGTTTTATGGTTGTTGGGTTGTTATCTCGAGAGAGAGGCCACCTTAGAGCCTGGATCTATCCTTATCTCGAGAGAGGAGGGAATACACATTTTGATGACCACTTCTAATCTTGATAGAGGTATACGAAGGGGTGTGAGTGTCGGGTTATAATCTTAAAAATCTAATTACTCTAGATATGCTCCTTTTTGGATGTGTGATTTAGGTCAGTCATTTATCCACAAACCATAATTATTTAATACTTGGTGCGATTGCGCTAGTGGTGCTAACACACTACTCGATAGAATAGATGCGCCCCACGAGGTCGGAATGCACGGGATATGGGATCTTGCTTTCAAAATTTATAAAACCTAAACTAGCTACCTACGTCTACTAAAACACTACACCCGCAAGCACACGGGGTCGTGTTGTAGTATAGGAAGGTGGCAAGTAAAGGGTCGATCCACAGGGAAAAGAGGGGGCACTAGAGCTAGGTTAGTTTAGCTAGGTTCCTACTGCAGAGACTAGGGTTAAGGGTTTAAAGGTTGATTTGATTGTTAAACTAAGGATGAACAAGAAAGCAATTAAAGGCGAGAACAAAATCTACGTTAACCCTAGACTAGATTAAGACTAAGCAGGAAAGAAAGGACTAAGCTAGGTATGAAGAGACAAATTATGCTAAGGCAAGCAAGAGAAAAGCAAAAGAGCAATTAAAGAACTAAACTAGCATAAACAAGGCAAGAGCAAGGCAAGAAGCTAACTAAGCAAGAAAAGAACTAACTAAGCAAAGAAAGCACAGAACTAGGGTTTTAAGCAGTAAAGAGATGTGTGGGCTGTTTAGGGGTATGAACTTATCACTTAAGTTGGGGGGTGACATATGAACATTATGATTCCATTTAGATTATACAAACCAAACAACAAGTTAGAGTCTAATGAATTAACCTAAGCTACTAACTGGCCATGGATATGCTAGGTTGTGTATAGGGGAACTAGTCCCTAACACCCCCTACTACCCTTATGAGGCTCAATTGGGTTAGGGATTAGGTTCAATTCAATTAGAGTCTAATCAAGTCTAGGTTTCTAGATTAGGTATTCCTAGGGTAATTAGGGGCCAAGGGTAGTAATGGGGAGGTGAGATTAGGGTTTTGGACCCCAATTCCCCCACATTGTAGCCTTGAGAAGGCTCCATGCTAATTGCACTAGAATTACCTAATCTAGCTACTTAGATCTCTCACATAGGTTTAGAGGTTTAGGGAGATTGATCAGGATGTAGGAAGATGGGAGGCAACCTAGGGATCCACGAATTGGACCTAGGGGCAAATCCCAAAATTCACACATATAAGCAATTTACCTAAATTCCTAAGTGATTTCACACACAAACCAACAAGTAATCCATGGAGAATGAGATAGAAATAGAATATAATCATTAACAAATGAAATTACAAAGTTTACATGTCATTTTCCCCCAACATGGTATCAAAGTAACATATTTTCCCCCAAACAACCCACCCAAGGGGCCTAGCTACTCATAGAAATGGAAAATACAAAAAGAGAGAAGAAAGAGGTAGAAGAAGCCATGGAGCTCGGTGTAGATGAAGGACTCCTCCTCTCTAGCAGCTGCAAGGTCGTCCTCCTCCTTCTTCTTTGATGGAATGGTGTAAAATGGTGGTGGGAAGTGGATGGAAGGCTTAGATATGGGGGGTTATGTGGTGGAAATGGTGAAATGGAGTGGATTTGAGGTGGAGGTGAAATGGAAATGGAGTGGGTGGCGATTTGGGGAGCTAGGAAGGGATAGAAGGTAGCCAACCTCGTGCCCCAGCCGCCACCTAGGTATATATAGGTGTGGGTAAGCACTAGGTCAAGTTAGGGGCAAAATGGGTAAAGCAGTGAAAAAGTGGCTGGATTTTGTGAGTAGCACGGTCGTGGTGGGGTACCACGACCGTGGTGGGTAGGGTAGGCCACGTCCGTGGTGTAGGGGGCACGGTCGTGGGAATTAAATTGCTAAATGTCAGGTTGGTGGTCAAAACGGCCACGGTCGTGGTGGCTGTGGTGTGCCACAGTCGTGGTGGTTGTGGTGTGCCACGGCCGTGGTGGCTGGCACGGCCGTGGTGGGCCTGATTGATGTGGTCGTGGTACTACTGCACGGCCATTTTGCTCTGCTGCGCCACGGCCATTTTGTGGTGCACGGTCGTGGTGTATGTCACTGGCACGGCCGTTTTGTTCCACCACGGCCGTGCTGCTTTCTGCTTGATTTGGAAGTTGAACCTGTCGATTTCTATGTGACCTAGAACGGCCGTTTTGTTGTACCACGGTCGTGCTGAGTCCTGGGGCAGCACTTTGACTTGTATCTTTGGATTTTCTTGGACATCTTTTCTTCACATGATCTTTGGCCACTAGGGGTAGGTCGAGGGAGCGTCGGGCTTCACTTTGGGCCTCTCCAAGTACAGAGGAACCCTAGGATCACCCCTTCTCTCTCTCTTCCATCAATCGTGGTCCAAATGCCTAGAAAACATGCAAATAATGTCCATAAGTGCATTTTATACAAATAAGCATATTAGGGGGAATGACATGCAATCTAACAGGTATAGATGTGATTGAAGAGAAAAAAGACACAAGATGAAGCCCTAAAATAGGGCTGCATCACCACCCCAAACTTAAAACATACTTGTCCTCAAGTATGCTCCAACTCAATCTCTCTACAAACTTTCACAAAAAGAAATGACAAATGCAATATAAAAGATGATTGTTGCTGAATGGGATCAATGATGACTAAGTACATGCATTTCACCTCTCTCCTCTCCTTCTTTCACAATCCAATCATGGAAAGAGCACAAATCATATGAACTTCAAATATAGCGCATAGAATACACAAGTTATCCATATTTCTTCCATTAAGTTCCGGGTAAACCGTTTCATGGTGGCGTTAATCAAGAATGACTAGGAGTGTTGTTTCACATTCATGCATTCAATCTTATATCTCAAATCACGCCAAATGACCCACGTGGCTGCGGATAAGGGTAAAATGAGCTAAGTTTGATGTTTCCTAGCTCAATGGGCATGAAAGTGGAAGAAAGGGTTGCGGTAAGATTTTTGGAGTGTTTTCACACACTCATCTTTTCTTTATTTGAATGCTCTTAAACAGGAGCATCCTTTTATTTTGTTTTTGCTTTTCTTTTTTTTCTTTCCTTTCTTGCCCTTGGTGTAGATAGGGCAAATGGTGGATAGAGTGAAGCGGGGAGATGAATATATGGCCACCCCAAACTTTTGGAGGTGGCCAAGGCTGATTATGTGCACTAGGGCATCTTTTTATGAGGCGGAGGGGTATGAAGATGATGGAAGAAGAATCGGGTCAAAGATGGGTCATTGGTATGATTTTCCACATAAGACATCCTGCATGAGAATTAATCCAACACTTCATCCAAGATATCACACCACATGAACGAACAAAATGAAATTGATATATCAAACAAGTAATTCCGCAAACACTAAGCGTTCAAAGCTTGCTCAGTTTCACAATTCAACCAATTCAATCACAATCCTAAGAGAGGTGATGCACATGTAAAAAGTCAAACATTGATACCACTTAGCAACAAACAATGGTGATTCACTTGCAGTTGTCAAAGGTCAACATTTTAATTCAAAACCGTAGAGATTTGGTCAAAACACAATTTTTCGACAAGAAGTTCCAAATTTGGGCAAAATTGGCCAAAATGGTGCCAAGTTTCCTTCAATCACATCTAAGCCTATATTATTGATCTTAAAGCAGTAAACAAGCAAATCCTAACTAAAACATGCAAAAATTACCAAAAATCTACATGATATGCAATGCATGGCAAAAGAGCAAAATTTTTGAAAATTATGCAAAAAATGACAATATGGTAAACTACATGGAATGCAGGTATGCAAAGCAGTAAAATTTAGTAAAATTCTAGACTAGAAAGCAGGACAAGCAAAAGAAATGAAAAACAACAAACAAAAAGTAAAATAGCAGGTGAGATGCAAAAATGAGTGAAAGAAGAATAAGGGCATACCGCCCTACCACCCCAAACTTTTGAACCATGTTGTCCTCAGCATGACACTAAAGTCTAGGGTGATAGGGTAGATGATCACTGCGGAGGTGGTGGAGGTGCTCCTCCCTGTCTGTAGTAGGCGCCCTAGTAGTCTGACTGTGGAGGTGGATAGCTGTCCTAAAAAGCTGATAAAGAACTCCACCAGTCTTCACCCCACTGTGGGTTCCTCTGGGCCTGGGCATTGTGAAACTAATAAAGGTGGTTGACCTGGTAATGCATATGCTGGTAGTCCAACCACATGGCATCCTGTGTCCTCTGAAAGCCCTCCTGTGCCTGTAGAATTATGTCCTGCGTCGCCTGAATGCTCTCCAGCTGTGCATGGATGGTACCCATATCATATGCATTCACTGAAGGCTGTTGTGGCTCTGATGCTCCCATTCTTTCTTCTCTTAGCCTCACCCGTCTTGCCGCTCTCTCCTCTGCCGTGTGCCTCTGCTCTGCCACCTGTGAAGGCTCTCCTGGACTCCCTGCAAACCTCACCTCAGGGATTTCCTCTCCTTTGGGGTTCTCCTCCTCGTACCTCCTCAACTTTTCCAAAAAATCTGGCGATGGTCCAAATTGTGCCATGAGGGGAGGAGTATGGTAAGGCAACTCCAATGTGACTCCTGGGTAGGGTGGGTTGATTTGGTACACGATCTTCTGATCTGTAACTGTAATCATGGATGAGTGGGCCAGGTAGTGCAAATCAACCAACTTGCTACCCTCTGCCTTTGTATATCATGTCACGTCATGCCCCAAGACAGTGGCAATAGATGTTACAATCCCTCCCATTACAAATGGATTTATGCTCTTGGATGGGATTGTCCTCATGTGATCAATCAATAACGCCCCCAGGTTCACATGTCTCTCCTTTGCCATCAAACCAAGCACAAAAAGATCTTTGTTGGTGCAACTGCCTTGATTTTCATACCTGCCAAAGATGGTGTTTGCCAACACCTTCTGAACATAGCATAGAAATGGGCTATGAATACCACTTGTCTTTGATTTCCCTGCTATAAATGTACTTTGGCCTGTGAAACACTTCCACATGGCTTGATACGTAGAACTAGAGTCATTTTCTGTCCTCCCTCCATCTAGGAGGGCAGCTATCTCACCACTTGGGGCAAAAATTTGATTTAACATCTCTAAGGTTATCTTCCACCTCTTGTCCCCAATTGTTACCTTAATTGCATTCTCACCATCATTGGTTGCTTTCTCTAGTGTGGCAAAGAACTGCTGCGTTAGCTCAATGTATGTCTCCTGCTGCAGTGTCAATATTTCATAAAGCCCCAATTTTTCCATCAATTCTTGAAAATAGACAAAGAACCCCATCGCCTCCATTGACGCTTGGCATGCATATCGAGTAGCTAACACTCTGCGTGTCAATCATTCAGGGTTCTTGGGCTCATTTGCCCTGTCTGTAGTAACCTCTGGTTGTGCAAACGGGCATTGTGGCGGGCTTGGTTGCTGCTCAACCTCAGGCACATCAGTATCATCTTCATCAGCTAGCATGAGTCATCGACGTGGTCGTAGTCGTGGCTGCGGCTCGGGCTGTGGTTGTGCCACAGAGGAGACGGACGGCCGTGCGGCTGAAACTGACGGCCGTGCGGCTGAAACTGACGGCCGCGCGGCTGAGGCTGAGGGTCTCTCGAATGAGACGGAGTGTCGGGAGGCAGACGGCGGTGGCTGCGACGAATATGGTGCCCCCCCGTTGTGGCTGTACGGAGGCTTCTTCAGCAATAGACTCCACCGTGGCATCCAATTCTGCCTCCGTCAACTAGGGGTGGCTATTTCTTGGCTTCCTTTGGTAGGGGATGACACCCCTAGTCTTCTCTATTGCCTTCCTTGCAAACTTCTTCATTCTTGCTCAAAAATTGCATTGGAATTAGAAAAATTCAGATTTCTCCAAAGAACGGGGCTGTTGGGGTGGAATGGAGAGAAAGTGGTGCGTTTGTGGATGGAAATGGGTGGGATCTGGAGATTACAGTAGTGGAAATGGTAGGGGAGTGATTGGGAATGGTTTGGGGGTGATTTGGTGAGGATTCGATGGCTGGAGAAGGCAGGTAGAGTGCTGCACGGGCGCTAGGGCGCGCAGCACGGCCGTTCTGTTCTTCGGAGAAATGAGCAAGTGAAAAGAAGTTTTGCAAAATTTGACTTAAAACTGCTGGAATCGGGCTGCTGCACGGTCGTGCTGTGCGGCACGGCCGTGGTGGTTTCACGTACCACGGTCGTGCTGCCTTGCACGGCCGTGCTGCCCTAGTTCAAAACTTAGTCAATTTTCCCAATTTTCTGATCATATCCTTGTTGAAAGTGAGTGCACCACCACGGTCGTGCTGATGTACCATGACTATGTTGGGCACTGTAACAGCAGTAGGAGACTTGAATCTTGTTCAAATCATCAAAAATAGATCTCAAGTCGATATTCTATTGATGCGTTGTCAAACTTTTATCTATTCTTCTTCGTTTCACTCTGTTCTCGCCTGTACATATCAAAACTATACAAAAACTATCAAATAAGAGTATGTGTGTGTGCTTTCTTGGAAGAAAAAAAGTAAAAACAAAGAAAAAAGTATCAAAAATGCAGTTCGGGTCAAAATTTCCCAAACCTAGGTGGGTTGCCTCCCACAAGCGCTGAGTTTCTTGCCTTCAGCTAGGCTTTTGGTGATTCTTCAAAATTCATCCATTTGGCATTCTCATGTGTCCATTCTTACAAAACATGCACCCTTCCTTTGCACTCAATCTGTTCTCCTCATCCCTTTGATCCCAGTAATCATCATTAACTTCTTCACCTTGATGTCCTTCTCTCAAATACCCATTTGGACTTGTGAAGTGATCATGTCCAAAATCCCTATCTCGGACTCGCCGGGTTGGGGTCCTGTACATGTTGATCTTGATCTTCATGTCCATAAATGATACTGTCATGGTGCCACTGCGTACATGAATGTCGGCATCAACTGTAGATAAGAACGGCCTCCCCAAGATGATGGGAATCTTCCTATCCTCTGGCACCATATCAAGTACAATGAAATCCGCTGGGAACACCGCGCCTTTTTCCTTGTCTATCATTACTAAGACATCATCCACTCTACCTCTAGGCACTTTTATGGATCTATCTGCCAACTCGAGAGTGCAATGTGCCGGCTTCAACTTGCCTAAGCCCAGCTCAACATAGACACGATATGGCATCAAATTCACACTAGATCCCAAATCAAGCAAGGACCTGTCTATGCGATGTCCCCCTATGTAACTAGGTATGAGTGGGGCTCCTGGGTCCTTTCTCTTCACAGGGAGTGAGTGTTGTATGATGGAGCTCACTTGTTCATTCAGTCTCACCTTCTTTGGAATCCTCCCCGTTGACCTTCTTTTCACAGTGCATAGGTTCTTGAGGAACTTGGCATATGATGGGATTTTCTTGATAGCATCCAATAGTGGAATGTTTACCTTTACCTGATGAAACACCTCAAGAATGTCAACATTGTGCTTTTGCCTCCTTTTCAATTCTAGTGGCTCATCTAGTGCTTCTACAACTGGAGGATCACTAGCTTTTGCTGCACTTGCATGAACATGAGGCGTAACACTAGGGATGGTAGGACCTATACAAGGGATATGTGATGGATCACATGGAATCCCAAACTCAACATGCGGTATCACAACATCATCTTCAGCAATATCAATCACAGTATCACCACTTGGCTGCCTTTGCTTTGCTTTATCAACCATTCCTTGACTTGCGGGCTGCTCAAGAGTTTTTCCGCTCCTTAGAATTTTCACGGCACTACCTTGCTCATGAAGGGGAGGGGGAGCATGTTGTGGCTATGGAGGAGGTGGAGGTGATACTTGGGGTTGAAATTGAGGTGGAGAAGGGAATTGAGGGGGATGAGAGAATTGGGGATGGAAAGTGAATTTTGTGAAATTTGAGGTGAGGGAGGTGGTGGAGGGGTGTAAGGCTGGGGATAACCTTGGAAGGAGTGAATGGGATGCACTTGCATGGGGGGTGGACTGTAGAAAACTTGTGAAGTGGGCATGGGTCCACTTGCTTCATGGTGGCTCATGATGGATCTTGAAGACAATTTTTCCTCTTGGAGAGCGATGATAGAAGAGAGTTGCTCTATTCTCTCTTCTAACCTTGCAACATCCCTTTGAGCATCATCAAACACTCTCAATCTAGAAAGAACCTCTTCCTCAAACCTTGAGTTGTATGTGGGACTTTGTGGTTCCTGGTAGCTATAGGAGTGAGGTGTCTTCTTTTCTTCCCCATAGAACTCTATAGAATTGACCGGGTGGCAAGGAGCATTTGTCACTTGGTTCTTCATGAAGTTCACCATGTCACCAAGAATCTTCATCACTTGCGGGCTTGAGTCATCACGAGTAGGGGGTGTCACATCAAAGGCATACCCTCTTTCATTCATCATGCTAGAAGCTTGAATTCTTGATCCTTCAGCCAACTGCTCAAATAAAGGCCATATCTCCTCAGGTGGCCTAGCCATGAAAACTCCTCCACAAGAAGAGTCCACTGTGTCTTGGTCCTTTAGAGACAAACCAAAGTAGAATGATTGAACTAGATGCCATAAAGGGATCTCATGGTGTGGGCACTCTCTCAACAACTTCTTGAATCTCTCCCATGCATCATGAAACTGCGCACTGCCCATTTGGCTAAAACTTGTAACGGAACGCCGCATTTGTGTCAACCTTGCAATAGAGTAGAACTGTCTCAAGAAAGCATTCTTCATTGCTTCCCAACTCATGATGTCCTTTCTTGAGTCATACCAGTCTTTGGCTCTATCTTTGAGGGAGAAAGAGAACATGGTCAACCGAATTGTATCATCACTAGCCGTCGACGTCCTGAAGGTGGAGCATACTTCAAGAAAGGATTCCAAGTGCTTGTAGGGGTTCTCACTCTCTGAGCTGTAGAATATGGGCAGGAGCCCAAGAAGACCTGGAGGAATAGAGAATTGCTCCCCTGGCATTTGATCAACCCTGCTAGCAATTGGCGATTTGTAGTTGCTAGGCATGAAGTAATCTTGAAGTGGCTTGTGAGGTGCACTTTGGTCTTCCATCTTGTTTCCTCCCGAATGGCTTATCACATGCACAAAGCACAACCAAACAAAAGAAAGCAAGTTAGTAAACCAATATACACAAGAAATGCAAAGAAAAATGAATAAAGAATAGCAATGATGAGGGTAGTAGGAAAAGTCAAAGCAAAACTAACTAGCTAGGCCGAGCACCTCTAATCCCCGGCAACTACGCCAGAAAGCTTGGTGTGACTCCGCTAGTGGTGCTAACACACTACTCGATAGAATAGATGCGCCCCACGAGGTCGGAATGCACGGGATATGGGATCTTGCTTTCAAAATTTATAAAACCTAAAGTAGCTACCTACGTCTACTAAAACAGTACACCTGCAAGCGCACGGGATCGTGTCGTAGTATAGGAAGGTGGCAAGTAAAGGGTCGATCCACAGGGAAAAGAGGGGGCGCTAGAGCTAGGTTAGTTTAGCTAGGTTCCTACTGCGGAGACTAGGGTTAAGGGTTTAAAGGTTGATTTGATTATTAAACTAAGGATGAACAAGAAAGCAATTAAAGGCGAGAACAAAATCTATGTCAACCCTAGACTAGATTAAGACTAAGCAGGAAAGAAAGGACTAAGCTAGGTATGAAGAGACAAATTATGCTAAGGCAAGCAAGAGAAAAGTGAAAGAGCAATTAAAGAACTAAATTAGCATAAATAAGGCAAGAGCAAGGCAAGAAGCTAACTAAGCAAGAAAAGAACTAACTAAGCAAAGCAAGCACAGAACTAGGGTTTTAAGCAGTAAACAGATGTGTGGGCTATTTAGGGGTATGAACTTATCACTTAAGTTGGGGGGTGACATATGAACATTTTGATTCCATTTAGATTATCCAAACCAAACAACAAGTTAGAGTCTAATGAATTAACCTAAGCTACTAACTGGCCATGGATATGCTAGGTTGTGTATAGGGGAACTAGTCCCTAACACCCCCTACTACCCTTACGAGGCTCAATTGGGTTAGGGATTAGGTTCAATTCAATTAGAGTCTAATAAAGTCTAGGTTTCTAGATTAGGTATTCCTAGGGCAATTAGGGGTCGAGGGTAGTAATGGGGAGGTGAGATTAGGGTTTTGGACCCCAATTCCCCCACATTCTAGCCTTGAGAAGGCTCCATGCTAATTGCACTAGAATTACCTAATCTAGCTACTTAGATCTCTCACTTAGGTTTAAAGAGATTGATTAGGATGTAGGAAGATGGGAGGCAACCTAGGGATCCAAGAATTGGACCTAGGGGCAAATCCCAAAATTCACACATATAAGCAATTTGCCTAAATTCCTAAGTGATTTCACACACAAACCAACAAGTAATCCATGGAAAATGAGATAGAAATAGAATATAATCATTAACAAATGAAATTACAAAGTTTACATGTCATTTTCCCCCAACATGGTATCAAAGTAACATATTTTCCCCCAAACGGCCCACCCAAGGGGCCTAGCTACTCATAGAAATGGAAAATACAAAAAGAGAGAAGAAAGAGGTAGAAGAAGCCATGGAGCTCAGTGTAGATGAAGGACTCCTCCTCTCCAGCAGCTGCAAGGTCGTCCTCCTCCTTCTTCTTGGATGGAATGGTGTAAAATGGTGGTGGGAAGTGGATGGAAGGCTTAGATATGGGGGGTTATGTGGTGGAAATGGTGAAATGGAGTGGATTTGAGGTGGAGGTGAAATGGAATGGAGTGGGTGGCGATTTGGGGAGCTAGGAAGGGATAGAAGGTAGCCAACCTCGTGCCCCAACCACCACCTAGGTATATATAGGTGTGTGGGAAGCACTAGGTCAAGTTAGGGGCAAATGGGTAAAGTAGTGAAAAAGTGGCTGGATTCTGTGAGTAGCACGACCGTGGTGGGGTACCATGGCCGTGGTGGGTAGGGTAGGCCACGTCTGTGGTGTAGGGGGCACGGTCGTGGGAATTAAATTGCTAAATTTCAGGTTGGTGGTCAAAACGGCCACGGCCGTGGTGGTTGTGGTGTGCCACGGCCGTGGTGGCTGGCACGGCCGTGGTGGGCCTGGTTGATGTGGTCGTGGTACTACTGCACGACCATTTTGCTCTGCTGCACCACGGCCATTTTGTGGTGCACGGCCGTGGTGTATGTCACTGGCACGGCCATTTTGTTCCACCACAGTCGTGCTGCTTTCTGCTTGATTTGGAAGTTGAATCTGTCGATTTCTAAGTGACCTAGCATGGCCGTTTTGTTGTACCACGGCAGGTGTTGAGTCCTGGGGCAACACTTTGACTTGTATCTTTGGATTTTCTTGGACATCTTTGCTTCACATGATCTTTGGCCACTAGGGGTAGGTCGAGGGAGCGTCGGGCTTCACTTTGGGCCTCTCCAAGTACAGAGGATCCCTAGGATCACCCCTTCTCTCTCTCTTCCATCAATCGTGGTCCAAATGCCTGAAAAACATGCAAATAATGTCCATAAGTGCATTTTATACAAATAAGCATATTAGGGGGAATGACATGCAATCTAACAGGTATAGATGTGATTGAAGAGCAAAAAGACACAAGATGAAGCCCTAAAATAGGGTTGCATCAATACTACATTGAACCCTAATCCGATAACAAAAGTGTTTGTTACTAGTAGTGGGACTAAAAGTAGAACTCAAAAGGTTTAAGGTCAACAAGAAGGTACAATCAACAATTGTGAATCACAAGTTGTTGTAGAATCTCAAGTTCCTCATGTAACATAGTAACTCATAAGTTCTAGTAGAACACATCTGAGATTGAAAGATTCTGAATCTTATAACTCAGACTAGTTATGAGTTGGTCATAATGTGATGAGACAACAAATCAACTAGAAGCTAGTGAGATCCAAAATCTGAGAAATGGCCTAATAGCCATTAAGGAGTCCATGTTCACTAACAAGGTATGACCTTGGTAGTATCACCTAAAGGGGTAAACCGAAAGGATAAATTTGGGTTTTCATTAGAAAGGCCAACATGGATAACCTAAAAGGACATATTGGTTGCAAAGGTTTTTAGATTAGTTCAAATTGTTGAACATGAAGAAATTCCTTCACCAATTGTCATGCTTGTTGTTGCAACTAGTATAGACTATGAGATTTGGCACATGAATCTTAAAATTTCATTCCTTAAAAGGAATATATGAAAGTATGTGTACGTCATACAGCCTAAAGGTTTTATAACTTCATGAATGCAAATACAGTCTATAAGGTACATAGTTCAATCTTAAGATTGAAGCAATCATCTCAGAGATGATCTTTTTGATTTGACAAGAAAGTCAAAGAGTTAAACTTGATCCAAGATAAAAGATGAAATATGTTATTACAAAAGAATTAGTGGGAGCATATATAAATATTCCACATATTGGTGGATAATAACATCTTAATACTGTAAACATTGAGACCTAGAATGGAACAATGCCTTCAGCAATGAAGGATTAAGTGAAACCTATGTGATAGGGATTGAAAACTATATAGATAGTTCTAGAATGTTTCATAACCTAAGTATGAGTAACAGCAAGATCAGGGCTATACATCGGTCCAAATTCTGACCGGATCGGACCGAGACCTGGTCAACAAAAAATGTATGGACAGAGGATCAAACCAAGTAAGAACCGATCCGGTCTGAGACCGGACCGGAAAAATGAAGGACCGAACCGAGATCAGAATGAATAACCAATGTTCTTATATTCTTTATTATAAAATATAAATAATTATGTTATAATTATTAAATAACTAACAATTCGTTTAAGTTTGATAACACAAACCAAGTTACACAATAAATTTCTTACAATTTGAGAGAGTAAACTATCATAAGAATATTATGAACATTACTAATACAACTAAAGTCATTAATAATGTACAATACATCCCACAATCCTTCATAAATATTGGATTTCATTAATATATAAGAGGATTTTTATGTTATCCAGTCCAACCAGTCCAGACCGGTTTCTACCTTTTTTGGACCGCACCGGACCGAGGACCGGACTGAAAGTCAAATCATCTAAGACCAGACCGGACCGAATAGCCTCTCTGTTCCAATTCACCGGTTTGGACTGAGAAATGTACAACCCTAAGCAAGATGTTGAAAGAGTTCAACGAGAAGGATTCAATGAGAGAGAATCTGACCATGATTAATGGGATTAGTCTCTTATGAATCCTATGTTTTGATTCTTATGAACAATGGAAAGGCATGAGTAAGATGTCATATCTAGAAATTGCATATATTATTTGTGCTATATAATGTACTCATCCCACATTCTTGTATGTATTGGACATGACAAGATGATACCAGATGCCAATGAAGTTCATTGGAATGTCGTTAAAGATATCCATTACAACTTGAGAAGCACTAAAGGATAAGTTGCTAGATTATAGAAACATGGAAAAGTTGGGTGTAAGAGATTACACTAATGCAAGCTTCTGAGATGACGGAGAAATATCGTAATATAAATTATGTTTTAATTTTTAAAAAAGAGTTGTGAATTGGAAGGGTTCCGAACTGTAGACCATTAATTCAATTACAATAGAAGTTGAGTATCCTAGTATTGTGAACACCGGAGTGGATACTATATGGATCTAGAAGGTCATATGGATGAACTTATGGATGTTTCAACCATTGATGAAATAGTAGAAATACTATGTCAACAATGAAGTTACTGGCTAGGCTAGGAATATCAAATATCATATATGGTAATTCCATTTCATATGAGAAATTGTACAGTGAAGAGATGTCAAACATGAAATATATAGACTAAAATCAAAGTCTTTCTAACCTGTTGGATTAGCACATGTGCATCAGAAACAAGATGAGCATGTTTAGATCACTAAGAATATAATTTGTGGGTGATTGGCTCTAATTGCAAGTGGGAGTTTGTTGGTAAATATGCCCAGAGATCTATATGATGATTGTGATGGCATATTCCATAAAGGATTTTATTAATCATGATAAAGGCCACCTTCCATTTCATTATGTTTCACTCAATTATGAGGTAATTAGCAAACATGATGAATGTATAGAGAATGACAATTAGTCAATGGCATATGTCTTCAAGTACATGACTGGGATAATGAGATTATATAGATGTGAAGAGTATGTACATTCTTATCATGTCCCTAGTCGGTTGTTACTGTGGAAGGTAGATAGACAACAGTAACACATAATATTAGAGTGTGTTTTGGTTGATGAAAGAATCACACCAGTAATGATATGTGACATGAAACCAAGCACATAGATACTTGTTAGAGAACACTGTATTGGACATACCCACCTTGAGAGTGACACATGAAAACCAAAAATGGTGGTCATAGTCATATCTCATAATGAAGGTGGTGATTGTGGTTCTTAGAACTAAAGTCACTACACTCATCACATGTCATTCGATATACTTTGACATCATCCAACATAACCCTGAATAAGGATTGCTATAATGGTGATGATTGGGTAGCTATGTCACATGGGGATTCATTGTAAGCGATGTTGATGGGATTTTTTCCTCTTACTAGAGTTCGATATCATGGACACTTGATAAGCAAGATTGAGAAAATCATGTGCATGCACATGTGAATCAATATATGATATTGAGGTCACATATATCTCAAACAGTCTGCTCTAGTTCAAGGAACATGGATTGAACATTGAGAGTGTGATAGTTACATGCCTTGAGTTCATTCTAGATATCAGAGACAAAGGAATTAAACAATCATTGTAACACCATACGCACATAGTAGGTTGAAATTGAACTCAAACTATCCATTTTGGGTAGCATTGATACGTGACTAGGCACCGCTCTTTACTTGTGATGTCGTAAACTATTTATTGGCATTCACTGCCAACATGATATGGGACCTATAGGGTCACACACATAGGAATTTCCATAGAAGAGGAGTTTAATCATGAATGACAATTGAATTAATTGCTAAAGTGTTTAGGTATTCAATTTAAGCAACAAATCAGCTAGTTGGACTCCCAATTGATCGGCTCATGTGATGAAACAACCAGTTGGAGTGTCCCTCTGTACAATATAGGTTCACCTATACGCCTTTTTGAGATAGTAATATTTTACCTGATCCAAAAAAAAAAGAAACAACCAGTTGGAGTGATAGGTTGATGAGAAATTGAATTGGTTGAGTTCTACCTAAAATAGGGAGTGAACCGACAAGTTCACTTAGTGAACCGGACGGCTTGGGTCATGAGATGACCAGCTCACAAGAGCGAAATGCCCGATTCATGGAGAAATTTGATTGCATCAAGGGTTAGTGTTGATGTCATGTTGTGCATTAATTGTATTCAAATTGCCAATTCATATGTAATTAAGAAATATGGTGAGACGGTTGGTTTGCTGAGGGAAATGATCGGCTTGCATATGAACCAACCAATGGTCTATTTGTCACTTGTAGGTTGCGAACTTTGTGGTATTGATTTCCCTTCCACTCCCACACAAACCAGGAACCCTGACTCTAACCCCTCCATAAAATAAGGGGGTAATGGGGGTTTCTTAGACACATTAATTGCCTCTCACAATTATTTTCTGCTCTGGTTGTCGTGAGTGAGAGAACCTAAGCAAGTCCTACCCATTAAAGGGAGTTATAGAAAGGTAGAACAATTGTAGGAGAGAAAGTTGTTGACTAGTACACAAATAGGAGGGACAACTCCTTCCTATCTAATATAGTAGAATGACATGATTTCTAATTGGTCATTATGGACTACCATAGAGGCGAGGTGGTCATTGGTCATCACTAGGAGAACAATGTCATCCTATAGTTTGTGGAGGAGCTGCTACAGACGTCATCTAGGTCTATTGTCTGTGGTGGAGACGAGGAGCTATTGCATATAAGTCCCAGCGAACTAGGAGTGTTACACTACAGCAAGTCATCAGAGATCGTGATTGGAGATGGCAGATGTTGTTTGGAGGATGGTTTTATAGACATAGCCTCTCTTCTAAACCACTATATTATCCATGAGATTTTTATTCTTTTCTCTTTTCTCTTATATTATGAACATGATTAGAGACTAGCTTATCTACTGAGCTATATGGTTTAGATGTGCTATCTATACCCTATGATTTTAAGTTGTGAATTACTACTTGATTAAAAATGGTGGATTATGGATTTGTTATATAATGCATGCTCTATGAATTAGCTACCAATCTTGTGTTTCTATTACAACCTTATGCATTAATAAATAGGTTAGGATTAGAATTTCAATATATCCTTATTTCATCCTTGATTAGATACTAGAAAGAAGTTCTCTTGGGTGATGGGTTTAGGGTTTGTAGGCACTGAGACCCTGAGCCCAAGGAGTAAATTGTTTGTGTGATTCTTATACTCTAAAATAAAACGGTATTTAATGTCCTCAAACATAATATTCATATATGTGAGTGATGCAATGTAAGAGAGTTAATATGGGTAATGGTGGTGAAATCTTATGTCTTGTTTCTTTTATAGTTTATTTATCTTAGTTTTAAGGCTTAGTTTTCTTTTATTTACTTGCTTAAATAATTTCATTCATTAAGAAACAATCAACACAACTTATCCTGGTTAATGACTTCTTTATTAGAAAAAATCCAAATTGTTTTCAAGAATAGTTTCATGTGTGTATTATCCCAAAGTTATATTGCAAAAAGACCTGATAGCTTGGTACTAGTGATTATTGAGCTTTAGATTAGGTAATTTTTTTAGATTTAGTGGATTAAGGAATTCATAGTGTGACAATTCTCACATCGATTTCACTAAAAAATACTCTCTTTTATAACAAAAGGATTTATTTTCTAAGTTTGATTTTGTAATTTTATATTTATTTTAATTTGTTAGTTGGTTTTCATAAATCATAGTTTGTTTTTCTATTCTTAGTTTGTTTCTTAAATTTAGATTTTTTGTTGTTATTCTCTTTTAGTTTCTAACAATTTCTCATTTTCATTCTATTCAAAAGAATATATATATATATATATATATATAACACCACACACACACACACACAAATATATATATATACCCATACACACATATATATATATATATTGGTGCAATTCAGTCTAGATCTTGATTGTTCATGTCTCTCATTTTCAAGCATTCAGAATAAATAGATGAGGTCGATATTCAGCACAATGTGAATTTGGCTCTTAATTTACTGCAAGAAAGGCTTTTATAGGAGGAAAAAAAAGTAGTTTTGGAGGAAAACCTAGAAGCCAATTCAAAAAGTACAAGAATCTAAAGTCAAGAAATCTTTAGGGAGAACTATGGTGGAGAGCCTCCTTATGTTGTTCAGTCTCCACTTGAATAAGTGGTTGGAAGCTTTGGTGAAGATGTACATTGATAATAAAAGTATGTTGTTTGAACAAGAGGCCTAAAAAATTATTGGTTTGTGGCTTATATTAGAGAATTTCTCTACCATCTAGAAGAAGTTTATGATGAGGTACCTCTTCAGCAAGAAGTATGCATGTTACCACTACTTTAATTGTTTACCTCATTTCCCATTCTAGTTCCCACCAAACCCATTAGTGACTTGAGTGTATTACATCTGTAGGAACTAGAGCCACACGTTTATATTTGGAGGATCCTGCTACTTTAACTCATCCCATTATTGAGTGGATGATTATCCATGAAGATGCAAGAACACAAAAGTATGCACCATACTAATTTTACAAATGGAGATGATTTTATATACCGTTGGTGTTGGTATGTATGCCCAAAGTGATAGTCATATGATGATTGTGATGGCATATTACATAAAGGAAATGATTTATAATGATAAAGGCAAGCTTCCAATTCATTACATTCACCCAATTATGTAATAAAGGGGAAACATAATGAATGTCTAAAGAATGACAATTACTCAATGACTTATGTATTCTAGTATGTTACTTGAGGAATGAGATCATACGGATGTGAAGAGTATGTATATTATTATCATGTCCCTAGTCAGTTTTTATTGTGGAAAGAAGATAGACAACAGTAACACATAAGACTACAATGTGTTGGTTGATGACAAAATCTCATCAGTTATGATATGTGATACTAAACCAAGCACATAGATACTTGTTAGAGAACAATGTATCCAATAGCCCCATTGTGATATCCTAGACTTTTCTCTCTCCTTTTTTATGTGCTTCATCCTCTCTCTTTCCTTAAATCCTAGTATTGATGTGTTTTGATGCATTTGAAATTCATCTTGTTTTTATATGATGAGTGGTGACACTCGACGTTATATAAAACTAATGTTGCATATTGTACCCTCTTTCTCACTTTCCATTTTGATACTACATGTGGGTATCTTCTTATACCCAACATGTTCTCATGTTGTAGTGCTTGTTCTTACATTTCCAACGCAATAAGTTACATTCAAATCCCATCTAGGATGAGGGAGATATGTTACTTTGAAGTTTCCTTGCTCTAATTTAATTTATATCCATTGGAATACAAATTTTTAGACCTTATTGGGCCTCCTTGGGTGTGTGGCCCAACAAAGGGAGGCACTCCCATTTCCCTTGCCAACTCAGTGATCTGTGTGTTGGTGTTTGCTTCAATCAATTGTGACCACTGGATCATGTCCCTCAGACCACCCCCTCTAATCCGACGCCTGGGAGGTCATCCCTTACTTCTATCCGTACTACTATAGAAGTAGATTTTAGGACAGCAAATAACACCTCTTCTCCATGTTTTTTGATGAAATTGGCTTGCCGAAATGATATAAAACTTCACTCTAAGTCTTCCCCCCTCATTTTCTCTCATTTTCACTTTTGCTACCAGCTGGTTTGGGGCTTCTCTCCATCGACCTCTTCGAGCTGAGGTCAGGCTTCCTTCAAGTTTACGACAGTCTGGGAACCTCATTTGGTACCTTTTCTTGAAACTTAGAGGGTCAAATCCCCCATTTATTCTACCCCTAGGAACCAACATTGTCCCTGCTGCAAGCTACTTGTCCAGGCGCAATGTTGCCTCCACACTAGTGTCCAAAGGCGACCACTGGAGGCCATGGATCTGGGGAAAACAACATGTGGGCGTTGTAGGGTGGTCAACCATGAGTAGGTCAGAGAAAGCCCTTGTGGGCCGATCCACAGGTCACGCATGGCCGCAGGACCAAAGGCTCAAGGCCAGCAACCAAAAACCAGCTATCAACCATCAGATCATGATCCAAGGGATCAAGAGAACCCTTCTTAGGTAATAACTTTGAAAAAATAGTATCTTCCTTATGCTAGATCCAAATTATATCATACAACATACCATTTTGATCAGAAAATTGATCCCTATCCACTAAAAATGGTTTCAAAACCTAAATATACTCGTGGTTCCCCTATTTTATCTAAAAGTAATACTTTTATGTTTTCTTAAGGATGTTTATGCCCTTTTATATGTCCTTTGTGTCTCTAATAGCCTCATGTTACTTTGAAACTTTAAATCAGTAATATCAATCCATTGGGATCTTGTTTTATGCGTTGAAATCTTATGGATGTACCCTAAATGTTTACCCTTGACCTAAAAGGTGACTCTTTTATGGTCATGCATGATGTAACATGATCAAGATGGAAACTTTATCCTTCATCTCTATTATATAATCACCTAACTTCGAAATCATTGTCTTTATGTTGTGGTGTTACACTTGTTGATTTAGATCATGTGTCCTTTTCTCATGAATAGTACTTGTGACCCAAAAAAATCACTTTTGCACCTTCATATGCCCTAAATGTGATGTTTATGTACTTATGTAATTTGGAAATATTATAATTGTATTGAGTGGACCCTTATTATTCAAATCTTTATGTTCACATATTAATCAGCCCTTAAATGACTTATTTCTTGAAATTCCATGTAGCATGCCCATATACTCATATTGACTACATGTAACACCTAGTGTCATCTAAATGCATATGTTGTTTGTTTGGAATCCAACCTTGCTAAGAACATGCTCTAATGTTATACATGTACCTTAAGATTTCAAATCTATGCATTTATCATTCAAAATATCTACATCCTAACTTGATCTACTTAATGCCCATATGAATTTGAGATGTACCAATCTTGCTTGGAAACAATCTAGTATAACTAGTATTGTTTTGTATGATCAAATCATGACAAGTACTCAATTGTGATGATTCTCATGACCCAAACCTAATTTAAAGTGGATGTTAACCCTAAAATCAAAAGTAGCATTGGCAATACTTGAAACTATTTTGTTAATTCCATGCTTGAATGACATGATGGGACTACGATTGAATGCTTTTAAAACTTTAGTTAGGATAACATCCACTTGGACTAGAACATGTTTATATTATCAAAATTCTCCTTGTAACACCCCGCGCCACAACCATGAGATTACTCCAAATCAATGCGAAAATAACACTTAAACAAGGGGATTACTGAAAAATGCTAAAAATTAAAATTGATTGCATAAGGCACCAACACCAGAAAACATGTTACATAAAGATCAATACCTTGCCATCTTTATCATATATCTCATAAGACGTCATGCTTACCACATGTTTCATAGACATATCTATCACATGTGATATTTGTTTCATTTGCATATACATGTACATCTACCAACTATATACAACAAAATCATACAAACCAAAGACTCACATCAATATGACAACCACAAAACACACATACTATCTTCAAGACATTAGTGTACAAGGATAACTCTAGGACTCTAACACCAGAATACCAACAAGCAGCACACTCAACCTTATTAGCTATTTATCTTACTTCTACTCCTCCTCAGTTGCACAATCACCATCACGTTGTGCACGACCACCTAAAAGATGTGGAAACCCACGGGGTGAGACCAAACATCCCAACAAGAGATATAACTCTCCGCCAATGCTATTAAAGCATAGATCAAGTAACTAAAGAATAGAACAAAAGCTACAAATATGATAAGTAGATCCAGTTACTGATATAAGTAGGGTAGTAATTAACATCTATGAAAATCAGGAAGCTACAACAAAGCATAAGTATATTTTATAAACTATGAAGGAATATCAAGAATATGTATATTTTCTATTAACCATTTATACAAAAGCAAAGCAAGGCCTCATCCAATATTTGCATATTTGATCCTAGGCAAGCATGCCACACAACTGATTATGTATTTTATTTAGTGACCCAGGGATTTTAGTTATACCACCCACATCCAACCGACCACTACTAAGTCGAAATCAATGCCATATAAGGTCAATGGAAGTGCTAGAATCCATGACCTCTCTAGCACCTCTCAGTCAGCATGAGAGTAATAGCATAAAGACATGTCACTCATTTGCAAAAGTGACTTGTAGTCAACAGAAGGACCAGCTAACACATGCCCATCCACATGTAACAACACCTACCCCACCTTGGTACAGGTAATGACACTATAAGAACAGGCTCATGCATGGTCATTCTAACAAAAAGGAGTGTCTCATGCATAGCCATCCATATCACAGCACGATCAGCTAACACATGGTCATATCACACATCATGTAATTAGGGATATAAGGTGATACTTGACTTGTACACCCTCATATCAAAAAGTATGCAATCTGAGTAAAACTCATTTCATCAATCCAACAATTAAGGATGAGACTAGAAATGATCTATGGTGTAGGGAAACTACAGGTATTACGTTTCACTTCTTTAGTTATGTCAATTAAGTGTCTTCAAGCATCAATCAAGTTACAACATACAAAACCATAACAAGCATTACAAAGATAAGGGCATTGTGCAACTTTTTAAGATATAAAATGTATAAGGTGTGGACTTGTCACACTATCACCACATACCACATGTAACACTGCCATTCACAATACCATCACCACTATTACATAGCCACTCAAGGCTATCACTAATGTCACATCACTATGGAATATCAATCCCTTAGTCATATCACTAGAGGGTATCACTTGACAATAGGCATCAAGCCATCACCAGGTTATAGGACCCATTCACAACATTCATGTATCACAAGTATTTAAACATGCCTCATAAATGCTCATTCAACTAGTGTCACATCATACTCACCGCAGCATGCACTAGCTACAATATTCAAGTTCATATCACTTGTATGGTTATATTGATATATGAGAAAGAGGAAACATCCTAAATCCATGTGTCACGTCATTATCTCCACATTCCTAAATTATTCATAACCATCACCATTACATACCAAGAAATGGCTTGCATTCACCCTGCAAGGTTAGGGGTTTAAAGACAAGAGAGATAATATCATAACATAATAACCATTTCAAGAAAGAGAAGCAAAGATGTAATTAATCATCATTAGGATTAGGGTTTTCCCTCCATAGCCTATTATGATTTTAAAGATAAGTTTGACCACCAAAGCTAGGTTCACCATTTCCCATCATTTTGGAGCATCCTTAGGGGTAAAGAACATGATTAGGGTGGAGAAGATATTGTCCAAACAACATGTTTCATGGATTATGTTGGGTTTTAGGTGAGATAGAGAAGGCAGCGGAAACAAAAAAAAATCTCCCAAACACAGAATAAAGGAATCGCGTCAACGTCTATACAATAGGAAGGTTGGTTTGTAGAGACATACCTTGTCCCGAGGCTTTCTCGACGAAGTTACCTCACGGCTTGCGCGGTCTTCACCTACAGTCTTGGATGGTGTATGTGCAACTCCTGGTCTCACCAGGACAGTCGGGATTCACAGTTGTCCTCCGAGCGGTAGAAGTCTCCCGCCTCTGAAGTAGTCCACATGGACCACCTGGAGCTCCGATCTCCTTATCCCATAATATAACATCCATGACCTGGGTTATGCTTTAACCCTAGTTGTTTTGATTAAGAAAGATGATTATATGTTTAATCTTATCTTTTGAAAAGTAATTAGGACTCATGAGGAACTTATGTTTCAATTTTGGTCCTGTTTGAACAATGTTGACGCAATGTTTGCTTATTTTGGACTAAAGTGCAAATTACCAAAGTTGAGGGGTTAAATTGCAATTGTCGCATGATAAGATATTCCTCATGTGTTGAAGCATCATGAGAATGAAGATGATGCAGAGTTATGTCTTGTGGTAGCTTGAGTACCAAGGAAGAGATGATAAAGCAAGGTTTGTGCATTAAAACCTAGTTTTGGTGTAAAGTGCAATTTACCCAAAACTTAGGGTGCAATATGTAAATTACCACTTCAATAAGGTCCATAATGTTTCTTGGCACCATGTAGAGTAAATAAAATGAGAGGGGCACCAAATTTAAATTAAGTTCGAGGAGAGAGAATCTTGATATTAAAATAATCAAGATTTAATCCTAATTGAAACCTTAATTCGATTTAGGGAAAAAATAAATGTATTAATTAAAGGGCCTTCAAACAAAATTAAAATGGTTGGATTCAGATGTGTGTGGACCTCCTTGATCCTTGCAAGGACCACTAAAATATCCAAGGGAATGGATAACTCACTCACAATTTTATAAGATAAGAAAAAGAAATATCCACTCACATATGGATATTAATATTATATGATTTAAGGCGCTTGATTTGCTTTTCTTTAAATCATGGATAATTGAGAGGAATAAGAGGTAAAAAAGATAGCCTCGTCCTTAAGGAAGTTGAGGGGGAAGAGACGCCCATATTTTTGGGATTAAATGGATTTTTACAAAGCATATTCTCTCTCATTGATTTTTTTATAAAAAGACCTTTTACAAGCCAAATGAAAGGCTTTTTCGACCCCACTTCCTCTCCTTGCTTGGGAAACGACCAAGGGAACTTGGTAGGGTCAGGAGGACGACCCCCAACCTGTTGGTAAGTCCTTGACCTTCGTTCTCCTTGATTTCATGGTGGAAATTGAAAATAAATCATTGATTTCTTCTTATTTCGATCTCCTCATCAACCCTAGCCAATCTTTTCAACCAAAAGCTTGAGGACGAGCCTAGGGGGAGTTGCAAGAGCTTCATCCACCATTGTTTCCGTGATATTGGAGCTTTGGAGCTCAATTGGAGGCAGGTTTTATAACTTGAAACCCTTACTTTGTTATTGCATTCAATTCCCCATCAAATAATGATCATTTCTCTATTTACAATTATTGATTTGATTGATTGATGCAATTTCCATTGAAATCACAGCAGGTTTTGTGGGTCTAGAGCTCGATGATGATGAAATCATCATAAGCACACACCTCCCCAAATATCTAGACCAAACGGTTTCAATCAAATGTCCAAACGGTTTGTGTTTTGGGAACAAACGGTTTCAAAACCGTTTGGAATGAAACGGTTTCACGAAACTGCATAGAAGCAAATGGTTTAAGACCGTTTGGTGATGTTGACCAGGGTTGACGGTTTGGGGACTTGATCATAATGATCTAGGTTAATTACCCATCAATTATTATTGATTAACTCCAATTGGTTCATGAGTTCAAGGTCCATCAATCACCTAAACCCTAATCGGGTTGAGTGTTGATTTCATAAGTGATTGAGTTTGAAACTTGGGTTGATTGACCCAAACGGTTTCAAAACCGTTTGGGAATCACCCAAATGGTCTCAATAACGTTGGTAGGTCAACCAAGACCGTTTGGAGGTCTAGGGTTGGGTATGGTGAGGTATTCGAAGATTCAAACATATGGTATAAACCCTAATCGGCTAAGTGCTAATTTTGCAATTGAATGGGTTGATGCTTTGGGTTGATTGACCCAAACGGTTTCAAAACCGTTTGGGGATCACCCAAACCGACTCAAGACCATTTGGGGGTTTCCCAAGACCGTTTGGAGGTCTAGGGTTAAGTTTGGTCAAGTGTTTGAAGGTCCAAAGATACCAAATTGAAATACAATTAAGTGCTAATTTGGTGATCAATCCTAGGATCCAAACCCTAATTGAATGACATGGTTGATGATGATATGATGGGAAAATGGTCTCAAGACCGTTTGGAGGTCATACAAATGATCCCAAGACCATTTGGGGGTCACCCAAGACCGTTTGGAGGTCTAGGGTTGACTATGGTTAGGTGTTTGAAGATCTAAAGGTACTAAGTTGAAGTGCAATCAAATGTTGTTTTGGTGATCAATCCAATGATCCAAACTTTGATTGATTGACTTGTATTTTGATGTAGACATGGGAAAACGGTCTCAAGACCGTTTGGAGGTCATAACAATGACCTCAAGACTGTTTGGGGTCAGGTCATGCCAAATTTGAATGACGGTCCAATGGTTTTTAAGTAACTAGTTTCACATTGGTTAATGTTGAAGGATCATCGATTCCAAACCCTAATCCAATTGATTCAAACCCTAATTGATGATCAATTGAGGGTCAAATCAGTTGAAGGTTTACCTATTTAACTCAATTGAAGTATGGTGATAGGTCCAATTGATGATTGGTTATATGAATGCAGTGATTGAAGGAATCAACATTGGAAACCCTAATTCAATTTGATTGGTTGAGACCATATTTGGTCCATGTGGTTTTGAGGTGGTTTGGGCCAAACGGTCTCAAGACCATTTGGGACCAAACGATCCCAAACTGGTTTAGTCCATGCGGTTTCAAAAAGGTAATTTAGCAAACGGTTTCAAGTACTTGTTTTAGCAAACGGTCTCAAGCACCACCTTTACCAAACGGTTTCAAACCGTTTGAACTTTGAAAGACTAAGACCATTTGGGGCTCAAGTAGTCAAGATTTATTTAGGATTCAATTGATTGATCCACTTGGACACCTATTATAATTGAAGATCCAATTGGTCAATTCAATTGGATACCTTATGTATTGGAGGTCCAATGTAATTGAATATCTTGATAATTAAGATGATGAATGATCCATTGATCAAATGATGATTAGTAATGATAATCAATGAAGGTACAAAGGTTGAAATCATAATAGTACCTAAGTGATTAGTGCCAATTAAGGGATGAACCCTAATTGCTTATAAGAACAATGAGGTGGTACTCTATGTTAATCATAGTTATATGTACTTGATTGAAGGGTTGATATGACCTAATCAGGTTCATAAGATGATAGCATGAGGTTCATACATGAATATGATTCATGAGGTGATTAAGGGTATGATTCTTAAGCAAAGAGATCATGAAACCCTAATCATGAACATAAACCCTAATTGACAGGGCTATTGAACTCTAACCCTAATTGAGGGCAATTCTAAATGAAACCCTAATCCAGGGTGAGGATGTAACCCTAATCTAGGGTAATGATATATGAAACTCCAATTTAGGGAAATGAGATGTAAAACCCTAATTGGAGATGAATAATAGACCCAAGTTGTGGGTAACCATAGTGGAAACCCTAATGGAGGTTGATTCCATGAGAAATCCTAAATGAAGGGTGATGTTATATGCCATCCTATCCATAATAAAGGGAGTTGGTATGTGAAATCTTAACCCTAATGAAGTATGATAGTATGTGGAACCCTAAACCCTAATAAAGGGTGATGGTATGAGAGACCCTAATCCTAATAATGGAATGGTGATTAATACATTGATAAGAAAAATACCTAAAGTGATTAATTATAGATAACCTTATAGCAACCAATGCCTTATCCTGAAATGGGTCCATATCATTAAAGATAGTTGGAGCATTCTTATGTGTGACCTATGCACTTGATGGTAAGAGTGATAGGTTACTGGATGAAAGGATTAAGATGGGAAATTCCTTAATCCAAGATAAGTTGATAACTCAAGAAAGTTGGAATTGATGAGGAAAGTGATACATCCAGATGTGATAGGTATCACTTTTAGCATTCCAGGGCTGATATACCTTGATGCACCTCAAATCCAATATACTTGGATAAGAAACACATGAAGTGTGTTATGGAAAATGTTACAATGAAATGTAATGAGTTTTATATACTTTGATAAGTATAGGCTAATATACCTTGAGAATGGGGTTAAGCCAAACTCATAAGTATGATGTAATCATATCATGATAAGGATGGGAAATGAACTCATACCTTGCATTGATAATCATTAAATGATAAATGTTAAGAGTAATAAACTTGGTTGATTATTCAAGATGTTAATGGATGCTCCTAGAGGTGTGGAGCAATGTATTAAGGTTGATTTGACAAATATGAAATCCTAATGTGAGATGGGAAAACCCTAACCCTAAATTTGGTAATGGGACATGAAAAACCTTAATGTGATGTCAAAAGTAAGCCCAAACCCTATTGAGGGAATAGTGGTGTTACTATTGTATTATATGAGGGAATATGTTGTTGTTGCCTAGTGAGAGGTGACAAGATGTGAATGGCCTTATGAGCCATATGGTTAGATGTTGCCTAGTAAGAGGTGACAAGATGATTTAAGGGCTTTGTGAGCCATGAGATTAGTTGAGAGGTAACAAGATGATTATAAAAGTCTCTTGTAAGAGATAATAATGTTCATAATGAACCAAGGAATGGGAACTTAGTTATATAATAATAATAATAATAATAACAAAAGGATACAATTATAATAATGGAACCTGGATTGTACATGTGTGGAGAAAAGAGGAATACTTGTAATACATAAAGAATGTATTGAGCATGATTGGAATAGCCAAAGTTTAATGCTAGTAAAAGAATAAGGTGCCCAGTGTTGGGTAAACAGACATGGGATATAATCAGGATTGGTTAGAGTCCAATGCCTCGCTATGTAATCCGGATTGGTTAAAGTCCAATACCTGGCAGAGGTGTAATGCCTATAATCAGGATTGGTTAGAGTCCAATGCCTGGCTGTGAAATCAGGATTGGTTAAAGTCTAATGCCTAGCTGTGTAATCAGGGTAAGTTAGAGTCCGATGCCTGGCTGTGAAATTAGGATTGGTTAAAGTCCAATGCCTGGTTGTGTAATCAGGGTTGGTTAGAGTCCAATGCTTGGCTGTGTAATCAGGGTTGGTTAGTGTAATGACCAACTCACGAAAACAAGATTAACTTAAGAGGAAGCGAATCATTTATAGTGGATTAATGAAAATCATTGATAATTAAAACTTTTTACAAAGAGATCCACACATAGGAAATCTTTTCCATCAAGAAACATTGTATAACATTTACATTCTGGTTCAATGTACATAACATGTACCATCTCTTTTCAGAGACTACATCCTCAGCTGCCTTATAAATATCATATACAGACAGTACACAATCTCAAGGCATCAAGCCAAAACCTCAGATCGATTAATCAAAAACACTGACTAAAAACCCTGAGGACCTGAGAATACAGAGATGACACATAGGACTTTCTAACTATGTAACTTGATAGGCAGTATCGCCACCTGAGATATTGTTGTTGTCCTTGCTATTATAACTACTATCCATTCCCTGCAATGGGATTTTACTTCTTTGTCCGCGTCCACCTAAAACGTTGGATCCCACGGGGGTGAGACAATTGTAAATTGTCCCATCGGGAGATATAACTCTCCGCTAAAATATTGTTATAGAAGTTTATTAACTGAACTGAGCAGAAGGATTTATATATTAAATCAATAGTAGGTAAGTCACTTGTATGAACAAAGTGAAGTAATGTCCTTTTTCAAGGATAACATTGCATCTACTCATGGTAGACTCATAGTTCATCCATCTACTTGTAATGATTACAACAGATATAAACAACATCAATGAACTACAGATACATAATAGAAATGTAACATCAGCCAATGAATTTCCGTATTCAGTCCTTAAGCAAACATGCTATATGGTTGATTTCATTTTTACAAACACACCTATGCCCTGAGGAGATGAGGTATACTGCTCATACTCCAACTGACCACTGTGAAGTCGAAATCGGTACCATACATAGGTCAATGGAAGAGCCGGATTCCCATGACCTCTCACATCCTGGTCAGTGCGGGACAACAAACAGGACTGTATTAACCGCTCAAAATAGCTTTCTAGGGTATACTGGAACTTCACTATAGAGTTACAATGTCAACTGCACTCTCATCGGCCATCAAAAGATTTAATGTTTATCTCCTCAAACTGACATAAAATATCATTGGGAGATGTGTACAACATCTATCCCAATCATCGGGAGATTAGCGATACATCCATCCTGAAAGCATGATGGATTGAGAGGTTTGATGTTTACCTTCCCTCAAATCTCTTCACCGTACGTAAGGATATTTTTCACCCATTTACCCCCACATATTCGAAATATGCGTTCTGGGTTTTGCCGCGGGCACCCGTTTCACCATCGCCTGTTCCTGACGATGATGGATCTATGGTTAGGGCTCTACATGAATAGATTTCACTTGATTAATTAAGTACATTTTCATATTATTTTAGCATCAGCCAAGTTCTCAAACAAGACTTATTACAACAATGCTATAAAGAGACATGTACTACTTTCATCAGATATTTATCACTCTTTCAAAGACCTTGGGAACTCAGTCCCTCATTTCAATACTGGGAATTCTCATCCCTTCGTATTTTCATCACCATAATCATATGGTTCTGGGTATTCAAACCCTTAACTCATCATTGAACATCATTACCATCTATTAGGTAATTATCACCTTTAGGTCATCTGACCAAGGCATACATGATACTTGTTACACAAGCATCACACCTGGCTTTCAAGGCCATAGAATATCTTGTCGCCTCTTTCTAGGAAACTACTTACTCATAAGATTCATAAATTCTATGCACATTGCTACTTTCATTAAGCAACAATAATATTAGGGCACAAAAGGCCAATCAACATTTATTATATAAATGTCACATCTCAAACCTGGCTATATTCATCATCTCATAATATCTGTATGGTTATTAGACATGATAACAGTCATACAAGATATTAATCACATCATGTGGTACAATAGTAACACCATTATTTCTTTCCCAGGAATTAGGGTTTACTATCAAATAGGGATTTTCATTCCCTTTACCCAAATTAGGGTTGGGGTTCCCCATTTCTCATTAATCGGGGTTTCATGATTACATTAACTGTCCAACCCTTAATTCATTATTCCATACCTTTGAGGCATTCAAAGATATCATAAATAATTATTCAAGATCATTACTCTCATCATGTAGTATTAATGGTCATCAACTCAAGATATGAGTTCATTTCTCATCCTCATCATGGTATGACTACATCATACTCATCATTTGGACTTAACCCCATTCTCAAGGTACATTAATTATCGCTCATCAAAGTGCAACAACTCATTACATTTCATTGTAATAGTTGCATAACACACTTTATATGTTTCTTATTCAGACATATAAGGTTTGGAATACATCAAGGTATATAAACCCTAAAGTGCTGAATGGGATAACTATCATATTTTAATGTATCATTTTCACATCATTTCAAACTCTCTATAATTAACCATCTTATCTTGTATTAAGGTATTTCCCTTCTTAATACATTACATCACTAAACACTCACCCTTAGAATATAATGCATGGGCCACACATTAGAATTGTCCAACTATCTTTAATGATATGGACTTGTCTAATGCTAAAGACATTGCTAAGAATAAGGTTGCTTATAATCCACCACATGGAATGTTTCACCTTTATAAGGCCATTCCTCCTATCTCATCCTTAGGGTTTCTTTATACCCTTACTTAAAATTAGGATCATGATTCATTGTCGTATTGCCTACGATTAGGGCTTCATGCATTATGACTTCACATTAGATTCTCATATACCTTCACCCTTCTTAGGGCCTCTCATCACAACATCGCATTAGAGCTTCATGTGATGTCAACTATTAATCAGGGTTACTCATGGAATCACCCTCAACTAGGGTTTCTCATGGAATCACCCTCAACTAAGTCTTCTCATGTCATTACATGACATCACCCTAAGTTTGATTCTCATATCACATCACCTCATCAAAGTTATATATAAATCATTCTAACTTAGGGTCTCTCATGACATAATGCTAGAATAGGATTTCACATGGAATCATCTTCAATTAAGGTTTCACATGGAATCACCCTCAACTAGGGTTTCCACCATAGGCACCCACAATTTGGGTTTACTATTCATCTCCATTAGGATTTCATTCAATTATCCATAATTAGAGATTCACTATTTATCCCAATTAGGGTTTTACATCTCGTTCCCCTAAATTGGAGTTTCACTTATCATTACCCTAGATTAGGGCTACATTCTTACCCTAGATTAGGGCTTCATGAATTATGAATTCACATTAGAGTCTCATACACCTTCACCCTTCTTAGGGCCTCTCATCACAACATCGCATTATAGCTTCATGTGATGTCAACTATTAATTATGGTTTCTCATGGAATCACCCTCAACTAGGGTTTCTCATGGAATCACCCTCAACTAAGGCTTCTCATGTCATTACATGACATCACCCTAAGTTTGATTTTCATATCACATCACCTCATCAAAGTTCTATATACATCATTCTAACTTAGTGTCTCTCATGACATAATCCTAGAATAGGATTTCACATGGAATCATCTTCAATTAAGGTTTCACATGGAATCACCCTCAACTAGGGTTTCCACCATAGGCACCCACAATTTGGGTTTACTATTCATATCCATTAGGATTTCATTCAATTTACCATAATTAGAGATTCACTATTTATCCCAGTTAGGGTTTTACATCTCGTTCCCCTAAATTGGAGTTTCACTTACCATTACCCGAGATTAGGGCTTCATTCTTACCCTGGATTAGGGTTTCTCTTAGAATTTCCCAATCAATTAGGGTTTATGTTCATGATTAGGGTTTCATGATCTCTCTACTTAAGGATCATACCCTTAATTACCACATGAATCATATTCATGTATGAATTCATGCTAACGTCTTCTCAACATGATTAGGTCATATCAACCCTTCAATCAAGTACATACAACTATGATTAACATAGTGTACCAAGTCATTGATCCTATAAGCAATTACGGTTCATCCCTTAATTGGCACTAATCACTTAGGTACTATTAGGGTTTCAACCTTTGTACCTTCATTGATTATCATTCATAATCATCATTAGATCAATGGATCATCATCATCTTAATTCTTAAGAGATTCAATCACATTGGACCTCCATTAGATAAGGTATCCAATTGAATTGACCAATTGAATCATCAATCAACTTTGACTACTTGAGCCCCAAACGGTCTTGGTCCTTGAAAGTTCAAACGGTTTGAAACTGTTTGGTAAAAGTGGTGTTTGAGACCGTTTTCTAAAGCAACTTTTTGAAACCACATGGGTCCAACCGGTTTGGGATCGTTTGGTCCCAAACGGTCTTGAGACTGTTTGGTCCAAACCTCCTCAAAACTGCATGGACCAAAAAGTGTCTCAACCACTTCAATCGTATTAGGGCTTCGAATGTTGATCCCCTCATTCGATCTTATACATGTTATCCAATCATCTATTGAGTTAATTATCTCAACCTTCAACTGATTTGACCCTCAATTGACCCTCAATTGATCATCAATTAGGGCTTGAATCAATTGAATTGGGGTTTTGAATCGATAACCCATCAACATATTTCAATGTGAGTCTAATTGATTTGAACCCATTGAACCATCATCCAATTTGGTCATGACCTGATCCCAAACGGTCTTGGGATCGTTTGGATGACCTCCAAACGGTCTTTAGACCATTTTCCCATCACATCATCAAAATCCAAGTCAACCCATTAGGGTTTGGATCATTGGATTGATCACCAAATCAACAATTGATTACACTCCAACTTAGTATCTTTGGATCTTCAATTGCTTAACCATACTCAACCCTAGACCTCCAAACGGTCTTGGGTGACCCCCAAACGGTCTTCAGACCATTTGGGTCAATCAACCCAAGTTTCAAACTTAATCAACTTGAAAATCAGTACTTAACCCGATTAGGGTTTTGGTGATTGATTGACCCTCAATTCATGAACCATATGGAACTAACCAATCATAATTGATGGGTCATTAACCTAGATCATTTTCAACATATCTCCAAATGGTCAACCTTGGTCAACTCCACCAAACGGTCTTGAGACCATTTGGTCTCATGCGGTTTGGTGAAACCGTTTGCTCCCAAATGGTTTAGGAAACCGTTTGAGCAACTCAAACAAGACTGTTTTCCTTGGATATTTGTAGAGGTGTGTGCTTATCATCTTCAACCTCTAAACTCATGAAACCTGCTATGGTTTCCATGGAAATTGCATCCATCAACCAAATCAATTATTGCAATTATGGAAATGATCATTATTGGATAAGGAATTGAATGCAATAACAAAATCAAGGGTTCAAGTTATAAAACCCGCCTCCAATTGAGATCCAAAGCTCCATGTACATGGCAACAATGGTGGATGCAACTCCTTTCACCATTCCAAGGCTCGTCCACAAGGTTTGAGTGAGGAGATCGAAATACGAAGAAATCCATAATTTTTTTTTAAATTTCCACCATGGAATCAAGGTGAAATAGATCAAGAACCTTACCAACAGGTTGGGGGTCGTTCTCCTAATCCTCCCAAACTCCGAAGAAGTGGGGTCAAAAAAAGCCTTTCATTTAGCTTATAAAAGGTCCTTTTATAAAAAAAATCAATGAGAGAGAATATACTTTGTAAAAATCTAATTAATCCCAAAAATGTGGCCGCCTCTTCCCCCTCATCTTCCTTAGGGACGAGGATATATTGTTTGCCTCTTATTACTCTCAATTATGCATGATTTAAATAAAATCAAATCAAGCACCTCAAATCATATTATATTAATATCCATATGTGAGTGCATATTTCTTTTCCTTATAAAATTGTGTGTGAGTTATCCACTCCCTTGGATATTTTCGTGGTCCTTGAAAAGATCAAGGATGTCACACACACATCTGAATCCAACCATTTTAATTTTGGTTGAAGTCCCTTTAATAAATACATTTATTTTTGCCCTAAATCGAATTAGGGTTTCAATTAGGATTAAATCTTGATTATTTTAATATCAATATTCTCTCTCCTCCAACTTAATTCAAATTAGGCACCCCTCTCATTTTTTTTGCTCTACATGATGCCAAGGAACATTAGGGACCTTATTGAAGTGGTAAGTTACATATTGCACCCTAGGTTTTGGGTAAATTGCACATTACACCAAAACTAGGTTTTCATGCACATACATTGCTTTATCAACTCTTTCTTGGTATTTAGGCTTCCATAAGCCATACCTAAGCATAATTTTCACTCTCATGATGCTTCAACACATGAGGAACATATTATCATACACAATTTGCACTTAAACCCCTCAACTTGGGTAATTTTCACTTTAGTCCAAAACAATCAAACATTGATTTCAACAATGTTCAAAAAGGACTAGAATTGCAACATAAGTTCCTCTTGAGGCCTAATTACTTTTCACAAGATGATATTAAGAATTTAATCACCTTTCTTAATCAAAACTCCTAGGGTTAAAGTATAACCTAGGTCAGGGATGTTACAAATTATAAACCCCTAACAAGGATTTCATCCTCGAAATCTAGATAAAGGAAGACAGATGTATTTTATTCATCATACTATCTAGTCTTCACATAACATCTCCTTATTGTGGAAACACCATAAAACTTTGATCAACATAAAGTGTTTCCATACAGGGTTCTTATAGAATCAATACACAAGGCACATGCTCTACTGTTCCTCATCATTGACTATAGAGTCAACTTTGTGTCAAATAACACTTTTCTTATTCAGAGAAGCATTATACATTCTTTATTAGTATCATGTTTATGCAGAGCATAAACCCGTAACATATGATGTTCATATTATTTTATATATAATCAGACTAATTTCACAGTTGACCACTCCAGGTAGCCAACCTAACCCATCTGATAAATCTTAGATACCATAATCTTTCACCTTGGTATCTATCATGTATTGGAAACACATCATATATATCTCTTCCTTTCATCTTGTAACATTAATTGTTTCACATGTCCTCATCTTGGGACTAAAGTCCAAGATAATTGATACTTTTCTAAGTATCCATCACATGAACATATTTATTTTATGCACATAAAGTGTCCTAAGACCCACTTGATTGCCAAGTCCCTAAAAGGAAAGAAAACAAGGATTCATATTCCTCTTATTAATTCATGTATTTTCAACTATTCATGAACCATTTACTCTTTATCTCATCCTAGGTTCCTTGCCTTTAGCATTGAAATTTGTAAGGATGATTGCATGTCATTATCCCTTTCTTTATTATTATCTAGCATGTTTATGATCATCTCATGATCTCATCACATTTCCCATTTCCTCATTATGGGAAAGATCTTTATTATGTTGGAAGCATTATTGAACAGGGTTCATCTCCCTCATTCTTATTCTTATATTATGAGGAGTACACTTTTAGTTCCTCATACAACATGCTCATCTGAGATTATCTCAGACTTCTTTTTCTTATGCATGGGATATGACACATTTATTCATTCCATATTTCTGATTTCATGATACTCATTAGATTGTCTCATAATGACTACTTGATCAAAGCAATCAAAAAGACAACAATCTAAGAGTTTCCATACCCACTTTATCATCAATAGTTGTATATATGGCCAGGGTATATAAATACTGAGATTAAGTGGTATGCACTTTGTATACTATCATATTCCTTCTTTTCATATTATCACAAGCATAAGGCTTAACATCCCTGGATTTTGTCCAGGCATCTCTTATATACCTCATCTTTTCTTATAGAGGTAAGGACAACATATAACATTTGTAATGTTTTACCATGCAAAACATAGGTCCTCATAGGACTAATCAAGGAGAGTTCAATCATTTCCTTTCTCAAATTAATCCAGGAATTCATAAAATGACATATTTGAATGACATTATCTTGTCTAACTTGTCATAATTCATGGATTATTCACTATCTCAGGTTAACTCTACCTAAAAGATTGATTCAACGGGCTAAGGTTGAGCACAGACTCAATTTAAGTCTAGAAATTCATCATTCCCTTTTGCTTCAACCTGCTGATGCTAATTACAAATCATGTTGATATCTAAAACATCATCATTGGAGGCTGGTAATCTAGGTTACATTTTCAAAGCTTGATCCACTATATACATTACTGTTGTCCTAAATTCTAAAACAGTAATACTAAAAGAAGGATTTTCTTATCATAGATGGATCAGCTAGGGGATTCTCAGGCAATTGTCTCTCTCTTGCCTGTTCCCATGCACCTTTTCCTGGTGCAACATTGCTGCTCTTAGCAGCAACCTCCTCATGTCACCCAGTCATCTTTAAGTTCTTCTTCTCTTATACGAGCAGAAGACACTATCAGATACATTGGATGACACCAGAACAAACTCTACTACCTTAGTCCTATGTCTCTGTAGACTCAGCAAACCTAGAGCTCTGATACCACTAATTATAACGATCGACTAACAAAAACAAGATTAACTTAAGCGGAAGCGAATCATTTACAGTGGATTACTAAAAATCACTGAAAATTAAAACTGTTTACAAAGAGATCCACACATAGGAAATCTTTTCCATCAAGCAACATTGTATAACATTTACATTCTGGTTCAAATGTACATAACTTGTACCATCTCTTTTCATAGACTACATCATCAGCTGCCTTATAAATATCATATAAAGACAATACACAATCTCAAGGCATCAAGCCAAAACCTCAGATCGATTTATCAAAAACACTGACTAAAAACCCTAAGGACCTGAGAGTACAGAGACGACACATAGGACTTTCTAACTATGTAACTTGACAGGCAGTATCTCTACCTGAGATATTGTTGTTGTCCTTGTTGTTACAACTGTTGTCCATTCCCTGCAATGGTATTCTACTTCTTTGTCCGTGTCCACCTAAAAAGTTGGATCCCACGGGGGTGAAATAATTGTAAATTGTCCCAGTGGGAGATATAACTCTCCGCCAAAACATTGTTATAGTAGTTTATTAACTGAACTGAGAATAAGGATTTATATATTAAATCAATAGCAGGTAAGTCACTTGTATGAACAAAGTGAAGTAATCTCCTTTTTCAAGGATAACATTGCATCTACTCATGGTAGACTCATAGTTCATCCATCTACTTATAATGATTACAACAGATATAAACAACATCAATGAACTACATATACATAACAGAAATGTAACATCAGTCAATGAATTTTCGTATTTAGTCCTTAAGCAAACATGTTATACGGCTGATTTCATTTTTACAAACACACTTATGCCCTAAGGAGATGAGGTATACCGCTCATACTCCAACCGACCACTGTGAAGTCAAAATTGGTACCATACATAGGTCAATGGAAGAGTCGGATTCCCATGACCTCTCACATCTCGGTCAGTGCGGGACAACAAGCAAAACTGTGTTAACTGCTCAAAATAGCTTTCCAGGGTATACTGGAACTTCACTATAGAGTTACAGAATCAACTACACTCTCATCGGCCATCGAGAGATTTAATGTTTATCTCCTCGACCTGACATAAAATATCATTGGGAGATGTGTACAACATCTATCCCAATCATCAGGAGATTAATGATACATCCATTCCGGAAGCATGAAGGATTGAGAGATTTCATTTTTACCTTCCCTCAAATCTCTTCACTGGACGTAAGGATATTTTTCTCCCATTTACCCCCACATATTCGAAATATGTGTTTCGGGTTTTGCCGCGGGCACCCATTTCACCATCACCTGTTTCTGACGATGATGGATCCATGGTCAGGGATCTACATGAATAGATTTCACTTGATTAATTAAGTACATTTTCATATTCTTTTAGCATCATCCAAGTTCTCAAACAAGACTTATTACAACAATGCTATAAATAGACATGTACTACTTTCATCATATTTTTATCAGTCTTTCAAAGACCTTGGGAACTCAGTCCCTCATTTCAATACTGGGAATCCTCATCCCTTCACATTTTCATCACCATAATCAAATGGTTCTGGGTATTCAAACCCTTAATTCATCATTGAGCATCATTACCATCTATTTGGTAACTATCACCTTTAGGTCATCTGACCGAGGCATACATGATACTTGTTACACAAGCATCACACTTGGCTTTCAAGGCCATAGAATATCTTGTCACCTCTTTCTAGGCAACATCTTACTCATAAGATTCATAAATTCTATGCACATTGCTACTTTCATTAAGCAACAATAACATCAGGGCACAAAAGGCTAATCAACATTTATTATATAAATGTCACAGCTCAAACCTGGCTATATTTATCATCTCATAATATATGTATGGTTATTAGACATGATAACAGTCATACCAGATATTCATCACATCATGTGATACAATAGTAACACCATTATTCCTTTCCCGGGAATTAGGGTTTACTATCAAATAGGGCTTTTCATTCCCTTTACCCAAATTAGGGTTAGGGTTCCCCATTTCTCATTAATTAGGGTTTCATGATTACATTAACTGTACAACCCTTAATTCATTATTCCATACCTTTGAGGCATTCAAAGATATCATAAATAATTATTCAAGATCATTCCTCTCATCATGTAGTATTAATGGTCATCAACTCAAGGTATGAGTTCATTTCTCATCCTCATCATGGTATGACTACATCATACATATCATTTGGGCTTAACCCCATTCTCAAGGTACATTAATTAACACTCATCAAAGTGCAACAACTCATTGCATTTCATTGTAATAGTTTCATAACACACTTTATATGTTTCTTATTCAGACATATAAGGTTTGGAATGCATCAAGGTATATAAACCCTGAAGTGCTGAATTGGATAACTATCATATTTTGATGTATCATTTTCACATCATTTCAAACTCTCTAGAATTAACCATATTATCTTGTATTAAGGTATTTCCCTTCTTAATACATTACATCACTAAACACTCACCCTTAGCATATAATGCATGGGCCACACATTAGAATTGTCCAACTATCTTTAATGATATGGACTTGTCTAATGTTAAAGACATTGCTTATAATAAGGTTGCTTATAATCCACCACATGGAATGTTTCACCTTTATAAGGCCATTCTTCCTATCTCATCATTAGGTTTTCTTTATACCCTTACTTAAATTTAGGATTATGATTCATTGTCGTATTGCCTAGGATTAGGGCTTCATGCATTATGACTTCACATTAGAGTCTCATATACCTTCACCCTTCTTAGGGCCTCTCATCACAACATCGCATTAGAGCTTCATGTGATGTCAACTATTAATAAGGGTTCTCATGGAATCACCCTTAACTAGGGTTTCTCATGGAATCACCCTCAACTAAGGCTTCTCATGTCATTACATGACATCACCCTAAGTTTGATTCTCATATCACATCACCACATCAAAGTTCTATATACATCATTCTAACTTAGGGTCTCTCATGACATAATCCTAGAATAGGATTTCACATGGAATCATTTTCAATTAAGGTTTCACATGGAATCACCCTCAACTAGGGTTTCCACCATAGGCACCCACAATTTGGGTTTACTATTCATCTCCATTAGGATTTCATTCAATTATCTATAATTAGAGATTCACTATTTATCCCAATTAGGGTTTTACATCTCGTTCCCCTAAATTGAAGTTTCACTTATCATTACCCTATATTAGGGCTACATTCTTACCCTGGATTAGGGTTTCATGCATTATGAATTCACATTAGAGTCTCCTATACCTTCACCCTTCTTAGGGCCTCTCATCACAACATTGCATTAGAGCTTCATGTGATGTCAACTATTAATCAGGGTTTCTCATGGAATCACCCTCAACTAGGGTTTCTCATGGAATCACCCTCAACTAAGGCTTCTCATGTCATTACATGACATCACCCTAAGTTTGATTCTCATATCACATCACCTCATCAAAGTTCTATATACATCATTCTAACTTAGGGTCTCTCATGACATAATCCTATAATAGGATTTCACATGGAATCATATTCAATTAAGGTTTCACATGGAATCACCCTCAACTAGGGTTTCCACTATAGGCACCCACAATTTGGACTTACTATTCATCTCCATTAGGATTTCATTCAATTATCCATAATTATAGAGTCACTATTTATCCCAATTAGAGTTTTACATCTCGTTCCCCTAAATTGGAGTTTCACTTATCATTACCCTAGATTAGTGCTACATTCTTACCCTAGATTAGGGTTTCTTTTAGAATTTCCCTATCAATTAGGGTTTATGTTCATGATTAGGGTTTCATGATCTCTCTATTTAAGGATCATACCCTTAATTACCACATGAATCATATTCATGTATGAATTCATGCTAACATCTTCTCAACTTGATTAGGTCATATCAACCCTTCAATCAAGTACATACAACTATGATTAACATAGTGTACCAAGTCATTGATCATATAATCAATTAGGGTCCATCCCTTAATTGGCACTAATCACTTAGGTACTATTAGGGTTTCAACCTTTGTACCTTCATTTATTATCATTCATAATCATCATTAGATGAGAGGATCATTCATCATCTTAATTCTTAAGAGATTAAATCGCATTGGACCTCCATTACATAAGGTATCCAATTGAATTGACCAATTGAATCATCAATCAACTTTGACTACTTGAGCCCCAAATGGTCTTGGTCCTTGAAAGTTCAAACGGTTTGAAACTGTTTGGTAAAGGTGGTGCGTGAGACCGTTTGCTAAAGCAACTTTTCGAAACTGCATGGGCTCAACTGGTTTGGGATCATTTGGTCCCAAACAGTCTTGAGACCATTTGGCCCCAGACGGTCTTGAGACCGTTTGGCCCCAGACGGTCTTGAGACTGTTTGGTCCAAACCTCCTCAAAACTGCATGGACCAAAAAGGGTCTCAACCACTTCAATCGTATTAGGGTTTCCAATGTTGATCCGCTCAATCGATCTTATACATGTTAGCCAATCATCAATTGAGTTAATTAGGTCAACCTTCAACTTATTTGACCCTCAATTGATCATCAATTAGGGCTTGAATCAATTGGATTAGGGTTTGGAATCGATAACCCTTCAACATATTTCAATGTGAGTCTAAATGATTTCAACCCATTGAACCATCATCCAATTTGGTCATGACCTGACCCAAAACGGTCTTGGGATCGTTTGGATGACCTCCAAACGGTCTTGAGACCATTTTCCCATCACATCAACAAAATCCAAGTCAACCCATTAGGGTTTCGATAATTGGATTGATCACCAAATCAGCAATTGATTACACTCCAACTTAGTATCTTTGGATCTTCAATTGCTTAACCATACTCAACCCTAGACTTCCAAACGGTCTTGGGTGACCCCCAAATGGTCTTGAGACCGTTTGGGTGATCCCCAAACGGTCTTGGAACCATTTGGGTCAATCAACCCAAGTTTCAAACTCAATGAACTTGAAAATCAGCACTTAACCCGATTAGGGTTTTGGTGATTGATTGACCCTCAATTCATGAACCAATTGGAACTAACCAATCATAATTGATGGGTCATTAACCTAGATCATTTTCAATAGATCTCCAAATGGTAAACCTTGGTCAACTCCACCAAACGGTCTTGAGACCATTTGGTCTCATGCGGTTTGGTGAAACTGTTTGCTTCTAAACGGTTTGGGAAACTGTTTGAGAAACTCAAACAAGACCAATTGCCTTGGATATTTGTATAGGTGTGTGCTTATCATCTTCAACCTCTAAACTCACGAAACCTGCTGTGGTTTCCATGGAAATTGCATCCATCAACCAAATAAATTATTGCAATTATGGAAATGATCATTATTGGATAAGGAATTGAATGCAATAACAAAATCAAGGGTTCAAGTTATAAAACCCGCCTCCAATTGATCTCCAAAGCTCCATGTCCACGGAAACAATGGTGGATGCAACTCATTTCACCATTCCAAGGCTCTTCCTCATGGTTTGAGTGAAAAGGAATGGTTACAATTGAAGAGGAGATCGAAATAGGAAGAAATCCATAAATTCTTTTTGCTTTCCACCATGGAATCAAGGTGAAATGGATCAAGAACCTTACCAACGGGTTGGGGGTCGTTCTCCTGATCCTCCCAAGCTCCCTTGGTCGTTTCCCAAGCATGGGGAAGAAGTGGGGTCGAAAAAAGCCTTTCATTTGGCATATAAAAGGTCCTTTTATAAAAAAAATCAATGAGAGAGAATATACTTTGTAAAAATCCAATTAATCCCAAAAATGTGGTCGCCTCTTCCCCTTCATCTTCCTTAGGGATGAGGCTATCTTGTTTCCCTCTTATTCCTCTCAATTATCCATGATTTAAAGAAAAGAAAATCAAGCACCTCAAATCATATTATATTAATATCCATTTGTGAGTGGATATTTCTTTTTCTTATAAAATTGTGTGTGAGTTATCCACTCCCTTGGATATTTTCGTGTTCCTTGCAAAGCTCAAGGACGTCACACACACATCTGATCCAACCATTTTAATTTTGGTTGAAGTCCCTTTAATTAATACATTTATTTTTTCCCTAAATCGAATTAGGGTTTCAATTAGGATTAAATCTTGATTATTTTAATATCAAGATTCTCTATCCTCCAACTTAATTCAAATGAGGCGCCCCTCTCATTTTCTTCGCTCTACATTATGTCAAGGAACACTAGGGACATTATTGAAGTGGTAAATTACTTATTGCACCCTAGGTTTTGGGTAAATTGCACATTACACCAGAACTAGGTTTTCATGCACATACATTGCTTTATCAGCTCTTTCTTGGTATTTAGGCTTCCATAAGCCATACCTCAACATCATTTTCACTCTCATGATTCTTAAACACATGAGGAATATATTATCATACACAATTTGCACTTAAACCCCTCAACTTGGGTAATTTGCACTTTAGTTCAAAACAAGCAAACATTGATTTCAACAATGTTCAAAATGGCTAGAATTGCAACATAAGTTCCTCTTGAGGCCTAATTACATTTAATCACCTTTCTTAATCAAAACTCCTAGGGTTAAAGTATAACCCAGGTCAGGGATGTTACAGTTAGAGTCCAGTGCCTGGCTGTGAAATCAGGATTTGTTAGATTCAAATGTCTGGCTGTGTAATCAGGTTTGGTTAGAGTCCAATACCTGGCAGAGGTGTAATGCATGTAATCAGGGTTGGCTAAAGTCCAATGCCTAGCTATGAAATCAGGATTGGTAGTGTCCAATGCTTGGCGGTGTAATCAGGTTTGGAAGAGTCCAATACCTCACAGAGGCTAAATGTCTGTAATAGTAACATAGGATTGGTAATAGACCAATGCCTGTAATAGTAACACAGGATTGGTATTAACCCAGTGCATGTATTGTTGATATATGAGTGCATGGTAGATATATCTCCTTATCTGTTAAACAGGTTGGCTAAGGCCAATACAATGGAATAAGAGTGTTTCATGGGTGACATAACAAGATGATGAGTGTCACAAGAAAAGTTTGATTTGATGGTATAATATGATGTATAAATGATATACATGTCATTCCTATTCCTTATTAAAAGAATAGATGATATATTTATCTATCATAAATAGTTGCAATGCTTTCAAAGTTGAGAATGCTTTAAAATGCTTACCATCTGCCCAGTTTCATATCTTTAAACTGCAATAAAAATGTTTTGGCGGAGAGTTATATCTCCCGCTGGGGCAATTTACAATTGTATCACCCCCGTGGGATCCAATATTTTTAGGTGGACGCGGACAAAGAAGCAGATACTCTTTTGCAGGAAAAGGAAAGCAACAACCTGGACAGTAGTGAGATCTCAGGTGGAGAACCTGCCTATCAAGTTATGTAGTTAGAAAGTCCTATGTGTCGTCTCTGTACTCTCAGGTCCTCAGAGTTTATAGTTAAAGTATTTAATAAATCGATCTGAGGTTTTGGCTTGATGCCTCGAGGTTTTATGTTGTCTGTATATAATGATAATTGGCAGCTGATGTTGTAGTCTCTGAGAATAGATGGTATAGGTTATGTACGTTTGAACCAAAATGTAAATGTTATATAATGGTTCTTGATGGAAAGGATTTCCTGTGTGTGGATCTCTTTGTAAAAAGTTTTAATTTTTAGTGATTTTCAGTAATCCGCTGTAAATAATTCTCTTCCGCTTAAGTTAATTTTGTTTTTGTGAGTTGGATGCCACAATTTAGTGGTATCATAGCTCTAGGTTCTCTGAGTCTATAGAGACATAGGACTAAGGTATCGAGTCTATTCTAAGTGTACTTCAGTGTATCTTATAGTGTCTTCTTCTTATGCAGAAAAAGATATATAACTTAAAGATGTCTGAAGGACATGAAGAATACGTTTCTAAGAGCAATGTTGCTGCACCGGTGGGAGGTGCAAGGGATCAGGAAAGGGAGGAACCAGTTCCTGAATATCTTCATGTTGATGAAAACATGAGAGGAAACCCAGATGTTCATAATCTTTTTGGGCAACTTATGACTACAATGAGATATATAGCAGACCGGATGCCAGCATCAACATCTAGGGCACCAATTCCCAATGAGGCATATGGGTCTAGTAAGACCTTTGAATGACTATGTCATGTAGGAGCCATAGAATATGCTAGAACATCTGATCTAGCACATGCTGATCTCTGGCTCACTAAGTTAGAAAAAGCCTTTAAGATCCTTAGTATCCCAGATGCTGAGAAAGATAAACATGATGTGTACCTTATGAAAGGTAGTGTTGGACATTGGTGGACTATAGAAGAAATAAAAAGGAATGATGAAGAGGTTGGATGGGAGGAATTCCGTTAAAAAATTCGTTAATAAGTATTTTCCAAGGACTTATTTAGATGAAAATATCTCACAGTTTGAGAAAATTTGACAGGGAGTCATGTCAATAAGTGAATATGAGGTTAAATTCATGGAACTTTTACGATTTTGTCCTCAGATGGCTGCTACTGAGGAGGAAAATATTCGAAATTTTGAGAAGGGATTGAATGTTGAGATGTCCATTCTGGCATCTGCCCTAGAAAGTACAGAGAGATTTGCCACATTTGTGGAATCAATTCAAAGGATAGAAGGGTCTATGATAAAGAAACATGAGACAAACTATAAAAGGAAGTCTAGACAGTCACACGAACAAGGAATTAATGGTACTAAACAATCAAAGATTTTAGTAGTACCGACTCAAGTACAATATAGTGCACCTGAGCAGCAGTCACCTAATAAGCTTCGAACTTGCTATAGATGTGGACAGAGAGGACATCTGAGGTGGAAATGTCCAAATAGAAAGTGATGAGGTGACTCAAAGAACATGACTCTAGATAACTTGTAATAAGGAAGACTTATCAAGATAGAACTTTTTAATTTGAGTTACCTTCTGTTTTCTTTTATAAGAAAGGTAGTTGTTGTTCAGTTCATCTGCATAATCCTTTAAGGATACGAGGATGAGATAAGAAAAATGAAAACTTATGTTCAGTTTAATTTTCTCCTATATGTTTAAAAATTTCTCTTTAAATGCAGAAAGGGAAAAGATATAAAAGAAAAACACTCAGGGAAAATATGAGATACTAAGTAATGAATTTAAAGAGATGTTAAGAATATGGAACATAATATATAACAAATACATACTACCTAATTTCAGTGCTTGAATACCCTGGCCAGGTATTCATTTATTGAAGGCAAGGTAAGTATGACATATCTAGATTGTTATCTCTTTGACTACACTGATCAAGTAGTCATTCTGAAAACAATCTCCAGAGTTTAAAGAAGAAGGAGATGTGGCATGGATATTTCTACCACATTATAATTGATATATGAAGGAATTTGATTTACTCATAAATCAACTTATAAAGGAAAATGAAGATGTAATGTGTTACCAACACATGTGTAAATACCAAGGGAAGGAATTCTGGTATTTGAGATATATCGGGCTATTTTATGATGGATGCCTGAAAAGGGTAACTGTGAAATCAGTCCAGTTACCTAATGTAATATGAACATCATATGTTAGGGGTTTATGCTTTGCATAAACATGACAATTGATGATATCTTTAAGATAAGTTCTTAGTTGATATGTAACCCTTCTTTATGGAAAGAGAATGTATAACTAATAAGATAATTAGTGCAAGTAATAAGGAAAGCTTGTGTTGTTTTATCAGGAAAGGTGACACAATCAAAGTATAAAAAGACTTATAGTTTCTAATGGATGACATAATATAATGATGATCTTGAAAGAGAAATATTGAACCAACTAAGGAACATGGGAGTATGTGTTCCATGCAAACCATTCCATGATAAATTTGTGTGAAATAGCTTTTTGTTGATCAAAGCTCTATGGTCTCTCTATAATAATGAGATGTCATGTGATGACATGATGATATGATGCATGAATAACATCTATTTTCCTTTATCTGGGATTTTGGGTTCGAAATCCTTGTTAGGGGTTTATAATTTGTAACATCCCTGACCTGGGTTATGCTTTAACCCTAGCTGTTTTGATTAAGAAAGATGATTATATGTTTAATCTTATCTTTTGAAAAGTAATTAGGGTTCATGAGGAACTTATGGTTCAACTTTGGTCCTGTTTGAACAATGTTGAAGCAATGTTTGCTAATTTTGGACTAAAGTGCAAATTACCCAAGTTGAAGGGTTAAATTGCAAATGTTTCATGATAAGATGTTCCTCATGTGTTGAAGCATCATGAGAATTAATATGATGTAGAGGTATGGCTTGTGGTAGCCTGAGTACCAAGGAAGAGCTCATAAAGCAAGGTTTGTGCATTAAAACCTAGTTTTGCTGTAAAGTGCAATTTACCCAAAACGTAGGGTGCAATATGTAAATTACCACTTCAATAAGGTCCCTAATGTTTCTTGGCACCATGTAGAGCAAATAAAATGAGAGGGGTGCCTCATTTGAATTAAGTTGGAGGAGAGAGAATCTTGATATTAAAATAATCAAGATTTAATCCTAATTGAAACCCTAATTCGATTTAGGGCAAAAATAAATGTATTAATTAAAGGGCCTTCAACCAAAATTAAAATTGTTGGATTCAGATGTGTGTGGACCTCCTTGATCCTTGCAAGGACCACGAAAATATCCAAGGGAATGGATAACTCACTCACAATTTTATAAGAAAAAGAAATATCCACTCACATATGGGTATGAATATTATATGATTTAAGGTGCTTGACTTGCTTTTCTTTAAATCATGGATAATTGATAGGAATAAGAGTCAAACAAGATAGCCTCGTCCCTAAGGAAGATTAGGGGGAAGAGGCGGCCATATTTTTGGGATGAAATGGATTTTTACAAAGCTTATTCTCTCTCATTGATTTTTTTATAAAAAGACCTTTTACAAGCCAAATGAAAGGCTTTTTAGACCCCACTTCATCTCGTTTCTTGGGAAACGACCAAGGGAACTTAGGAGGGTCAGGAGGACTACCCCCAACCTTTTGGTAAGTCATTGACCTTCGTTCTCCTTGATTTCATGGTGGAGATCGAAAATAAATCATTGATTTCTTCTTATTTCGATCTCCTCATCAACCCTAGCCAATCTTTTCAACCAAAAGCTTGAGGGCAAGCCTAGGGGGAGTTGCAAGAGATTCATCCACCATTGTTTCCGTGAGATTGGAGCTTTGGAGCTCAATTGGATGTGGTTTTTATAACTTGAAACCCTAACTTTGTTATTGCATTCAATTCCCCATCAAATAATGATCATTTCTCTATTTACAATTATTGATTTGATTGATTGATGCAATTTCCATGGAAATCACAGCAGGTTTCGTGGGTCTAGAGCTTGATAATGATGACATCATCATAATAACACACCTACCCAAATATCTAAACCAAACAGTTTCAATCAAATGTCCAAACGGTTTGTGTTTTTGGAGCAAACAGTTTCAAAACCGTTTGGAATGAAACAGTTTCACTAAACCGCATAGAAGCAAATGCTTTAAGACTGTTTGGTGATGTTGACCAGGGTTAACCATTTGGGGACTTGATCATAATGATCTAGGTTAATGACCCATCAATTATTATTGATTAACTCCAATTGGTTCATGAGTTGAAGGTCCATCAATCACCTGAACCCTAATTGGGTTGAGTGCTGATTTCATAAGTGATTGAATTTGAAACTTGGGTTGATTGACCCAAACGGTTTCAAAACCGTTTGGGAATCACCCAAACGGTCTCAAGACCATTTTGAGGTCAACCAATACCGTTTTGAGGTCTAGGGTTGAGTATGGTTAGGTATTTGAAGATTCAACCATATGGTATAAACCCTAATCGGCTAAGTGCTGATTTTGCAATTGAATGAGTCGATGCTTTGGGTTGATTGACTCAAACGGTTTAAAAACCATTTGGGGATCACCCAAACGGTCTCAAGACCGTTTGGGGGTCACCCAAGACCGTTTGGAGGTCTAGGGTTCAGTTTGGTCAAGTGTTTGAAGGTCCAAAGATACCAAATTGAAATACAATTAAGTGCTGATTTGGTGACCAATCCTAGGATCCAAACCCTCATTGAATGACATAATTGATGATGATATGATGGGAAAATGGTCTCAAGACCGTTTGGAGGTCATCCAAACGATCCCAAGACCGTTTGGGGGTCACCCAAGACCATTTGGAGGTCTAGGGTTGACTATGGTTAGGTGTTTGAAGATCTAAAGGTACTAAGTTGAAGTACATTCAAATGTTGTTTTGGTGATCAATCCAATGATCCAAACTTTGATTGATTGACTTGGATTTTGATGTTGACATGGGAAAACGGTCTCAAGACCGTTTGGAGGTCATCGAAACGACCTCAAGACCGTTTGGGGTCAGGTCATGCCTAATTTGAATGATGGTCCAATGGTTTGTTTTAAAGTAACTAGTTTCACATTGGTTAATGTTGAAGGATCATTGATTCCAAACCCTAATCCAATTGATTCAAACCCTAATTGATGATCAATTGAGGGTCAATTGAGGGTCAAATCAGTTGAAGGTTGACCTATTTAACTCAATTGAAGTATGGTGATAGGTCCAATTGATGATTGGTTACATGAATGCAATGATTGAAGGAATCAACATTAGAAACCCTAATTCAATTTGATTGGTTGAGACCATATTTGGTCCATGCGGGTTTGAGTTGGTTTGGGCCAAATGGTCTCAAGACCGTTTGGGACCAAACGATCCCAAACCGGTTGAGTCCATGTGGTTTCAAAAAGGTACTTTAGCAAACAGTTTCAAGTACTTGCTTTAGCAAACCGTCTCAAGCACCACCTTTACCAAACAGTTTCAAACCGTTTGAACTTTGAAAGACTAAGACCGTTTGGGGCTCAAGTAGTCAAGATTGATTGAGGATTCAATTGGTTAATCCACTTGGACACCTATTGTAATTGAAGATCCAATTGGTCAATTCAATTGGATACCTTATGTATTGGAGGTCCAATGTAATTGAATATCTTGAGAATTAAAATGATGAATGATCCATTGATCAAATGATGATTAGTAATGATAATAAATGAAGGTACAAAGGTTGAAATCCTAATAGTACCTAAGTGATTAGTACCAATTAAGGGATGAACCCTAATTGCTTATAAGAACAATGAGGTGGTACTCTATGTTAATCATAGTTATATGTACTTGATTGAAGGGTTGATATGACCTAATCAAGTTGAGAAGATGATAGCATGAGGTTCATACATGAATATGATTCATGAGGTGACTAAGGGTATGATTCTTAAGCAAAGAGATCATGAAACCCTAATCATGAACATAAACCCTAATTGACAGGGCTATTGAACTCTAACCCTAATTGAGGGCAATTCTAAATGAAACCCTAATCCAGGGTGAGGATGTAACCCTAATCTAGGGTAATGATATATGAAACTCCAATTTAGGGAAATGAGATGTAAAACCCTAATTGGAGATGAATAGTAGACCCAAGCTGTGGGTAACCATAGTGGAAACCCTAATTGAGGATGATTCCATGAGAAATCCTAAATGAAGGGTGATGTTATATGCCATACTATCCATAATAAAGGGAGTTGGTATGTGAAATCCTAACCCTAATGAAGTATGATAGTATGTGGAACCCTAAACCCTAATAAAGGGTGATGGTATGAGATACCCTAATCCTAATAATGGAATGGTGATTAATACATTGATAAGAAAAATACCTAAAGTGATTAATTATAGATAACCTTATAGCAACCAATGCCTTATCCTGAAATGGGTCCATATCATTAAAGATAGTTGGACCATTCTTATGTGTGACCTATGCACTTCATGGTAAGAGTGATAGGTTAGTTGGACCATTCTTATGTGTGACCTATGCACTTCATGGTAAGAGTGATAGGTTACTGGATGAAAGGATTAAGATGGGAAATTCCTTAATCCAATATAAGTTGATAACTCAAGAAAGTTGGAAGCGATGAGGAAAGTGATACATCAAGATGTGATAGGTATCACTTTTAGCATTCTAGGACTGATATACCTTGATGCACCTCAAATACAATATATTTGGATAAGAAACACATGAAGTGTGTTATGTAAAATGTTACAATGAAATGTAATGAGTTTGATATACTTTGATAAGTATAGGCTAATATACCTTGAGAATGGGGTTAAACCAAACTCATGAGTATGATGTAATCATATCATGATAAGGATGGGAAATGAACGCATACCTTGCATTGATAATCATTAAATGATAAATGTTAAGAGTAATAAACTTGATTGATTATTCAAGATGTTAATGGATGCTCCTAGAGGTGTGGAGCAATGTATTAAGGTTGATTTGACAAATATGAAATCCTAATGTGAGATGGGAAAACCCTAACCCTAAATTGGGTAATGGGACATGAAAAAACTTAATGTGATGTGAAAAGTAAGCCCTAACCCTAATGAGGGAGTAGTGGTGTTACTATTGTATTATATGAGGGAACATGTTGTTGTTGCCTAGTGAGAGGTGACAAGATGTGAATGGCCTTATGAGCCATATGGTTAGATGTTGCCTAGTAAGAGATGACAAGATGATTTAAGGGCTTTGTGAGCCATGAGATTAGTTGAGAGGTAACAAGATGATTATAAAAGTCTCTTATAAGAGATAATAATGTTCATAATGAACCAAGGAATGGGAACTTAGTAATATAATAATAATAATAATAACAAAAGGATACAATTATAATAATGGAACCTAGATTGTACATGTGTGGAGAAAAGAGGAATACTTATAATACATAAAGAATGTATTGAGCATGATTCATAGCCAAAGTTTAATGCTAGTAAAAGAATAAGGTGCCCAGTGTTGTGTAAACAAACATGGGATATAATGAGGATTAGTTAGAGTCCAATGTCTGGCTGTGTAATCAAGATTGGTTAAAGTCCAATACCTGGCAGAGGTGTAATGCCTGTAATCAGGATTGGTTAGAGTCCAATGTCTGGCTGTGAAATCAGGATTGGTTAAAGTCCAATGTCTGGCTATGTAATCAGGGTTTGTTAGAATCCAATGCCTAGCTGTGAAATCAGGATTGGTTAAAGTCCAATGTCTGGCTGTGTAATCAGGGTTGGTTAGAGTCCAATGCCTGGCTGTGTAATCAGGGTTGGTTAGAGTCCAATTCCTGGCTGTGAAATCAGGATTGGTTAGAGTCCAATGCCTAGCTGTGTAATTAGGTTTGGTTAGAGTCCAATACCTGGCAGAGGTGTAATGCATGTAATCAGGGTTGGCTAAAGTCCAATGCCTGGCTGTGAAATCAGGATTGGTAGTGTCCAATACCTGGCGGTGTAATCAGGTTTGGAAGAGTCCAATACCTGGCAGAGGCTAAATGCCTATAATAGTACCACATGATTGGTAATAGACCAATGCCTGTAATAGTAACACAGGATTGGTATTAACCCAGTGCATGTATTGTTGGTATATGAGTACATGGTAGATATATCTCCTTATCTATTAAATAGGTTGGCTAAGGCCAACACAATGGAACAAGAGTGTTTCATGGGTGACATAACAAGACGATGAGTGTCACAAGAGAAGTTTGATATGATGGTATAATATGATGTATAAATGATATACATGGCATTCCTATTCCTTATTAAAAGAATAGATGATATATTGCTCTATCATAAATAGTTGTAATGCTTTCAAAGTTGAGAATGCTTTAAAATGCTTACCATCTGCCCAGTTTCATATCTTTAAACTACAAAACCAATGTTTTGGCGGAGAGTTATATCTCCCGCTGGGGCAATTAACAATTGTTTCACCCCCGTGGGATCCAATATTTTTAGGTGGACGTGGACAAAGAAGCAGATACTCTTTTGTAGAAAAAAGGAAAGCAACAGCCTGGACAGCAGTGAGATCTCAGGTGGAGACCCTTCCTATCAAGTTATGTAGTTAGAAAGTCCTATGTGTCATCTTTGTACTCTCAGGTCCTCGGAGTTTATAGTTAGAGTTTTTAATAAATCGATCTGAGGTTTTGGCTTGATGCCTCGAGGTTTTATGTTGTCTGTATATGATGATAATAGGCAGTTGATGTTGTAGTCTTTGATAAAAGATGGTACAGGTTATGTACGTTTGAACCAGAATGTAAGTGTTATATAATGGTTCTTGATGGAAAAGATTTCCTATGTGTGGATCTCTTTGTAAAAAAATTTAATTTTTAGTGATTTTCAGTAATCCACTGCAAATAATTCACTTCCGCTTAAGTTAATTTTGTTTTTGTGAGTTGGATGTCACACATAAGGAATCAGAAGGAGGCACACCCTCCTGTTAGTGTACTAGTCACCGACACACACTCTTGCAACCAGTTGCTTTTCTGTAGTTGTACTTCCCTTGTTGTACCTCCCTTATCGGGTAGCACTTGCTCGGGTTCTCTCGTTACCACAACCAGAGAGAACGACAACTTTATAGAGCAACTAGTGTTCTGAGTTGTTGTTTCTGAGAAGCCCCCACTACCCCTATATATATATAAGGGTCATGGGACAGGGTTATCTACCCTGGGCAATGCGAGATTAAAGCAGAAGTAGAAGGGTTTGAGATTTTCCACAAAACAACCAACTGCGCCACCTGAACCGATCGGTTCACATCCTGAAATGATCGTTTCAGACTCTGAGTCGATCGTTTGGGACCTGGGTCGATTATCTGGGGCTCTGAGTCGATCGGCTGATACCTGCGTCGGTCAGTTAGTGGTCCTGATCCAACTCAAATTGACTTTCATATTTGTTTTAGATTGATCAAATATTAATCCTTGTCCAAATCAAGTTTGTACAAGTGAAACAAATTGTATTTGCAAAATAGTCTTCTGACTGTCCAAACGATCTCAGTTCATCACACGAATTGACCAGTTCAACAATTGAGCCAATCGTCTCATTAATACATGAGTCGATTGTCTCACCAGTTGAGCCGATCGGTTCACCAACCTGAGTCGATCGGTTCAACCCTGTGAGCCGATTGGTTGGGGCATCAGACTGTGCAAATCTGTCAATTGCAGTTTCAATCAATCTGATACTCTAACCAATCGGTCCAACACCTTGAACACTATGATATTGAGCTATCAATTGATTGAGTGTTTAATTGAACTACTAAACTCCTTTAGTAATCAATCTAAACATCATTTGTGGATAAACTCCTCTTCCAGGTTAAATCCTATGTGTGTGACCCTGTAGGTCCATTTCACGTTGGCAGTGAAAATCCAAAACACTTATGACTTCACAAGCAAGGAGCGGTGCCTAGTCGCACATCAGTGCTACCCAAGTGAAAAGGAAAGTTGGAGAACAACTTTCAATCCTACAATCAGTGAATGGTGTATAATTCCTTTGTCACTGATATCCCGAATGAACTCAAGGCATGGAATAGTCATCCTGTCAATGTTCAATCACTTTCTTGATCTCAGAGTAGATTGGAGGAGATATGTATGACATCAATATCACATATTGATTCACACATGTGTGCATGCCTATCTCAATCCTACTCATCAAGTGGCCATGGATATCAAACTCCCTCAGGAGGGAAAAATCCCATATTTGTCACTCACCCCTCAAAAGCCCCATGTGTCAAATCCACCCAATCATCACCTTTATAACCACCCATGTTTTAGGATTGTGTTTAATGATGTCAAAGTGTACCCAATGACATCTGTTGAGTGTAGTGATTTTAGGTCAAAAAATCACACTCACCACCATCACTGTGAGAATTGACTGTGACTACCGTGCCATTGTTCCATGTGTCAAACTCACGGTGGGTCTGTCCAGTATACTTGTTCTCTAACAAATACCTATGTGTTTGGTTTGATATATCCATATCATGACTAATGATATTCTATCATCAACCAACACCACAATCTAGTCGTGTGTGTCATTGTTGTCTATCTACCTTCCACAATGACATCTGAGTAGGGACATAATAAGAATGTACAAACTCTTAGCATATGTATGATCTCATCGTTCAGGTCCTCAACCTAAAAGCATAAGTCATTGAGTATTCTCATTCTCTAGGCATTCAATCTGTTCTATCATTATCTCATATGACAGAACCAGAAAGAATTGGAAGTATGCCTTTGATGTTTATCAAATCAATCTTAATGTATCCCACCAATCATCCCATGATTGGTTCTCAGGGCATACATACCAACAAACTCCCACTTGCACAGCGAGCCAATCACCCTTGAATCATATTCTTAGTGATCTTCAAACATGTCCCACATGTTATTGTGCTCTAGTGCTAACATAATGAGTTATGGCAACACCTTGCCAAAGTCAGTATTAACTACATGTCTCTCATCTCTTTGTTGTACGTCACACATATGAGATGGAGTTGTCGTAATATGCGATCTAGTATTCCTTTGCTAACCTTTAGCCAATTGCTTGACGAAGAGCTCCTAACTTGTCATCAATGACAAGAATATATATAAGTTCATCTCTATGTACTCCTAGATCCATATAGTATCCACTATTGTTCTCTAACACACAGATACTCAACATTTCCTTTTAAAACAACTTTATTGGAATGTTTCCATTATTCAACAAACATTCACTTTTATATATCTCATATATATTTTGCGATTAATTTTCTATCCTTTACAGAAGTTTGCATCAGTGTATATTTGTTGGACTTGATCTAGGACCAGGTATGAACTCGTTAATCCATCATTTCCATTACATAGTTATTGACATGATCTTGCTGTTCTGAGGAATATGGATAGATAATTTTTTTTATGTTGCCTACTTTATTCCCATATTTCCCTACAATTGGCACATGTTCTATATGTAGATTTATGTTATGAGAAGAAGCCATAGCATGATTTTCCACCTGATTTAGCATAGTTGTATCACTAGTAGAAGATTAATTGTATACTATCCTAATGACATAAGAAGGTAAACCACCACTAGTTCACACGTAAGACAATATTGAGGCCACCTAAGAGACAAAACTCTGACTTGAAGCCACTTTTTGTAGATCCACACATGCTAGTCCACTACCTCTAATGACAAAGTAGTAGTAGTATATCCTAATGGATTGACTGTGTGATGAAAGAAATTTTATTTAAATAATCATAATAGTACCACTGATTTTCTGTAATCGCTCGAGAACCATTTAGATCATGGATCTCTCATGTTCAAGGTTTTAGCCCTTGTTTATATTCCTTTCATCTAGACCTTCTTTGAGTTGCTAGGGCCAGTTGGATGAGTGTCAAGGATTTATTCCTCTTCTTCTGACATTTATCAGTTTCTTAGGGATGATGAAATTTCTAGTTTTGGGGTGGAGGTTGGGTGGTATGTACTCTCTTCCACCCACACCTATCTCCTTTTATATTCTTATTTTAAGTTCAACATGTTAGATTCATATGTATCATTTACATTTAGATTACTTGCATTGCATGTAGCTTCAAAATTTTATTATTTCTACTCTAGGTCCTTGCAACCTTAGTTGAAGCCATTATCTAGTCATCTCTGTTTACATTCATATTGGCATTATATTAAGAAATTTCCATTCAAACCCCCTTCGAGTAAACTTTTAAGTTAATAATATTTTCATAAAAATTCCAGTTTGGTTATAAATCACCATTTGTATCCAATGAATACTAGCATAATGTTCCCTGAAATGGATGGAAGGTGTTACATGAACTGATAAGGATAAAACATGATTCTCCTCCTACAAATTAATGAATCATATCTTTGAAATTTCTATGCATCCCCTTATTATATCATTTTTTGGATGTAGTGAATTATCAGAATAAGTGAATGTACTTAACCATAAAATAAAAGTTTTCTTACATTTTTGAAACCCTCTTTTACACTTCTTGTTCCATATTCTTACCTTCCATCTACCAATAAGAAATTAAAATGGAATATAAAGTGGGCTAATCTCTAAGTTGGGGGTTCACACCACCCCTTCTCTATGTAGTAACTTCTTCCATACCCCTCTGGGGCGCATCATTATAAAAAGATGCCAATGTGCACCAAAGGATCGAAACAAATATTGCAATATATTTGAAAAAATAAAATCTAATCCCAAGTGAAATAGAGGATATATGTGTATTATTCCCTTCATACCACCATTCACTCCATTTTCCACCTAGGGGCATACTACCTGCTTCATTTATATCCATTTGACGTACTCCTATTTTGTATTGTGCCCATACTTATAGTTTTGTGAGAGTTGTCATGTTTTCATAATATAACTAGACATGCTTGGTATTGGGGACTTGGTGGGAAGGTGGTTTAGTAAAGTGAAGTCAAAAATAGATACATGCAATTTTCTTTCTTGATCTCTGGAGGCTAGGTAGCTTGTTCATATTAGTGGTAGGATTCAAACATGAAGAGAGTATGAGGTATGAACATGAGTTGAAAGTATTTATTTAGAGAGTTTTTTTATATTTTATTACTCAAGAAAATTAATATTCAACCTTGGGTTTCTTAATGAATATCTATTCAGCATATTTTTATTTCCATCGTATATCTAGTTTTGCACATTTATATCACATTTTTACTTGAGACTTAATTGATTTTAGCCTTTTAGTATTTTAATGAAATTTATTTAGTACTTTATTAGTTTAAGGTTTAATTTGTAGGTTATTGTAAGAAAAAGAAGAGAGTTCATAAATCCTTTATAAAATTACCAATAAATAATACAAAACATAAAATCCTCACTCCCCAACTTTGAGAAATGGAGAGAGGATTATTGAAACATACCCATTTAGTAAAATAGCTCTAGTTCTCTCACATAATATCATAATTGGGTGATCCCAAAGTTTTTGTATGCATAAATCAATTATATATAAAATGAATATATTTTGACCACTTGCAATCAGATAAATGGTCTTTAAGTTGATTAATTTTCCAGTCTGACAAATCTACAACAAACTACCCATAGATGTCGAATAATGTCAGCTCAACTTGAAATCCCAGTGCATACTATAGAAACACTAAAGGAATGTCTCGAGATTGCAACCTATTCATAAAGTCCCATGACAAATCATATTCATTGTGGGGGAGAGACAAAGACAAACATTGACAACTTGATGTGAAGACATTCCTTGCTAGAGAATATGATTGGGTATTGCAAGTACTAATTGGAGGGGGGTTTCATATACAATGAAGCTTTTCTTCTACATAGTTATATTATCCATGTGATTATTATTCTTGTATATTTTCTATTACATCATTAATATGATTAGAGAGTAGGTTATCTACTAGGGTATGATAATTAGTCCCGCTACCTATAGTCTGCAATCTTACATTGTGAATTATGAATTATTTGATTCATCTTTATTTTATTAAAGTAATTTATACATTAGAAATATGCCTTGCATGTATTCCAATCGTATATGTAAAGACGTTTGAATCTAGAATCACAGTTGAATCCTAGATTATACAATAGAAGGGTGTTCTTTGGGATGACGAGTTTAGAAATCCATAAGTAATAAGACTTGGATCCTATAAGGAAATTGGTGTGTGTGATTTCAATATTCTGAAAGGATATAGAATTTCTTTGAACTCTATATAATATTTATACATGTGATTGATACAATACAAGATAGAAAATATAGGTAATGTGGCAAAACCCCATGCCCCAATACTTTATCATTCATTAATCATAGTTTTAATTCATTCCTTCATTTTATTGTCTTGCTTAGATAATTTACTTAATCAATAAATAATAAACTTGATCTATTCTAGCTAATCATTTTATTAATTAGGAAAAGAATCAAGCATCCATTAAAGTTGTTGTTTATTGGGTTTTATCCTAAAGCTATATTGTGATAAGATCTTTTTGTTTGCATGCAGCAATTAATGCACGTCTAATTAGTTGAAAACTAGGATGTTATATCTTACTAAATTTATAGTGTGATAATTCTCGCATAATATCCCTTTGGTTATCTTGAATATTCATCCAATTTTTGTCCAACTATACATTTTTATAATCCATTTTTAGGAATTCATGCCCATGTGTGCTCAACTAACTGATAATGTATTGATCTTTAGTTATGGGATGAAACTAAATGTGAGCTCTACTTTATGAAGTAAACCTAAATTGTCTGTGTGTTAAGTTATAATTCTTGATGTTTGTTTATATTCTAAACCATATTTGATGATTTAAAACAAATGGTGATTCTAAACTAATACCTAAATGATGGTAAATGTGTAATCAAATATGATGAACATCAACTTGAGAAACATTGTGTTCATTTTATACTCTTTTGGGGACAACTTTCAAGCTTGATAAATTATGTTATCATGTAAAGATGGTCGTTACAAATTATCATACACTTCTGAAGAGTCAAAACATATTTACATAGATCAGTGGATGGTTGGGTGTAGTTTTCTGTAGAAACATTAATTGAAGAAATTGCATGACATCTTAAAAATTTATTCTTTATCCATGGGGTCAAATCATTGTATATTAAATTATTGGATCACATTCAAAACAAGTTAGTTACACTAAAAAATAAAAGACCAACCAACATTTTTAAAAGGTCAATTGGACCATTGTAGAGAATGAAATTATTTTCCTTCAAAAGTCAAATGATAGCTCAAAGTTTAGTTGGGACAAAAAAAGTACAGTCTGAGATGTCAAAGGTCGGTTTACTTTTTGTTCAAGTTAATATAAAGTATCTAAAATAAGAATTTAAAAACGCAAGTAATAAAAAATAAAGAAATAAATGTACTAAGTTAATTGTAACACATCCTAGTTACATGTAATCGGGTCATATTTCATCCCGTTTACAATTGACTATCCATATAAGTTTAAAAATTCTAAATTAATTAATGCAGGCATGACAAATCTAATAAATTTTACATTGACAATAAGTTAGGAGATAGTCAAGTTTTAAAAGGCATTAAAAGTAGTATGTTCATGTTATAGGATTTCAATATATTTATGCGATCCATTTATTTCATTGAATATGTATGACACTAATAAAATATTAAGTTAGCATTGAAATATCATTTTCTAGGTGGAGATGCATCAGTTAATCAAATATTCGGAAATTATTATCTAGATTAATAAGAAAGTAATCAAGGAATTGTGTATCTTGATTTGAGATTTCATTTTAGTAACGAATTGAATGAAACAAAATGTTGAAGAACTAACTTGCGAAACTCAACAATGAGATATGTGATATTTACTTAGAAAATTGTTAAAAACTACAATGAAGGTATATAAATTTTACCACAATGTCTACTTTTTAATTAATAATCAATTCCTCAGAAAAACTATTATGTTCTTTATAGTTAAACTCTGTAAATGTTTCTAGGACTATAGATGTATCATACATAGAATGTTAACCTAATATTTGGGGGAGTTGTCATAAACCTATTAGTAAAATGGTAAAAATTGGTGGTTTTATATGTTATAAAGGATGTTTTGCTGATGAACTATGTCACCTTTAGGTTGCCCTAAGAAGACTGGGAATTGTCTTAGCCATCCTTACCCGAAAAGGCACACAATAGGTAATATTTTAGAGTTAACATTATGGTTTTGGGATATGAGAGGAATTGAGTTCTTAGGGGCCAGCATAAGAAGATGGTTTATTCCCTTTTTTACATAGGCTTAAAGAAGATCTTGTTTCTCTTTAATTTCCATGGTTTCTATAAATGTGCCAACACCTAGATCAGATAGGAGCATTTCTGACAACCATGGAAGGCCCTTGTAGAGGAGTTGTTTTGACTAGGTATGAGAACCACATAGGGCCAGACCAATTCAACCCATGTCCCAAACCGCTTAAACCAAATCTAGAATGGGTCCAAATAGTTTACATGGGTTGGTAAAACTAAAATCATTGGCCCACAGTTTTTATACGGTAGGGTTATACCCAAGGTAAATCTAAGCTCCATGACCTAGATAACCATATTCATTACATAGACATCTATGCATGACTATATGTTTATATATATTATCTATCCTTGTGGAACATGTTTTACTACAAATATTCCAAGTGAGATTTGATCTATAGTATGCTTAGTTGGTCATATTAGTAAGAGAAAAAGGCCAATATGCTTATATGGCATGCACACATTAGATAATTAATATAATTATAGTAATATACAACATAATCTAACATTTTAGATAGCATGTATATTACTTACGCCACATGTATTTTTAATATCTTCTCAATAACATATTTGTAGACAATTCCTCTAAATAGAACATGCATTTCCTAATCAATGGAAAATTGTAGTTGTATAGTTTTGGCTATATCTCACAAATAAATGGGACGTTACTATGATATTTAAACACGTCAAATCCTGAGAAATTATTTTCATACATTAGATTTTATGTACAAGTAGTAAGTTGGTAGAATTATGGATGATATGTATAGGTCACATGCATTAGTAAGTACACATGTCAAAATTTTAATATTAATAGTCTTCTATGTATTTATTTGAAAATTTTGTCATGTTAATATGTTATCTAAGACTAGATCCACCCTATTACGTAGGCCTTCTATGGGGTTAGATATTCAAACACTATTTGAGATTAGACCCACCCCACAACTGATTAACTATATATATATATATATATATATATATATATATATATATATATATATATATATATATATAGGGTATGGGCTTGATTATATATTATAATCTTGATTTTTCTCATCCGTAGGTTTGACCATCCTCTCTATGAGTATCTACCATTTTTGTTAGACCATGTTAGGATGATTTAGGAACCATCAAATAGGTACAAATAAAAATGAGGTGATCCAATATTTTTTTGACGAGCCACGTCTCGATAGTTATGCCACTACTACATGAAAAAAAAAGATCACATGCTAGATTGTGATACAGACTATGATGCAAGCAAGTTTATGGGTGGATGTGTATTGATCCTAAATATAAAAATAACTAAACAAAGTATGGGTAAGAGGTTGCTTTTGTCCTGCCATTCAATTTTTGTGTCCTCTCTAAGATCAATTGTCAAGATGTCTTGTATAAGAAATATTTTAATTTATATATTAATAGTTTTTTATGTGCATATATAAATTAAATTTATTTATTTGAGTGTAGTGAAAATAAAAAGAGACATGGAAAATTATATTTGGAATATCTTATAAGCTAATATTTGAATCTTTACATCCTCATCTGAACAAAAACCATATCAGAGCAAGATGAAAAAGAAGAATGCATGTAGCTGACCCAAACACAGTTAGGATTCCTAGATGATGATGATGATGATGATGATGATGATGATGATGATGATGATGATGATGATGATGATGATGATGATGATGATGATGATGATGATGATGATGATGATGATGATGATGATGATGATGATGATGATGATGATGATGATGATGATGATGATGATGATGATGATGATGATGATGATGATGATGATGATGATGATGATGATGATGATGATGATGATGATGATGATGATGATGATGATGATGATGATGATGATGATGATGACGACGATGATAAGGATGATGGTGGTGGTGGTGGTGGTGGTGATGGTGTTGGTGTTGGTGTTGGTGTTGGTGGTAGTGGAAGTGATGGTGGTGGTGGTGGTGGTGCTACTGCTGCTGCTGCTGCTGGTACTAGTAGTGCTAGTGTTGGTGCTGGTGATGATGATGACAATAATGATGATGATAACGATGATGGTTATGATGATGACGATGGTGATGGAGATGATGATGTAGATGAGGAAAGTGACGATGATGGTGATGGTGATGGTGATGGTGATGGTGATGGTGATGGTGATGGTGATGGTGATGGTGATGGTGATGGTGATGGTGATGGTGATGGTGATGGTGATGGTGATGGTGATGGTGATGGTGATGGTGATGGTGATGGTGATGGTGATGGTGATGGTGATGTGGTGTTGTTGGTGTTGCTAGTAGTGTTAGTGTTGGTGCTGGTGATGATGATGACAATAATGATGATGATAACGATGATGGTAATGATGATGACGATGGTGATGGAGATGATGATGGTGATGAGGAAAGTGACGATGATGGTGATGGTGATGGTGATGGTGATGGTGATGGTGATGGTGATGGTGATGGTGATGGTGATGGTGATGGTGATGGTGATGGTGATGGTGATGGTGATGGTGATGGTGATGGTGATGGTGATGGTGATGGTGATGGTGATGGTGATGGTGATGGTGATGGTGATGGTGATGGTGATGGTGATGGTGATGGTGATGGTGATGGTTATGGTGATGGTTATGGTGATGGTGATGGTGACGGTGATGGTGATGGTGATGGTGATGGTGATGGTGATGGTGATGGTGATGGTGATGGTGATGGTGATGGTGATGGTGATGGTGATGGTGATGGTGATGGAGTGATGGTGATGGTGATGGTGATGGAGTGATGGTGATGGTGATGGTGATGGTGATGGTGATGGTGATGGTGATGGTGATGGTGATGGTGATGGTGATGGTGATGGTGATGGTGATGGTGATGGTGATGGTGATGGTGATGGTGATGGTGATGGTGATGGTGATGGTGATGGTGATGGTGATGGTGATGGTGATGGTGATGGTGATGGTGATGGTGATGGTGATGGTGATGGTGATGGTGATGGTGATGGTGATGGTGATGGTGATGGTGAAGGTGATGGTGATGGTGATGGTGATGGTGATGGTGATGGTGATGGTGATGGTGATGGTAATGGTGATGGTGATGGTGATGGTGATGGTGATGGTGATGGTTATGGTGATGGTGATGGTGATGGTGATGGTGATGGTTATGGTGATGGTGATGGTGATGGTGATGGTGATGGTGATGGTGATGGTGATGGTGATGGTGATGGTGATGGTGATGGTGATGTTGGTATGTATGCCCTGAGAGCCAATCATGGGATGATTGGTGGGATACATTAAGATTGATTTGATAAACATTAAAGGCGAGCTTCCAATTCTTTCTGGTTCAGTCATATGAGATAGTGATAGAACATATTGAATGTATAGAGAATGACAGTACTCAATGATGTATGCTTTCAGGTTAAGGACCTGAACGATGAGATCATACAAATGCTAAGAGTTTGTACATTCTTGTTATGTCCCTAGTCGGATGTCATTGTGGAAGGTAGATAGACAACAATGACACACAAGACTAGATTGTGGTGTTGGTTGATGATAGAATCTCATTAGTCATGATATAGAGATATAAAACCAAACACATAGGTACTTGTTAGAGAACAAGTGTTCCGAACAGACCCACCATGAGTTTGACACATGGAACCATGATATGGTAGTCACAGTCAGTACTCACAGTGATGGTGGTGAGTGTGATTCTTAGACCTGAAATCACTACACTCAACACATGTTGTTGGGTAAACTTTGACATCATCAAACGCAGTCCTGAAACATGGGTTGTTATAAAGGTGATGATTGGGTGGCTTTGACACATGGGGCTTTTGAGGGGTGAGTGATAGATATGGGATTTGTCCCTCCTGAGGGAGTTTGATATCCAAGGCCACTTGATGAGTAGGATTGAAATAGGCATGTGCACGCATGTGTGAATCAGTATGTGATATTGAAGTCATACATATCTCTTCCAATCTGCTCTGAGATCAAGAAAGTGAATGAATGTTGACAGGATGACTGTTCCATGCCTCAAGTTCATTCGGGATATCAGTGACGAAGGAATTATACATTCACTGTAACACCATTCACGGATTGTAGGATTGAAATTTGTTCTCCAACTTTCTACTTTCACTTGGGTAGCACTGATGTGTGACTAGGTACCGCTCTTTGCTTGTGAATTCATAAGTTTTATGGACTTTCATTGCCATGTGAAATGGACCGGCAGGGTCACACACATAGGATTTAACATGTAAGAGGAGTTTTTGTCCACAAAAAATGTTTATATTGATTACTAAAGGAGTTTATTAGTTCAATTAAACACTCAATCAATTGATATCTCAAAATCATAGTGTTCAAGGTGTTGGACAGATTGATTAGAGTATCGGATTGGTTGAAACTGCAATTGACTAATTCTTCACAATCTGCACTCCCAACCAATCGGATCATGTGATGAACCGATCGGCTCAACTTGGTGAACCGATCGGCTCAGGTTGTGAGTCGATCGGCTCATGGTCAGGGTGAAACGATTGCTTCAAGTGTTGAAAAAATTGATTCAACTGGTGCAACCAAGCAAGTTGGAAAAGTATGATTGGTGAGAATTTTCCATGCATTTCACTTGCCCAATTAGATTGGAACAAGGATTGGTATTTGATACCAATTAGAAACAAAAGATGGAAAGTCAATCGGGAATTGATCAAGACCACGAACCGACCGGTTCAGAAATGAACCGACCGGTTGAGGTGTCAACTGACCGGTTCAGGTCCCCAACCGACCGTTTCAGTTGTGAAACGATCGGTTCAGGTTACAAGTTGGTTGTTTTGTGGAAAATCTCGAACCCTTCTACTCCTGCTTTTAGTCCCGCATTGCCCGGGATGGAGAACCCTGTCCCATGACCCTCCTATATATAGGGGTATTGGGGGCTTCTCAAAGGACAACCCTGTGCAACCAGTTGCTCTGTGAAGTTGTCGTTCTCTCTGGTTTTGGTAACCGAGAGAGAGCCCAAGCAAGTGCTACCCGATAAGGGAGGCACAGCAAGGGAAAGACAACTGTAGAAAGCAATTGGTGGCAGGACAGTGTGTCGGCGACTAGTATGCTGACAGGAGGGTGCGACTCCTTCCAATTCCTTGTGTGACAAGGAGATTCGAGTTCCAGGTGGTCCGTGTGGACTACTTTAGAGGCGGGAGGTTTCTGCCGCTAGGAGGACAGCCTTCAATCCTGTCAGTCCCGGTGCGACCTGGAGCTGCACAGACATAGTCCAAGATAGGAGATGAAGACCGTGCAAGGCGTGAGGTATTGTCGCCAAGCAAGCCTAGGGACAAGGTATGATTCCACAAACCATCCTTTCCTATTGTATAGACGTTGACGTGTTTCCGTGTTCTGGGTTTGGGGGAGAAAATTTTTGTTTCCACTACCTTCTCTGCCTCCCCTAAAACCCAACAGTGGTATCAGAGCCACGTCAATTGCTCTATAATTTGGGACTATCGATATGTTCGATTTTGGTTTGTCACCTTTATTTATTGCATATGATGCGAATAAAATTGGCTTTATGCATGTCCAATCCTAAATCCACAAATCCGAATTTACATATACGATATGTATTATAATTGCACTCGATACGCGTCGCCCTTAAATGAGTTTTGTGGTGGATGTATGGCGTGGTTATGGCCAATAAACCCTATTTGTGTATGGTTGTATGTGGTTGCTTGCTCGTTCTGCACACCGATCTTCCCTCTCCTATTCCTGATGTAACTCGAAATAATTCAATATTTCTTTCCTACCTTTGCTCCCCCCGAATGTAACTCGGGGTTTCTCTTTTTACAATGTAAAATAGGATAGAATTTTATTTCCTATTATGTCGAAGAACGGCGGACATCCAGACGATCGGATGACGTTCCAGATGATCGGTTCAAGGAGTGAGCCGATCGGTTGATGACCGGTTCGAGGAGTGAGATGGGCGGGTGGCAGCCATGATGAGATGCACGATGACCAGGCGAACTGATCAGTTGGAGGAGCCAACCGATCAGCTGGTGGCACCCATCCGACCAGTCTGATGGCAAGCCGATCATTCATGTGATGAGTTGATCAAACCCAGAAAGGCAAAGCACAGAGTTCATCTTATACATGTTGCATGTGATGTAGACCTAGATGACCGTGATTCCTCTTGGCTCGAGGAATCACATTAGGATGGTCATAATCATTGCTTTTATCGTTTTGCATGTTTTCTGTGGGATATAGCATGTATGTGATACATACTATGTATTGTGGTGATTGGATATGTATATGTATATAAAAACCAAATCCCTCATTAAATATTAAGTTTTAGATGCCTTCCAAATGCGACACGTGAAAAGCTTGATCGACCAAGTGTGGGCACGCCCAAGCGTGGTGCACCGTCTATCTCATGGAAGCGTGAAGGATGGATATGTGGGTCTGCCCAAGCAGGGTGCATATTCATCGTGTTTGCTTTGGGTCGGACTTAACAAGGTGACCTAGATAGGATCTATCACCTTGAGGCATGGAGATGATCATGGCAAGGAGTTGCATATGACATCTTATCAAGAGTCGCATATGATGCAATTGGCAAGAGTTGCCTACCTGAGAGATCTAAGTTGTGGGTGACAGCCCAAGCTGGTCCATGACTTAGAGGATTTCAGGATCTTGCCCACTAGAAGGTTGTACGCTGCAATCTTCCGAATTGATAGTGAGGGCTATCAATTTGAAGTAAAATAGTGGGAGCGATAATTAATTAAAGGCCTAATTATATCATCAACTTTTCAAATCAATCAAATAAGTCAAAAATGAGTTTTTGGACTAAAATTGCATATTTTCCTTTTTGTAGTACAAATGGCAACAAACAACAATCACTTTTCTTTGTGATCGGTCCTTGAAAAGGACAAGCTAAATGGGACAAACTTCCATCATTGGTATAGGACATTGAGAATTGTCCTCACTCAAGAGTGAAAGATCTATGTCCTGGATACTCCAACTCCAGAGGAACCTGCTCCTAATGCACCAAAGGCAGAAATGGACGCTTACAAGAAGCATTCTGATGATTCCATTGATGCAAAGTGCTTGACGTTGTGCTCTATGAACCACGAGTTGCAGAGATAACATGAGAACATGGGTGTCATTGAGATGATTCAGCATCTCAGGAACATGTATGAAGATCAAGCACGGCAAGAGAGATACGATGTCTCAAGGGCATTGTTCAAGTGTGTCATGACAGAAGGAGATCCAGTTGGTCCTCACACACTCAAGATGATTGGGTATGTGGAGAACCTGCAAAGACTGGGATTTCCACTGAGCCAAGAGTTGGCTACTGACATGATACTGCCATCATTTCCAGAATCCTACAGTCAGTTTGTGTTATCAGTCAAGAGTGAAAGCTCTATGTCATGGATACTCCAACTCCAGAGGAACCTGATCCTCATGCACCAAAGGCAGAAAGGGATTCTTGCAAGAAGCATTCTGATGATGCCATTGATGCAAAGTGCTTGATGTTGTGCTCTATGAACCATGAGTTGCAGAGACAACATAATAACATGGGTGTCATTGAGATGATTCAGCATCTCAGGAACATGTATGAAGATCAAGCACAGCAAGAGAGATATGATGTCTCAAGGGCACTATTCAAGTGCGTCATGACATAAGGAGATCTAGTTGGTCCTCACACACTCAAGCTGATTGGGTATGTGGAGAACCTACAAAGACTGGGATTTCCATTGAGCCAAGAGTTGGCTACTGACGTGATACTGCAATCGTTTCTAGAATCCTACAGTCAGTTTGTGATGAACTACAACATGAACAACTTTGATAGGCCACTTTCAACATTGTTGGGCATGTTGAGGACAGCCGAGATATAGATGAAGAAGGACAAGCCTAAGTCTGTGATGGTGATCACGAGCAAGAAAGGAAAGTCCAAGCGCAAGGGCAAGGTCAAAGCTAAGAAAGGTTCTGAAGCTAGCCAGGAGCCCAAGTCATCTTCAGCTCTCAAGGCCAAGGGAGGTGTGACCAAGAAAAGAAATTGCCACCATTGTCAAAAGCTAGGACATTGGAAAAGGAATTGTCCTCTCTATCTGGAAAAACAAAACAAGAAGGAGGCGACAGACGTCTCTACTTAAAGGTGTCATGAAAGTAAACTTGTAACACTTTTGAGGTATATAATACCAAGATGTAAAGTGTAAAGCACTCAATAAATGGGGCAAGTGTTGCTGCCATATATAGGAGTACTTTAGTTTATTTTCATCCTAAAAGGCATGTAATACAGTTATGAACTACTATTTCATATTTTCCAATAGATAGAAACACTTTATTTTTGCATATTGTATGACAATGATGGCAATCAATAAAGAGATGTTTCAATTTCTAAAGATATGATCTTTGTGGCAGTGCCTTGTTTATCTTGTGGTATTTGATATGCATAAGATAAAATGATACCTAAAAGTTATAGATAACTCAAACAATCAAATTAGCATCAATCATAAGAATTTCATTTCTAGTTTCCATGTGATGGATAAATGTAGACTCTTTTGGTTAGAGAACCAGTAAGAGACATGAATATCTTAGACATGATTAATCAATCTTCACTAATGGTAGTGGGAGAATGATTATCCTATTAGGTATGATACATGTGATGTATTTACATACCTATTGGAACAAATGCTAATACTTCAAATGGTGTTTAGAGAAATACCAATATGAATATCTTGAAGTGTTCAAGATTATCATAGATGAAGTGAAAATTTGGTAAAGTGTTAATTCTTGATGAAATCAATGAATGAAATACTTGGACCAAATGTTTGAGATCCTTTTGAGTGATTATGATGGTGTATCATAGTGAACTCATGATTAAGGCATGGTGATGTCTAAATCAAGAAGGAATCATACTCTAAGGAGTTAGAGAATGATTATCAAATAACCGAATTCTTCTTAATAAAAGAATACCCCACACTAATAAAGGACAAAGAGAATCACAAAGAGTTGTGAGTTCTTATACCCTTAACAGATACACCTCAATTATCTATGTGATGAGTTGGTCATGTGATGAGTCAACTATCTAAATGAATATGAGGAATCGAATTTTGAGTTATGGTTTGTGACCATTACATCCTAAATGACATCCATGTGAACCATAAGGTATGACCTTGATGGTAGCACCCGTTGGATGAAATCCATAAGTGCAAATGGAGTCTTAAGTGTTAAGACACATGGATAACATTTTGAGAAGGATGATTCTTGTTGATTGTAACTTAATGACTAAGACATTTGGCATATGGATACTAAAACTGCATTCCTATGAGGAATAAAACAAGGATGTGTACATGACACAACCTATAAGGTTTATGAATCCACTAATGCGAATGAAGTCTATAAGTTGCAATGGATTAATCAATGTGATTGATTGAGTACAAGCAACTCAGAATTGGATCTTTACTTTGATGATATAGTCAAAGGGATTGACTGATATGTCAAAGATAAAGAAGGGATCTGTGATTTAGTGGGAGCGTATTCACATTCCACATGTTGATGTGAAATGGAAATGTTCTAGAATGGAAATCCAAAAGTGGAAATTATCTTTAAGGAAGATAGAGATGTTTCCTATGTGATAGGAATAGAGATCTATGGAGATAGTTCTCGAAAACCTCTTGACCTGAAAAGAGAAAGCATACATTGGCAATTTGTACTGAAGGGTTCAGTATGCACAGATTAAGTGGGAGAAAACTTGTCCATGTTACATGGAATTAGTATCCCAAGGCCAGGTGTCCAATTCTTATGAAGAATGGGAACACTAAGAATAGATATGGATCTATCATGTATGTAATCATCCCATTACCTTGCATGTATCGACATGGCAAGAACTAAATGCATTCATCATCTTATATGTGGGACATGCAATATGATGTGTTCATCCTGATAACTCGTATGTGAGACATGACGAGTGGATGTCTGTCTACTTCCAGTAAGTTTTACTGGAATACCATGAGAACTTGATAAGTACTTGAGAAGTACTAGTTCTATGGAGATAAGGAAGAGTTCAAATGTAAAGAGTTACATTGATGCGAACTTCCAAAAGGATAGAAAATTAATCGCAAAATATATATAGGATATATAAAAGTGAAAGTTTGTTGATAATTGAAAGTATTCCAATAAAACTGTTTAAAAAGGAAAAGTCGAGTATCTATGTGTTAGAGAACAGTAGTGGATACTATATGGATCTAGAAGTTCATGAGATGAACTTATAGATATTCCGCTCATTGATGACAAGTATGGAATCCTTGATCATGTAATGTGGCTAAAGGTTAGCAAAGGAATACTAGATCGCATATTACGGCAACTCCATCTCATACGTGTGATGTACAATGAAGAGATGAGAGACATGCAATTAATACCGACTTTGGCAAGGTGTTGCCATTTCTCACTATGATCGCACTAGAGCACAGTAACATGTGGGACATGTTTGAAGATCATTATGAATATGATTCAAGGGTGATTGGCTCACAGTGCAAGTGGGAGTCTGTTGGAATGTATGCCCTAAGAGACAATCATGGGATGATTGGTGGGATACATTAAGATTGATTTGATAAACATCAAAGGCAAGCTTCCAATTCTTTCTGGTTCAGTCATATGAGATAGTGATAGAGAATGACAGTACTCAATGACATATGCTTTCAGGTTAAGGACCTGAACGATGAGATCATACAGATGCTAAGAGTTTGTACATTCTTGTTATGTCCCTAGTCAGATGTCATTGTGGAAGGTAGATAGACAACAATGACACACAAGACTAGATTGTGGTGTTCGTTGATGATAGAATCTCATTAGTCATGATATAGAGATATCAAACCAAACACATAGGTACTTGTTAGAGAACAAGTGTACGAAACAGACCCACCATGAGTTTGACACATGGAACCATGATATGGTAGTCACAGTCAGTACTCACAGTGATGGTGGTGAGTGTGATTCTTAGACCTGAAATCACTACACTCAACACATGTCGTTGGGTACACTTTGACATCATCAAACGCAGTCTTGAAACATGGGTTGTTATAAAGGTGATGATTGGGTGGCTTTGACACATGGGGCTTTTGAGGGGTGAGTGATAGATATGGGATTCGTCCCTCCTGAGGGAGTTTGATATCCAAGGCCACTTGATGAGTAGGATTGAATAGGCATGTGCACGCATGTGTGAATCAGTATGTGATATTGATGTCATACATATCTCTTCTAATCTGCTCTGAGATCAAGAAAGTGAATGAACGTTGACAGGATGATTGTTCCATGCCTCGAGTTCATTCGGGATATCAGTGACAATGGAATTATACATTCACTGTAACACCATTCACGGATTGTAGGATT